>CM076569.1:972507860-973113979 GCA_034641835.2 Pinus albicaulis
TGATTTCTATTAAAGGTATCCAGGTTGATCCGGCAAATATTGAAATCATTCTGCATCTTCCTGCACCCAAAACTCAAAGGAAAGTAAGAGGTTTTTTAGGACAGTTGGTTACTATAGAAGATTCATTGAAAATTTTTGTAAGATAACTACCCCACTTTTCCAACTTCTAGCTAAGGATAGTGAATTTTCTTGGTCCACAGCTTGCCAATAGTCTTTTGAAACATTGAAGGAAAAGTTGGTACAAGCACTAGTTTTGAGAGGTCCTAACTGGTCCCTGTCTTTTCACATTTCCTCTGATGCTTCAGATTTGGCTATTGGTGCAGCTTTAGGATAAGAGTAAAATAAGAAATCCTATGTTATTTATTATATTAGTAAGAATTTTTCTTCCGCCGAATTAAATTATACAGTTATAGAGAATTAGTTTTTAGCTATAATTTTTGCAATTAATAAGTTCAGGCACTATATTACAGGATATGAAGTATTTGTACATACTGATCATTCCGAGATTAAATATTTTAGGAAAAAACCATTGACTAGTGGTAGAGTGACTAGGTGGTTTCTATTGTTGTAGGAATTTAATGTTACTATTGTTGACAAACCAGGAAAATCTAATTTTGTAGCAGATTTTATTTCTAGATTAGATAATCCTGGTGAAGTAAATCCTGTTAATGATGATTTTCCAGATGAACATATTTTTTCTATGTCAACAGATTCTCTATGGTTTGCTGATATTGCTAATTATTTGGTTACTGGGAAAACACCACCCCACTTGTCCGGTTGTGAAAAGCGGAATATTATCCAGAAAATTGCTGCATACTCCTAGATTCAAGGATATTTCTTTTACACTGGTCCAGACCTAATTATCCGTAGATGTGTAAGAGAGGAGGACGTGTTTGACATATGGAAATCTTCTCATGATGAACCTTGTGGAGGCCACTTCGCTGATAAGCGGACTGCATATAAAGTACTACGTGCTGGTTACTTTTGGCCTTCCTTGTTTAAGGATGCCAAATAGTATGTCAGGCGATGTGATAGTTGTCAACGAATGGGCCAGCCTAATCAAACCAATGAAATTCCTTTATGCCCCCAAGTTATGATTGAGCCCTTTGAAAAATGGGCTATTGATTTTATAGGGCCAATAAATCCAACGTCATTAAGTAAAAAGCATATTTTGTTTTGTACAGATTTTGTTACAAAATGGGTAGAAGCTAAAGTTGTTTCCTTTGCTACAGAAAAAGTTGTTGATGATTTTATTTTTACTGAAATCTTTACTAGATTTGGTGTGCCCAAAGAAATTGTTTCTGACAACAGTTTGTAGTTTATTTCTAATCTGGCATAGGGTGTGATGGAGAAATACAAGATCCAGCACAGGAAATCCACATCGTATCACCCGCAAGAAAATGGCCAGGTGGAATCCATGAACAAAGTGATCGAGTCCATTCTTACAAAGACAGTAAATATGCATCGGAAAGACTGGGCTGAAATATTAACAGAAAGCTTTATGGGCATACAGAACCAGTTGGAGATATAGCACGTGACATACACCATATGAGCTGGTATATGGCAAACAGGTTCTGTTACCAATTGAGTTCCAGATCAAAACTTTCAGAACTATAGTTCAGTTATGACTAGATCTCTCCGAGGCACAAAAATAGCGTCTTCTCCAATTAAATGAGTTAGATGAATGTCGTAGGGATGCTGTTTAGCAGAACATACTAATTCAGCAGCAACGCAAAAGGTGGCATGACAAGTCTATTCAGAAAAAAGAAATTCCAACCAGGTGATTGGGTACTCCTTTATGATTCTAGATTTAAAATTTTTAAACGAAATTTCCGTACACCTTAGATGGGACCTTATGAAGTGATCCGAGTATTCAAGAATGGAGCAGTAGAAGTTAAAACTATTGATGGACAAAATTCAGTATTCTTGATAAATGGACACATATTAAAGAAGTATTTTCAGCCACTTGCCAGGAAGGATTTTACACAGCAAGTCCAACAGCAATTCGGGATAGTAGTGGTGAATGGTAATACCAACCTTTTGAAAACATAAATTCTTCTTCTTCTTAAAGAAATTTTTTTTTTTTTTTTAAAATAAAAAGTAAAGAAAAATATTTTCCTGCAATTATGAAAATCAGTTTGCTGACATGATTGCAGAAGGATCAACCTGAAAACCAGCTTACTGGCAGGAAGATCAAAAATTTCTAATAAAAAGAGAATGTTTCTTGATCTTTAGATATGCTAGCAACCACCAAGTAAAATCAGGTTCAACAGAACCAACCTTTATACAATTGGGGTAATTAGCATGGATATTTTTATTCAAGTAACACTTAATTCTCGCTGGAGTTATTTTTCTTGCACCAGTGCAGGCAGATCTTCGAGAAAATTTTCTGCCTTTCTTCATATTCCACTTTCCTAATATTCCCTCATTTTTCTTCTTAATCCCAGAATGATTAACCTTCCCATATTCTTCTGAATTTACCCTGTCCGTTTCGTAAAAATCCCACTTTACCCTTGAATTTTTTTCCCTATCCCACTTCTATTTATCCCCTCTTGTGGTACTATTCTAGAATCCTTGTAACAAAATTCCTTCCCATTCTAAAGTTTCCCTTTTCCCACTTCTTTGTTCCCTCATGAATTCATTCCAGAATCTCGTTCACAAAGAGCAAAAGGATATGCTCTGAAGCATCAAGAAAGGACGAAGCAAATTTCCAGTAAAATTTGAGGAAGCCATGTTTAAATTCCAACCTATATTTTACTTAAATTCCTTGTTCTTTTTTTTCAGATATTATGCTTGCACTAGTGCAAGCATGTCATCCTATATAATAATTCAAGAAGAATAGTACCAGCAGAATAGCATAATTTAAGCGGTGCAAGCAGACTGGTGCAAGCATGCACCCTGTCAAAAACATAGTACAATTTTTTCTTTTCACAGCGTACGAAAGTGGTCATCATGAAGTTATAAGAAGTCCTTTCACTTAGTCGATGAGTGCTTGTGCTATCATATTAACTAGGATAAAGTTATTTAAAGTACAAGGTGTTTTTAAGTTAGGAATCATGATCATTTTTTAATAAATGCTAAAATTAATTTTTTGAATTATGAGGAAGTGCAGAAGTGTTTAACCGTTGCTTGGATATAATTTCCCTTTCCACCATAATCCTAGATGTCCTTCACTTGTAATGATTACCTCACCTAGCCGTTAAAACGCCACCGCAAGCACCAATTTGGTACGATCTCAAAGATGTCACGCATCCATGACTATTTCAGTGGAATGAATGGGTGATAAGATGGAAGGGATGGTGGATAGTTGGATCCCTATCTATAAGAACCAATTTTCCTGGTGTTGCATATAAATTTTTTACTGTTCATAACCGTTAAGCAGTGATGCCGCCTGTTCGAAGAGAACCTTTGTTTCTCAGTATGGTAGAACAGACTGCTGAGTATCGCAAGTCTTGCACTATTGCGAGACTCAGACTTTCTTCAATTCTTGCAAAATTTTGACGAGCACAACAGTGAAGTGGCCCTACAGTTTGCCAGAAAATTCAAAAATGGCCAAGTGAAAATTGGGCCTCTAAAATTTAAAGTTACAGAGAAGTTTATAGTAGCAGCAATAGGTTTGGAAAATATTGGTGAGCAGTATTTTAAAAATCAGAAACTAGAAAGGAATCGATGGCAGTGTTTTGTCGTCGAAAAGAATATGAAGGTAGATTGGAAGAAAGGAATTTCGCGCAATGCCCTGTTGGGACAGTGGCAGGACCTCCTTTTCATCCTATAGAAATTCGTGACCTGTGAGGGAAGGTAATCCCTCACTTTTTTGTACCATTTTAGGATGTTGTAGCATTTCGAAGGCAGCCGGCACGTCCGGTGAAGGATTTATTTCCCCTATTTTTTTCTTAAGAGCTTGGAAAAAATGGCCAAGGGTGTGCAAGACGCACGGGCAGACCAGGCCGACAAGAATTTATATCATCACGGCCTGATAAATATTTTGGTCCAGAAACAATTAGAAATTAAAGGCATGACCTGGGAAGCGATGTTAAAACAACTACATAAAAATATAGCCATTGGGAAGGAGGCAAAGGACCCCGCCAATACAAGCAAGGGTTCAGTTAAGAAAGAAAAGGGGAGTCCTTCTTGCACCAATGAAAAAATGAAACAACTTGAAAAATCAAAAAACAAAAAGGCCCCATATCCAAATAAGAAGACAACTAGTGCACCTGTTGAAGAGACTCCTTCTACGCCACCAATACAGGCAGAGACCACCGAGGAAGACAAACTATCAGTCCTTGAAGAGACAAAAAAATATGTAGAGGCGAAGATGACACTCTTTTGGCTGATTTCATTAAAAAGGCCCAGAAAAATAATGAGGAATCTAGTGAAAACAAAGAACCACAGGACGTCGAATCCCCTCCTACACCAGTGCAAGAAGAAGAAGATCAAGAAGAAGAAGGAGAAGAACCGAAAGAAGAAGAAGAAGAAGAAAAGGAAGAAGAGTTTGCTGAAACCTTGAGGGATACTGAGGTCCCTGACGAAGACACAACTCCTGTCGAGACATAATATTTGGTAACTCCTGCTGCTCGAATAGTTGAGCTAGAGCTTCAAGTGCATAAATTAGAGTAGCTCATAGCTAAATCGCGGGAGGATAAAGAATAGAGTAAAGAACAATTAACGGCGGAGATCCAGAAAAATAAAGGAGATGTTAGATTTTGGAAGTACCGATCTGCGCAATGTTTCAAGCAACTTAAAAGGGTGAAAAAGAAACTAAAGAACATCAGAAAAAAGAAGTCTGAAACATTGCAGGCTGATGTCAGTATGTCAGAGCAGGATTGAGCTGGAATGCTCAAAGTTTTGAAGGTTTTTTGCAAAGGTAAAGAGTTGTGTGAGGACACACAAAAACTTAGGGAAGGGAGGATGTTAGCCCCCCAATTTTCTCTTTTTTTTTCCATTTCCCCCTTCCTAAATTATAACCATTTACCTCTGTTTTACCTCTTTTATGCACCCTCATCTTGCACCAGTCCAAGCACGACGACATATTTTGTATAAAATTTATTTTTCATATTTTTAATTCAATTTAGCATTTATTAATTATTTATTATGTGAATTATTTCTTTTAATCTCTCTTTGTAACTTATCGATATCTCCAATGTTTATTTGGTGGTTAAAGTACTTACTGTGACTGCTGATCCTTGTGCATGATCAGATCTTGCACCGTTGCTAGCACAACAAAAGCTTGCAGCAGATCCGAACCTCCTCGATCACTGCCTTATTTTGAGTAGCTCCAGCGATGAAAACAAAGATCGAGCAGCTTCAACCACGACAGCAAATATTGATCCAAAGGCACTCGAGACCAAAGATGGATATTGACTACGACCAGTTTTCTAACCATGTAATTTCGAAGGCCAAGAAGCTAAAATCTACGTTTGGCTATGTAATCGGTTAAATGATCTATTTTGGCCTTTGGCCAAAGATCTATATAATGTAGAATGTAAATCGGATGGAAAATAAGTTTTGATAGCAGAAGAGAACAGAAACATAGCCAGAGAGGCAGTAGCAGGCCGTTGTATTTTGTTATCGCCCAAATCTGGGTTGGATGATGTATTAACATATGTACTTGCCTCAGCGAATTAATAAAAGGGAGCTCCACCTCATGCTTCACAAAATTGCATTTCTGTATTTGAGCTGATGAATTGATTAAAGTACTGAGCATCATTTTTATTTAAAAAGGGAAACACGTTGGTTGGCTAGGGCCCAACCAACCCAACACATTTACCCTATTTCCTATTTTCCTGTAATTTTTGTTTACATTGTCAAGTGTGATTTAATTTCAAGCACATGCATTCCTCTTTGAGTGAAAGCGGATTCGTTGTGTGAAGTAGATAAATTTCCTTTTGCCTACAATTTATTTCAGATTGGTTTTCCTCCACCTGGTCCAAGTAGGAGAAATAACCCTGCACCAGTGCATGTTGGTGTGATATTTCCTTTCTGAAATTCTATTTGATTGGTTTTCCCCGCCTGGTCCAAGCAGGAGAAATGAACCTGCACCAGTGCACGTTGGTGTGATGCAGCAAGTTTTCTTAGTCTACTTCCCGCAATCTTCTTTCTCTCATTAAATGCTTATGATAGGATAAATTTATATTGATTGTTTCTTTATTCCTGCACTCTTTTAAGATCAGAAACATTCAATTTTTATGTGTGCAATTCGATTTAATCGTATAACAACACTTGCACAACACTTGCAACAATTAAGCACTAATTTTAAGAATTAAATGCTAAGTGCAGGGAGCTTTGATCCAGTACAAGAACTAGTTTCTTGCCTCGGGATTTGACTTCTTTGAAACTGGAAAATTTCAAACCCTTGCATGAAGTATAAAAGGCCTTTAGTAAAGACACCATTTATACCTTCTGCATAAATCTTCGTTCCTGCACTAGTGCAAGCAGACTGTGATAGTGCAGGATAGATTGGTGCAATAAGGAAATCTCTAAAGGAACAGGTTTAAGGGCCCATCTGATGAGACTGCTAAGTGTCTCGGCTAAAAACACACTCAGTAGTTAAACAATAATTAGCTAGAGTGATTGCCCTTTTTGTCTTTAATTCCCTCTTGCAGATGCATTCTTTCTTGTTCCAGTCCTAGATTATTTTGATGGTTCAAGTTTTCTCTCTTTAATTTGATTCTACAATCTTTCCTTTAAAGAAAGTAAGGATTTACATTAGGAAGATTCATACCATCTCTGGCATTTCCTATGCTTCGTCTCTAAGTTTACGGATCTCTTAGGATGAAAAATTAAGTGTTGAGTATTTTTCTTAAGTGTAATTCCTGCACCCAACAGTTATTAACAAAGGAAGAGAGTGGTTGTAAAAGAAGTTATATAAAAGTTTAAATTTCCCACTAGTTTTTCTTTAAACATATATAATATATTAACATAAAACATGATTTTGGTTGTGAATAATCCTTGAAATTATATATATATATGTGTGTGTGTGTGTGTGCGGAAAATATCTTTCTATTTATTATGAGGAGTATACATGTTATGGTCCTTGAGGGACTACTCAAACTTAGACTCAACAACAAAGCTCAAATCCATTACAACAAAGATCATTATGTCACTTATGGGAATTGAACATAGGTACAAAGGATAAAAATTAATTCTACCAATCACTTGAGATAAAACCCAATTGGTACACAAACAATTACAGGGATATTTAGATGCATATTAGGTAGGGAGTGTTGAAGACAAAAATTATACATTTGGAGGTTGCCTTAGTTTTTTCTCCACTATCATTTTGTATATGAGCAGGAAGTAGACATTTGTCACACTCAACACTACTGAGGCATAATATATTTCATCTAGCTTGGTGCGATGTGAAGCTGTTTGGATTTGGAAGTTACTTGCAGGACTATTTGATCATGTGCTTGAGAAGACTGTAATATATTGTGATAATAAAAGTTGTGTGAAGATAATAGAGAAAAAAGTTTTCCATGAAAATTCGAAGCACATTGAGATAAAGTACCACTTCATCCATGACATGGTGTATAAGGTAGTAGTTAAAATCCAATATGTCTCTACTGATGAGTATATTATTTATATTATGATAAAGCCTCTACCTCTAGCTAAGTTTTTATACTTTAGAGACAAAATTGGACTTGTTGAGAATACCTCTATCATTGAGAGGGAGTGTCGATGAGATAACATCATAGACTCAAATTCTCCCCCTATCTAGTAAATTGAATCGACTTAGTAGAGTCTCCATGTGTTAAGTACTTAAACCTGAATTAGGTAGAATTGTTTGACATAGGACAACTATTCTTCCCATGTCTTGTTTGTTGACCCGAATGAAGAAAAACAATCCTACAACATCATGTTAATTTAACATTGGGCCCTGTATTGTGCAACCAAAATTTTGCCTTTAGAAATTTACCATGTGTGATTAATGTTAATGATGGTGAACCAAGACTAGTCGGGATGCCATGTGTCAAATACCGACCCAAATTATGGTGTTTAGTTATGTGTTAAATGATATCCCATGTGTATGAAGCTCTGACCCAAATTATGGTGAGATCAAACCATAGGTATAAAGTAATAACCAAAATGACAATGATTGGTTGAAGTAGTTGATTTACCATGTTTCTAAATCACTAACTCGAATTATGGTGATGATTTGTTATAACCTTTTCTTAAATAAATTTGTTCACATGAAGAACATATGTTTAGCCATTATGAATACCTCCCTACTAAGAGGGAGCATTGAATTTTGTAGCTATGGTCAGTCTTCATAATTTATATTTGATCCCTTCTACTCTAGAAAGAATTTGTAAGACATATTATTCATGTCATTTTGATTATTTAGCCCTTAAAAGAATTTATATAAGACATGTTCTTCATGTCGTGACTTAACAGAGAAATTTAGAAATTAGAAAATTGAATTTTTGGCTCCAAACTTGTTAAGCCAATCCTCCCTCAAGTCAAGTTAGCCCAGTGAAGAGACACACCCATTCTTGATAGGAACATCACTATATAAAGGCATTGTTGGGTGTGGAGCCTGATTTTCTTGTTTATTTTGTATCACAGTGTTGGACCCTGTGCTTTACAATGGGCGGCAACACTAGCTCATAATTTTTACTTGTTTGCACAGGGGGTGGAGTGGTGCGCTTTCGAACTGGCGGGGGTTTTGAGGGTAGCACCCCCAAAGCTAAAAACATATGTAAAATTGCCTTGTAAGTATAGTAATTTTCTAGTCAATGCAGACGTTCATTCGGCGGACGATACGGCAGTGGATTGTTATGTTTAGTTAGGGTTTTTCACTGAAGACGACCCATCGCTTTTATGAAGGGTATTGTATTACGATTGTGCATTGTGTGTGTATTATCGGAGCGAGAAACGGATAGGGGCGCGAGAGACGAGAGGATATTATAACGGATCTGCTTTGTAGGTTGTGTCTCTTCAATTTTTTCTTGGATAATAGGGAAAGGATTGAGTACATTCGGGGTGGAGCGTAGCCCAAATTAGGTGAACCACGTATATTTGTGTCTCTCTGGTTTTATGTGTTTTGTGTGCTTTTGTTTTTCACATATTTTGTATGTTGCATTGCTCTATAATATTTAATTTTCTAACAAGCTGGTAGTGAAGGTCTATTTAATTTGATAAACTCGTAGGAAATAAGGGTTCTGGTTTGAGTGGGAGCGAAGCGGAAGATATTGGATTTAAGTCGAAGAAATTTAATGGCCAAAACTTCCCGTGACGGATGATGCGGATGGAGAGGTGTACGTATCGAGAAGATCATACCCCCCATTGAGCGGAAAAAATAAAGAAGTCACGCGACTATGACGGTATGAGAATGGGGATATTCTCCGATAAGCACTCGAAGCAATATGGTTGTGCCTGTGGTAGTCGGTAACCTTCAATATTTCGAAGAAACAAAAACGAAAGGTTTGATTGAAGCATTGGTGAAGCTATATGAAAACCCCTTGACACTCAAATAGGTATTTCTTATGAAGAATTTTTTATTTAATATGAAAGATGTCGGAAAGGTGGATACGTTTTGACCATTTAAATAGATTTTTAATACAATTACCGATCAGTTAAGTTAGGTAGGGGTAAACTTTGATGATGAATTTAAGGAGGCTCTTTTATTGTGCTCATTTCCCGAGAAAAGATGGAATGGTTTAGTCATGGCCATTAGTAACTCTATCTCTGGATCTAGTACCTTAAAGTTTTATGATGTCGGTGCGCTGTCATGGTGAGGGGAAATGAGACGGAAAAGCCTAGGTGAGACATCGGGTAATGCTGATGCAGAGGTCTATGGAAGAAGAATGGAAGAGGAAAGAGCTTGGGATATCGCGATGGAAATCAAGGAAAAAGCAGATCAATTCCGGATCGGGGATAGTGTCTGTGGAAATGCGGAAAGAAAGGACACTTGAAGAAGAAGAGCGCCAGATCTTGAGAGGAAAAGAAGGAAACACACAACAACAAAACAATCATGAAGAAAATGTGATAGGTGATGTGACATAGGATGCTTTGATTCCTTCTTTGAAAATGTCTTGATTCTTGGGTTGTAGATTCGAGGACCTCATTTCATGCCACACACGATAAGAAATATTTTCATCACTATGTTCGAGAGATTTTGAATGATCGTTTGGGTGATGATAAATACTGTAAAATTGTTGGAATGGGTAAGGTTCTTATAAAAAAGCAGAAGAATGGAGAGCAATGGCTATTAAAGGAGGTAAGGCATGTTCTGAATCACGAGAAGAAAAATCTGATTTCAACGGGGTAGTTAGGCGGTGAAAGGTTGTGTGATAACTTTCCTGAGATAAAACTGAAAGGTGCAGGAGCCCTGAAAGTAATAGAAAAAGGCGAAAAGGTTGGTACATTGTATTTATAGTGATGACTTTCTAACTTCATTCATTATTTAACTTCCAAAGGTGTAGATGCGGCATTATGGCATCACCAAGAGAAACAAGAACACATGAGTGAAGGGGTCGAGGGTGCCACTCGAAAATTTGTTGCGGAGTTTGAAGAATGTTGATTTGGATTTACGCGAGGACTACATTTATGGAAAATAGAGAGTGGTTACGAGTTTGTAAAGAAAGAAAGAAGTGAAATATTAGAAGCTTATTCATACGGATGTATGGGGACACACTCAATTATCATCTAACGGTGGCTCTTGTTATTATATTACTTTTATTGTGTTGTAGAAAAATATGGATTTATTGTATTTAGAATAAATATGATTTATTTGATATTTTTCATGAAATGGAAAGCTTTGGTTGAGATTGAGACGGAAAGAATTTAAAGTATGGATGAGGACAATGGAGGTGAATATTGCGGCAAAGAGTTTTATAGGTCTTTATTCGAGCATGGAATTTTACTTGAGAGAGAGAAGACAGTTCCAAGAACACCACAAGAAAATGGTGTGTCAGAAAGAATGAACATAACAATCATGGAGCGTGCAAGGTGCATGATATTGCATGCAGGATTGCCTTTACAATTTTGGGAAGATGTTGTAGATACATTTGTTTATCTAATAAATAGAGGGCCTTCAAGTTCCTTGGATGGTGGTATTCTAGAGGAAGCATGGACAGGTAAAAAGTTAAACTACTCTTTTTTAAAGCTTTTTGTTTGTGAGGCCTTTATTATATTAATAAAGAAAATAGAAAAAATATTGAGGCAAAATCAAAGAAATGTACCTTTATTGGATATGGTGTTGTGAAAATCACAAAATCATTAGGAGCGGAGAGATGTAATATTCAATGAAAAGGTCTTGTATAAGAATGGAACAGAAAGAAACGGAAAAAGAAAACAAAGAATAGAGACGAGTTCTTGATGAGATCACGAGAAAAAGTAAGGTGCACAGAAATAATAATAATCAACAACTACAAAAACAAACCACCACAACAACAAAAAGGCTATCGAACACCTAAAAGTAATGTTAGAAGATCTGAGATAAAGTAGACCCCACACAAGAACGATACTCTCCTTCATTATAATATTTATTGTTGATTAAGTGAACAGATATTATGAAGAAACGATGTAGGTTGAAAGTAGGAAAGAAGTGGGAGCTAGCCATGGAAGAAGAGATGGACTCATTAATTCACTGTGAGACTTGGGACTTAGCAGTCGGGGTTACTGCCGGGTAAAACTACTTCGTAGAATAAATTGGTTCTGAGGGCTAAGGGAAGAAGATGGAGGAAAAAAAAGTCACAAGCTAGACTTGTGGTGAAGGGGTTTGCACAAAATAAAGGTATTTATTTTGATGAAAATATTTTCTCTTGTTGTTAAGATGACTTAAATAAGAACTATTTTAAGTCTTGTGGCCGGCGGAAGATTTACCATCTTTAATGATTAGATGTAAAGACAGCATTTCTCCATGGGTGGAGGAAGAGATACGTAGACAGCTTGAGATATGAGGTCAAAGGAAAGAAAAATTGAGTGTGCGGAGCTAAAGAAGAGTGTGTATGGCTTCATAGGCTCGAGGTAGTGGTATCTAAAATTTGACAAGTTTATGTGGAAGGCGAGTTATGTAGATGTCACTCGGTCTGTTGTGTTTATTAAAAATGATGGCGGCTATATTATATTGTTATTGTATGTAGATGACATGCTGTTGCGGGGGTCTAACATGCGGGAAATAAATGTGCTCAAAAGAAATTTGGCAAATTCATTTTACTGATGAGAAGAAGTTTTGGAAATTTATAAAACAAATCCTTGGTATGCGAATAACTAGAGACGGGGAAAAATCGCAAATTAACACGTAGCCGAGAATGAGTACATACAAAGTGTTGAAAAGATTTAATATGTAGAATGAAAAAACTAGTTAGTACACCTTTTGCTATCCATTTCAAACTTAGTAAGGAGATGTACTTCGAAGAGACCCGAAGAAATGGATTATATCTCTTAAGTTCCATATGCATCGGCCAGGTTGAGCTTAATGTATGTGATAGTCTGCCTGAGGCACAGTATTGCACATGTAGTGGGAGTTGAAGAGTACATGAAACAGTCGAAAAAGAACATTGGATGGAGGTAAAAAATGGATTCTCGGATATTTGAAAGGTACCTGAGTAAAATTATGCTTTGGTGGTTCGAGCATTGTTACTCTACGGGGATATGTTGATGCGGAATATAGCGGTGAAAGAGATAACGGGAGAAACCTTTATAGGATATGTTCTGTAGGCGGAACAATAACGGTTGGTTTTAAAAATCAATGTGTTGTTTCACTTCCGATAATAGAAGCGAGTATGTTCTTGCTACGGAGGCTAGTAAAGAAATGAGTTAGTTACAAAGGTTATGGATGAATTGGGTAAGAAGCATGATGTGGGAACATCATAAAATGATAGCCAAAGTGCCATTCATCTTACGGAAATAACTCACCATTTCATATGGTCGAAGGTATTGGAAGATGGACGAGTTGAGCTGAAAAAAGAATACACATTAGCCGGAATCCTGTATGAGATATGCTAACAAAAGTTATAACCGAGGCGAGAATATGCTCGATTCAATTGGTCTTGAGGATGACGATGAAGATGAGAAATATCCGAGTCCGAAAGAGAAGTCATTGTCAAAAAAATGAAGCGGCGATGGAGTTGCCACAATCGATCTCCAAGTGGGAGATTGTTGGATGGAGCTTTATTATCTTATTTATTTTGTATCAGTGTTGGAACCCTATCTCTTGTAATGGTAGCAGTCTTTTCATAATTTTACACTTCTACAGAAGTCTAGAACGGCTATAGCACTAAGCCCCCACGACGGGGGTTTCGAGCGACACCCCCAGCTAAAAACAAATGTAAAATTTCCTTGTAAAAGTATATTAATTTCTAGTCAATTTGGGCCGTTCATTAGGCGGATGATGCGACGGTAGAAGTTATGTTTAGTTTGGGATTTTTTTGCCACTGAGGAAACCGCCCTCGTTTTTAAGGGTATTGTATTGCGTGTGCATTGTGTGTGTATTCTCGGAGCGAGAAACAAATTGGGAGACTATGAGAGAGAACGAAGGATGTTACAACGGATCTGGTATTGGGATTTGTATCTCTTCATTTTTCTTCCGGATAATAAGAAAGGAAGGGTGGTTGTTCGGGGTGGAGCGTAGCCATGGAGTGAACACGTATATACGTGTCTCTCTGGTTTTATTTGTTTTGTGCTTGGTAATTCTCACTTATATTTTATATGTTGCATTGCTCTATAAGCATTTAATTTTCTAACGGGCATCTCGCCTCACTCCATAAAGGTACCATTCAACCTCCCACCTGAAAGATAATTTTGGGTAACCTAGAAAAAGAAATACGATAAGAGGATAAAAATAAGGACAAAGATCGTGTTTCTCTCTCTAACTCACATATCTCTCTCATTTTATATGCCTCGTCTATTTCTAGAATTTTTTTTGGGTAGAAATTTCTATGTAAGTTGATGCAGAGGATATGAGAGGGTTGAAGTTGAAGGGAAAAGTTTGACTTGACTTGAATTCACTAGAGGATGTTTAACCTAGCTTGACTATAGCTTTTTGCAGATACATATTTGATTAAATGCATTATATGTATATCTTATTAGGCGAAAATTTTATCTGAAAAAGGTTATTATGTTTTTTACCCCAAGTTGGTTTTCCTAGGAGTAAATTTTGTGTTCTCTTTGTATATTTTGATTTCTACTATTTTTTATGGATTTATGGTTGAAAATTTGAAGTATAATTGCTTAATGATAGCATAATTGTTAAAAGAAGATATATATCATTAGAATTAATTATCATTATTTCATAAATATTGTGCTTGAATATACTTCACTTAAACACTCAATGGATCTGTAGTTGTGAAGGATACATGGTATATCAATCTATAAATGTATTTAATCTATTTAGTGGGTGATTTTAATGCCTCCCCTTTGGAATGTCAATTCGACCAACACATTTGAAAAGGATGTGTTGTTTCAAATAGGTATATGGATAAAAGTGAAGGTATTATATTATCTTGTAATACCTTGTTTTATAACCTGTTTTAATCTTTTATCATGTACATTTCCTTTCTTCACATAGGTAGTGGAGAGTGGATGACGAATTTCATTTATGCATAATCTTGACTAGATGAAGATAATAGGATAGAACAATGTAATGGAATTTACGCAGCTTATCATGGAGTGGGCTCGAATTGTTGAATAGAAGGGTGTTGGATACTGATATAAACCTAACATGAGACAAAATTTAACTAACCTATGGTGCAAAAGACAAAATTATAAACATTTCCTATAAATATGTTATATTTTAGTTCTCATTTTCATGTTTTTCCCCTTAAATTATGTATACATATAGTTATAAATTCATGATAGTGCATTTATAACATGTTGAACATGTGAGTGAAACATCACAAAGCTATGTTGTATTTTATGTTTGGTAACATACTGAGTCAAAAATGCACCTCTCTTGTAGCTAGTTTCTTCCTACAAGGATAACATAAAATAATGAATAATATTGATGGCTAAAGATGGACTAACAAAGATTGAATTAGGTAAACAAAATTCATAAACAAAATTAAAACAAAAACTAAACTAAGCAACGAACGAGTTAATGGAGAAAAATAAATAAAAAAAGTAATGGGAAAAGTGTAGTCTTTATTGATTGTTGGTAGTGTAAGAGATACAAATGAATTTCAAAGACACTTGAAGAGAGTTTCTTGAGAAATGGCGCTCAATAGATCTCAAGAAGGATTTACCCTTCTAAATCTCTTTTGTAAGCTCTTGGTATCCTAAAGAAGAAAATATATATATAGTGATGGATTCTCTTGGAATTGGTATCCTTGATTTCTTTGGAGAAAGTTTTATAGAATATCAATGCAAAAATTCTTCTTCTTTGTTTCTCCATTCTCATACATATATAAATTTTTGAACACCCTCTCCCTCTTTTTTCCTCATCAGTAGGGTTGTTTGGCTCATAAATGAGATGATATCTAACATCCTTATTTAATTAAGGCTTATAAGGGCTCTTGAGAGCTTGAATGGTCAACATCATGTCAAGAGTTTGAGTGTTGTTCAAGACCATGCACCTCTTGGGGGTGTTATTTGAGCTTTCTATGACCTTCACAAATATCAAAGAAGAAGCCATGAGTGTGCATTAAAAATGTATTTGAAACACCTACGAGGATGCAATTTTTAAAAATAAAATCTAGGAAAACCTTTTTGATTTTTTCCTTTCATAATATATCTTGACTCAAAATGTGTCCTTTGTACATGTTGCTTATTAGGGTGGAGTTCCTTCTACAAATGAGTGTACAAATTTTTCATAACAACATATCTATTGTAATGCGTGAGGTTAGGAGAAAGAATATAGGTGAAATACATCAAATTTTTTTGCTCCTAACAATGAGTATTTTCGACTTCTTAAGAGAGAATTTTTTGTGTAGATTATTAGGGGAAATATGTTGAGTGAGGAAGCTGCAAAGGAAACACGGCAGAAAGAAATACTACTACAAGTGTCCATACAATTTTGGAATGTCCCATGCTTGTTATATTACTTTGTTGAACATATTAAAAATATAGAGAATATCTTGTTATATTAGTGTTGATGGCTAATATCTTATGTTGAGAACATATTTTCTCACATAAATGTCTATAAAATAGAGTGAACTAGGTACCCACACATCGATACAGCAACGATGTAGGAGGTGTGATTTGAATACATGAGTATTTGACTAAATGAGGGTGTGATCATAGATTATGATGCACCATTGATGTGAAAAATTATGTTAGTATCAAACATTAGGGGATCGTTCAAATCAATGGGAAATGAGGATTCCAAATGTTTCACTCAATATTGTCCCAAAACAT
This sequence comes from Pinus albicaulis, assembly GCA_034641835.2. Taxonomy (NCBI): domain Eukaryota; kingdom Viridiplantae; phylum Streptophyta; class Pinopsida; order Pinales; family Pinaceae; genus Pinus; species Pinus albicaulis. The sequence continues at coordinate 972,524,157 of CM076569.1, forward strand.
TGAGGCAAGCAGGTATTGCTTTGATTCTAGAAGATGAGTGTTGAAGTTGATAGAATAGAAACGCGATTGTCTTAATAAATGGGTTCGATAAATCCATATGAAGGTGAGGTAGATATTGAAACATGGTGGTTCAAAGGCATGATAGCATAGGTGGAAATTATATGATGGATATAATAAATGACTCGAGATTGTATCTATGGTACGGTGGCGATAGTCAAAGCAAAAACAACGGGGATAGGCCCTCGGGTCCTGTAGAGGACATCTAAAGGAGGCACATACATGTTTTTACTATCATAGTTGATGGGTGAACAAATGGTGATAAATTATATGGTTAGGATGTAAAATCAAGCTCATGAGGTGATCCATGAGGCTTGTTGCTAGAGTATCGGTATACAAGGTGATGAGAACCCTTTTTCAATATGTTTGTACACTTTTTCAAAGAATTTTAAAGTGGTTTTGGATGTACACACATAGATGTGTACCCCGAGAGTCACAATGACCTAATAGATGATGAAAATGGGTATACGTAGAGGTGGGGTCCCCATTTAGGTGGTCTCGGTGTGAAATTAAATGAAAAATATGTGGTAGCATATGTGGTCTAATTCAATGTGTGGGATGGTATGCCAATTGCGGAATATAGTGGTCGTTGATGATGATCCGAAAATAATGGTCTTAGGAGGAGGTGGTAAAAAAGAAGGTGAATAAGAGAGATGGGGCTTATCTTCAAAGTTATGTAGATGAATGGATCTTGAGGATAGAAAAAATAGTGCATAGATACCAATAGTGTGGGAACTACGGAGATGGGTAATCCATGTGGGTGAATGGTCTATCAACCATCGTGAATTTTTCTGGGGATTCGAGTGGAAGGTGTTGATAAACATGGATGAGATGGTGGACCCTATGGTTTATTTCGGAAAGTTATGTCATGGTATGTAAAGTTTCAAATGAAATATATCGTAACGTGAAAAAATTATACCTTGAATGTCGAGCGTTGCCTTCAGAGTCTCGATTTGGTGTAGAAGTTGTTATTTACTGTGACTTAGGAACCAATACCGAAATGAAATCATCTTCATAAAATAAATAATATCTTGGAAATAATAAAGAAGATGTAACCAACTAAACATGAAGGTGCACTTGATGAACGTGCAGAGGTAGACGAGCCCAAAATGAACAATTTTAATGAATTGAATGGAGGATAACATGATGTAGATGAGAATTCCTTGATCCTAATAGTGCGAGTGGTGTAAGTGATGGAGCTCCTTGGGGATCCCACATGAGCACATAGAACAATGAAAAAAGTGGTGCATATAAGATCGGTGGGGCCCACATAGCCACCATATTTTTACTATTGACGTGGCGTATGGTGTGGAGCCTAGATGTTGTTTTCAAGTTTTCATCCAACCGAGGTAATTTTTCATCACACGAGGAGAGCCGAGGGTTAGTTAGCATGAAACCCCTTTTTTTCAATTTAGTAGTTTTGGTGGATAAGTCGTACGAGTGGATTTATGAACAATTTTACGAAAGAGATCTAACCCTCATAGAAAAGGCGCTCGTAGTCCATTAAGATTTCATGGGTTAAGTGATGCAACATTCATGATATAATATCGGAAGCTTATATGTAAGGTGTACTAGGGCTAAGTCGATCTTCTCAACTTGCTCATAATTCAAAAAGTGTACTGATAGTTTTATTTTTCTAGTGTAATATATGACATGTTCTCTATTATCAATTTCCTTCTTGGACTAATATAGTGATAGCTGCATCGAAAGATGAGAGAGTAGAGAGTGTGGTATTTTTAGCAGTTAGGGGAGTAATTAATGGTGCTTGTGATAGTTTGTATTTTAAGGCCTCAGGTATTATTGAGTTTCTTGGATCCATTGAATGGGACATGTTTTTGGAGATCTAGAGAAAACCATGAGCACATGTGGTGTAATCACGAAAAAAGTGGTGTAAGGGTAGCTTACACATTTGAAAAGTATGAAATGTGTGTCTAGATTAATTTTTCCCTTAATTAAATTGGATAATAAATTTTAATCTTATCTCATAATCACTTGTAATAGTTAGCGGAAGGTGTGATAAGCTCGGTTAGCTCATGGAATTCGAGTTGAGTGTGGTTGGTGAGGAATGTTAAGGGTGCTTCTATTTTTTTCTAGAGTCCAAGTTGTAGTTAGTGTATTAGTTTAATGCATGAGAAATCGGTTAACTCAATTAGTGGGTTAAAATCGGACTAACTAGTTGTAATTGATTGTTGCACTAGTGAGAGGTCAAGTGATTAAATAAAATTTAAATCACATGTAGTGATATGTTTAAATGCTTGATGATTACTATTAATAGCTACATGCATGTCGATTCGATGAAGAACCGAGTTGAGACGGAAAGTTAAAGGGATGTTAACTAACGGTGTATTATTAGAAAACTTCCCACGTAGGTAATACACTAATGAGAATTACCCATGAGCATTGTGCAATTTTGGAAGGATGAAATTCCTAAATAATAGGGATTGAATTCTATAGGAATTCTTGTAAAGGCAAGTAGGTTGAGAAGAGGTAGGTAATTGGAGTAAGTGTTTGTCAATTTTGTCCGGATACAGTGTGAGACAATTGTGAGAGTGCGGAAAGACTCTTGTGAGGAAAGAGTGCATTGTAATTTTTTATGATTCCTTGGGTTGAATATACAATAGAATATAGGATTTTGAGTAGCAATATTTCTCCGGGGAAAAATATCTATGTTTTGGATTGATTTTCTTCTTTCTTTTTACTTAGGCTGTTGATTGTGTAGTCGCGTTTATTTTCCGCAATTAATTTGTAGAAGGATTCATTATATTTCTTTAGCATATCACATGATTGGATTGAATCCATTGGTATAAATATTGTTTATATAATTTCTACATGATATCAAAGTGCTTGAAATCACTATAGTGGAGAATAAATTGAGTTTTTGTTGAACAGCATTTCGAATTTACAAAAAATATTCTTTTGTGGTGCGATAGATGGATCAAAGGTGGATTTCAATGGCTTAAGATTGGAATATGCACTCGAGGGAAGTTCTAACTCTATTGCATGGAAAGGCGAATGACGACGATTGGAGGACAATGGGTTGAAAAAATTCATTGATAATGATATTCCCAAGCTCGCGACAACGAATCTTAGCTCTTCTTGATGATTGGAAAAAGAAGGTTGCGAGAAATGAGGAGGATCATATTAGAGGGAATTAAGGAATCACATTGTCTAGGAGTCTCCGTAGGAAAGAGAGCTCATATGCGATATGGGAGGCTTTGAAAAATCTATTTCGGAGAGTAGCAATGACCACGAATTGGCCTTTGAAGGACGATCTCGGGAAAATCAAAATGGAGAAAGGCGACATTGTTCCAAAATATTTAGCCAAGTTTATCCAGTATCAAGATGAACTTCAAAGTGTCGGGATTACTATATCGGATGATGACTTGGTGAGCCTAGCACTTTTAGGCCTTCTAGGCGGCATGGTTATCGGACTTTGTCGATGGGAGGGAGAAACTTCACAGTTGGGCGACTTTGAGTCGATTTGGTCGAAGAATTCGAGGTGGAATACAAGGGATGGATCATCATCGAGATAGATGATCGGGGAAGCCTTTCTTAATTTTAAGGAAAATAAGGGGAAGAGTAAAGAAATCCTATTCCAAATCTGAAAATGAAAAATAAAGAGGAAAGAAGCATGACATGTCAGTGAAATTTTTTCACTATCGGGGGCATGGAAAGTATGCCACTAATTGTCGATAAAAGAAGAGCAAAGAAGGCTTCGGGATATGCGGCGGATGAATACTTGGCTTCCTGATTCCAAGTTGGACTTCTCACTTATCGCATACATGGTGTCTAATGTGATCGGATAAATGTGGTACCTGGATAGTGATTAACTTTCTACATGAATGGAACAAATAACTCTTTAGTAGCTTGGAGGAGAAGGATCTTCGGATGCACATTGAGATGGGTGATGGCCATTGGGGAAGTATGTCTGAGTTGGTACACTTGGTTTAAGAGAAAATGGGGTAAACCTTTCTTATTAAAATATGTCATACATGTACCAGGCTTGAAAAAGGGTAGTTTCGGTTGCTATGTTGGAGGATAGAGGATATGATGTGGTTTTCGGTGAAGGAAATAATTCATATGTCACAAAACCCTGAGCAAGTTAAGAATATTGGGATTCATGTGAAGAATCTATACAAACTTGATGTAGATGGTTGGCAATTAATGAGTAAAGTAGACATAGTGGTGAGCCGGGGATGAGGTGAGTTATGACACGGGATATTGGGCCATCTACCACGGTGATTTGAAGTTCATGTTATATTTATATGGGGCTCAAGGGTACTCCCAGAGGAGATAGACATGCGAGGATAACTGTGAGGAAGTATAAAAATGCCACTTTTCACGAGAAGGAAGGCGGAACGGCGAAAATCATGAGAGAGTTCACTTAGATGTGTGTGGACCATTATCTATAGCTTCTACATCAAAGCATAGGTATTATTTTATTTTTTGTTGATTATTTTTCTAGAAAGTGTTGGATCTAGCAATACGGAGAAGAAAATGCCGAAAAGTTAAATTTTAATGATTCGAAGCTGATGCAAGAAAGATACGGGGAAGCATGCTGAAGAAACTCTGGAGAAACAATGGTGGTGAGTACATATCAAATGAATTCAAAAAGAAATTCTATGCCAAATAAGAAATTGAGAGAGAGTTGTGCACCTTATAACCTACAACGAGAATGGGGTTGCGAGAAAGAAATATATGAGAACAATTGTGGGTGCGGCACGAGCGATGTTACATGATCGAGGCCCTCTTGTTGCATCTATGGGTAGAGGCATGCAACACAATGATATTTGTACGGAAAGGCAAAAAGTTAGTCCTCATCGGATACTTGGCATGACTACCTTTAGAGGGAGCTTTTTTCTAGTAAGAAACACGATGTTTCACATATTTTAAAATTTTTGGCTCATTTGTCTGTTCCATGTGACCAAAGATTCCAAAGAAAATTTAGAACCAAAAACGGAGATTGGGATATTTTTTGGGTACTAATACTTTCCCCCACAACTATTGGGTTTGTTATTTCTAAACAACGGGATGACTATTGTCGGGCGGGATTTAAAATTTGATGGGGACCAGCGTGTGATTGTCCCTTGAGAGGGAGCTTGATTTGCATGCGGATGAGGAACTCTTGTTTCCAAAGGATGAACCTAAATATGTGGAGTAGCCACATGTGGAGGATCATGGAGTGGCGAAACCACTCATGTGGAGCCATCCACCACGCATGTTAGGAAGGGTGCACCACAAAAGGCGACGATTGAGACTTGGTGTGGCGAACATGTAGGAGCACCTACATCATTGCGCAGATAGAGCCGATCTCGAAGGTTTGGATACGTGGCTCTGCCAGAAGCGAAGTGTATTGTGATAGAACCATCCTCTTTTGAGAGGAGTGTAGAAACCAACTTGGGTTGACGCCATGTTCAAGTGTGACTCCATCGTCGGGAAAAGTGCATGGGAATTTGTCCCAAGACCGAGTCAAATCGGTGGTTGGATCTAGATGAATATATAAGGTGGGCTTGTAAACAGGATGGGAGTGTGGAGAAGTCTGAGGATGCTTTTTGTATCACGGGAATTCTCAAAAGTTGAGGATTGACTATGAGGAGACTATTGCACGGTTTGAAGGTACTCATCGATTGGATCTATCCTTGCACTCTAAGCGCGGATGGGGTGGAAGATACATCGGATGGATGTGAAGGTACATTTCTCGGTAAGGTTATTAAGGGAATAAGTGTACATTGAGCATCCAAGCATTTTTGAGACCTTTTGTGATGATTCACATGTGTACAGACTCAAGGCGAGGCACTATGTAAATTTGAAGCCACGCTTCCCTCGTGCTTGGTACACCAAGATTGACAATTATTTCACCGGGTTAGGCTTCACGAAGAGTGAAGTGGATGAACACCCATGTCAGTTTTGGTTTGATGGTAAGATTTTGATTATCGTACTTTATGTTGATGATCTTATTTTGATAGGTGATGAGGAGCTCATAAGTTCTTGCAAAGAGGATCTTACTTGAGAGAGTTTGAAATGAAGGACGTGGACTCCCATGTGGCTTCCTTGGTTTGGAGATATGGTAGAGGGATGGGGAGCTACTTTTTCTCATTAAAACATGCCAAAGATCTAAGGAGATTTTTACATGTGAGGTTCTAAACCCATGGAGACTCCTCTTGCGAGAGGGGTGGAGGAAGGAGGATGCTCGCCGAGGTGAGGTGGTGGACGCTCTTGTTTACATGCATCTTGTGGGTTCACTCATTTACTTAGTGAACACATGAACGAGCTATGCTATGCACTTAACCGGCTTGAGTCGAGCTATGGTTAAGCGAGACGAAGCTTCTTTTGGAAGGCGGGGAAGCATGTCTTTAGATATCTCATGGGTACTATAGAGTATGGATTATGGTACAAACATAAACATGGAGTGAAGCTTGAGGAACGATCGATGTGAATGGGTAGGTAGTCGATCGGAAAGGAAGAGCACATCGGGAGGGATTTCTGACATAGGATCGACAACAATTTCTTGGTACAACGGGGAAGCGAAATCGGTTGCACTTAGTTAAACCAAGGTAGAGTACATGGCAGCCAATTAGGCGGAATGTGAGGCCATTTGGATGAGGAAGATACTTGTTGGTTTGTTTGGTCGTCGGCGAATGGATCCAACGGTGATACATTGTTATAGCGAGAGTTGCATAAAACTCTTGGTTAATCACAGTATTACATGACAATTTCAAGCATGCAGACATACTGATCACATGCATCTCAAGATGATTTTAGAGAGACACATTATTTTAACGGTACATTCCCATAGAGGATCGGGATGCGGTCAATGCAATGAAGGAGCTGTGAAAAGAAATTCAAATACCAGAAATTTAGAGATCAGGTAGTGATAATCCCTTTCTTGTTGAGAGGGGTATTGAAAATTCCTTGAAAATGTATTCTAATTTAATTTTCCCTTAATTAAATTGGACAATAGATTGTAATATTATCTTATGTATCCGCATAATTACTTTGATGATAATAGGTTAGCTCATAAAATTGAGTTGAGGTGTTTTGGTGCATTTTATGAGATTTTATTTTAGAGTTAGAGAGCGATTAGTGTATTAGTTTGATGCACTTGAGAAAATAGTTAACTCAATTAATTGAGTTAAAGTAGTTTAACTAGTTATGGCTTGTTATTTTCTAGTGAGAGGTCAAGTGAATCAAATAATATTTAAGTCATAAATTGATGCAATGATATTAATGATTTAATATTAATAGATGCATGCATGTTAGTTACGATGAATACCCAATTGAGATAGAGATTAAGGGATGTTAACTATCATTTGTATTATTATCAAAATTCTTGCATGTAGTAATACACCCATATGATTTTCCATGAGCATTGCACAATTTTTTGGAAAGGTTAAAATTCCTAAAGAATAGGGATTTAATTCTACGGGGAACACTGCTTGAGAAGGAAATTGGCTAAGTCTTGGTATATTTTGTCAGGATGAATGTGAGTCGGTTGTGAGGGTGCATCGGTCTGCCCATAGAGAAAAAGTGCATTGTAATTGTTTTCACTTCAGTTTACTTGGTTTAGATATACAATAGAAGATAGGCAGTTTTAGCAGAGCGACAAGCTTTCCCAGGAAAAATATTTGTGTTGTGCATTTATTTGCTTCTTTCTTTTACTGTGTGATTGTGTGATCATGTTGTTTTCCTGATTAATTTGTAGAAGGATTAATGTCTTTCTTTAGCATATCCACGATGGATTACATGAATCCATTGGTATACATATTGTTGCATAATTTCTACATTGCAACACAATATTTATAAACTGCTTTAAAGTCTTGGATGGTGGGTTACACGGATAAAGCATGCTTTTTAATGGGTCGAACCTAATACCTTCAAAAATGATAAATCCTAATAGTATCTTGACATTATTCTGAGAGAACACACTTGTTAGAAATGTGTTGTCATTGATGGAAAAGGTGATTAAAATGGAAAATGAATAGATAATAATACGAAGAATGAATAAAAACTCAAATAATGGTAAAGGAAAAGTTTGTGATGATGCGAACTTTGAAGCCATATCTAGCTTATAATATCTCTTCAAAACACAATTAGAAGGGTCCCCACATATGGATAGAGCTGCGAAAGATCTTTCCAATGGTATATGGATCGAAGTTCAAAATAGCCCTCCCTTGATCATAAGTTAGATCCAATCAAGGGAGGACCCAAAGTCAAATTTCAGAGATATTATTATTTCAAGGTTTATTAGGAAAGCTATGAATAGCGACACTTTAAAAATAGTGGAGTTTTAGTGAAGCATTGCGGGAGGAAAGATGGGAAGAAACAAAAGTAGCATGCATGGTTTAAGCCAGGTATCCGAGTGCAGGGAACGAGAACTTAGAAAGTGAGACTCGAGATAATAAGAGTGAGGGAGTTGGTGGAGCCATTGACATACAATCTCTGGGGAAAATTCCTTTGGAAGAAATAGGAAGTACACACGGTGTTAGAATCGAAGTCTAGGGAGATGAGGATTCGAGAAACTAAGGTATAATAGGTTTTAGCACGATGATTTTATTATGAAAATTGTCTCAAAACGAAGGCAGTACCCATTTTCTCTCTCCTCACTAGAAGACATATGGCACGATATTATTGGATCATGGATGCACACGTGGATGATGGAAATCAAATTATGTGTGGAAATACGAGAATGGATGACATGTGGAAGATAAATTCCGGTGGTTTGGGTACCCTAGTGGGACAAATACGGGTGACATCATGTCGACGCACTCATATGGTACAACGTAGCATTGATGATGATGGAAAAATGTTAGCAGGAAGATAATTCCCATGAATTTTTTCCCGGAGTATGCATGGGTTATTAAAGTCATGTACTAGAAGAAACATTAGAAATAGGAGGTGTGTGTATTGGGAGTTATAACCAGAGAGCTAAGGGCGATTTACGAAAATAAGAGATACTTTCACAAAGAAAAATGTGTTGGACGACCCAAAGGAAATAACCAGTAAAATCTAATAAGATCTGGAAGGAAAGCACAGGTGAAGAAGAAAAAACCGGGGAAGAAATAAAACCTAGAAGGCTTGACCCCTGAGAGGGAATTCAATGTCCTAAACAAGGATATGAACCGGAGGAGCGAGTTTTGGGAGAGAGAAAAATGTACAACAATTGATGTTTCGATGAGTAATGGAAAGAACCTTAAAGAGACATGATTTTTTGTGGTTATATGTGTGTTTTTGTGACCAAGGTGCTAGTAAGTTTGGAGATTTTTAAAAGCACTTTGGGGCTTATTGCGAGAACATAACTATGATGTTTGATTTGGGTGCGTTAGGCCTATTTTGAAGACTTAATGATGGATGGGTCGGCAAACTAATTTTTTTGACTTTATACCATTTTTTGGTAAATACGGATCTACGATATTGATTCAACAACTTTTAATTTGGGTAGGATCTAACTTGTCAAATAAACGCTAAATTAGGAATGAATGAGTTTGAGTTCACGATGGCGGCATGGAAAAGTTTAGAGGAAGATTTGAGCGGTCTAATCGAGTTGGAGATTCTCTAAAAATGAGAGAACCTCTCTGTGAATTATTTTGACTCGCCGAAATTGAGGAAAACAATAGTTTAACTCATTCCTTCTCGGGGATACAACATAACAATGTTTTAAAAATTAAAGAACACGAGATGACTCGAGAAAAATTACTAATAATGGAAAAATAACAGGTCCAAATTTATTTATAAGGATATTTGAATTCACAATCTATGAGTGAGGGTGATAAATTGCGTGAAAAATGTGATGGCATGGTAAATTATTCGGTAATAGCATGAGATCATTGAAGGTTTCCTGATAGTGTGGTTTTTGTTAAGGTTTTGGGGAAAATTTATTTACTTTGTAAAAGGGAATGGCTTCATGATTTGAGTAGAAAATTGTATGAAAGATGAATCATTTGATGCATTACAAGGTATAGCTTGCAAGTCGAGGTTGTATCTACTTAATGTGATTGATGGTAAATATTTATGGGTTGAAGCTCCTTTTAGTAATGTGGCTAATAAACACAGGATTGTAGCTCTTTCATATTATAGGTGATAAATTAGGGAGTAGTTTCTTCCTACATGTTATAACTAGAGAAATGTTGTAGCAAAAGTTGAGAAGAAAGTTGTAGCTTTCATTATTGAAAATAAAGAAATAATTGAGGAATTTGTTATAGCTCTCATTGCTTGTTCTCGTTTTTATTGCCATACACATATAATCTAATTTGAAAAGTTTATTGGTGTCCTATGTAGTATCATTGCAAGTGAAAGAACATTATAAAATTCCTCTGATCTTACGATTCACACTCTCGATATTATCAGGGTTTTAACGATTGGTATTAGATCCTAAGTCTCTTGATTAGTTTAACAACATAAAAGGAAGATCGATGAACATGGAAAAATATGAAGGAGGATTCACCAATGGGGCACCGATGTTAGGTTGGATTGTTTTGGAAAGTGTTGTAGCCCTACCTTTTCAAAAAATTCACCATCAAATTGTTTTGAGCCCCTAAGCATCGAAAAGCTAAGTCAGAAATTTGAATTCCAAGTACGACCGGAAGTAAAAGCCTTAGGTCGCTAGAGTCGCAGTATGTCTTTTTCCAAATTTGTGACCTCACGACCCTGTGACCTCTTGCGTCTTGACTCGCTAAGTCGCAAATTGTGCTCAATTTTCAAGTCGCGACACAGCAACACTTGCGACCACAGCGACCCCTTAGGGTTGAGAAAGATCCTTGAGTCCTTCGAGGTCGTACATCTCATAAATGTGGGATATTTGCGATCTTGTGACCTCATTTATTTCCCACATGCGCGAACCTTCTTTTATAAATAGAGGTCGGCGAGGGTTTCATTTCACCCATGCGACGGGCGCAGCTTATGACGGGGAGCCAACTGGGAGCGCGATTTCTCGGAGTAAGTTTCCTATTCCTCCTCTGTGTTTCCATTTTTCCTTTTGTTTCCCATTTTCACTTACCTATCCCTTTTAAAGCCACCTACTCCTCCCCATTACGGATCTTTTTTTATTTTTGAGACTTTTACATTTTATCCAAACCTTGCTTCAACACGGATACGTAAATACGACCGACCGGCCTCCTACGTATTGTGTTTTCTCCCACTAATGACCACTTCACCCCCCTCTTTTTTGGGTTTTTTCCACTCGGTCCTTGCATTGTTTTCAGAGTTTAAGAATTGAAGCGAAGGACCACGTTCCGTCTAAATCTCTTGGCCGGCCTAGCGCGACCTTTACCCTCGTGACCTCGCGGCCCCGCGACCAGCTGACCCATCTCTAAGTCACCAAATCGTAGTCTGTCAAATTTTGACACGCAAATTTGCGACTCGGTGACCCGGCCCGGCAGGGTCGGAAGTCCGAGTCTGAGGTCGCTTTCTTCGTGCTTTGTTCGCCGTGTGACTCGGTGACCCGGCGACACAGATGCATGAGGGTGCAGAATTCTGACTGCCACTCGGGGTTAAAGCCTTTGTGACCTAGCGACCCAAGAAAGTTGTGAATCCACCCTTTCCTGGATTTCGGTTGGTTAGAATTAAAAAGCAATACCTAGGGAGTTATTATTATGGCATTTGTCTTATCACAGGATTGTTTGTAAGACATGCGAGGAACAGTAGATTTGGGGAGTACATATCCATGTCTTGACAGTGACATGGGACCTCTGGTAGTTTGCAAGAAAGACGAGGCGAGAGATATAAATCATAGAAGATGAAATACAAATGTCTCCTCCCCGATCTGTGGGGACACGCGTAGCCATTTAGCGAGAGGAGAAAGTATGAGTTGGTATCGAGTAACTGCCAAGAATTCACTTATTAGAATTTCAGGAGGACCTCCCCAGGCGAAACTATGTACAAGTTAGAGGTTGAAGCTTCCTTTATGTAGGTGCCTGACTATATTCCCATGTGCGAGAAGTGATTGAATGGATCATACGGAAAATCAACCCCAAGAAGTGGGTAATTCGAGACTACGGGGAAAGGCTTTTGTGAATATAAAAGCCTCGGATGTAAGTATTATTATGCATTTCTAGAATGAGAACATATATTCATAGAGGAATGGGCCACCACCCATGCGGTCCCCATAGCGGACACCACGGAGAGTATGGTGGAAGAACTGAGAATTTCAAGATCAAGAAAGATCGGGAGTACCAAATGGGAGGCCTCGAAGGTATAAAAGTTGGTGGCGGCTATGCTCTATAGGATATATGGTCATCCGTCACCACCAAATTTTGTGGTACTTGGATAACCACGATAAAATTTGTCACTATGTATAGCACCCATTTCAATTGGGTCGACTTGCAATAGTGGCTCTCCAAAACAAACATATATGTATGACACCGGAGGAGGGATACTTGTCCAAATTTTTACATGGCCTCTTACTTGTTAGATGCAGTTTGTTCCGAATTGCTACTTTGGGGATGGGATCCTGACTGGGACCGAGAACAAGAGACGCCCGATTCATAAATAATTGCATGTATTACGGGACTCATCTGAAAGCGAGGATATAAGTCAATTCCACAAAATCTCATCCCGCACTCTACGGAAATTGTTCGATCGAGATACCCCATGCATGTCCTAGTGAGCCATGGAAATTTTTAGTCGAGGTATCACATTGGTTTCCATTTACGGAATACACCTTCTCCAGGTGTCTTTGGTTCATTCAAGACTCCCCATGCTGCGCCACAGCTTCGTCACGGACAAGATGCTTCTTAGTATGTTATCGAGATGACTTCTGACTTCTCAAGGTCCTCACCTTAGGTAAGAAAAAGTCTGGCTACCTTATAGCTCACCATGATCCTTTTGATCGAGGATTTCGGGGAGGTAGAGGCGGAAGTTAAAAAAATCAAAAGGATTCTTCACGGGGCCTTTGGATCACAGGACATACGATCCCGAATAGGATAGTACCCGACCACTTGCCAAAAGGACAGAGTTCGAATGGAGCTACGAACACAATGAAACCCGTGAGGATGTGAAAAGCGGTACAAGATGGATAGGGAACTCGCCCGGGGGGAATAGTCGGCGCAAGGATCAGATGATCATACTGCGGAGGAAATGTCATGAGTTGGGAGGTGCCTCTTCTTCCTAGGCCAAGAAGCCACGGGACTAGCACAAGACATTATTTGGTCACCCGACGAGAAGAAAAGGAAGCTAAAGCTCGGCCCAGAAGATGAAAAAGAAAGAAAAAGTAGACAAAGATAAGCGATAAGAAAAACACGAGAAGGTAGAAACGGAGAGAAAAACGAGGCAAAGGACGCTCGGAGAAGAGGAAGAGCGAGAAGCGGTGGCGAAGAACGAACGACGACTCAAAGAAAATAATTGGATCGGGGTGGTAGAATGGAAAAGGAAGGAAGAGAAGGAAACAAGGCGGAGGCAGATGGAAAAGGGAGAGAAGAGAAACAAAGGTAGAGCGAGACGAGAAAATGAAGGAAGAGCATTAAACAAAGGTAGGATTGAACGGAAAAGAAAGGGAAGCGAGAGAAGATACGACGAGGAAAGCGAGGAGACATGAAAAAGGTAGAGACGAGAGATAAAATGAAACCCTTAATGAACAATGAGTAGAAGAAGAATAATGAAGAAGAGAGAAAAGAGGAAGAGATCATGGATCAAAGACGCCAAAACTTATCTCCCCGATCACGGGAGTACGGTAGAGGCTGCCGCCCGCCAGAAGGCTGCAATTAACAAGCATTTTTCACTCTCAAAGCAGGGCTCCTTTGGAGAAGTGGGAGGAAGTCTTCAAACCTACCAGACTCTATTATGATCGGTTCTACCTTCAAAATTCGGCGAGGAAAAAAAGAGATGCCTAACATGGAACCCTGCTAGCCCATTCTCGACCACGATAGAAAAGGACATAGTCCTAGACACTAGGACCAACCCGATGATCGCATCAACCCTCACTTCTTTTACGCAGCCACGGAAGAAAATGTGAAATTTGTATGAGTAGGGAGATCCTATCCCTACAAAATAGGTTACGAGGACTGCGAGAACGAAGGGAAGCCATGTCGGAGCAAAGAAAAGAGAGCACTAAGGGAAGAAATCCCAATAGCTCGAAGAAAAATTATCCTCGTGCTGAAGTACCACTCACACATGCAGAGAGAGCTGGCCAGTCACGGAATCCACCATGAGGCAGAGGTTTATGGGGAGATGTTTGTCATAAAACGAATAGTCGCACCCACACTAAGTGCCCAAGTAGAAATGACGAAGAAACGAGGGTGGAAAGAGCCTCCACCACTGCGGATAGAATTATTGAATGGACGATTAGGTATCCACGAACTCAGGAAACCACGAGAAATATTGGATTCACACCGAATGACAAGGTCTGAATTCGCATGAAGGTGCAATCAAGGAAAAAATAGTTAAAGATCTAGAGAAAGTGTGTGCATATGAGCACTTGATCGGTGGTATTGACTTGATGCATGAACTACACCATCCCTTCTCTAGGTGCACTAAATGAGGGAAAATACATGGGGACGGAGTAGATCGGGAGATTCGAGCATTTCTATGGCACATCCAGACAGCGCCACTACCCACGATCTTCCCACATCAAGAGAACTTGGTTACGTTCATCATAATGCCGGTTGGATTTACACCAAATTGGATTCCTTTTCTAACCGAGTCCAAATCTGAAGGGAAAATATGATCCCGTGCCACATAATTCTGCACGAGGTTGAGGAAGATACTCCTCGATCTCCACAGTGGTATGATTATCGTGCATGGTATAATTTCCTCAACCGAGCAATAAGTTGATGTTCTCGACCTCGAAATCACACGCACACTCCCATGATCAGATTGAAAAACCCGAGTCTATAGGAGGAGTCGGCGGGTCGCACTTCCCATGATCGAGTCCACGGAGTCACACTATCGATTGAGTCGCGGGTTGCATTTTCCATTCGGAGTCGCAGGCGGCCCAACGGACGGGAAGGTGAAGAGTCGGGACCCCCAGGGTCAATCTTGCCTTATATACCCCATTCGGGGACTTGTAAAGGGACATTTGGTTTTCTACTCCAAAGGAGAAAGAGAGTTGGCAAAAACATTAAACAGCTTTATTATGAATTAATACAAGCATTTTCTTTAAATACCTTTGTGGATCGATGAAAATCAATGCATCGATCTTGTGAGTATTTCACCGTATATGTCGATATCCTATGATTAATTAATATTTGCTTTCTGATTATCCTCTTTATGCATTTCAGCTTCTTGCATGTGTATATGATGGTATGTTATTTGCATAGGGGGATGTACGTAATTTTATTATTGACATTTATCTCATTCACGAAAACACTTAAGTATGTGTAAGTTGTTCTTCTTAGGCGGTAATTTCTTCTATGGTTTGAACAATATTACGAGACATGGTTGTAGGTTTAATACAGAACATAAATTATCTACCTGAATCTTATAACAGAAAATAAACAATAACGAGAGCACAAAACATAAAACGGATAAACACGATTTTCCCTGGATTAAATCGGGACGACCGAGCTTGATTTTTCATTGTAATTCCTTTTGAGTATTCTGAAAAATATATATATACATGCTGTAGAAGCATACATAAACCCCAATCCATTAACCTTGGATTAGAACATAACCATGATTCCTTTATTTTGGATCTACAAAAATGCTGGGGGTCGAAAACCATCGTACTGATATGTGCAAACTCATGCACAAAACATGGAGTCGGTCACTTTATAGTGGAGCGCTTTTACCAGATTTCTCCGGGGCCCGGCTTCCCGGTTCCCAGCGCGGGAGGGGCTGCGCACCTTGACCCCCTCCTCGCCGGCGCAACGTGCAACACGTGCGGCTAGTCGTGGAAATAATATAACACACACCCAACATTCTCCCACTTGTTGTTTCTTTCCACGGGGGGCCACGGGGAGAGCTTAGTCATTGGGCAGTTCTTGACATTATTTCTCTACACCGAAGAACTTCGAGTGCTTACGGACTTCATCGATGCATCTGCAACATTCTTCAAAGTGTCCACCTTTACCGGCTTAACACCCTTTTAGCTTCAACCATATCTCTGTAAAGTGATATTGAACATCGATGTGCTTTTGTCTTTGAATGATAAACGGGGTTCTTAGCGAAAATTGCACTTTGGTTATCACGGTCTATCATATAGCTTGTTGTACAACCTTACTTGAACAAAATCTTTGCAACCAAATGCTTCCTTGCTTGCATGAGTGGTTGCTATGTATTCATATACGTAGTTAAACGCCACTACGGTATTTTTACTCATCCAATGAATGCACCTCCAAATAGGCTAAACACATACCCATTTTGGCAAGAACTTCTTTGATGCAGAAATCATTGATTTGCATCAACAAAAACATGAATGTAACATTCTTTCTAATCTGGTCTTCCTTGGTAACCTGACCATAATCACTAGTGCCACGTAAATATCGAAAACACCTTCCACTATTATCCAAATTCTCCTTCCCTGGGTTTGACACTAAACCTACTCTGATACTCCTACTTCATGTGCGATATCTTGGTCTAGTACATACCATTGCATACATCAGTTTCTACACACTTGCATATGGAACATGGGACACTCTTCCTCCTCTTCTTCTTTTGTCTTGGGACAACATTTCAACATCTGACTTTGCACCTATAGAAATAAGACACTCACTGAGTTTACTATCACATATTGAACCTCTACGATATAGTACGACATACTTCCTATGGTTTAACCGAGCTTCTCTTTTGCTCGATCTCTTAATTTCCATGCCCGAAATATAGTTTGCGGCACCAAAGTCCTTCATGTCGAATTTGGAGAACGGTTGGGTCTTAGTCTGGATAATTTATTTGACCATTTCCAATCAACCGCATATCATCCACATACGAGACAAAATAAATAACATGGTCACCGATTAATTTAAAAATAAACACGGTGATCCTCCTTGCTTCTAGTGAAGCCAAGTCCTCGTATATAGGTATCAAGTTTCGATACCACATCCTTGGTAGTTGTTTAACCCATAAAAAGACTTCTTGACTTTGCACACCAATTCTTTCTTCCCTTCACCATAAATCCTTCGGAGTTGCTTCATGTGGATATCCTCTTCTAGATCCTCGTGAAGAAATGTTGTCTTCACATCCATCTTGTTCTATCTCAAAATCAAATGCAACAACGATAGATAAAGACAATATAATAGAAGTAACTTTGTATGAGAAAAAATATCACCAAAATAAATTCACGGCACACGGGAATAACCTTTTGCTACCAGTAGCTTTTTGTTCTCCACCTTACCCAGCCACATTCACCTTCTTTTTAAACACCCATTTGCTCCGATGGGCTTCCTTCCAATAGGCAACTCCACTGATCCCATGCCTCATTTTTGTGCGAGATGCCATTTCATCAACCATGGCCTCCTTGATTTCCATCCCACTACGGAATCTACTTCCTCCCCGACGATTCTTGGGATCATCATCGATTATAGTTAAGGAAAAACACGAGATAGAAAGCGGATGGGTATACCTTTCTGGTTTCCTTCTTTCTGGCTTGATCTTCTCAAAGTACAGGGTTTGTGGCTCTTCCTCTTAGAGTCTTCTTCTGTTGTAGAGTTTGAGATTCATCCTCCTTTAGCTCAAACTCTATCTTCTCGAGTTCCTTTGGTAGGAATTCATGTGTAACAACATCTTTAACCTCTCTAAACACACATCTCCTCTTGTACACAACCTTCCTTGTTTTAGGTTCTAAAGCTTGTAACCCTTTAAACCATCCTTATATCAATAAAGATGCACCTTCCAGTTGTTACTGCCCAACTTGGTCCTTTTTCTCCTTTGGAACATGTACATATGCATCACATCCAAATACCCTTAGATGTGAAAG
The DNA here is from genome assembly GCA_034641835.2 of Pinus albicaulis. Lineage (NCBI taxonomy): Eukaryota > Viridiplantae > Streptophyta > Pinopsida > Pinales > Pinaceae > Pinus > Pinus albicaulis. The sequence continues at coordinate 972,542,056 of CM076569.1, forward strand.
AGAGGGTTTTTTACCGGTCCATACCTCATGTAGAGTCTTATCCTCCGACAACGATGAAGGTGATGTTAACCGGATAGCATACGGTCTCCACGCCTCTGCCAGTGTGTCCTAACCGGGTACCATTGAGCATGCTTCTTGCCTTTTCCATCGGTGTTGTTCATTCTTTTGCAACTTCATTTCGGTGTATGGAGTAGTCAGCACGGCAAATTGCTATACACACTTCTTACAAATTCTTCAAATTCCTTCTTGCAAAACTCCCCACCATTATACGCTCCTTGGTGCCTTTATCTTCTTCTTTTTTACGGTTTTCCTGAGCCTTAAATTTTTTAAATTTGTCAAAGACTTGATTTATTCCTCGAAATATATCCATGTATTCCTTGAGAATTCATCTGCTCAGATAAACATAATTACAGACTTTCAGTGATAGGCCCGGCATAGGTCCAAACACATCACTTTAATGCGCAAGTTCTAATATCTTTTCGCCCTCTTAGCACGAGAAGGAAAACTCACACAGGATTCTTCTTCCCATATACACAATGTTCACGAGAAATCAAAATCCGAGAGAAGAAATTAGACATAACTTCACCATACCATTTCTATACTTCAGTATCAGAGCCCTTCTCTCTAATATGTCCAAAGCCTTTGATGCCATAGCATGGTATTTTCTCTAGAAGACGACTAGGCTTCTTGCTCCACTTTCGGGAACCACATGTTACACCCATCCCAATAACGGTGCTACCTTGTAAGCTTGTACGGATTTCCGGTACGAACTCCACGTATTAATACCGGTGCTCCCCAAATGATCTTGCAGGGAATATTTCTCAAACATAGCATTTTTACTGCATGTCCATCTTGCTTAATCAGTTTGTGTCTGAGAATATTTAGAACACCGAAGTGTTCTAATCCTTCCACCTTCTGACTTGACAGGCAACTTTCCACGTCGATGATTAAGCCTTCTTTATCATCCCTAGGTAGATCACCACCATCATATTTCTCATGCTGCAGAACCACTCCCTACGGAGAGTGAAGTGAAAGTATGCACACAGTACGATCAACCGCAGTATAAAGTCTACATGTGTATTTAGAAGAGGCTTGAAATACACATACCCTGTCATTCGAGGTGGTTTGCCTCTATGAGAAGAACATCATCGAGATCCCTTTCCTTTCTTAGGAGCTTTCGTCTGCATTCCTTTTTGTAGTGTCCTTCCTTTTACGCATTTCCGACGCACACCTTTACAAACTTTCTAGGAGATTTAGATCTCCCACTTCTTGTTCTACATTTTGGGACCTTCCTCGTACGGATAAGGCATCTCCATTCTAGCCCTCCATATTTCTCGTCTCATTTCCTCAGGCAACGAGGTTGAGACGATGTCATCAAAATTCAAGGTAGTTGTGTGCTACCTATTGCAATAACCCGGACTATCCCACGTGTACGTAGAGAAAAAAGCGATGCACTTATCTTCATCTAAGATTTTAATATCTATTGAATGACGGTGACTTACCACAAGTATTGAAGGCGTTCGGTCTTTCATCCATAGAGTCTCCATCCTTCATCCTCGGGTTATACATATTTTTTCGGTAAGAATACCTTGTCTGAGAGACTTAGATTGGTACAAAGTCCCAAATTTTTCCCACAAATTCTTCGTCGTAGCTTCCCCCGAGATACATTTAACCATCTTGAATCTAGAACACACAATCGTGTGTGCTCTTAGCCAGATCCAGTTTCTTCCGGTCTTCATACGTGACATTGTTGTTGGTTTAGTACTTGGATCTCTGGTGATCCCTTTGATCTTTATCCACCATGAGATCCTCCATCTTGAGCTTCCACAACTCAAAGCTCTAACCATTAAATTTCTCGATCTCTATCTTTCTTGCTCACCATCTTCTTTCAAGAATACGATCCACTTGGATCTCACTAAACGGGTCTACCTCGGGCCGAGAAAAAAACCCTCGGTGGCAAAGGCGTCCTTGGCTTGGCTTGACTCGTGCAAATGTAGGTTTTAACCCTAAGCAAAAAATTATCTATAGAATCTTTATAACGAAATAAACAATATGAGAGCATAAACATAAAATAGATAAACACGAGATTTTCCACACAGATCCCAAATTGGGAGGACCCCGACGATTTTTTCATTATATTCCTTTTGAGTATTTACAACACATATATATACATGCGAAGCATACATAAACCCTAATCCATTAACCACAGATTAGAACATAGTAGTTCCCTTGTTGGATCTACAAAATACCGAGAATTCGAAAACCATCGTGCCACCATGCATGCAAGCTCATGCGAGAAAACATGGGTGGAGTGCTGTAGGTGGGGTTGCACACCAAAAAAAATTTCGTAGGGGCGCTGCCCAGGACCCAGATTGCTGCTGCCCCCACTGTGACCTCCTGTTGCACCGACGCAACGTGCGACACATGAGGCTAGTCATGGAAAGAATATAACACACACCCAACAATGACCTTAATGATGTGCTTAATAGCATCTCCTTCTGTTGTCACGTGTTTAGTTTTATAGCTTGCTATTTAGTGTTAAAGGCTCATCGATAATCATAGATATTTGTCTTGTATCATTCTGCATGTACATCTATAAATCTGCCCGAGGCTCATTTAGGCCAGGGAGAAGGTATTCGGTGGTAGCCGGACCCACACCTACAGGGCCGGATCCCTATCCCCGAACGGTTCGAGAGTCTAATTTGGACTTTCTGCCAGGGAGATCTACGACCCAGGTTTGGAAAAATTTTTCTGGTCAGCCAGAATTAACACTAGAAAAGGGCCACGAATGGTAGCCTCCCAAAACAGTAACATACGTACAAACTCCCTAAGTGGAGACCTTGTGACAATACGGTCCTTCCCCGGTTGGACAACTCCCGAGGAGGAGGGGAAATCCCCCTTTACATGAAATTACTTTAGACCGACTACGAAACCTTTGTGCCCTCTCGCCGAGTGAGATTTTGAGGGCCGCGCTTGAGTCAACGTAATGCCTTGGCTAATCCTAGAACTCATAACAAATCATCGCACCCCCAGGAACCCTCGTCAATACCCTTCCTTGGCCAGGTGGGTCTTATGATCGAAGATTATGTAGACGTAGGCCGAGAAAAATTATGAAGCCCCCGAATAATCCGGAAGGGGGAGGAGACGGCCCAAAGTCATTCGAACCTCAGCCAAACACGGCCCCCAACATGACCATCACGTATGATAATACGCAAGAAAATGACCCATAGGGAGCGGCAAAGAGAAGAGGCAGGAGTAACGAGGAGCGAGAGGAGACGAGAGCCATGGGCGAGGCAAAAATAATGAACACCCTCACAGAAGGCAGAGCAGGGTTTCCTTTTGTAAAATTGAAGGAAACATCGAAATACGAAGACAAACCATGAAAGAGACATGCATTCCCACCATAAGGAGAGGCCTGCAGGTGCAGAAAGCCACGGCCGGTGGTCCGAACATGAGAGGGGGACGTGTATCTGGGGCAGGTGCCGCGATGAGCCGGATGCATCCTGAACCGCACGCTGGCCAGGATGGCTCGGTCCCCTTTAGGTATCTAGGGTCCCTCCATGACATGCCCGAACATCTTGAAAAACACCTCCCTAGGGTTGTTAGTGAGAAGGTACTTTGGCCGAAGACCACATCAACAACACTGTCTTTACGGAAGATTAGAGAGTGAAATATGACAACGTAGCATGCGCCTTTTTCCTCATCCTGCAGAAAATAGGAACAGCACTGACATGGTATAGGTCTCTCCTTGTCGTTTCTATCCCTTTGTGGGAACAATTCCATCGTACCCTTCTTGCAAAAGTTCTCTAAAAGATAAAGACCCTTGATGCTCCTCACGGATCTTAGCACGTTGAAGTTTCGGAGAAGAAGAGAGAAGGAGTCGAAATTGATGATGTTTCACCACTATGTTGAATAAGTTTGTTCCTCCAAACATGGCCTTAGATGAATCCATTACTATAAACTACTACATGACCCTCCCATGGGATATTGATGTGTCCATGAAGCTTGAGACGAGCTACATTGGCGATAGCTATGTGCCCCGCTAGCGTAGAGAAGGGACATGCGCATCCCGCAGGTGCTGCATTGAACATGAAGGGAGGGATAATAAAAAAACAACCATGAAGAGGACCCAATCCTGCGGCCCACAAAACTAGAGACAAAGATAAGGACCCCTTCGATTTTTAAAGTATTACAAAATACCTCCAAGTTAACGACCAACGAATCTAGACTTGAAAAGGAAAAAACAATGAGATGCCTCGATTCTTCAAACACGAGGAAACCTTTCTTTAGAAAGAATAACCCTAAAGTGAATCGGCCTGTCGACTCAAGTGTAGGTCTTAATGTGGAAGAAATCGGCAAAGACAATTTCTTCTCTTTTCATCAAGCCTCTCACTCAAAAAAGACTTGCTCCCGATGGATTAGTAGCATGACAACGGTGGTGAATCAACTTCTAGAAGATCGAGCCATAGAGATATGGAGGAGGAGGCTAATTCGAGGAGGACGAGGAAAATTCGAGATGAAGATATGGGCTTTCCGTGCATCTCGCTTTCGAAGTCATATGCGGAGAGTCTCCCCTTCCCACCTGCGGGATAAACCTAGGCGATGACCTTAAGTCAAAAACCCCTCGAAACTACGGCTTGAGGAGAAAAGGCCCCATGCTTGAGCAGGTCATTCGAAGAGAAAATAAAATCCTTCTTGAGAAAATCTACCCACGAACAAGAAAACAAGGACAAAAAATCTACAGAAAAATCTAGTCGGCTACTCCACTGAGAAAGCCACAAGATTAAAACCGGTAGTTCCTCCAAAAAACACCACACCTCACCCACCTCACTTACCAATTCAGTGTAAAATTATCGAGGACATGAAGAAGACCGAGTCAAAATATCTCTCCTACGAGCTACTTTTAACGTTGCTAACCAACGAGAGCTCAATTTCTTAATTCCTTTTCCAATCTATCGACAACCAAACTTGTAAGCATCATACTGCAATGTTACTAGTCCCCGATCCATCGTGAATGTAGTAAATGCCTAAAATCCACGGGAACCATGCCACCTTTCCTCCTTTTCCTTCTATATTTTCCAACTTCGATGTCCACAAATGTGTTGTCGATTAAAACATCACGAATATTTATGCCCTTATCGTGTCCAAGAGAAGTTAAACATCCGCTCGGGAAAAAACCTACGCCATAATTATCCGGCTCTTGATAGATCTCAAGTCCCTACGGAGTTGGAAAACTCCAACAACATCATTATAAACATCCTCGGCTCCAGTGCATGATACATCGACATCGTAATTGTTCATATGCACGAAGCCTATACAGCATACATTTGAGTATAGATTGGTCTAGCAAGCTCTAGGGGTCCTTCACTTATTGATTGGTCCCACCTTTGGCTCAGGTACAAAGGCGGGAATAACCAAATACGGGATGAGAGTGAACCATACATGAAACATACGTGACTAACCTTGATGCGGCTAAAAAACCCGGTTAGTTTATTAGGAAGAGCTCGGTATGTGTTTCTTAGAGTCCATCATGAGTTGTTATTAGACTTGCAATCCCAGTCCTTGAAATTCAATCTAAACTACTGGCAAGTTTACTAAAAACTCCCCATCCCAGCAGTTTTAAAGGCTTCCGTGCTGTTTGGTCAATTTAGTGTGTCTAAATTCATTGCATTTAATTTGTCGATCCGAGGAATCGTAAGGCAGTGAAGTAGGCAGCACTATGTGCAAGATAACCTATTTCTTAACTTTTTGTCGGTTTTTGGTTTTTCTAAGGTGAAATGGAAATTCTAAGATAAAAACAAGTTTGGTTATGTTTGTTCAAGGAAGTGATATCCGCTATAATGATTTACCAACTTGAAACTTTAAAAAGCAAATTGAAATTTACAATGACAAGACTTGAAAGAAAATGAAAATGTACTGCTGAAATGAAAAGGTGCTGCTAATCTAATAAATCAAAACAGTAAACTAGTGAGCATGAAAACCAAACCATTGTTGCTGCCAACTAAACACAAAAGAAACTATGCTTAAGGAAATTCAAAATTGCAACAAAATAAATCTAAATCAGATTACATCAATTTATCTTCTGACCCTTCATCATTAGTCCAGCTATGATTTTCGGAAGTAATCATAAACAATTTGAGTAACTGATATTTAATTTGCATAAAGTAAACTAATACTAAACCATACACTCATGATTCAATCCCTCACCATCAGTCCAGCTGTGGCTTTCGGAGGCAACCGAAGATGTCATGCATGATTTAATATATCTAATATTTGCAGAAAAGAAACTAATATTAAACTACACATTTCATAATGCAATCCCTCACCATCAGTCCAGCTGTGGCTTTCGGAGGCAACTGAAGATGCTATGAGCAGCTTAATATATCTAAATTTGTAGAAAAGAAACTAATACTAAACTACACATTTCATAATACAATTCCTCACCATCAGTCCAGCTGTGGCTTTTGGAGGCAACTGAAGATGCTATGAGCAGATTAGTATATCTAAATTTAACTACTGAAGCAAATAAGCAATACTGAAATTAAAAAAAAGCTATGAAAATCAAATTAGCAGCAGAACAATGTTAGTTCCATGTCACTAATCAAAAAGCTATGAAAATGCCCGGGCTGCCTATCTATAACCTGAAACAAGAACACTGATCAGTGATTAACAATCATAAAGCATGAAAGACAGAAATGAAATGGAAATTATGGAAGTGTATAAACAGAAATGAAACAAATGAAATATATGAACATATGAATGGATTATGACACAATGATCTCTAAAGAAACAAAATTAAAATTATACACTAATGCACAAAACCTTAGCTGAGCAGGGGCCCTCTACACCAGCCTTGGCAACGGTCCTCAAATACAAATTAAGTTGGAAAACAGAGTCTTCTTGTATTAAAAAGCAGTCATTACAGAATGGTAATGTTACAGCACAAGTGCAGCGTAATCACAATACAGAGCAAAATATAACAGAGACTAACATTCACTAATATCAACTAACTCTATATGCGTATGCAAACGCATTATATATAACAACGAACTATAACTGTCTCCTAAAGTTCATGCTGGTGGAGAGCACGTAGACCACTACGTCCACGGATATAGGAGCATGGCCGTGTTGGAAAGTGAATCTACGAGAGGTGGATGCTTGAATTCGACTCTAGAGCCCTGTAGAGATGTCGATTTATCCTCCGCAGGCTTAGAAACGGCCGTATGGATCTTTATGTGACACGAAACAGAGTCCGGCCGACATGAAACTCCATGGTTGACTTCCATGTGGACGCTTTTGACCGCGGCTTCTTTGGATGAGTTTGCTTGAACCAATAGGACACGAACCATGTCCATGTCATTCCTGACCTGCCCATGTGGCTCGTTTCCTTTGTAGACACCTGTAGCATAGAGTTTCACAAAATAGCCGCGGAAAGTTGCAGCAGCTGCGGAAAGTGGCAAGATTCCGCAGCTAAATGAACAAAATCTAGATCAAATAGCAAACACAAAAATATAATTAAAAACCATGTTAGATGCTCTTTTGCACATGATATTGACAATTTGGGAGGTTTAGGTGAGTGAAAAAGGTATGGTAAAGTGTATGGAAAGATGCAAATTTGGGACTCAACATACCCCCACTGTGAAGGTGTTGCATGTCCTCATGCAACCAAAATTTTGATACTCTTTGTTCAATTCATGTGCCTTGATACTTCAACCAGCACATCCAATCCTCTTCTCTTCTTCCTTGGTACTGCCATCATTCTGGGTTTCTTCATTAAGCATCTAAATTTGATATTTACAAGTGCTCTGCTCAATTTCTGGCATTTCCTTTTCAATTTCTTATTCTTCTTTTGCCATATTCCCAAATGTAACATAGTATTATCATGGATGATTTTGTCCAGTTTGCCTTGTTCTTTCAATGTTTCATTTTCATTTTTGATGTGCCTATTTAAAAGCTCCAGCTCAAAAATTTCTTGTTTTAATGATTGAACTAAATCATCCTGCAATGTATGAGGCTGAATGGAAGAAGTACTTGGACCTGTGGCTGCCTTTTCCAAAGATTCTATATAGTCATATACCTCCTGCTGCTTGGGGTCTATTTCAGGTGTCATTTTTATTGGGCTGTCCCCAAAATGTTGTAAAGGAGAGTTATGTTCAAAATCCGGCCGAGGAGGGCTTACATCAATATTTTGCTGAGAATAAGATGGAGTATGCTCATTGTCTGATTGGGAATGAAATGAACCAGGTTCACTAACTGACTGAGATGGACTATGGTCAGTTGGGGACTGTTCAGATGTCTCCTCACCCAAATCAATGAAATGAGGACCCTTAATTTGTGTTTTCCTCAATTTTCCCTTAAGTCTGCTGCTTCTCCTCACACACTGTGGTACACTATCCTTTTGTTTTTGTTTTCCTTTTTCTGTCTTCTTGGGCATGGATGACTGTTTTTGAAGATAAACTAATCTTTCTGATAGCACTTGATGATCTTCTTCTTCAGAAGAAGGAGTTTTATGTACAGCCTCAACAGTTTCTTTCTCTTTTGGTATTATTGGCTTCTTACCCTTGATTTCCTTCTTCTTCCTTTTTACCAGTCTCTCTTCCCTATCAGTTCTTTCCATAGTATTAGTAGGAGTATTTTGGATTTCATCAATTTTTCTTTTCCTCCTACTTCTTCTTGTTGTGCTAGCTGCGGGAATTTCCCGAGTAGGAGTAATTTGGGTTTCAACATTTATTCTTTTTCTTCTACTCCTCCTTGTTGAACTACCTTCAGGAATTTCCTGAGGTTCCTCAAAGAAATTTCTAACTAGAAATTGTTCCCATGTGTCTTTTCTTTCCTTTAACTCCTTTTCAATCAGAATTTTTATAAGGTCGTGGTGATATAGATGAGGCTCTACATCTCCTAAGTGTTTCTGAACAGTCACAACCATTTTCTTCAAGCTATTGAATAGAAAATATGGGAGATTGAGAGTTTGATTTTCTAGAAAATTCATCAATAGCCTGGTATGGTACATGTACATGGACCCAAAACGGCCTTCACATGTAATGAATTTCTGAACAACTAGCAATAAAGTGGTCCATTCTTCTTTCAATGCATGCACAGGAATTCCTCTTTTAAAAACAGTTATATCCATACCTTGGTTTCGTAAGATTGTTCTCCATGCCTCATCACTGATGCTTTTATTTTTGAACCAACGCTCTCCCTCCTGAAGAAGTTCTGTGGCTGTTGCTATAGATGCTTCATTGACCACAAACTTGAGGTCTCCAATTTCTGCTTCCGAGCCATCAAACGGCCTTGCAAATGCTTTCGTAACTTCTTTATGGTAACCTCTGAATTTCTGGATAAAACGCAACCATTTTTCTTTCTTCAATATCTCCTTTACTTGCGGATATCCCTCTATAAACTTCGGTCCTTCCGGCTCTGCTCTTAGCAATTTTCCCATTTCACTTCTCTGTTCTTCACAAATTTGCCTTCGTGAGGGTTTCAAATGGAAGTAGAATGGTTGAATGTTCAGGAACGAGCACAATGGATGTGGGGATGTATCATAAAATGGGAATGAGCACCATAAACGGAATGGAGTGAGACTGTGGGTAGATATCCGGGAGTGAGAATGAGCAAAAGGAACGAAATGGAGTGAAACAGTGGGTAGATATTTGGGAGTGAGAATGAACAGAGTGGGGTTTCGTAAACACAGCAGAGACACGACAAAGAGATTAACAAAGTATAACACATTCGGCAGCGTTTTGAATTTTGGTGGCTGCGCAATAAATATGAACACGTTTCAATCAACGGTTATGAATTTATGCGGCCGTAAGAGTCCTTGGTCAAATCAAATACGTCTCATTATCTCCGGTGGGATATTGGAACATGAGTAAAAATCGGACTTTTAATGATAAAACCGTTTGTGAATGAATGCAAGAGGATAATATGGAGATCGTGAAAGGTTACGGAACTGTCAATATAATCATTGCGCGTAATGGATAGAGCTCATGGTTCAGAACTATATAAAAATGTGTTTTTCAATACTATTTGAAATAAATTTTATTCATACCTTTGGAATATTTGCCTTTGCCCTTGGTCTTCAACTGATTGATCTCCATTGGTGTCTTGAATGCTCCATTGATCCTCTCACCTGCATTTTATTTTCTAATTATGGCAATAACATCTGACTATACATTCTCTTTGAAAACAGAGTAGTAGCTGCGGAATCTGCTTCTGGCTGCGGAAACTGGAGTCAGCTACGGAAACAGATGTCAGCTGCGGAAACTGACACAGCTATTACTTGGTTGAATAAAAATGAACAAATGACAAATGACCAGATGGAAATGGTCATGAAAAAGATTTTTATTGATGGAATGGAATGAAATGAAGTGGAATGAAGTGAAATGAAATGGAATGAAGTGGAATTAAATGGAGTGGGTGGTGACAAAGCTTGTGAAATGAAAGAGAGATATTTTTTTTTTTGGAAAATATAGAGTGTCAGGTGTTCCTGATTTTCACCCTATATTTTCTGCATAAGACTGCCAATCAATGATTGGTTTTCAGGCTTATACCAATTTTTTTTTTTTTTTTTTTTTTTTTTTTAACTGAAAAACAAAAGCTAGGCTGGTGGAGAAGAAGAATTCTTTTGTACCAGCCTGATTGCAGAACTTTCTTGAAACATCTTGACAAAATCCTCTTTTGAGAGTGGCTTATGATAAAATTTCAATCTATGGCCATTCACAATAAGAGGAGTTTGAAACTCATCAATGGTCTTGATTCTTATAGCTCCATTGCTAAAGATCTTGTCAATATCATATGGCCCAAGCCAATGAGTCTGAAATTTTCCTTGAAAATCTTTAAACTTGGAATCAAATAACAATGCCCAATCTCCTTCTTGAAACTTCTTCTCTTTGATATACTTGTCATGCCATTTAGCTCTTTGATATTGAACTAGATCAGTTCTTAGAATTGCTTCTTGTCTGATCTCATCTAGCTCATTCAACCGCTCCATTCTATGCTTTTGGGCTTCTGATAAGTCCATCCCCAACTGAACTGCTATCTTGAAGGTCTTGACTTGGAACTCAATGGGGAGCAAGACTTCTTTCCCATAAACAAGTTCATAGGGAGAATGTCCCGTTGTATTCCTCCATGTAGTTTTGTAGGCCCACAAGGCTTCTGGAAGCCTTTCTGCCCAATCTCTTCTATGTAGATGAACAGTTTTGGTGATGATACTTTCAAGAACTTTGTTTGTGGACTCCACTTGACCATTTGCTTGTGGATGGTAAGGAGTAGATCTTCTGTGTTTGATTTTGTATTCTTCCATCAACTTCTCCACCAAATTTGATGTGAATTGGCTCCCCTGATCTGTTACAATTTCTCTTGGAACACCAAAGCGAGTAAAAATATCCTCATAAAGAAAATGAACAACCGAATTTTCAGTAGCAGATACTAATGCTTTAGCTTCTACCCATTTAGTAACATAATCAGTGCAAACCAATATATACTTCTTTTGCTTAGATGGTGGATTAATAGGTCCAATGAAATCTAAAGCCCATTTTTCAAAGGGTTCAATGAGTACGAGTGTTTGCAATGGCATTTCATTTGAAAGGGTAGGTTTCCCTACTCTTTGGCAGCTATCACACCTTTTGACATATTGTTTTGCATCTTTGAAGAGGGAAGGCCAATAATATCCCAAGGAAAGGATTTTATAGGCCGTCCTTTTGTCTGCAAAGTGTCCGCGCATGGTTCATCATAACATTCCTTAAGAATATCAGGCATTTCATCTTCCCTGACACATCTTCTGATCACAAGATCTGGCCCTGTTTTAAACAATTCGTTAGAAATCCATGAATATTTTGAACTCTCCTGAATAATCTTTCGTTTTTCTCTTGGAAATAAATGTGAAGGTAGTTTCCCTGTAACCAAGTAGTTAGCAATATCTGCATACCAAGGGGTCTTAATAGTTACTGCAAACAAGTATTCATCAGGAAACTTATCTTCTACAGGAGAATCTTCTTTAGTATTCTGAATCCTAGACAAGAAATCAGCTACCGTATTCTGTTTTCCTGGTCTATCCAACACAGTAATATTGAATTCTTGCAAAAGTAAAATCCATCTTGTCACTCTGCCATTAGTAACAGGTTTGTTCATTAAATATCTAATTGCAGAATGGTCAGTATGAATAAAAGTTTCATAGCCTATTATGTAATGTCTAAACTTATTAATTGCATGAACAACAGCTAAAAACTCTTTTTCAGTCACAGTATAGTTTAACTCTGTGGGAGTCAAATTTTTACTGGTGTAATAAATGGCATAAGGAATTAAATCTTTTTGACCCAACACAGCTCCAAGAGCTGTATCTGAAGCATCCGTATAAATATGGAAAGGAAGTTTCCAATTTGGTCCCCTCAAGATAGGTGCTTCAGATATTCTTGTTTTCAAAGTTTCAAAAGCTGATTGACAATCAGGATCCCATTTAAATTCACAGTCTTTTGTAAGCAATTTGAAGAGTGGAGATGCTATTTTAGTGAAGTTTTCTATAAATCTTCTATAGTAACAAGTAAATCCTAGAAAACTTCTAACATCTCTTTGACAATTTGGAATAGGTAACTTGGAGATGACTTCAACTTTTGATCTATCAACCTTAATCCCATCTCCCGAAATATGATGTCCTAAAACAATCCCTTCAGTAAACATCATAAAGCATTTTTCATGGCTTAATGAAAGGTTTGTTTCTTTACATCTTATGAGAACTTTTTCCAAATTTTCTAATGCCTCTTCAAATGAATTACCATAAACTGTAAAATCATCCACATAAACCTCTACACAATCATGGATTAGATCAGAAAAAATTCCTAGTACTGCTCTTTGGAATGTTGCTGGTGCATTACATAACCCAAAAGGAAGCACTCAGTAGGCAAAAGTTCCCCATGGACAAGTAAATGTGGTCTTATCTTGATCTTCAGGTGCTACCTGAATTTGATTATAGCCACTAAAACCATCCAAAAATGAAAAGTACTTTTTACCTACTAATGTATCTAATACCCGATCAATAAAAGGCAAAGGAAAGTGATCCTTCAAATTTGCTTTGTTCAATTCCCTGTAATCAATGCATACTCTCCATTTACCATTCTTTTTAGGTACTATAACCAAAGGAGAAACCCATCGGCTATCTGAAATTGGATAAATGAAGTTTACATTGAGAAGTTTTTGGAGCTCTTCTTTCACTATCTCCCCAAGATTTGGATTCATCCTTCTTTGAGGTTGTCTGATTGGTCTACTGTTTTCCTCAATATAGATATGATGGATGCAAGTCTTAGGATCAATACCCTTCATGTCAGTATACTCCCATGCAAATGCAGTAGAATGTTTTTGAAAGATTCTGGTTAGTTCTTCTTGTTGTGACTTCTCCAGATGTTTGTTGATATTCAATGTATTTTCTGGAAAAATCTCAATAGCAGAATTACCAAACTCTTCCATAGAGTAAAGAGACATTTGTCTTGATGATAAATATTCTATGTCAGATTCCAACTGAAATTGTGTGGGGTCATATTCTAAAGATGTCTCAAAATTTTCTAATGTGTTCAGAATTTGACTATCCTCACTGATTTCAGAAATGGTAAAGACAGGTTGTATAGTGTCCTCATCATCGACCCATTCATTGTCTCCTATTTCTGTAATTGCTCTTGCTGGAGGATACAAATTGAATTTCTTTGTCGAATTACCATTAGAAATGTACATGTCTTTAGATCTACAACTAATAAAAGCATCAGCTGTGGCTAGCCAAGGTCTTCCTAAGATAATTGGATGTCCTCCTAGATTATTCTTGGGAGTCAAAATCATAAATTCTATTGGATATTCCCAAGAATCTAAGGAGACTGGAATATCTTCTAATACACCATCTGGTTTAATAACTGATCGATCTGCAAGTTGCAGTAAAGTAGGTGTAAAGAGAAGATTAGGAAGTTTTAACTGTTCCATAGTCTGTCTACTCATAATGTTGATAGCAGCCCCTAAGTCAATCAATGTGTTTGGAATTTTTATCCCATTTATATGTGTCTTGACAATTGGACTTCCTGGATCTACATACTTCTGCATGGTAATTTTTCCCATCATAATATCTGCAATCTTTCCTACCAGGTGGATTCTTCTTGTGTCTTTTAGTTTCCTTTCTGGTCTTTTGAAACTCAACTCCTTTATGGTTTTTGCTAGAATAGGAATTTCTCGAATGGCTTGTAGCAATGGAATCTTGATACAAACATTCTTCAATTCATCTAGAAAGTCATAGTTAGGCAATAAGATTTGTTTTTCCACCCCCTTATCAATTTGTAGTCTTTCCGGAAAAGGAGGTGTAGATGAAGATGCAGGTTGCTCAACTATAGGAGTTGTGGGTGTTAGCTTTTATTTTTCTTTTTGCATGCTTGAATTTTAAAGAGATTCTTCCTCAACCCTACACTAAGAGAGTCCTCCCGTAGGTATTTTCTTCACTATTCACATAAGGTGTACTTAAAACTCTACTCGGCATTCGAGTCAGATACACAGAGGGAAATAACTATATAGAGAATTGTTGTCCTTCTGGAACACAGAGGCATTCTAGGAGAAGAATCATAGATTTGAAATGGTCAGCTTCAGTTGATTTGTCTTCTGTTGGTATGGGAGCATGAGTTGAGGATTTGTATTTTGTTGAGAAAGTTGTTGTTGTGGAAATGGCAATGAAAGTTGTGGATTTTGGCTTGGAAATTGTGGAGCTTGTTGATTTTGAAAAGATGGAGGATATTGATAAAATTGAGCAAATCTCCCATAAGGATTTTGCATCCCTTGTACCCATGGCTGATATGAATTTTGATGTCGGGGCCAAGGTTGTTGCCAAGGATTCCAATTTGGTGGGGTTTGAAGATTCATAGGGTTATTAAACCCTTGAGATTGTTGTCCCTGCCAAGGTCTCCTTGCGACAAAACAGAGAGATTCTACTGAGTTCGGATCTTCTTGAAAAACAGCTTTGAGTCCAGGAATTGAAGGACAATCCTTGATCTCATGATTTTCTGAGCAAATCATACATGTTTCTACAACTTTTGCATCCAAGGGACATTCACTTAAAGCATGTTTCTTTCTACATTTTGGACAAAAGATGGCTAAGGCATCTGTTTCTGCTTTTTGCTTGTTTTGGATTTTAAGGGTGTCTAGTTGTTCACTAAGGCTCCCTAAGATATCAGTTTTGAACTCATCAAGCATATTACCAATCTCTGCCCTACTTACTGATCCAATTGCAGATTTGTTAGCCCTAATAAGAGAAGGATCCCTAGGCCCTTTTCCAGTTTTAGATTTTCCTCTTGAGAGATGGATACATAGTTCTGTTATATCACGAAATGGAAGTTGAGAAATATCTCCTTTCCCCATCATGTTTAAAATTTCTATCCATTCATCTCTAATGGCTTTTAATATGAGGGCTTTCAAGGTTTCATCATCTAAGTTGCTCATCTTCGCTCTTTTCAAGTTGTATTGAAATCTTTCAAGTAAGTCTTCCAAATTTTCATCTTCTTTTTGCATCATTTTGAATACCTCATCCTTGTGATTGGTGGGCATACAATAGTCCAAGTATCTATCCAAAAATGTTTGTTTCATATCATTCAAAGTCCTAATAGATTGAGTGGCTAATCCCATGAACCATTTCAAAGCAGATCCCTTCAATGTTGAAGGAAACAGTTTGAGTTTTTGAGAGTCTTCCATATAGTCATAAGTTCGGCACACAACTTCAAACTCAAACAGAATGTTTCAGGATCCTCACTTCGCAATCCATAAAATTTAGGGAGAACAGATGGTGAGATATTTTTCATTGTTGCATGAGTTTCCTCATCAACTATAGGGAATCCAAACAAATTGTCTCCTTCCCTATTTCTACCATTATTTCCTTCACCATTGTTGTCTCCATTGTTTCCTCCTCTTCTACCTCCACCTCTATTTATTACTTCCTCTACCATGATAGTTTCTTTAGAGTCCTTATAGTCCTCTAGTTCTTCTACCAAGGAAGGATGAGAGAAAGTCTCTTTGTTTTCTAAGTGGTTTTTAGTAGGTGGTATAGGAGAATCCTCTAATTCAGCTGTTCCTTGACTTCCAAAAATCTTAAGGCTAGGGGTAGATGGTGGTGAATCTGGTCTATGCCTTGAAGAAGATGGAGTTGTGAAAATCGAACTCTTGGCTTTAGCTATAAACCTTCCCCTAGAATCTCTTGCTCTATGCATGTCATTTTTTTTATTTTTTAAGAAGTTGGGCTAATAATTCTCTTTCTGATCTTCCAGATCACACTAGGTGCAAGAAGAGAGCATACTTAAGAAATTACTAAACCAATAAATCTCTTTTCTGATCCTCCAGATCACACTAGGTGCAAGAGGAGAGCATACTTCAAGAAGTTATCAAGTTTTCCCTTCTTTTATGATTTTATGTTTTTTTTAAGAAATTGGCTACCTAGTTACACTTCCCCGGCAACGGCGCCAAAATGTTTGGTCAATTTCGTGTGTCCTAAATTGCTGCATTTAATTTGTCAATCCGGGAATCGTAAGCTGATGAAGTGCGGCGCACTATATGTGCAAGATAACCTATTTCTTAAATTTTTGTCGTTTTTGGTTTTCTAAGGTGAAATGGAAATTCTAAGATGAAAACAAGTTTGGTTATGTTTGTTCAAGGAAGTGATATCCCCTATAATGATTTACCAACTTGAAACTTTAAAAGCAAATTGAAATTTACAATGACAAGACTTGAAAGAAAATGAAAATGTACTGCTGAAATGAAAAGGTGCTGCTAATCTAATAAATCAAAACAGTAAACTAGTGAGCATGAAAACCAAACTATTCTTGCTGCCAACTAAACACAAAAGAAACTATGCTTAAGGAAATTCAAAATTGCAACAAAATAAATCTAAATAAGATTACATCAATTTATCTTCTGACCCTTCATCATTAGTCCAGCTATGATTTTCGGAAGTAATCATAAACAACTTGAGTAACTGATATTTAATTTGCAGAAAGTAAACTAATACTAAACCATACACTCATGATTCAATCCCTCACCATCAGTCCAGCTGTGGCTTTCGGAGGCAACTGAAGATGTCATGCATGATTCAATATATCTAAATTTGCAGAAAAGAAACTAATACTAAACTACACATTTCATAATACAATCCCTCACCATCAGTCCAGCTGTGGCTTTCGGAGGCAACTGAAGATGCTATGAGCAGCTTAATATATCTAAATTTGCAGAAAAGAAACTAATACTAAAATACACATTTCATAATACAATTCCTCACCATCAGTCCAGCTGTGGCTTTCGGAGGCAACTGAAGATGCTATGAGCAGATTAGTATATCTAAATTTAACTACTGAAGCAGATAAGCAATACTGAAATTAAACAAAAGCTATGAAAATCAAATTAGCAGCAGAACAATGTTAGTTCCATGTCACTAATCAAAAAGCTATGAAAATGCCCGGGCTGCCTATCTATATCCTGAAACAAGAACACTGATTAGTGATTATCAACATAAAACATAAAAGACAGAAATGAAATGGAAATTATGGAAGTGTATAAACAGAAATGAAACAAATGCAATATATGAACATATGAATGGATTATGACACAATGAAATGAAATTAAAATTATACACTAATGCACAAAACCTTAGCTGAGCAGGGGCCCTCTACACTAGCCTTGGCAACGGTCCTCAAATACGAATTAAGTTGGAAAACAGAGTCTTCTTATATTAAAAAGCAGTCATTACAGAATGGTAATGTTATGGCACAAGTGCAGCGTAATCCGGGCTGTCTATCTAAAACCTACAATCAAGAAAACTGATCAGTGATTAACAATCATAAAACATGAAAGACAGAAATGAAATGGAAATTATGGAAATGTATAAACAGAAATGAAACAAATGCAATATATGAACATATGAATGGATTATGACACAATGATCTCTAAAGAAACAAAAAATTAAAATTATACACTAATGCACAAAACCTTAGCTGAGCAGGGGCCCTCTACACCCGCCTTGGCAACGGTCCTCAAATACGAATTAAGTTGGAAAACAGAGTCTTCTTGTATTAAAAAGCAGTCATTACAGAATGGTAATGTTATGGCACAAGTGCAAACAGAACACACTATTGTGAAAGCAAAGGATAATGGTAGATTTAACATTCACTAATATCGACTAATCCTCTATATGAGGCACGCATTATATATAACAACAAACTATAACTGTTTCCTAAAGTTCATGCTGGTGGAAAGCACGTAGACCACTACGTCCACGGATATAGGAGAATGGCCGTGTTGGAAAGTAGATCTACGAGAGGTGGATGCTTGAATTCGACTCTAGAACCCTGTACAGATGTCGATTTAACCTCCGCAGGCTTAGAAACGGCCGTATGGATCTTTATGTGCCACGAAACAGAGTCCGGCCGACATGAAACTCCATGATTGACTTCCATGTGGACGCCTTTGACCGCGGCTTCTTTGGTCGAGTTTGCTTGAACCAATAGGTACACCCAACCATGTCCACGTCATTCCCGACCTGCCCCATGTGGCTCAAGCTCTCAGACACTCAGAGCATGAGTTTCACAAAATAGGCCATGAAGGCACAAGAAATTTCGAGTGGCAAGATTCCTACAATGAATGAACAAAAATCTAGATCAAATTAGCAAAACACAAAAATATAATTAAAAACCATGTTAAATGCTCTTTTTTTGCACATGATATCGACAATTTGGGAGGTTTAGGTGAGTGAAAAAGGTATGGAAAAGTGTATGGAAAAGATGCAAATTTGGGGGACTCAATAAAGGCCTCAGCACATCTTCAATAGGCACGGATCGCCTTATCCAATCAAAAGATGAAACTTGGACCTTATACTATGACGGCTCCAAAACCCAAGACGGGGTTGGCGCGGGCTGCATCCTGCTAGACCTATAGAAGAACAAATTTCTAATTTCCTGTCGGTTAGAGTTTCAGTGCACAAATAATACAGTTGAGTATGAGGCACTGATACTGGGACTCCAAAAGGCCATAGATCTAAAAGTCTGTTGTTTGAAGGTAATTGGCGATTCCGAGATTATCACTCGTCAGGTACGCAACACCATCCATTGCTTGTCTCCCCATCTGAAAGGTTACCAACAAGAGGTATGGCGCTTAATTTCAACTTTCGATGCTTTTGGTATTAAATCTGTACTTAGAATGCATAATGCAGCAGTCGATACACTTGCCAACGCTGCTGCTAGGTTCACCCCACTTAGAGATGGATTTTCTATTTAAGTTATATACAAGCCGTCCATACCAGACAATGTTACTAATTTACGCGTTTTTAATGATGACCAACAGGTACTGGATTTCATGCTCAACACAGATATATTCAAAGACGCATTTATGGAAGAAGAGGATCATGATCGGGCTTTGCAAGTGGATCTAAAAAATCGGAAAGAAAACCCCATACCCAAAGGGGTCGTGTCACTCGAAAAATTGTTCGACTTACAAAACCGTTTCCGAGGGCCCCCAAATACGAAGGTGCAAAGCTCCACGTTAGTACACCAGCAAATTAACCTCGAGACAGACAAGGATCCCAGGCTTGTAAATTTAGGTAGTGAATGCGCCCCTCAGGAGAAACAAGCATTCACCGAGTTATTTAAGAAGTACCGAGATGTGTTTGCCTGGACGTATGACGATCTGCAGACTTATGATACGAGGATCATCCAACATGTCATACCCATCAAGGAAGGAGTGAAGCCGTTCCAACAAAAACTGAGAAAAGTACACCCAACTCTAGAACCAATGATCCAAAAGGAACTAAAGAAGCTCTTGGATACGCGAATAATTTTCAAAGTTAGACATTCGACCTGGGTGTCCAACTTGGTCCCTGTTCGCAAGAAATCCAGGAAATTCGTTTGTGCGTAGACTTCAGAAATTTGAACAGAGCTTCCGACAAAGACAACTATCCGGTTCCTCCTATGGAGCAAATCCTTCAAGCTGTATCAGGGTCAAAAATGTTCTCTCTGTTGGATGGGTTTTCAGGGTATAATCAAGTACTAGTGGCTGAGCCCGATTGGCTCAAAACCACATTCAGAACTAAGTGGGGAACATTTTCTTTCAAACGCATGTCCTTTGGGCTGATTAACGTCGGCGCCACTTTCCAAAGAGCTATGGACATCGCCTTCAGAGAACTTATTGGGAAAAGCGTGGTAGCATACCTTGACGACGTCACCGTGTTTTCAAAACACAGATCTGACCACATACACCACCTCAAGAAAATTTTTGAAAGGTGTCGGAAGTACGGGATCTCACTGAACCTAAAGAAAAGTGTGTTCGTCGTCGCCGAAGGAAACTTGTTGGGACACATAATAACTCGAGACGGCATAGTGGTGGATCCGGAACGTGCGAAAGTCATAGCTCAAATATCGCCCCCAAGCGGGAAGAAAGCCATGCAGTCCTTCCTTGGCAAAATCAACTTTGTCTGAAAGTTTATATCAAATTTCGCCCAGATCGTGAAACCATTACAAGGCATGATTAAGAAGAACGCTAATTTTAAATGGAATCCCCCTGAGAAAGAAGCGTTCAAAAACATTAAACGAGCCATGGCAGAAGCACCCGCTCTTTACAGTCTGGACTTCAACAAAGGCTTTATTTTGTACACCTTTGCCTCAGATTCATCTTCGGTCGATGTCCTCACTCAGAAAGATGACTGCCACAACGAATGGCCTATATCATTGATGAGCACTGGATTGCAAGGCGTCGAGCTGTATTACCCAAATATTGAGAAACAAGCGTATGCAGTATACAAGGCGGTCAAACATTTTAGGCCGTATATTTTGAAGAATCATGTCACAGTCTTCGTGCCTCACCCAGTTGTTCGCTCACTATTCGTACAGTAGGAGCTGGGTGAGCGACGAGGCAACTGGATGACATGCCTTCAGGAGTATGCCCTGGAATTTAAGCCAGCACACACTGTGAAGGGCCAAGGATTGTGCCGCATGGCCGCAGAGGCAGTTGACTCACGGGGCAACGAGGAAGAAAATTGGGAACACGAGATCGATATGTATCAAATTGATAGCACGGCCCCACAGGGTACATCCTCTTGGTACGCAGATCTCCTGCAATATCTGAAACACGGCACCATGGGCCCTGCTTTAACTACCAAGCAGAAGCGTGCATTGAGACTGAAAGCTATATCCTACCAACTAGTGCAGGGTAAGTTGTTCTGCAAACATCACAACGGTGTCTTGTTACGCTGCTTGGAATGGGATGAGGCACAGAAAATATTAGCAGAACTTCACGATGGCCCCGCCGGGGGGCACTACGCAGGAGACACCACTGCTCACAAGATCATGTGTGCTGGTTTCTATTGGCCTACTTTGTTTAAAGATGCACACGCATATGTTCGGAAATGCCAGGCCAAAAGTTCGCAAATAGAGATATTCGGCCTTCGGCCCCATTACAGTCTATCGCAGTGGAAGAGTCGTTTCAACAATGGGGGCTGGACGTGATTGGGGAGATCCTGCCACACTCTTCCAAGCAACACAGGTACATCCTTACCGCCATAGACTATTTCACAAGGTGGGTTGAAGCGATACCGTTACGTCAAGTCAACAATCAAGAGGTAATAGCCTTCATCACCCAATGCATCATGATCAGGTTTGGCGTTCCAACCTCCCTTGTTTTTGACAATGCAACATATTTCTCATCATTGAAATTATATGATTTTGCTTTAGAAAATGGTATCGTACTTAAACATTCTGCCAACTATTACCCTCAAGGAAATGGGTTAGCCGAGTCAACCAACAAGAACCTAATCCGCATCATCAAAAAGACTCTGCTGTCCCAACAACGAAATTGGCATAGGGCACTCTACAATGCCCTCTGGGCAGATCGAGTCACACCCAAACCTTCCCTAGGCACCTCCCCCTTTTTCCTCGTGTACAGAAAAGAAGTTATCCTTCCTCCCAACTTGTCTCTCCCGGCACTCCGGTTATCTCAGGAGACTCATGGCACTCCTTGCCCTGCTCTACAAGCCCGAATAGACATACTACTGAAACTTGAGGAGGAAAGGCAAAAAACTCGGGAAAAATTCACCATCCACCAAGGACGGATAAAACGATGGTTTGACAAAAAGTCAGTCGGGAACAAGATTTTTGAAGGAGGTGACCTTGTCCTCAAATGGGATAAAGCTCATGAAGATAAAGGGAAACACTCCAAGTTCCAGGCATTATGGATAGGCCCTTTCCAGGTCAGAGAGAAGATCCGTCCCCACACTTACAGGTTACAAACTCTTGAAGGGAGGATTGAGGTCCTCCTTGTGAATGGACACGACCTTAAACATTGTTTCACCTGACAGCCCCATGGGGCCGTCACTGCATCCTGTACCATAGTTTGTCTTGTTTTTCTTTACCTTTCTTGTATTCAGTAAATCGCTTGTTCCACATAGGCTCCCTTTAACCTTTTCGTTCCCTTGGCATCCATTTTTGAAAGGGGATATAGAAGCTACTCAAGTGGCATACTGAGTCGGGATCTATTATGGTGTATTATCTCCTCCCAGACTGTAAAAGGGGGCAAGCATACTTGTGATGGACACTCAATGGCGAGAACATGACTAAGGCCTTCGGACCAAGATGTGGCAGCTTACCTAGCATGCTGGCCCAAGGGACTGTTGTGCAAAAGGAAATGTTTGGTTGAATAGGTTACTGGAGGAAAAATGGAGGGGTTAGCCTCGGGTGAAGAACGGAAATCCAAGAAAAACCTAAGTCCTCATGTAAACCAAGAGCAACCTCTCTTGCAAGTAAAATAAGACGAGATCCCTCATCCGCCCAGGCAATAATTTCCAAAATAAACTAAGTGCCCTGAGCACAAAAATAAGTGCCCTGTGCGCATTTCAATAAGTGCTTTAAGCACATGAATAAATTGTAAGGGATTGAGAAAGGCTTCCTGTGTAGAGAGGCGATACGACGACTCCGCCAGGGTACTTGTTTCGGGGAAAATCACCCTAGAGGTTTGTTGGGTTACAACCTCCACAGAGCAGGGCATGCTACTCAAGAAGGACTCACACAACCATACATGTTCATGAAAAACTAAATAGAGTAGATCGAGGAAGTTACCCGTAGGTCCTACGGTTGAAGCAGATCTCGCGGGGTCCAAACCCCCAGCAACCGTTCTTCCTTCTTAACCCGAAAGACAAGAAGAAACAAGCACGAAGAACTGGATGTACAGCATATATCTACTCTAAATGTTAGTGAAATTCATATGAAACATTAAATAAACCATAATGAATGCTTAAATAACAATTTTCTCATATATGCAAGTGGACACTAACACGTATATTTCGGGAACAAGATGGTTCTTCTGTATTATAAATAGCATGTACAGAAATAACAAGTGGAGAGATCACCTGAATTCTTCCACGATCTTCGAGCAGACCGTCGTCCAGATCTGTCCCGCCCTTGCCTCGCTAAGATTCCTTCCGAACTGGTGCATACGAGATGACATATAGGGAGATGAGCATCTCCAGGAAACAAGGGTTTCTTGTAATGAACTGGGAAGTGTAGGAGGCACGGGAATTCAGACTTGGATAGAGGATTCCAACAGAGTATAATATCAATAATTTCTCTCTCCCTTAGGCCATACACATGAGGGGCTTTTATACTCCCTCAAGGTAGTTTCAATAGTTGGAAACAGTTGGCCACGTGCTAGGGTGGTTGAACTACCAGAGTAACCATCAACCCAGCCCGAAAATAGGGAATTTTAATATATTTTTTAATGATTTTAATGGCATATGCGGGAAAGTACATGTGGACTCACGTTTACACGCTGAAAAGTCTAGGCATAACCGTGTATGGGGATTTTTACACTGTTTTTTAGTGAATTTTGTCCAAGTCTATAGGAATGGGTGCCCAAAGCCATAAAAGCAATCATGAATCATATGAAGGTGAAAAATGATGCTATAACAGATGCCCCCTAATATATGATGCTATAACAGATGAACCCCTGAAAATAAGCTGATCCACTAGCCATGGAAGACATGGGTGTAGATCCAGCTGTAGCAGCGGAAAAGGAAAAAGAGGGAATCCCACTAGTGGGCATTCCAAAACAGAAGGGACCAAAATGAGAAGCATGTGCTTGGGTGAAACCAGAGCCAAACACAACAGCACTAGAAGCAATCGAAGATAAAGCAATAGTGCCCCCTCCTTCAACAGAAGCAGGAGTCTGAATGCCTGCAGCACTCACAGCAGAAGCCGCGTTCCCAGTCGTGGCCATCGAAAGGTATGAATAATATGGAGGATCTTCTGGTCTCTCTGACTCAGGTCCGATGTATTCAACAATGAACGGATAATTAGGAGGAAGAGGAGATGGAAGTGACTCAGAAGGTTGAGACACTTCCTCTACTTGTACTTCTTCTTCCTGCGGAAATAAAACTCTCGAGGTGAGCGGAGCACTCCTCTCGGAACCAACACCAAAACCAGCTACGAAGCTCTCAATCCCTTGTGGAGGATCTCTCTCCACTGCGTCAGACACCACAGGGTGATACTCACCTGCTAAATTACTCCTACGCCTTCTTGAAGAAGGCTCTGGACTCTCGGGAGATAACCCCCAGATTCTCCTCGATCGACGAGGCGCTTGATCAGCCACTTTAACAAATTTTAATTAGACTCAAAAAGTATAAAGCTAGGCAAGCTAGGAGCAAAGAGCACTCACTACAAAAAATAATCCCTGAGATACAATCAAGCAAACAACCTTCAGGTATTTCCGCTCCGGGTGATTAGGACCGGACACCAAAATACAAGAAAGTGAAATATAGGACCTCCCGAAAGTAGTCTGGGATAATTACGGCCCAGGCCTACTAGCGAAGGTAACAGAAATAGTTACGCCGACCTCCTAACGACAGCCTTTGCCAGCTCAAGCACCCAAGCTTCGCAAGGGCACCCCCCAGAAGTACTGCTGAAAGTGATGCGACGTCTGCCTCAGGTACCACGGGTATTCCCCCCCGCAGTCACCTGTGTGGAACCTAGGAGTGGTAACTATGGGCACCAATCCGTATCAGAAGCCGGGCGGAACGGTCTTGAGGTCAGATTCAGCTAATCAGAGAGGGGGTATCCCTCTTCTCAGCCTTCACTTCCCCTCGCGCTTGACTCTCCGGAGGAGAGCTTTCCCGGTCCACCTAACGGAGTTGGATTTCGCTCAATTAATCAACTTCTATGTTTTGTTTGAGCGGCCTTGGAGAGTTAACTCTCCACTCACCTAATCCAAGGCCCTAAAACCTAGCTAGTTGGTGTATGACACTTAGAAAACTTGCTAGTTGATTTTAAATTAAATCGCTTACTTTAATTGGCTGTTATGTTAAGTCAAAGGGATGCGGAAATGAAACTTATGGTGTTTTGATGCAGAAAGAAATTAATAAAAACCAAACTACATGCAAATGCATTTATTGTCTTTCGATAAAAAGCAACTTCTACACAGGTTCTACGAGATTAAAAATTGTATTTTTCTTTTCAGATAACAAACTCACACTCACAAAAACTATGAAAATGACTAAATGCTGAAGTGCACCTGATGCAAATCACTACAAGCATGCAAATTCTAAGATGAAAAATCTCCTAAAGCAGAGCGAAATTTCCCAAAAGTCCTTCAGTTTTATCTCTTTTTGGTTGTCCAGAAAGCTAGTTCCCAAAATCAAGAACTCTTAATATGAAGACACCAAAAACGCTTAAAAAACAAGAGGAAGAAATCAATGACAACTCCTTTCTAAAATCAAGCCAAAATCCAAAGGCAAGAAACCTCAACAAAGCTTCAAAAGATACAAAGAAATGAAAACAAAAATGCAAAAACAAAATCAAACAACAAAGCAAAATGTTTTTTGAGCTTTTGAATTTTATAAAGGAAGAGTTCGAAAAGACCAAGCAAAACTATAAAACCCCAAGCCAAACAACACTGAATTTCAAGAAAAAACTTCAAAAATGCTCCAAATCTTATAGGGCTAACTCGTAGCAAGATCAATATGAGCAAAAGAAGACAAGAAAACTCAGCCACTCAGCCTAGAAGAATAGTACAACCTTGCCGCAAACAAAAACTTCAAAGAACCAAGAAAGACTCTTCAAAAGTTGCAACAAGACCTAGCCGACTGAACTCAAGAAAACCAACCACGAAATGGGCAAAAATCGAAGTGCAAAGAAAAACACAAAGATAGGAAAGAGTAAATGAGCAGGAGCTCTCTGTTCTGATAAAGCAGAACAGCCAAGAATGCCCAGAAAGAGATCTTGGTACTCGAACCAGAGATGCCAGCACAAGAAACAACACTTTGCCAAAAATACTAGTTTTCGATCAAACAAGAGAGAGAAAAGACCAAAGACCACTTTCTTCACAATCCAGAGGGTACAAAGACACTGCAGGAACAGGTCTCCACAGACATAAAGTACTAAAAAGTCAAGAAATCCAAAATTTCAAAATCTGCCTAGGTATACGCAACTTCACAGTTTAGCAACAAGCGTGCATACGCGACTGTGCTAAAGGAAACTCGCGTATACGCGACTCCCTTTAACAAAAAATGCGTGTATACGCGACTGTGTGCAGACAAACCCACGTATATAAAGGTAGATAATGAAAAACAAAAAGGATCAAGCCTGGATAAGAAACCAGGACTTCAGTCTGACTGAGAAAGAGTAAACTGGACTGGAAATAAAAGTTAAAACTGTTGGAAACCTATCAAACAGCTGAAACCACCCAACAGGGGAATCACAAGAATGCGATCCCCAGTGGAGTCGCCAGTTCTGTTTTGGGGAAAATCACCCTAGAGGTTTGTTGGGTTACAACCTCCACAGAGCAGGGCATGCTACTCAAGAAGGACTCACACAACCATACATGTTCATGAAAAACTAAATAGAGCAGATCAAGGAACTTACCCGTAGTTCCTACGGTTGAAGCAGATCCCGCGGGGTCCAAACCCCCAGAAACCCTTCTTCCTTCTTAACCTGAAAGACAAGAAGAAACAAGCACGAAGAACTGGTTGTGCAGCATATATCTACTCTAAATGTTAGTGAAATCCATATGAAACATTAGATAAACCATAATAAATGCTTAAATAACAATATTCTCATATATGCAAGCGGACACTAACACGTATATTTCGGGAACAAGATGGTTCTTCTGTATTATAAATAGCATGTACAGAAATAACAAGTGGAGAGATCACCTGAATCCTTCCAAGATCTTCGAGCAGACCGTCGTCCGGATCCGTCCCGCCCTTGCCTCGCTAAGATTCCTTCCGAACTGGTGCATACGAGATGACATATAGGGAGATGAGCATCTCCAGGAAACAAGAGTTTCTTGTAATGAACTGGGAAGTGCAGGAGGCACGGGAATTCAGACTTGGATAGAGGATTCCAACAGAGTATAATATCAATAATTTCTCTCTCCCTTAGGCCATACACATGAGGGGCTTTTATACTCCCTCAAAGTAGTTTCAACAGTTGGAAATAGTTGGCCACGTGCTAGGGTGGTTGAACTACCAGAGTAACCATCAACCCAGCCCGAAAATAGGGAATTTTAATATATTTTTTAATGATTTTAATGGCATACGGGAAAGTACATGTGGACTCGCGTATACATGCGGAAAATTCTGGGCATAACCGCGTATGGGGATTTTTACACTGTTTTTTAGTGAATTTTGTCCAAGTCTGTAGGAATGGGTGCCCAAAGCCATAAAAGCAATCATGAATCATATGAAGGTGAAAAATGATGCTATAACAGTACTGACCAGGCTCGCTGGTAGCGGAGTAATGCTCGTGATTCCTTGGTAGTGACTCCACCGAGACCATCTGGTTCGCTCGTAGCGGAGCAACATAGTCAAGGCCAAATAAATTATACTAGATTTGTAAACCCTTGGGGTTACCCCAAACTTTTCCATCCGGTCTCCAAGAATGAAAACATGGTAAAATGACACCTAAGGGCGGGCAAACAAGGGGAGAAAATGCGCAAGGCTTGAAAATGTAAGAAGTGGGACCCATGGGGTGAAAGGAACAAATGTTTTACGCCTTTCTCCCCCCCCCAGATGAAACATCGGCAGAGATTCTGGACCCTACCAATGAATCACCATTTGTTGTAGCCCCTACAACACCCTCCAAAAATTCACCATCCAAAATTTTTTGAGCCCCCTGAGCACCGAAAAGCTAAGTCAAAGCTGAAGTCCAAGTCTATTTCAGAAGTAAGAAGCCTTAGGTCGTTGAGTCGAAAAGTATGTCTTTTTTCCAAATTTGCGACCTCGCGACCCTGCGACCTATTAGGTCGCCAGGTCACTAAGTCGCAAATCATACTCAATTTTCAAATTTGCGACCTGGCAACCTTGCAACCCCGCGAAGCCCCAAGGTCGCAAGGTTGCAAGGTCACGAGGTCGCACATCTCATAAACACGGGATATTTGCGACCTTGTGACCTCATTTATTGCTCGCATGCGCGACAATTTTATAAATAGAAGGGTCGCCAGGTCGCATTTCACCCACGCGACGAAGAGAAAAAAACACTTCTGACAGGCCAGCTAGAGTGTGATTTTCTCAGGTAAGTTTCCTATTCCTCCTCATGTTTCCATTTTTTCCTTTTGTTGCTCATTTTCACTTGCCCTAGCCCTTTTAAAGCCACCTACTCCTCCCCATTATAGATCTTCTTGACCCTGAGAATTTTCCATTTTATCCAAACCCTGCTTCCTAACACATATCAGTAAATACAGCCAACCAACCTCCTCTATGTGTGTTTTCTCCTAATGACCACTTCACCCTCTCTTGTTGGGTTTTTCCACTTAGTCCTTGAATTTTTTCAAGTTTAAAATTGAAGCAAAGGACCACGTCACCATCTAAATCTCTCAGCCGGCCCTAGCACGACCTCTGACCCTCATGACCTCGCGACCCCCGCGACCCAGGGACCCCGGTCGCTAAGTCGCCAAGTCGTAGTCCCACTCAAATTTTGACTTCCGTGACTTTGCGACTCAACGACTTAATGACCAGGTCGCAAGTCGCTGAGTCACAAGGTAGCTCTTCTGTGCTTTGTTAAACCAATGCAACTCAGCGACCTAGCGACCCAGTTGCAAGGTCACCAAGTCACAAGGCCACTCTTTTCTTGAATTTAAAGCGTCTGTGACCCAATGACCCAAGAAAGTCGCACATCCACCCTTTCCCGGATTTCAGTTGGTCAAAATTAAAAGCAATACCTAGGTAGTTATTATTATGGCATCTATCTTATCCTGGGATTGTTCTATGAACATGCTAGGGAATCCCGAAGTAGATTTACAGTGCGTATCCATCTCTTTAGCTTGAAGTGACATGGGACCTCCAGCAGTTCGCAAGAAAGACAAGGGCCAAAAGATAGAAATCACAGAAGATGAAATACTAATGTCTCCTCCCCTGATCTATGGGGACACTGCATGTACATTTATCAGAGGAGAAAGTATGAGTTGGTATCAAGTATACCAAGAATTCACCCAACCATAATTTCCAGAAGACCTCCCCGACCATCAAGTATATGTACAAGTTAAGAGGTCAAAGCTTCACTATGCAGGTGCCCACCCAGCTATATTCCCATGTCCAGAAGTGATTGAATTGATCATATAGAACATCAACCCCAAGAAGTGGGTAATTCGAGACTACGAGGGAAAGGATTTTGTGAATATAAAAGCCTCAGATGCAGAGTATTATGCATTTCCAGAATGGGAAAAAATATTCACAGAGGAATGGGCCACCACCCATGCGGTCCCCGTAGCAGACACCCTGAGAGGATGGTGGGAAGAACCCAAGAAGTTCAAGATCAAGAAAGATCAGGAGTACCCAGTAGCAGGCCTCAGAAAGGTATACAAGCTAGTGGCAGCTATGCTCTGTAGGATATATGGTCGTCCCGATGCCACCAAATTTAGTGGTACTTGGGTAACCCTGATGAAATTTGTCACTGTGTATGGCACCCATTTCAATTGGGCCAACTTACTAATAGCAGCTCTCAAAACGAACATATCTGTAGCACTGGCACCAAAGGAGGGATACTCGTCTGAATTTTACATGGCCTCTTACCTGTTGGATGCAGTTTGTTCCAGTTGCTACTTTGAGGGATGGGCTCACAACTAGGACCAAGAGCAGGGATGCCATTCACAAAGAATTTCAGGTATTATGGGACTCTAAATACAAGCAGGATATAGAGTCAATTTCACAAAATTTCATCCCCGCACTCTACGGGAAACTGTTTGGTCAGGATACCCCATGCATGTCCTGGAAAGCCATGGAAACATTAGTCAAGGTAGCACATTGGTTTCAATTTACGGAATACAAATTTATCTGAGTCTTTGGTTCATTCAAGACTCCCCATGCTCTGCCTCGCTTCGTCACGGACAAGATGCTTCTTCGGGAAGTATGTTATTAGATGACTTCCAGCTTCTCAAAGGTCCTCACTAAAGGTAAGAAAAAGTCGTGGCCTACCTTTTCACTCACCATTGGTGCTTACACAGTCAATGATTTTAGGGAGGTAGAGGAAGAAGCTGAACAAATCAAAGGATTCTTCCTGGGGCCTTTGGATCACCGGACATACAATCCCGATAGGATAGTCCCTAACCACTACAAAAGGGCCAAGTTCAAATGGAGCTACCAACACATTGAATGGCCATCTGAGGATGTGAAAAGAAACTGGCATAACAGGGATAGGGAACTCACCCTGGGAGTATGGTCCAACTAGGAGCATCAAGATGATCATACTCTAAAGGAAAGAATCTGCAAGTTGGGAGGTGCCTCTTCTTCCCAGGCCAAGAAGCCCTGGACTAGCATAGGACATAATTTGGCTGCCCAAAAGAAAGAAAAGGAAGCTGAAGCTCAACTAGAAGCTGAAAAGAAAGAAAAAGTAGGCGAAGATAAGCGTAAGAAAAGCCTGAAGGTAGAACATAGAAAGAAATAGGCGGAGGACACCTAGAAAAGGAAGGATGAGCAGGAAGCGGAGGCAGAAGCTGAACGGAAGCTCAAGAAAGAATTGGATCAGGTGGAGGCCGAAAGGAAAAGGAAGGAAGAGCAGGAAACAAAGGCAGAGGCCAAATGGAAAAAGAAGGAAGAGAAAGAAACAAATGCAGAAGCCGAACGGAAAAGGAAGGAATAGCAGGAAACAAAGGCAGAAGTTGAATGGAAAAGAAAGGAAGAAGAAGATACGAAAGAAGAAGCAGAGCACAGGAAAAAGGCAGAACAGGATAAAGCAGAGGTAGAACGGTTATTGAAAGAAGAAGAAGAACGAAAGAGAAAAGAGGAAGAGGATCATGGATCAAAATATGCCGAAACATCTCCCCCAGTCACAGGAGTACAGACTGAGTTGCTGCCCATCGAAGTACCTGTAATTAACAAGAATTTTGCACTCTCAGAGTCGGGCTCCTCTGAAGGGCAAGAGGAGGAAGTGTTCAACCTGACCAGACTCACTTATGATCAGTTCACCTTAAAAATTCGGCAGGAAAAAAGGAGATGCCTAAAACGGAACCCTGCCACCCCATTCACAGCCACGACAGAAAAGGAAATAGTCCTAGACACTAGGACCAACCCAGTGATGATCACATCAGCCGACATTTCTTTTTCTGAAACCACAGAGGAAAATGTAAGCCGTATGAGTAGGGATATCCTCTCCCTACAAAATAGGTTACAAGACTCCGAACAAGGGGAAGCCAGGTCGGAGCAAGAAAAGAGAGCACTAAGGGAAGAAATCAAACAGCTCTAGGGCAACACTACTCTCATTAACGAAGTACCGATTACCATCCAGAGAGAGTTAATGATGATGGAATCCACCATGAGACAGGTTTATGGGGATATTTTTACCATAAAACAGACAGTTGCACCCCTACTAAGATCCCAAGTAGAAGTGAAGAAGAGAAACGAGCAATTGAAAGAGGCCTCCACCGCTCTGGATAGAATGATTGAATGGACGAGAAGGTATCCATAGGCTCCGGAAACCCTGCCCAAGAAATATTGGATTCACACCCAGAATGACAAGGTCCAAATTCACATGAAGGTGCAATCCAAGGAAAAATTAGTTAAAGATCTAGAGAAGGTAATGACCACATATGAGCACTTTATCAGTGGTATCGACTCGATGCATGAACTACAACACATCCCTTCTCTAGGTGCACTAAACGAGGAAAAGACATGGGGATAGGTAGACTAGAATATTCAGGCATTTCTATAGCCTATCATACAAGCCGCCACTACACCTGATCTTCTCGTATCACAGGAGAAATTGGTTACATTCGTCACAATGTCAGTTTGTATTTACACCAAATTGGCTTCCTTGTCTAAAAAGGTCACAATAAAAAGGAAAATCTAATCCCAAATGCCCTAGAATGCCTACACAGGTTAAGGGAAGATACTCCTTTGATCTCCCCGGTCGCTGCAGATTATCGTGCATGGCAGAATTTCCTGAAGGAGAAACAAGTTGATGTTCCCGACCTCGAAATAACACGCACGCTCCCATGATCAGATTTCAAAACCCAGTCTACAAGAGGAGTCACAGGTCGCACTTCTCATGATTAGGTTGCAGGTCGCACTATCCAGTCAGGTTGCAGGTCGCATTTTCCATTCAGGTCGCAAGGTAGCCCAACAGACAGGAAGGTGAAGAGTCAGGACCCCCAAGGGTCAATCTTGCCTCATATATGCCCCATTCGAGGAATTGTAAAGGGAATTTTGGTTTTGGACTCCAAAGGAGAAAAGAGAGTTGTAAAGCATTAAACAACCTATTATGAATGAATACAAGCATTTGTTTTAAATCCATTATTGGATCTGATGAAACTCAATGCGTCAATACTATGAGTATTTCTTCGTATATGTCTAATATCCGGTGATTAATCGATCTGTGTTTTTTGATTATCCTCTTTATGCATTTCAGCTTACTACATGTGTATATCATGGTATGTTATTTACATAGGGGATGTTTGTAATTTTATTATTGACATCTATCTCATTCACGAAAACGCCCAAGTACGTATAAGTTCTTCTTACCAGGAAAAATTGTTTCTTCTATGGTTTGAACAATCTTATAGACACGACCTTATTAATGTGCTGCTAACAGCATCTCCTTCAGTCACATGTTTTCTTTTATATCTTGCTATTTTTAGTGTTGAGGCTCATTGATAATCATAGATATTTGTCTTGTATCATTCTATAACTGTACATCTATAACTCTATAGGGCTCATTTGCATCTAGGAGAAGGAGTATTTAGCGGTAGCCAGACCCACACCTCTAGACGGGATCCCTATCCCAAACGGTTTAGAGTCTAATTGGGACTTTCTACCGGGGAGATCCCCTACTGTTGGTCGGACAAATTTTCCCGTCAATAGAAAGTAAGGATGAATACCTGCACTCAATCTCTTGGAGTTGAAGTGAGGGATGCTGCAAAAGAAGAATATCAAAAACCTCCAAGAATGATTACTAAAGACTAGAAGATGGAATTCACATATAATGCTAAAGCCAAGAACACATTTCTTACTGACATACCTAAATTAGAACTTTTTAAAGTTATAGACTGCACAACAATGAAAACTATTTGGGACAGGATCAGTAGCTTCTATGAAGGTGACGACAAGGTAAAAAAAGCTAAAATCCAAGGTTTTAGAATGCAACTTGAGTCTTTAAAGATTCATGATGATGAAAATACTGCAACTTATTTCTTGAGAGTTGATGAGGTTGTGAAGACTATAGCTATTGTATTTCCAAATGTGTTGAGATATCTCCTTGGCAGATATATCCCAAGGTATTAGGCATTGCGGAGATGAAAAATGTGAAGAATCTCACTTTGGACCAATTACTTGGTATACTCATCGCTTATAAGATGATAATATCAAATGGAAAGCCCACAACAAAGGAGTCAACCTTAAAAGCATATAAGAAGCCTGTTGGAATGGGGTTCCCTAACCTGCGTTTTTGGTATAATTTTGTAATAGTCGGTCTTGCGTAGGGGTTTTGGGGTGGGTCAAAGCCCCTAATGTTTTTTAATATGTTAAAGGGTAGCTCTAGTTTTCACAAATAGTAAAGGCTACGATGTTATAAATATATAGATAGTTGGATCTAGTAAAAAAGTAAGGAAGAAGATTGATGCTACGTGCGAATTGTTGAGATCTGTTTGGGTTGTTTTGGGTAAGGAATCCTACTAGATGTGTGCGCGGAGATCCTTAGTCCTGTTGTGTGCAGACCTAGCTAGGATATGTGCGCAGGCTGTGTTTGGGTTGTAAGTGGAACTTTGATGCTAATGAATGTGGAATGTATTTGAAGTATCTTTGTGCTAACTGGATTGATTTTGTTTACTTCTGAAGTGCATCTTTGATATTTATTTAAAGCTACGAATGTATCTGTGATATGGAATTAGCTGGGATTATAATGTTCTATGATGGTATTTGTTGATGCGCAAGTGGATGCAAATGTATTAATTGGATCTGTTAGAGATAATAGATTTGTTATGATTATGTGTTGATTATACTGTTAAGGGGTTGTGAATAGACTCATTCTATGTGAACCTGATAAGTTACAACGAAGACCTGCCTCAAATTACCTACTCCCTCCCGGGGTGCGGAGGCCTGGTTCCAGCACCCTCACATACTACTTCGGGTGAGACCTTGGCCTGCGAAAGTAGGTCATTACCGAAAGTGTCAGTAGTATAGGGCATTAGGGGAATTTTTAGGTCTAAAATGGGCCTCCTAAGGAAAATGTACAATCAAAATTAACTTTATGAGAACTAGTCACATTTTATGGGATGACATCATCCCTAATGGTTGAGGTGGCATTGCTTGAGTTAAAGGTATTTACTTGTCACATTCTCAATGGTGGATAAAAATTCATGGTCAACCATGGTAGTGCTCTAAGTACTTTTAAAGTCAAAGTAAAGTACTCATAATAAATGTCATTTCACACTTTTTTATTAAAAATATATTATTGTCATTTCATATTTCTTGAAAGAAACAATGCATATCCCTATACATTTATTATATTATATTATATTATTTTTATATAGTATATTAATTACATGTATTATACAATTTAAATAATATAAATTTTAATTATTAACACATAATATAATTAAGAATTTATAAATTATATTTATATTTTATATTTAGTTATTTAAGTACAAAGGACAAATGTATTAATTGTTCAATGATAATGACTTTTTCTTGAAAACTTCATTCTTATTTATAGTCACATCAATACAATTTTTTTATTAATTTTATTTTCGTACAACTATTGAATTGAATTTAACTATGGTTACATGGATTGTGGTGAAAAAAGTGAATTGAAAATTCATTAAAATTATTTTATTGGTTTAGCTATTAATTTATTATTTCCTTAGGAGGCCCATTCTAGACCTCAAAATTCCCCTAATGGTTTGTTGGCAAACCTTAACCTCTGAACCTAGGTCAGGACCCTTTAATCCAACAAATGGTTCTATTGCCGGGACCAGGAGCATTTTGAGAGAGAGATCAGGTAATGCCACCAGGTCATTCGAGACTGAGAAGTTGGAAATTGAAGACTAGTTTGAAAGAAAGATTCATGAATTTTCTGTAAAGGAGAATCATAGCACGAAGCTGACAGCTGAGAAGTGGAAGAACAAGTATATCTTCACTGAATTCTATGAAATTTTCTTTGTAACCTTTGTGCTCAAGCTTCAGGAGTGGTTAGCAAGCCTCGTGGAATTCTAGATGTGTTGGAAGGACGATCAGGTTACGCAGTGGACACCAAAATTGATTTAACAGTTGGATAGGATCGACAATACGATCACCCTTATGGTAGATCACTGGGTGGATAGCGTGCTGGGAGGGTTCGTGACAGAATTCATATTCAATCGGTTCATATCCTATTCTGAGGTAGAACAGAGCTGCTTCAAAGGTTTCTGGGGTAAGTTCTTAAGAACATTTCCATTTTTAATCAAAATATTACTGTGCGAAAAGGGCATTATGTGCGGCTACACTGAATGAATGACCTCTGATCAGATCGAGAGTACAACATGAAGTGGGAAGTACTACTGAACCAATCGATAAGGGGATAGATCCATCTATATTCCACTAAGAGAATTGGTTGTGCACGCAAGAAAATAGTCCTCCAGCCACACTGCCCTCTAGTCAGCATAAGGGTAAGAACTCCCCCACACCTCCACCACCACCAGAAGAAGATATGGCCACACACATGAAGCTACCCACCTTCAAGGGTGTAGGATATGAATATATGGACCGATTTTGGTTTGTAGCAGAATCAATATGGACTGCGCAGAATGTGGATACCGATGCTGTAAAGAGAGCACAACTATCCCTCGCCTTTGAAGGAAGGGCCTTGGACTGGTATATGGGATACATAGGCCAGCATGCGGATCCATCTATTCAAGAGATTAAAAAAGCCTTAAAACAACAATTCTGGAAGCCTAAGTCCTACTCGCAACTAGTAACTGACATGAAAGACTTTAGATAGGGACCCATTGACTCTGTATGGGAGGCTGATCAACGGTTAAAGAAGGTCATCAGGGATGGGGAATTTCAATATGATGATAGGCAACACAAGGAATGGTTTATTGATATGCTGATACCTCATCTACATGGACCTATGGGTCAGCAGATAATTGAGATGCAAGAGAAAGCCTTGGAGATTTCTGTGAAGCTAGAAGCTGTGCCAAGAGACGACGCCCAGTTTGGGGTGCAACAGATCCAGGGAAACTTGGAGGCAATGCACCTTGAAATCTATAATCTGCGAAAAGAGTGAGGAAAGGAAGCTAGCCCAGAAATATGGTGCAGAAGATGCAGGGTGCCCGGTCACACCAAGGATCAGTGTCCTCTGCTGGCGTATTACATGTCAGCTAGGGGACCCAACCCATTGCACCCTAAATAGGTTGCAGGGCCAAGTGGTTTGACATTATGGTGTGCTGATTGTCATGTTGACGGACTACACGATACCAACCACTGTCCCTGCCTTGGTGATTATGTTCCACCATTGACGCAACAATGGTGTCGATTCTGCTCCTCTTTGGGACATGACGAGCATAACTGTTGGACCTATGACTTGACGATAGACCGAGGGAACCTATGCAGGGTACAGGCTGACCCTTCTTCACCACTATCTCACTCAGGCAAAGGAGGCTCCCTAGAAAGAGGCAGGGGGGGATGAAGGGGTGGAGGCGCAGGTTGAGGAAGAGAGCAATTGATCAGTTACAATTATGGAGAAATAGGGCACTTCACAAGGGACTGTATGAATCCAGCATGAAAATATTTCTGATATTGTAGACAATTGGATCACGTGATTGAATATTTCATAATATTGATAGCAAAAATGTAGGAAAAATCGCAGACACCAATGAAGAATGTATAGAGGGTTAAGGCGGAACCACATGATGAAGGACCAAGTGTTAATGTCATAACGCACAGTGGCATGGCTACTGGAGGAGCTGAAGAGAAAGTTGCGACTGAACCCCTTATCTGGAAGGCTGTTATCAAACAGGAACGCCTGGACCTACAGAAGGAGAAAGAAACCTTTGTCACAGCCCGCAAGGACTTTGCCAAGAATGAGGCATCTACCTCCACATCTCCAACAAGCCTAAGAGTGGAAGACAAAGTTAAAAAATTCCTACAAACATGTATGAAGCTGCTACACAACCAGAAGGTGGTAGAAAATATTCAAATACTGATAGACAATTGTGCGGAAAGAACTAACCCTCCTATAAAGGTTAGAGATGTTCACAAGTTGTATAATCACAAGAAGCGTACTAGGTAGGAGATGCGGCTAACAGCACAGATTGACGACTATGGAATGGATCAGGTCATCTTGGATTTGGGATTAGATGTGAACGTACTGCCCATGAAAACATGGCAGCAGATGGGAGAACCTAAGACGTAATGGTCTACTATACAGTTGCACATGGCTAACCAACATAATATCATACCATTGGGGAGGCTGTCAAGGATTATGGTAGATATTGCAGGAGTTAAGGTACACACATACTTTGAGGTAATTCATATTGTGGGATGTAGACCCTTATCCTACACTCCTAGGACTATATTGGGCAATAGACATGGGAGGTATTATCAATTTAAAGAAAAGGAGCATGGTTTTTTAGAATGAGGGTACGAGAGTGATAATCCCTCTAGACCCTACAGAAGGAGAGTGGTATATAGAACCAGTGCACGAAGGAGATGACGTAGATAATATTTATAAACTCACCACCTGGGATGAGGATTGGATTAATCCTACAACTGATGGTGTGCTTTTCTAGGA
Source organism: Pinus albicaulis (assembly GCA_034641835.2). Taxonomy (NCBI): domain Eukaryota; kingdom Viridiplantae; phylum Streptophyta; class Pinopsida; order Pinales; family Pinaceae; genus Pinus; species Pinus albicaulis. Next base: position 972,580,281 of record CM076569.1, read on the forward strand.
GAAAGATAGTGAATGCCTCTCTGACTTCGAGGGGGATATAGAAAATTGGCAGAATCGGTTACATGATGTATTTGCGCTGCGATGTCTCAGGATCAAAAAAAAATTTTGATGTATCTGCTCAGAGGTAAGGAAATTGCCCTAATTTGATGGTTATGGTAGTATTAGAGATTTTTTGCGAACATTTGAAGCTGAAGTCCCAAGGGAGCGAAGATTGTGGGTGCTTAACCTAGCAATGCGTGCAACCCCGATGCAGTGGTGGGAAACACATAAGGGGACGTTCCAGGATTGGGAGGAATGTCACGAGATGATGGTCCTGGGGTTTGAACCCCTAGTTCACCTGTGCGTGAAGAATTTCCTTGGTCCAGGAGACTTGCGCAAGCACTTTTCTGCATGGATGGAGGAATGTTGTGAAAGAAATACAAACGAATGGGTACACGTGTTCCTTCATGCCTTGGGGCCAATCCCCACCGCATGGTATTCATATGTAGAACTAAATTAGCGCACCCACCACTAGGAAACCCTGAAGGAGGATTTTTTAGGGACGTTCAGGTTGATAGGTGGAATGGAGGCACTCGACGAAGCATGATATATATTCCTTAGTATTTGATGAATCACGCCAGGCTCGTGCAAAATACAGGGCACCAACTTGGGATATGAAGATGCAAGATATTGTCAACTGTCGTAATCTATTGATGGAAAAATGTGATGAAGACCTGTGAAATTTCACTATCCTAGAATCGGAGGGAGAACATGCAGTTCCTGGATGCCCATTGCAAACTGTTAATGTGACCAAGCCTCTTAAGCTAAGGGAAGTCAACATTGGAACAGAGGAGAAAACTAAGCTAGCTAAAATTGGGGACTACTGGGATGATGATACTTTTGGGAGAGTCACAGAACTCCTCATAAAATACCAGGACATATTTTCTATGAAATTCTCGAAACTCAAAGGGATTACAGGGGACCTAGGGGTCATGCCCATCACTTTAAAACTGGATGTGCACTCTGTTAAGAAGCATCCTTATCGATTGAACCCAAATTATAAGAAGAAATTCAGAGAAGAACTTGATAAAATGATAGTCACAGGTATCATCGAACCAGTAGAATAGTCTAATTGGGTCAATCCTATGGTGGTCCAAGAGAAAAATACCAAAGGAGAAATAATAATCTGTGTTGACTTACACAAACTAAACGATGCCTGCATTCAAGATCCCTTCCCTATGCCATTTTTTGATGAAATTATTGATAGCGTGGGAGGGTAGGAAGCGTACTCATTCACTGATGGGTTCTCGGGCTACCATCAGATAAGGATCACACCTGAAGATCACAAAAAAACTATTTTTTCCACTGAATGGGGATCCTTCCAGTACACTGTCATGCCGTTTGGGCTCAAGAATGCCCCTGCCATCTTTTCGCTGGTGGTGGTCGCAGTATTCAAGGAATTCATCCACAAGTTCTTGAAGGTGTATTTTGATGATTGGACAGTATTTGGTTTGGTAAATAATCACATCTCGAACCTACACATGATGTTAGACGCCTGTAGGAAGCACTAGATTTCCCTGAATATTAAGAAGTGCATCTTTTACCTTTAGGGATCTTGCTAGGCCACATAGTCTGTCGATAGTGACTGATGGTGGACCTTGCCAAGGTCACAGTTATCATCAACCTAGTAGTCCCTACCGCTGAGAAAAAAATGCTCTTTATCCTCGGACATACAGACTACTACAGGAAGTTCATTCAAGGGTACGCACTAATCACAACACCCATGGAGAAGTTACTAAAGAAGGATGTTTCATTTTCTTGGGATGCGGAGCGTCAGAAGAGCTTTGAGTTACTCAAGGAGAAGATGGTCTCTGTACCTATCCTCATATTTCCTGACTGGGAGAAATTTTTCCATGTACATGTAGATGTGTCAGGGATCACCCTGGGAGTTGTCCTTACGCAACCTAGGGAAGGAGACATCGACTATCTAGTTGAATTTTCTAGTAGAAAACTCTCTAGTGCATAGCACCATACTACTCCACTACTAAGCGCGATGGGTTGCCCATGGTATATGCCCTACAGAAATACTGGCATTATCTATTAGGAGGGCACTTCAAGATGTTTATAGATCACTCGGCTTTGACGTACCTAGTGAATAAGCCTGTGTTGGGGGGGAATATTTTCCAATGGCTGCTGCTATTTCAATAATATGACTTTGAGGTCATCGTGAAGCTGGGAAAACTAAATGCTAGGCTAGACCACTTATCTCGAATCGAAAGTGGCGAATAGCCAACCAACCTAGAAGAAGGACTACTCGATCTATAGTTGTTTTCTATTAAGGTAGTTGATGTGCACTTCGCCGACATCATTCACTTCTTAACTACGGGGATGGCACCTGCAGAGTATTCGGTACAACAGAAGAAAGAGTTGGTAACCTGCGCAACAGATTTTACCATCATAGCGAGCCACTTATATAAGCTAGGAGCTAATGAGGTGCTACAAAGATACGTTTTCAAGCATGAAAGACATGCCATCTTAGCAGAAGCCCATGGGGACATAGCAGGAGGTCACTATGTAGGGAAGGCAATGACGCAGAAGATCTTGAGAGCTAGGCTATGGTGCCCCACACTGCATAGTGACTCTCATGATTATTGCAAATCCTGAGACACATGCCAAAGGATAGGAATACCATTGCGCAGAGAAAAAATTCCCCTGCAACCGCGGATAGCCCTGCAAGCGTTTTAAAAATGGGCCATAGAATTCATTGGGCCCATCAACCCACTAGGGAAGAAGACAGGTGCACGCTACATCATCACTACGACTGATTATGTAATGAGATGGGCTGATGTGCAAGATGTGAATGATTGCACTGTAGATAACACTGCGCACTTCATTTTTGAACATATTCTAACTAGGTTTGGCTGTCCAAAGATATTGATGAGTGATAGAGGTACACATTTTGTTAATGAAACAATACAGGCCTTGACTGAAGATTTTCAGATCTACCATGCGAAAAGCACACTGTATCATCCATAGGAAAATGGAGTTGTGGAAGCTTTTAATAAAATCTTGGAACATGCACTGACCAAGGTCTGTAATGTCGATCGCATTGACCCCGACGTGCACATCCCATCAGTCCTTTGGGGCTATCGAACCACCTGCAAGAAAATGACTTGGAAAAAACCATTTAGGATGGTTTATGGAAAGGAGGCCATTATGCCCATGGATTATATTGTTCCTAGCCCTACGCATCACAGCCTTTATGAGTATGGTGGAGCCTGATGTCATGGAGGAGCGGTTAGCACAGCTCATGGTCTTGGAGGAAGATAGTTTCATTGCTAACTTCCATGAACAAGTTCACAAGGCCAGGGAAAAAACATGACATGACCGACATATTCGGCAAAAGATCTTTGCGAAGGGAGAATTGGTCCTGATATATGATAGCCAATTTGCGAAGCACCCAGGGAAGTTCTGTCAGCACTAGCTAGGTCCTTATATGGTAAAAGAAATTAATGATGGAGGGGTTGTCCTATTAGCCACACTACGCGGTGATATGGTACTAGGATATGTCAATGGAAGTTGGCTCAAACCATACTGGATCAAATGACTATATGGCCGGAGTAGCTGTATGGGGCGTAATACGCTCAGGTAGGGGGACAAACGCAGGCCGAACTGTGGTACACGCAGTGATCGATCGTAGGTCTGGAGGCTCAGAGAGGTGTGCTGGAAGTGCAGGGGTGTGTTGGGAGTGCAGGAGGTGCACAGGGGTAATACACAACTGTGAAAACTAGCTGTTGGAATAGTAAAACTGGGTAAAAATAAAATTTTACCGTTGAAAGGAATGGGCGGACGGAGATTAATGAGGCGATTTCCGAATATTTTTTACCATTTACTTGATCGTAAGTTTCAAATAAACCTCATCTAATCGTTGCTCACTACCCAAGGCTATAAAAGTAGGGGGGAGCTTAGAAGAGGGTTCCATGCATTCTGAAAAACTTGTGCCTTGCAATTTTTGGCAACTGTTGTACTCTGTTCATGTCTGGGTGTGCTACCCCCTCTGATAGTAGCAACCCTGAGTTCATCTTCCATGCAAGAATGAATGCATCCAATCACGTTGAATCTTCATAGACTATGGCCTCGACGGAGAAATAATCCGATGAAATACTGGAAGTCACCCTTGAGGTTGTTGAGGTTGTGTCCACACTAAGTAAGGGAAAGAAGGTGCAGAAAAATAAGGGGAAGGGAAAAGGCCAAGAGCAAGGGTTAGGGAGGGCTATGAAATGGGATGGGGTGAAGCCACGAACCTCCCCTTGAAACTTGAAATCCCTGCGAACGGTGCCCCAGGCACATTTTCCTAACCCATCAAAGAGACCTTTTTCTGCTCAGGAAGAGGCCCAGATCATTGAACCAATAAACTGGATACCACCCTATGTTCGGCCTCGCAGGCCCTTGATGTGCATGCTTAAGAATATTTATGGGATGCATGCCTATCTACAAATGCCTCTGATTCTGAGCGAGGTACCCATCATTGGATAATCCTTTCGCAAGCTCCACACAGTCAAATTCGACAATCATGACCTAGCCAACCAAGAGGCCTTCCCTGAATTAGCACCAGAATTATATCTCGAAAGGGTATTGGAGGTGACGTACTGAAGGTAGTCCCCATGCCATGGGAAAGTGGGTTGGCTGGTTTAGGGTTATTAAATATGCTGTGGATGCCTCACTTTGGCTACTACAATGTGACTGACTGACTTGTGCGACAACTGCTAGTTATGGTCCATGACAACTGCTTGTGGATCCAGGACCGCATTCCCATAGATGCGGTGCTCATTCACCATATTACTGGTCTTCCCATGAAGGGGTTGAATCCCATGGAGTGTGTTGGTAGGAAATATGAGCAACATATTTCTGATAAGGTGCGTGATGACCAAGTTGAACAGAACACTAGGGGGTTCATGATCATCACTATTAGCGACCCCGGTGCGCGCATGGACACCTTGTTGTTAGCATGTAAAATGATGTGCAAATGTTAGGTTTCCATGGTCCCTGCATACATAATTAAGTTGGCTAGCCGCTGCCAAAAAGGGGTCTGCTTCAACTGGTCCCAATTCCTATGTAATTAATTTCAGGAGAACGAGCGTGAAGCCCAGGATCATGGAAGGGAATTCTACTACTCCTGGTTACTGCTCCTCATTGTGTTGGTCGCATGGGAAGCCCCAGAAGACTTGGTCCTCCATAAGCTTGAGCCAGATATGTGCAAAGGGGTGCAATATGCGAATCTATGGGATTCAAAGGATGAGCAGCGCATTGAAGATAATAAGGTGTTCTGGGTCTTATCTCAAAGCGAGCTCGCAACAACAATCCACTCCTGGCCGCACTTGTCACCAACAAACTATGACAAGTATAAGAGCATCGAAACATTCCAGGTTATGATGCACAATGTGCAGATATGAGGCCGTAAGGATCCAACATGGGTATCACTACCATATATGGTTGCTGACGAGGAGATTGACCATCTTATTGCTACTTGGCCTCCACACTAGAAACTAGGCTTCAAATCAAGTACACAGGAAACTGTAGGTACGAGCGCCAAGAAGAACACCCCACTGGATACCACCAAGGAGACAGAAGGACATGGAAAGAATGCTGAAAAGGGTGCAGAGCAGGAGTCGCAGCAAGATCTAGGCACGGAGCGTCTGGATGGACAGGGTACCGACTCCCCATGTGGTACAAAATGGACTAGTGACCCTATTAAAGGTCAACGAAAGGAAAGACGAACTACAAGGCTAGGTCCGAAAATTGAAGTTACTCTAACAGAGGAATACCTAGAGCAAATCATAGTTGCAGTCAGCCTTGCCTCAGAAGATAAATGGTTGGCTTTGGAAGAGCAACAGAAGGCCACGGGTGCTACACTCTAGTCTGAGCTCCAAGCTTTGCAGCTCAAAATCGACACCCTGTAGACATGCATGATTTAGAAAAGGCCACCCAAAGAAACCAAAAGTGAATTTATCATCACAATGGAAAGCTACCTATGCCCCCTGCCAGGCGTAGCATTTTTCTTGAGCCCACCTACCTTAGGAGCACAAGTCTAGGCCTGCGCAGAGGTACAATTGGATTTAGCCCGACTGTCGCATGAACCACTGTAGGTCCTCCACGCATCCCTTTTCGAGGATATTCAACAGAGATACTTCTGGGTGTACCAGCAACTCAGTACAACTGAGTAGAAAATTTTGGAGAAAACCACCGAGGTGTCCTAGGCACAGGCTGCATGCACCCTCGCCACCATGCAGCAGACCGAGCTGGAACACTTAATCAGTAGTCTCTGCGCAGATGTAACTGAGGATATCCCGGCTTCTGATACTCCACAAGCCAGGATTGAGGGGATTTTTGCAGCACTAAGGGCTTCAAGGACTAAAATTCAGACTGTCAAGATAAATATGGAACAACAGATCTATAATATTCCAAAATTTTCACACAAGAAAATTGGAATATTAGATTTTGATGCTTTCACTTAGGAGAGGAATAAATGGGAAAGGAGGCCCTTGAGCAATAAAGATATGAATAAATAACACCTTAGTAAGTAAGGATATGACCTTAGGATCTGTTTTTACACTTCCAAGTGTGAACAAGGGAAAAATAGATGGGGACATGGTCAAGTTTGACTAAGTCAACATGCATTCTTGAGGAGGAAGAAATCACCCAAGTAAACTAGATCAATGTGAATAAGGATCAGCCTAGACACACATATGAGAACCAGATTGAAGATCCCTTAGTGTGAAAAGAGGAATTTAAGGTGGATTAGTCCCAATTGACCAATTCAATAGCGTTGCTACAAAGAGGAGGGAAACCAACTAGGGCAGCGCAGTTTTGAAGGAGGAATCTTCACTAGGAAGTCACCTCAACAATGTGTAGGGTCTGGGGTGAGGAGGATCACCAAAGATAAAAAGGAGGGCATAGAATCAAGGAGATTCATTCAGTATTTAGCTATCTTTGGTCTTGTGACTTCTTGCATGCTTCAGCTGTTTAGCTGTGGTTGCAGCACTTCTTAGTGCAAAGAATTCTCGTGCAGGAATTCCATCCCCTCTTTGGTTCAACTTGTTTAAAGGGGATCAAGAGGGAAGTATATGAGCTTAAATTCATCATTTTTCTTAGGTCCATTCATCCATATTCATTTAAAATTCATTTCCCTTCATAGACTACGTCATTTATGCAGGTGCAGCAGCAGCAGGGTTACACACTCAGATTTTGTGCTAGTCTTTGAGGAGGAGGTGTTCATTTCCCTCCGGGAGATCTAATAAGAAGGGAATTTGGCCATTTATGTATTATTCAGCTTTTATATGTTTTATTCAGTCATTATTAATACATAGTTGCAGTAAACTGTGTTATTTTCTGCAATACTGCTTTTTGTACATGGATATTGCCGGAAACCCTTGCCGGGTGTCTTTTTCCTTATATAAAAGAGGGTAAAACCAAATTTCTATGATATTTGATTAATATATGCTTTATATAAGTCTTATCTCATCATTTTATATAGAAACCATCATTGGAATTACGCTCTCATCATATTCATAAATTCTGTTGTAAGGAAGTCATGGGATCGAGGTGTTTTTAAGCAGTATTGAGCCGGGGAGATATGTTTAATGTAGCTAGTTTCATTTGTTTCACGTAAAATTATTCAAGTGGGTTTTATATGGTCTAAAATAAGGGATCCAACTCCCATTATCTAATTTTATTTCACAATTTGCTGAAGACAACTGTTTTATGCCCTATATTGCTGCATTTCCCCACTTGGGAAGGAGAATATAGGCCATATACTTGCTGAGGTTATTTCATATGCTGGTAAGATTTTATTTTAAATCTAATGAGATGCTATAAATTTTCATGCTCATGATTTTCTGATGCTCCACATTGGTAATAACTCAAAATATTCCCAATAGTGTAGTTGTTCCCATTTTGGGATATTATATTGGTATCAAAGAAAATTTCTTGGCTCAGCCTGTGAGTTTTAGCCCAAGAATATTAGAATGATGAAGAATATGAGATTACTCTCATCATTATTTAGATCCAGAGAGAACCTCTCCAAGGAGGTCAAGAAGATTGAAGGAGAAGAAGAGGAAGGACCATGCACTTCCTATTCTCATAGAGAAGAAGACAAGCATGAAGGACACTTGGATTATCAGATTCTAAGTGATTACCTTGTTGAATGTAGATCTCAACCTAGAGCCTTCAAGGAGACTCTAGATTTACCTCATTTCATCCAGTTAAAGGAAGAGAAGTGACCCTGCAGCAGAAGATAAATCAAAGGCAATAGATTTATGTTGTCTACCTTTGATGGGTTATCTACAGCAAGAGCTTGGGTGAGGAAGATGGAAGCATTTTTCCTGCTACATCCTATAGTGGAGGAAGAATCTCTTGAGATCTCAGCACTGCACCTGGAGGGTGAAGCCGATGCTTGGTGGTTCAATCATTTAAGCCATACAAGGGTGACTTATTTTTCTAAGTTCACTCAAGGGCTGATTAGAACCTTTGATGGAGAAAGATCCAACAAGAGAAGGCTTACACCACCATGGGAGGAGTCATGTACCAGCGCTTCCATAGCCTTGGGAGAGAAACCTTCTACATCAGTAGTTAGGACAGCCATTACATTGGAGGGAGGAGCCCTTGCAGCACTACAAGAGGTTCCCACATTTCACCAAGGTATGGAGAGATTTCCACTTTTACTTATTGCACCAAATACTTCTAAAAATTGTGGAAATATGTCTTCATATGGCTTAGGGTAAAACATTATTGCTGAGGTATATCAGTAGGATTAAACTACGCTGTGCAAGCTTGAATGGTTCAAGAAGCAGATGAACCATCATTCTCATGGACCCCTGTTGATTTTCACACAACTCTTGAGGTTTGAGTGTGATATTTTGGAGCGAGTCAGGAACTTGGAGGATGGAGTGAACTTTTCTCCAAACAAATTCATGCAGAATAAAATGTTCAACTAGGAGTTGAGACATGAGATGGCCAAAACACCCTGGAGGAGGGTTATAGCGCTGTCAAGAGGTAGTAGTGAGGAGGCTTTGCCTTCAGCCCACTTCGATCCTTATGGGTTCAATATGATCATCGGTGAGAGATATTTTTTTGGAGATCTCCAAGGGGTTTCATTTCAACATCCCATGGAATGCAAGGAGAAAAATCTGATATGGGAGGATGGTAATCTCCTTTGGAGGAGTACCAAGATGGAGAATGGTAGGAGGCATCCATTGGTGGATAAGTGGATGTGGATAGAGAGAAAGAAGCTAGAGAGATACTTGCAAATCTATGATACTAGGAAGCAAGAGGCAAAACTGCATTGGCTACTCTTGAGGGAGTTTGGCCATAGTGAGACTTATCCTTTTTCCAAGGGTATGTGGATGGAAGGGACTTGGCAAGGTACCTGCATCACGGAGCACCAAGGAGTGTGGATGCATTATGATGATTTGATCATTATTTTTTCACCACATGGATGGTATGGTGGAGGTATGAGGAGGTAGCAAATACTTTTGTTGCTTTGGAGGATTGGGAGAGAGCAAGGGAAGATTTGCTGTCACACTTGGCATGATGCTGTAGGAGTAGGGGATGGCACTATCATAGTGCAAGGAGGCTACTCCTTAGCCTTAGACAATCGGGAAGTACTTCCACCTTGGAAGGAACTTCTTGTATGTAGCAGCATTATGGGAGGCATCTTTGACATTGGGCATGTCAAAAGATGGATTTGTGAGTTGGCAGGAGCCTATTTGCATAGGCCAACAACGTTGTCACTTTGGAGCAGGAACTTGATGATGGAGTGCTCCCATGATCACTTCATAATTGATGCTCTTGGTGGGCATAGAGGAGGTGAGATGGATAGAGTAGAGGATGGAATCATTTGTTATTGTGGTATGTTCTCCTTGACTTGGGCTTCCAGGCATGAGAAGGGGAATTTTCATGCAGCATGTGATTCATTCCTCTTCAGATGGGTATGCCATAACACTATGGAGGATTCATCTATGGATTTTGTCACCCTATTGCTTTCATTACATGGAAAGAATTATGTTTTTTCACTTATTTGTTCAACACAATATTTGCATGCTCTTACCAAGTTTTTGCAGTGCATTTCTCTACGAAGGGGCAAGTTTTTTTTTAGGCTCAATGGACCATTTTTGGCCAACTATTATGGTGGAGAAAACCATATACTATATGATCTGGGGCAAGTGTTTGGTCACTACTTGTATGCTCAGTTGATACATTCATCCATCCACTATTTGCTAGCAGATGTTGTGACTTACACAACTAGCCATCTGTCGAGAAACAACTTGCCATGCTATTGTCTGAAGCTGCAGTGGGGAAGAATACGTTGTGACCACTTGGGAGACTGTTGGTACCCTCCAACACCACATAAAACCTTCAGTATTTCTCTCACTATGATGTTGAACATGATCCTATTTGTTGATATTATTTTTTCCTATATGAGGAGCATGATTGGAGGAGGAACACATGGAGTGGATGTGTTCTTTGGGGAGGAGGATCCCCACAATTTCTGCATTACATGTTCTAAGGGGAGCATAGGAAGAAATATTCCCTCTACAACAAAGTATTTGTTTCTTTATGAGGAGGGCCATGAGATGGATGGGGTGCCATATGATGGTTATTTCTCATCCATCATGTATGAGATGGTTTGGGCCAGCTTGATTCACAACGCTGGGAAAGAGACCTTTGGAGGTCTAGTTTCCTTCTTGCCATTTGAGGGAAACATTATTGAAACCCAAGATAAGAAAATTATCTGAACTTATCTTAAGTGGAGAGGAGGATAGCATGGGGTAGGCCACTTTTTCTACCATGTTTAGAATTTCAGCCCACCTACTTTGCAGGAGCTCAAGTTGGAGGAGGATTTCCAAGAGTTGCCATGTTTGGAGGCAACTCATTTTGTATGGTTGATAGCTTGGGGATGGGAGATTAAAATGGGGATGATGAATCCCAATCTATATCAGCCCTCATGCCTCAAGAGAACCTTCAAACAACCCATTGTTTCCTCCATGGATGTTTCACTATCACACAATGTTAGCTATTTGGGATATCCCCCAATAGTTGGCTTGCACACTTGGGAGGGGAAACTTGGAGATATATTGATGGTGCAACACCTTGATCCTTGGAGGATTTCATATTATGAGGTTGCTACAGGGGAGAAGAGGATTCTCTTCAGTCCTATCCTTGCAGTTGCTTGAGGACAAGCAACATTTGGGAGGGGAGGACTGTAATATTCCAAAATTTGCACACAAGCAAATTGGAATATTAGATTTTGATGCTTTCACTTAGGAGAGGAATAAATGGGAAAGGAGGCCCTTGAAAAATAAAGATATGAATAAACACCACCTTAGTAAGTAAAGAGATCACCTTAGGAGCTGGTTTTACACTTCCAAGTGTGAACAAGGGAAAAATATATGGGGACATAGTCAAGTTTGACTAAGTCAACATGCATTCTTGAGGAGGAAGAAATCACCCAAGTAAACTAGCTCAATGTGAATAAGGATCAGCCTAGAGACACATATGAGAACCTGATTGAAGATCCCTTAGTGTGAGAAGAGGCATTGCAGGTGGATTAGTCCCAGTTGACCAAGTCAACAGCGCTGCTACAAAGAGGAGGTAAGTCAACTAGGGTGGCGCAGTTTTGAAGGAAGACTCTTCATTAGGAAGTTGCCTCAACAATGTGTGGGGTCCGGGGTGAGGAGGCTCACCAAAGATAAAAAGGAGGGCATAGAATCAAAGAGATTCATTCATTATTCAACTATCTTTGGTCTTGTGACTACTTGCATGCTTCAGTTGTTTAGCTGTGGTTGCAGCATTGCTTAGTGCAAAGAATTCCCATGCGGGAATTCCATCCCCTCTTTGGTTCAACTTGCTTAAGGGGATCAAGAGGGAAGGATCTGAGCTTCAATTCATAATTTTGCTTAGGGCCATTCATCCATATTCATATACAACATAGCTCCCTTCATAGACTGCGTCATTTATGTAGGTGTAGCAGCAGCGGGGTTGCACACTCAGATTTTGTGTTAGTCTTTGAGGAGGAGGTGTTAATTTCCCTCTGAGAGATCTAATAAGAAGGGCCTTTGGCCATTTTCTATATTATTCAGCTTTTATATGTTGTATTAAGTCATTATTAATACATAATTGCAGTAAACTGTGTTATTTTTTGTAGTACTGCTTTTTGTATATGGATATTGCCGGAAACCCTTGTCGGGTGTCTTTTTCCTGATATGAAAGAGGGTAAACCTCCATTTCTCTGATATTTTAGTAATATAAGCTCTATATCAGTATTATATCATAATTTTATATATAAAACATCATTGGAATTACTCTCTCACCATATTCAGAAATTATGTTGTAAAGAAGTCATGGGATCAGGGTGTTCTTAAGTAGTATTGAGCCGGGGAGATCTGTTTAATGTAGCTAGTTTCATTTGTTTCACCTCAAATTCTGCAAGTGGGTTTTATATGGTATAAAATAAGGGATACAAGTCCCAGTATCCACTGTTATTATGCAATTTGCTGAAGACAACTGTTTTATGCCCTATATTGCTGCATTTCTCCACTTGGGAAGGAGAATATAGGCCATCTACTTGCTGAGGTTATTTCATCTGCTGGTGAGATGTTATTTTACATCTAATGAGCTGATCTAAATTTTCATTCTCATGATTTGCTGAAGCTCCACATTGGTAATAACTAAAAATATTCCCAATAGTGTAGCTATTCCCATTTTGGGATATTACAAGATCACTTCCTTACAGGCCAAATTGCAGCAAAAAAATCCACTCGAGGTAAGTTCCCAATGAGCCGCGCTGGTCGCAAAGGCCACCAATACTATTACCGCTTAGATTTCTCAGGGCGTAGAGTTGTTGGAGACAATTATGCAACTATGGTCTAAGGTGCAACGCGACCCTCTCCTCCGTGATTTTACTCAAGAGCTGCACCAGAAGGAGGAAGATTTTGAACAAATCGAAGCTACTATGTCCACTTTGACTCTAGCTTAACGCCTGGCACAAATGCGTACCAGCCACACACTTAGAGATAAAATTAAAGAGCTCCACCACAAAAATAAGGTTCTCAGTGACCACCTTAAGCCTTGGGCTGATGAAGCCCTCAAGCTCTCTCAAGAAGTAGATATCATAGTTAAGAAACTGAACCAGACCTTGGAAGGCATAACTGCTTCTACAGAAGGTCCAAATTCACAGAATTTGGTGGATATTTCTTAGAACACTGTTGCGCATAGAGAAGGAGTGCTACCCATGTTAGTTGATGCGATCAAGTAGCTTCAGGAGAAGATGCAAACCCCATGGCTGAAGTGACTCGGGACGAGTCACAAGATTGTGTTGGGGGCCCGTTGGAATGGGGTTTTCTAACCTGTGTTTTCAGTATAATTTTGTAATAGTCGATCTTGCGTAGGGGTTTTGGGGTGGGTCAAAGCCCCTAATGTTTTGTAATGGGTTAAAGGGTAGCTTTAAGGCCCGCATGGTTTGCAGACCATCAGATAGAAAAGGCTACGATGTTATAAATAGATACATATTTGGATATAGTAAAAAAGTAAGACAAAAGATTGATGCTACGTACGAATTGTTAAGATCTGTTTAGGTTGATTTGGGTAAGGACTCCTTCTGCATGTGTGCATGGAGATCCTTAGTCCTGTTGTGTGTGGACCCTGCTAGGCTGTGTGCATGGGCTATGTTTGGGTTGTAAGTGGATCTTTGATGCTAATGAATGCAGAATGTATTTGAAGTATCTTTGTGCTAACGAGATTGATTGTGTTTACTACTGAAGCGCATCTGTGATATTTATTTAAGCTGCGAATGTATCTGTGATCTGGAATTAGCTGCGACTATAATTTTCTGTGATGGTATTTGTTGATGCGCACGTGGATGCAAATGTATTAATTGGATCTGTTAGAGATAGTATCTTTGTTATGATTATGTGCTAATTATACTGTCAAGGGCTTGCGAATAAACTCATTCTGTGTGAACTTGATAAGTTACAACGCAGACCTACCTCAAATTATCTACTCTCTCCCAGGGTGCAAAAGCCTAGTTCCATCACCCTCACATACTACTTTGGGTGAGAACTTGGCCTGCGAAAGTAGGTCATTGCCGAAAGTGCTAGTAGTATGGGGGTTTGTTGGAAAACCTTAACCTTTGAACCTGGGTTAGGACCCCTTAAGCCAACAAAGCCCAAAGAAGATTAGGATGATTCTTGTTGTAAATCAGATAAATAAAATCTAAATTCAAGGGGAAATTCAAGAGAGGCTCAGGCAATTATAAAGGTAAGATACCTTTTTAATGTTTTAATTATGGTAAAGTTGGTCACTATGCTTCCAAGTTTCTTGAAAATAATAAGAACAAGGAATATGATCCTAAAGATAATTTTAGGAAAGTGCAAAAGGATATGAAGAATGCCAAAAGGAAGAGCTTCTACACCCAAAATTCTAGCTCATCTGAAATTGAAGGAAGCCAATCCTCAGATGAGGATAGAGATGATGAAAGCACAAAATAGTTCATGCTTATAGGTATAGAAAATTGGGAAGTTGAAGTCATTAATTATAATGATGAATATGCTAAGGTGGATTTAGAAGGAGAGATGGTTTGTGCTTCAGAAGAGATTTAAAGGCTAAGAAATAAAAATAGAACTCAAAAGGAGTTGTTGATAAAATAAAAAATTGAATTTGTTGAATGATTACTCATAAAAATCAATGAAGGTAAGAGTATACAAAAGAATTTAAAACAACAACCTAGTGAAAAAATTCAAGCATGTGAAGGGATAGGAAGAGAAGTTTTTTTTTTTAGAAAAGAGTTGGAAAAGTATAAGACCTAGCTGAGCATCAATCAGAAGTTTGGAAAGGAGAAGTTTTTTTTAAATGAGCTTCTAGAAACTCAGAGAGTCTCCACAAATTGACTTGGTCTTGTATTTGAGGCTGAATCTAGCTCAACAACAGAGTCAAAGGGAAAGAATTCAATTTCCTTTGTGCAAGTAGCTAAATATGGCAGCAACACAACCACAAAAGAAGGGTGAACACAACATCAAAAAGACGAAGCTAGTGCACAACCCAATATCCAGTATCAACCATAAAATAACGGGGGGGGGGGGGATTTTCTCAGCCAAAGACAATCAACACTGGAGATGAAAATTAAAATTCATAGAGATTATTCTATCCAATGTTCAAGAATTTATTTTTTTCCAGGTATGAAGACATATTTCCAGGATATATATTTACTTTTACTAATTATGGGCACAAGGAAACAGACTGCAAGGCGATTTTATCATACATAAAAGTCAGATCAAGAAGAAGAAAATATCAATAAGATCAACACTTTAGATATAGGACAAGGATATCCAGGTATAAAAATTCCTTTTCTCCTTTGAATAATATAATCCAATTATTTAACTAACAAAACTTTGGGCATATTTTAGTTGAGTTCATATTCAAGAATAAAAGGCCTGATCCAATTACTACAAAAACCAACAAAGAATCCAAAGTCTATTAAGAAAAGGAGAATTTAGAACAATGAAACATTGTCTCATTTTCATAGAATGAAGGCAGTCATTGGTATGTGGTAGTGGATGTTCCAGACACATATCAGGAGAAAAAAGTAAGTTTTTTATATGAAAACTAGTTGAGAAAGGTATTGTGACCTTTGGTAATAATGCATCTAGTAATATTATTGGAAAATGAATTGTCAGTTTGTCAAATGGAAGTGGTAAATCCAACAATGCCTTATTTCTTGCTGCGTTGAAGCATAATCTACTTAGTGTGTGCTATATCTGTGACCAAGGCTATGATTTCATTTTCAAGGCTAAGAATTGTTAAATCAAGTCTGCAGACACTAGTTAAGTAGCTAAATCTATGAGAACGAATAAAAATGTATATGTTTTCAAAGAGAAGACAGAGAGGTGTTGCTTGTCAAATATTGATAAGAGAAGTTTGTCACACAAGAGAATTGGGCTCATTAATTTTGATTAGATAGTCAGAGTGGGAAAAAAAAATGTAGTCAAGGATTTTCCAAAGCTATCAAAGCCTAAAAATATTACCTACAAGTGTTTTCAGTTATATAAGCAAGCTTGAGTACCATTCAATTCCAAGGAGAGCTCATAAACTAAGCCACTATAGTTAGTTCATATGGACTTGTGTGGCCTAAAAAGAACACAATCACCCACAGTTAAATTTCATTTCATGTTTATCATTGATGATTTTAATAGAATGATGGGGGTTTATTTTCTTAAAGAGATACATGAATCCTTTGAGAAGTTTAAATACCTTAAATCCATGGTTGAGAACGAGGTTGATTGTAAAATCAAGAGTATAAGGTATGACATTGGAGGTGAGTTTAATTCAAAGGAATTTGATGAATTTTATAATAAGCATTGCATCAAAAGGTATTTCACTATACTAGAGACTCCACAACAAAATGGTGCAGTTGAAAGAGCCAACAAATATATACAACAATTATCTAGAGCTATGATGGATGAAATGAATGTTCAACAAAGATTTTGGGTTGAAGTTATTCATACATCAATAGTGATTCTAAACAAAGGTAACTTTAGGCCAAAAAATGATAAGACTCCAAACTATCTATGGTATGTGTTGTCCAAGATAACCATCAGGTTTGTTTTGAGCCATGATTAAATTAGGTTAAGTTAAGTTAGGGTTGAATAGGATCTTTTAAAATTATATTTTTCAAAACAATAGCACATATGTTAGGGGTATTGAAGGTCATAATTCATGCGATAGGGGTCAATGTCAATGAAAAATCCAAAAAATATCTCATGCATGAGTAAATCTGGTCATTAGAGTGAATTTGACATTTTTACCAAAATCTGAAATCAATGTAAAATAGTCAAGATTAGCTACAAAAGCTCCTATTACTCTGTTTTTTCCATCGTTATGGATTTTTTGACCTTTTTGGGTAGTCAACACAGAAAAAAGGTGGATGAGTCATTAAATGAGATCAGGGATATCATTGGGCCATCTGTTTAAGGGGGCAGCCCAACAATCCACTCGACATGGCTAACATGGATAAACAAATCATCATGGTTGTTGTGCTCAACTTAGTGTTCCTAAATTGAGGTCATAAATTATCAACCAGGGTCAGTAAACTGCTGAAGTGTGGTGCACTATATGTGCCTAGGTATATGTTTCTCACTACGTTGTGTTTAGTGTTTTTATGATGTTTTTGGTTTTTTGGTTTTATGTTAATAAGGAAAAGAACTAAATGTTGAAAAATAACAGTTGTTGGTCACACTAAAAATAGAGCAAAGCCTATACTAGAGAACAAAAAATGCAAAGTTTGATAATGACTCATAGCAAGAAAATAAATCACAACATGAACTCAATAACTCATAACATAAACTCATCCAATTCATTCATTAGAAATATGTTGGAATAGCTTGAGAAAAGGACAAGTTTAGCACAAATTAGGTTCTCCTAAGTAAACAACCATCTTACAATATTACAAAGAATTTCATCCATGGCTAAAAGTTTATTGGAACACAATTGGAAAAAAGACTATTTGTAACACAATAAGATTTCTACTCTGAATTAACTTGTCATGCTAAGATCAATTTATTCTGCAGCTCCACTTGTCACCACTAAACCTTATTCAGAAGTTAGAGATTTTCTAAAATAGTTTTTTTTTGAAAGAAAGGCTTAATTGTGAAATTGCAAAGGATTGTAGAACAATCAAGGCCTTAAACTGGTATCACTAACTCATTCCTATTCATATGATGATGATGCATTAATAGAAAGTTAGAAAAATATTAGTTTTTAAACAATGAAGGCCGTGAAGTCTAATTTTGACAGTTAATACAACTAAAAGAACAATAGATAACACTGAACTAGAATGCAATTGATCAAGCTTAAAACACAGTGATCACAACTAAACTAGAATTATTTTATGCTAACTTTGAAATACAGTGATTTGGAACTGAACTAGAATGTCACTAATCTAACTTAAAGTACAGTGAATAGAGTTATACTAGAGTGCCATTATCAAACTTAAAACACAATGATCACAACTAAACTAGAGTGACATCTACCTCCGGAGTACTACAACTAGACTAAAGATGTAACTAATCACTAAAATGTCTCAGCTCTGTCTCATTCGGAATTAGTGGTATTTTGGAATAATTTATGGAACAGGACTGGCTGCAACATGTTATGTAAATGATCATGAAAGCATACAATTCAGCAAAACACAACAAAGCTCTAAAACACCACAACTATGTCTCATCTAGAATTAGTGATATTTTGGAAGAGTTTATAAGATCACGACTAGCTGTAACAACTGATGTAATTGAGCACAAAATCACAAAGTTCAGAGAAATGAAACTAACTCTTAAATACTACAATTATATCCCATCCAATGTGAGTGATATTTTGGAAGAGTTCGTAAGGATAAGACTAACTGTGGCATCCACTGCAAGTAAGTATAAAAACACAAAGTTCAGAAAATTAATTAAACTAAGAATGAAACAAGGCTAAGTTACTTATCTAAACCATATGAACAAAGCTTCTTAGGTAGCAGGGGCCCTCTACCACCGGATTAGCACGCAAATCTACTCAAGATTGACTCAACTCTTGCAATAAAGTGATGCTTCTTTCATTAAAGGAGAAATTCTTCAAAACAGAGTATTTACGGTCTTTTGAGATCTAGCAATAAAACATAAATCTAGCTAAGTTGTTTCTCGGTCTCCCGAGCCATACTTATAACAAAATTACATAACTGTCTTTGAGATAAAAAAAGAGTAATTGTCTTTCCAAACTAAAATCAAACTAGGACTCTGGTGGTGGCCTCGTTCTATGATTAAGGACATCTATACAATCCTTGTCCTATTAGAAGTCTGTCACCTAGTTTTGGTTTCCCACGTGCATAACCGCTTGTAGACTCGAGCTCAGAATTTTTGGAGAGCAAGAAATTATGGGGGAGTGATTTGGAATACGACCATATGCATTCTTCCTTGAGGTGACACCTGGAACCTGCGTAAACATGAGAACGACTGCGGAATAGGCGACTGGCTACAGAATGACTGTGTTATGTAGCCAAGTCTAGTAAAAAATTGCTACAATAACAAAATCATGAAAACATAGCAAGTTAGTCATTATATAAATTATTAAAGTAATCCTAATCAATCCTATTGATCATTTAAGCCTGTAATTGATGAGGGACAAAGAAAATGAAGTGAAATGTGGTGGAAAAGAAGGACATCTTTGGGGCTCAACAATGGTTCCACATCACAGAAATTGAAAACTCATCATCAATTCATTTTTATAAATATCTTAACTCCAATGTATCAGTTGGCCAACACCTCAACATGTCAGTTTGGTTAGATGGATATGGTACAAGAAGAATTGAAGAAAAAGGGTCTTAAGATGACTGTGCAAGATGATGATGTTATTCCATGAAACATGGTAAAAAACACATTTTTGAATCCAATTTTGTCTTATGCTATCATAACCAGGAATATAAAAACTTTAGAAATATTTTTTGAGGTAAAAAAAATAAGAAAGGAGAAAATGACAATGAACTAGGTACTTTCATAGTGCATTGAAGGCTTGAAGGTGAGTTTTCGCTACACAAGTGTTGTAGGTTTCTTTGAAGGAAAACTTCTTTAAAAATATCAGAAAGAGGGTGAATTAGAGCATGTGTTTACATAATTAGCATCAAGGAAGACCCTCCAATATTCATAAAGGTCAAACATCATGCAAAAGGTGGATTTTGGAGTTTGCAACGAAAGTGCACTAAGAAATTTCATGTACGTGATTGTTTTAGCAGTCAACGTCCATCTCACTGTATGACCAAATGGAAAGGAATTTGGGAAATCTAAAGGAATTTTCTCTTCAAAATCAGCTCGTATAAAAAAAAATTTCTTAGTTTTTGCACAACCATTAGGGTTTCAAAAATATTAAATCATATTTGAGGCCTATTTTTCATAATTTTTACTAGCAAAATTTGTGTAATAATTTTAAAATTCGACATGGTGGAGGTCCAATTCAGTTTCCACATGGCATGATGACACATCAACAGTCCAGTAAAATTAGAAAATCAGTTGGTTTCATTTTATAAGGGCTATTAAAAGAATTTTTTGAGCTATTTAATGAAAGAAGAGTCCTTTTTGTATTCAAAATTTGTCGAATAGAAATATCACTAGAAAGTCTCCAAGTGACGTAATTTGATTAGAAATAGGTCTCTTAGGTAGGAATTCGAGGCTTTCCTAGGTGGAAAGCCATTGTATGAGACCTAACTCTATAAATGAGGGATTTTTTGAGTTTTAAAGGGTTGATGATTGTTATGAAGAAGATACTATGTAAATTTTCTCTATCAAACTAATACACAGTTGCAAAAATGGTCTTTCAGACCTGAGATTTCTTTTAAGCTTATGTGTTTGTGTTTTTTCCATTTCTCATATTATCATCAGCTTCATATTCTCATGATTACTTGGAATTCATTTTATTATGCTCCAATTTCCTTCTTGTGCTATGTGTATGCTGTAAAAATTTATCTTTTAAGCTTAATTGCCTCAGCTTCCATGAAATACATATGTTTGTAACTGAATTCCCATAGCTAACTTCATGCCCAATGGTAGGCTTTCATGCATATTCCACCTGGAAAATTAGTTAAAAGAAAAAAAGAGTTAGCCATTTGCAATATAAGTTTCATCTTAAGTATTCATTTGTTTACTTTGAGAGAGCCCTCTCTAACTGGAAGGGATAAATTTTAGTCCAAAGTGGTTTGAAATAGTTGCATTAGGTTGACCATTGATCATCCCAATTGGTTCCAGCTTAGTGATAACATTTTTGTGCATCTATCGGGAGTTCAAAACTGCATTATCTTGGGTAATTTATTCCAATTAAAGTAACTAAGGTCTTGAAGGTAGCATGAGATC
Source organism: Pinus albicaulis (assembly GCA_034641835.2). Classification (NCBI taxonomy): domain Eukaryota; kingdom Viridiplantae; phylum Streptophyta; class Pinopsida; order Pinales; family Pinaceae; genus Pinus; species Pinus albicaulis. The sequence continues at coordinate 972,601,187 of CM076569.1, forward strand.
AGAAATATTCGAGGTTGTACTCCTACCTTGGCGACTCCATTGTTGAAGAATTCATAAATTCATAGCTTCATGGCAATGCCACTACTTGAATATCAGTAGCTTGAAGAAATTCCAAGATGAGTTATACTGCAAGAATAAATCCCAGGTATGCTCCTATGGATTTATCTCACATTTATGGTTTTCCAACTCCTATGCATTGTGTTGATTGGTCAACCCATTTTCCTATGTTAAAATATGAAAAGAAAGATGATGTTGGCCTACATTTGGTTAAATTCCATGTACATGTATGTAGACTAAGGGTCGCATTTCCTGAGAATTGTCTCATGAAAATGTTTATGGCTACCCTAGAAGACAAAGCTAGAGTATGGCATGAAGGGTTGAAATAAGGAAGCTTGTGTTCTCTTAAAAATTTCCATAGAATATTTTTTGAACATTATGGGAAGTCTCATCCTTCATCGCCACTGTTTCAAGACTGTTGTAATCTTTGGAAATGTTTCACTCAATATATTAAACTTATCGATGATGATGTAGAATATATGGATGATGAGGATATTTTTACAGGTCAAATAACCTCCTCATCAGCTCAGGGGAGAAGACAAATATGGAAGGAATACAGAGACCTAAATTAAACCTATTTCTGCCAAGGTAACGCACCCCTATAACAACAAGAAAGTGTTATAACGCATCTGATCAATGAAAAGATCATGTTAGTGGCTAGGGAAATGCTCTGTTTACACTAGAGGGAAACGTTACCCATGTTTTGAGTTTGAAACAGGAAAAACCCGGGGAGAATGATTTGAATTTCCAGCTTTTTCTCACAAGAGAGTCAGTACAAAATAGAAACTGCAAAGCATTGGTCTCTTATTGGGCCTTGCAAAAAACAACTGAACTCTCAAAGAAGGAAAAAGCATGGGAATTTGAGGAAACATCTTGGTTTTTTCTATTTAGAACTAGTGGAAGAAGAAAGGCAATGATTTCTCTCTCCATCTCCTATAAAATGGAGCTGTAGGCTCTTGGTTCAAGGTCAAAGGATTGTCAAATTTTTAAATACTTGTGAAGCAGAGCATGATTGTTTTAGTGTGAAGATCAAATATCAAAGAGGTTCATTGAGAACTTGTTGATCAAGACATGACCACATTGAGAGATAGAGAGATTGGAAGGATGAGGAGGGCGCGGTATAACCAACAGTTGTAATCCTCCTTCTTATAAATCAATAGAACTATATATGTTTTGTCCATTCTATGCGTTGATATTTTTATTGTTCTTCAATTACTTATATAGCATGAGATGAATGGATTAGATGTGCATTGTTTAATGTTTATCATATATTAACTTAATTGATAAGAAATGTATGTTGTGGTAAAGATTACACCGGTGCTTTGATTGATGATAGGGTCGAGGTTTGGAGCTGGTGAAGGAGGATCCCTGCTTCGCTGCTTAATGCTCTCCAAAACACTTCAAGATCATTAAAGAGGTAATCTTCCATATTATTCTTTCAAGTTGCTTTAATTTGATATGAACATGTATGCATCTTCTTTGTGAACTATACAGCTAATCTTACTGTCTGCCTCGAGCACCGGAAAGCCCTGAGAGGGATATTCGAGAACCAACAACCCAAACATTTTACCCTATAGCAGAATTGGCGACTCTGCTGGGGATTTTAACCCCATATTCTGGATTTTTTCCTTCCTTCTTTCCTCTATTTACATATCCTTCTGACCAGCTTTCATGCCCAATAAACATATCAAAAAGCTCGCAGAGTTCAGTCCTGTGTTTTTTTTGCCATCTGAAGAACTTTACCCTGGCTAACGCTGTCTTTACCAGTATTCTAGAGTGTTATAATGCGGCCTAGCTTTGATTACAGTGCGTTAATCTCTGCATTAACGTTGTCTCTTCTCAGAACCAGTGCGTTACTCAGCAAAAAATTTGTTGTTCACCCTTGTTGTGTTTCCTTTTGGTTGCAGAGTTTTTTGGCCATCAGAACTACTTCTTGACTAAATCCCTATGCTTGTTTATCAGCTGGCATTGCTATTTGTTAGTTCTTGTTTAAAAAGTTAGTGTTGAATGCATTTAATTTTTAGAAGAACCTTTTTTTTTTAAGTTTTTCTGCATCTAGCTAAATTAATTCTGAAAATTTCAGTTAAAAAATTGTTAAGATGAGGTAAATAGATGTCTGAATCTTTAAATTTTGAACTTTTCTATTTGAATGTTAGTGCATGGATGTTGAAAAGAAACCTCTCCTTGTAGAAATAATCTTCATCGAATTGAATATTTAGAGCATATTTTCGCATGGTTTCTTGAGTCAGAGTCTCATTACATTTCATACGTCCACTCCCACTCCACAAGACTAATAATCAAGTACACTAAGAATCAAGCGATAATAAAATCAATCACATTACTTTTTTTTGAGCTCGCACCAACAGTAGTTCAGGCTAGGATATTTGGTTAGGAAAAGTGATAAAATCACCCAAGATCTCAAAACTTGAGACTAGAGTCATTAACGAGAAAAATCCTACTGCACTCATATTATCGGGACCGTTCCTTTACCGGAGCTCAGCGTGAGACAACACTTGGGTGCACAAGAAGGTAGCCCACCTTCGACTGCATCCAGTGGGTATGCTATATATTGGGGTTCCCTTAGTGGATGTTGAAACTAGATCGAGGATCTAGGTGTTCTGCCCATATAGCATGTTGTCCTAGATCATGGACCCCCCTGATGATGTCTGTGATTTGAGGTATTTTTAGTGGCCATACTATTTTGGGACTTACACAAGGTGACTGGGACGGGCTATCCTGGTACCTGAAACAGACAGACCCACTCTGTATTCGGTCTTTAGGAGGATACTCGTCTTCGCGAGAGTGCTTGCACCTATCGTTTGAGGTTCGGGCGAAGCTCTAGAGTGACCGTAACTGTACTTTCGACCAACCCTCTCTGTATACTATTGTGATACTAGATTTCATCACCAGCAAACAGTAGTACTTAGATAGGGCACCCTATTTTGGCTGTTTTCTGATTGATTTTAGAGAGTCCTTTTTTCTTTTTTCTTTTTTAGGTGTGTGGTTACTATCATTGAGACTTTATAATACATCACAATTTATTAAAATTTGTTAAAAAGAAATAGGTCACCATGGCGTCATCTGACCCACGCCATCTATCTCAACGATAGCAAGGTCTACCTCCTCTAACTCTTGAGGAAGAACTGAACCTTGGTGAACCCATGCCTTCTGCGGAAGAGCAGTCTCCATTGACAAACCCTGATTTTCACATCGCCTCATTTCATACGGAATTTTTGGAGGACCCTTTCACGGAAGGTGTCATACCTCATTAAAATCCTCCACTCATTGATCCTTTGGGGCCTGTGATAGTTCATATTCCACCATGCCAAGACATGTCTTTGGCCGCACAAACATACATTTCACAACTGGCATCCACAGGGTTGATACCAATGGCAACCATCCCAGGTTCGCCACCATCCTCCCCGTTAGTTGTTAGTTCTATGCCATAACTTGGTAACCCTAGTAGTCAACATATACCTAGTCCCAACCCTACGGTCATCACAACTATGAGTAACTCACTGAGTCCTTCGGGATCTACTCCTACCGTGCCCACATCAGGACCTACGGCTCCTCCTCCCACGAGTGGGACTACTTCGGTTCCTTTTAGCAACCCTTTCAGTTGGAACCCTTTGCTGAGTTCAAACCCCTTGGCCACTCTACCAAGGGGCAGTGTCACCAGCACACAGATAACATGGAACATTTCGCTACCCCCGCAATCCTTAGGACAAACTTGACAACCTATTATTAACACTATTCCCTTAAGTGGTTTAAATATCAGTGTAGGGTCTATGCTTTTGTCGAACTATGCAAGTAGTAGTATGCCTCCGGGAAAATCTATTGCATCCATATGGACTAACCCACCCCAACCTCCATCTGGAATGGGAGGGCACTTTTATACTGGGGGCAACCAACCATTCGCCCCACAATACAATATGCCCTATGGATAGCAACCATATATCCCTACCCCGCCACCTGTAGGAAGTTTTTATCAAATTCCTAATTATCCTACTGGTAACACATTGATAGGCGGAACCTATGGTCCAAATAGTCAGCCAATACTTCCTTGGTTGGATTCGGGGGAAAACCCACAATTGCAATTTTTGGCAGCTCTAGACATTCTCGACATCCATAAACTGACTAATGACCCGATCAATCACAACCCGCTCTAGCATCCAGTACCACACAAGATTCCGTCTGACATCCCAAATTTCGATGGGAAACAAGGAGATGACCCAGCCACACACATCACTACCTTTCATTTATGGTATATATCTAATTCCATGGTGGATGATAGTGTCTAGCTTCTACTGTTCCCCTGCACCCTTACAGGCAATGTTGCCAAGTGGTATATTTAATTTCCACGCACCACCATAAACACTTTTGGCGCTTTAGCGACGGATTTTTTAAAGAAATTCCAATTACCAATCAAATTTGAAACCGGAACAGAACTATTAACCTCGATGTGCCAAGACACCGCCAACCACATCTCCAATCATATTCATGAATGGAGGGGTATGAGGAGGCTGGTCAAAGCGCCAATCTGAAATCATCTGCTATCTAATTGGTTTTGTAAGTCTCTCTTACCCCACATCTTTAAAGACATTGGCCTATCTGGTGCGGTCACAAAAGATCAATGCATTCATTGTGCCCAACATTTGGATTTAATCTATTCACAATCTGGCACACTATATGATTTTCTCCCCAATGCCCCTAGTAACCCAAATCCTCCCGCTACTCAAAAAACTGGAGCCCACACCGACAATCTCATTGGCACAATCTCTAGCGTAGCCACAAAATAGTCTTAGGGGCAAACCTCCCAGCCATCTTCCGCTGCCACTGCCCCTAACCAAATGACTACTCTTCTTACCACTGAGGTAAATTATGTGCAAACTTCACAAAAACCTAGTAGAAAGAATAAGAAGAACAAGAAAAAGACATCTTCTTCAGAAGAGCAGTCTGACAATCAGAATAATCCTAATCAGAAAAATGCTGCCAAAAATGACAAAGGGAAGGATAAACCTATGAAATTTCCTTGCAATATATGTGTGGAGGACCACTTGAAATACAAATGTCCTCGGCTACAGGAATGCACCGATTTTATCACAAACAAGGATTCTAGGCGAACACCTGTTGTTCTTCATAATCCTTTCCCTAATCAATAACAGCAACACATGGTTGAAAACCCGCCACAACCCCAGCAATGGGGCAATGGTGGTTCACATCCTTCTGGTGAAGGATCATCCGCCATTTATGGCATTGAAAGTGTTGAACTTCAAACCCGAGCCAATATTTATGGAAATCCTACCATAGATGCTCAAGAACCTAGTACTAGTTCAACTCCACTGCCACCTAACGATTTGCATATCGAACGACCTACTGCTGACCCTGTGATTCGTCCCTCCAAAGGTACACTTCGACGCACGACTCACAACACCTCTACATGTGCAGCCCAAAACTACAACATTGTAGAAGATTTGGCGTAGGCACCGTCAGCTATGTCTGCTCTTGAAGTATTGCAAACTTATCCAACACAAAGGAAAGCCTTGCTTTCAGCCATTGGTGGAATAGACCCCCAGGAATCCATGCTAGCTATCTTTGATATGGAAAAATCTCAGACTCGCCTCTCACACCAACTCGCATTCCAGGTGCAGGTTGTGTCGAAAGGGAGACCAATCCATTGCACTGTCATAGACGAAGGTGCTTCGACCTGCGTTATGTCACAAGCTTGTTGGCTCGCTTTAGGTTCTCCTACCTTGTCACCGCCATCGAATTCCCTCAAAGCTTTCCCATCAAGTTTCTCCTCCCAAAATGTTACCTTGCTAGCTTTCCCATCACTTTGAGTGGGAAAACAATAACCGTGGAAGTTGAAGTCATAGATCGCCATCTCGACTATAATCTATTGCTCGATCGCAGTTGGTCTTATTCCATGACTTCCATTGTTTCTTCAGTCTTTCGACTCATACTATTTCCATTGGATGGGAAAATAGTCACAGTGGATCAGTTATCCTTCTACACCCCTGATTATACCACATTACCAAGTAGCACTATACCCCTAATAGGAGGCTTTCGTGACTCTTATGTCAATATCGGTATCAGTCTTCTGAAGGCATCTTCCCTACTGGGTTGTTTTCCTCTCCCACCGCCAGAGATCCCAAATACGGTTGCAATGATATCCACCACTTCGGCTGGCTCTATCGACCCATGGATCCTCCCAGCACCTTCAGACACTGATTCCTACGAAGATCAGATGCCGCTCTCACCAGCCGAGTTGGCCTACCAGGCCATCCAAATTACATCTGAACCCTCCACTACCATGGTTTCAACCAAAGGTACAAACCTCCTGCCCATCATAGTTATCTCTAAGGATCTCCTCAATGAAGTCTTGCCTACAGACAAAGCTATTCAAGAGATCATGTCTCTAGAAGAGCAACCTTAGGAAGAGTTTCACCATTGTGCTTCGATGATTGGTTCAGACGTGATAAATACTGAAATCCCATCCTTTGACCCACCTGAGATAGTTCCCTCCACTTACACGACTGTTCAAACTATCGATTCAGAAGGGAACATGGGTAATATTTCTAAGACAATGCTCATCGATATCTCGGTCAAAACGGGTATCGTGGAAAATATTCATATTGGAGAAGATTTCAATCCTGAGGAAATTGCACGCTTCACATCCCTTTTCAAGGAATTCCGTGATGTGTTTGCTTGGTCTTATGACGAAATTCCCGGCATAGATCTTTCTATAGTTGAGCATGAAATCAAGATTTATGACAATGCCAAACCAATTCGACAATGACTCAGGCCTGTCCACCCGCGCAAAGTGGCCACCATCAAAATTGTGGTAGAAAAAATTTTAAATGTTGTTTTCATCTATCCCATTCCTTTGACAGAATGGGTTTCCAATCCAGTTCCCGTAGATAAAAGACAAGGCACCATCCGAGTTTGTGTTGACTATCGTGATCTGAACGCTGCTTGTCCTAAAGACAATTATCCTACACCATTCATAGATCCGATTCTCGACGATCGTGCCGGATGCGAATATTTTTCCTTCATGGATGGATTCTCGGGCTATAACCAGATTGCAATTAAAAAAGAAGACCAGCATAAAACTGCCTTCATCTGTCCTTGGGGCACATTTGCGTATCGTAAACTCCCAATTGGTCTGAAGAATGCTGGAGCAACTTTTCAGCGGGCTATGGACTACGCTTTCCATGAGATTCGAGCATTCTTTTTACGGTATTTTCTTGCTCGTTAATCTGAAAAACCTCGAGTTCTCTTCTTCAGACTTGTTAAACTTATACGAAGTCAATTTCGAGAATAATTTTTACGGTATTTTTCTTGCTCATTAATCCGAAAAACCTCGAGTTCTCTTCTTCGGACTCGTTAAACTTATACGAAGTTGATTTCGAGCGTTCTTTTTATGATCTTTTTCTTGCTCGTTAATCTGAAAAGCCTGGATTTTTCTTCTTTAGACTCGTTAAAACTGACATGAAGAAGCACTGAGCTTTCTTTTTAGGGACTTTTTCTAGCTCATAAAACTGAAAAAACTCTGAGTTTCCTTTGTCAGGCTCATTAAACTACCACGACAGAGAGTAAGGAGCTATTCTTTTCCTCTTTTTCAAAGCTCTTTAAATAGAAAAAGTGACCGAGTTTTCTCTGCATGACTCGTTAAAATTTCACGGAGGGCACCGAGTTTTTATTTGTTGGACTCGTTAAAATTTCATGAAGAGTACTACGTTTACTTCGTCTCCTCGTACTCATAACAAAATGAGGTAGATGTCCATCGAACATATATTTCTCATTTTTCCGGCTTTGATGGACTAACTCACGGAAAATAAACTATTTCAGGCTTACTATTCTCCCTTTGTCATGCCCAGTTATCAAGACATGACAAAGGTACCCCATGGAGTTGTCTTTTACGACATTTTTCAGACTCTCTAAGCATGAAAAATTCACCGAGTTTACTCGTCTGGACTCGTTAAACCTAATCAGACGGGGAATGGAGTTGTATTTTATGACATTTTTCAGACTCTCTAAACATGAAAAATTCACCGAGTTTACTTGTATGGACTCGTTAAACCTAATCAGACGGGGCATAGAGTTATCTTTTACGACATTTTTCAGACTCTCTAAACATGAAAAATTCACCGAGTTTACTCATCTGGACTTGTTAAACCTAATCAGACGGGGAAAAATTTGGACAAAATGGATACTACATCTATTACATTTTCAGAAATGTCGATTTGGTAGCAAAAATATTGAACATGGCACTTCCCAGAAAACTCTTTCGCAGTTAGCCGAACCCTACTATCTATGAGTATTAGCCTCCATCTCCTAGTGTTCCTACATGGGTAAAATCCTAACAAAGTCTTTGGTGTTCATTAAGCCTTAGCTGCCTAGTACCCTGTTACAATGCCTTCTATTGTTCAAGAAGATCTCTCTATCTGCTGCTCCTGTTATCAACCAAACTTCTCATTATGCCAGAAATTATTTGTCATCAGTTATCCCCATTTTATCTTCATTATATCCATCAGATCATTTGGTTTCTGTTTTGTGTTGACTGATGTAGGACGCCTCAGTGCCTACCTTTCAACAGATCTCTTCCTATCGACTGCAACATCTTATCTAGGAAGTTGATCCAGAAACCCATCAGTACCCAGATACTTGCAGACATCAGTGGCAGATAGTCTTGTGTTTGATTAGGATTTTTCATCATTAGCTCCTGATCGAATGATTCTACGAGTGTTCGACTTCAACTCTTTTTATTCACACTCGCTAGATTGTACTTTTCATCTTAGGGACCATCATCATTATCGGTGGCCACCTTCGCGTATGTTAACAATTTTCATTATCGACTGGTAATCAAACGATTTCTCACATGTTCGATGATAGCTCCTTCATTCACATGTTGAGAAATATGTAGTTTAAGTGAAGCGGGGTCAAGACCTTGGGGCAAAGGTTACATCATTAAAGCTATGTTCCCTTCCCCAAGTTGCGATATTTTTTATGGAGACAGCTTCTTCAGCCTGATCCTGTTATGATAGACACTTCCACATTGTGCTTATCGGTGGAAAAATTCTTCATATCTCTGTTCTAGAGAAATCATGTTGATTAAGATATTGAGCATGGGAATGCCTGACTCAAGGCAGATACTATATTTTCCGACATATGTTGTTGTTTTAGGTTTTCCTCAGTCTTTCAATCTCTTTATCTCTACTACACACATTATAAAGTATTTTGGCCATCGTCTTTGTCTCTGACCTCACAATTTAGGGGGCATCTGTTACAAGTCAAATAACCTTCTCATCAGCTCAGAGGAGAATACAAATATGGAAGGAATACAAAGACCTAAATTAAACCTATTTCTGCCAAGGTAACGCACCCCTATAACAAAAAGAAAGCATTATAACACATCTGATCAATGAAAATATCATGTTAGTGGCTAGGGCAACGTTATGTTTACACTAGAGGGCAACATTACCTATGTTTTGAGTTTTAAACAAGAAAAACCCGCAGAGAATGATTTGAATTTCCATCTTTTTCTCACAAGAGAGTCAGTACAAAATAGAAACTGCAAATCAAGGAGAAAGGCAATGATTGCTCTCTCCATCTCCTATAAAATGGAGCTGTAGGCTCTTGGTTCAAGGTCGAAGGATTGTTAAAGTTTTGAATAATTGTGAAGCAAAGCATGATTATTGTAGTGTGAAGGTCAAAGATCAAACAGGTTCATTGAGAATTTTTTGATCAAGACATCACCACATTGAGAGATAGAGAGATTGGAAGGCTGAGGAGGGCTTGGTATAACCGACGATTTTAATCCTCCTTTTTATAAATCAATAGAACTGTATCTGTTTTTTCCATATATGTTCTTTAATTACTTATATAGCATGAGATGAATGGCTTAGATGTGCATTGTTTATTTTTTATCATATATTAACTTAATTGATAAGAAATGTACGTTGTGGTAGAGATTACACGAGTGCTTTGATTGATCACAGGGTCAAGATTTGGAGCTGGTGAAGGAGGATCCCTACTTCGCTGCTTAACGCTCTCCAAAAGACTTCAAGATCATTAAAGAGGTAATCTTCCATCTTATTCTGTCAAGTTGCTTTAAGTTGATATGAACATGTATGCATCTTCTTTGTGAACTATACAGTTAATCTTATTGTCTGCCTCAGGCACTGGAAAGCCTTGAGAGGGATATTTGAGAACCAACAACCCAAGCATTTTACCCTATAGCAGAGATATTAGAGGCACATTATGAATTTTCTTCATAAGCTAGTTCTCATGATGATCAAGAATTTTTCCAACAAGTAGATGTATCTTCTCTAGTTGACTATGAAATGGATCAGAAATTTCATAGTCAAGTCATATTACATGAAATTTATGAGGATTTGTAGCCTTGTAAATCTATATGCAGTCAAAGGTATGAGCCAAATAATTCAAAATTTTTTTATCCTATTCCTTTTATGATATTTAATGTCGAGAAGAAACTCAAGATTAGGTTGTTGAAAAGACATACATGAAAATTCTGAACAGTGAGGTAACATGTGAAGAAAGTTCACTTTTAGGTAAACCCGAGCTACATGAAGAGCTGAATATATAGGTTTGAGCTATTCTAATTGGAGATAATCAAAATTACATGGGGTATATGCATAAATTTATTTTTATAGGATTTTTTAGTGTTCAGAATCAATATGACAATCCTAAAGAAAAAATACCAAAGATTATATATCTAATTTGTTTTATAAGCAAAAAATTAGTTTTGATACACACAATATGGATGTCATGTTTGAAGATGTTCATGGATGCATGGATGGTTTTGTTGTTTTACATGAAAGGGAAGACAGATCTATTGTTGCCTTTTTATTTGATCATGTTCCTGGAATTGAAGATATAGGACAAAATAAGCCATCAATTATGAATGAATTCATCTCTCATGGTTTTAATCATAAAGAAAAGGTGATTTTTCATGGTTTCCAAGGTCCAATGGTAAGTCTGTTTCAGTCATCAGTCAAGACAATTTTTGTGTTTCTTATGGAGCAGGGATTCAATTTTCATTCTGAGATGCCAATAGATGATTCACTTCTGATGTTGTTCAAGCACAATCAAGAAGCCCAAGTCTTGGATTAGCTCCTTGACTGGCTATACTGGAAATTTCATATTTCTTGAATTGAAATTTTGGTTTTCAACTATTAGAGTAGGGTTATTGGTACATAAATAAGCTTGTTGAGAAAGAATTTTTTGTTTGTACGGTGTTTTTCTTCAAGAGCATGTCAAGAGACAAATGAAGGAAAAATAATATGACAAGAGGTTGGGTTTATCCCAATGGATAAGGCACTCGGTCTGCTGTTTCTTTGCTACACCACAGGGGCACAACATCCCCATTGGAGCCAATGTTATCCAAGATAACCATTAGGTTTTTTTTGAGTCATGAGTGAATTAAGTTAAGTTAGGTTAGAGTTGAATAAGATATTTAAAATTTTTTAATTTTCAAAAAAATTACACATATTTGAGGGGTCTTGAAGGTCATTATTCATGTGATAGGGGTCAATGTCAAATAAAAATCCAAAAAATATCTCATGCATGAGTAAATCTGGTCATTAGAATGAATTTGAAACTTTTACCAAAATCTGCAGCGAAACCAGTGTAAAACAATCAAGATTCGATATGGAAGTTCCTAATAGTTTGTGTTTTCTAGCGTTATACATTTTTTGACCTTTTTGGGTATTCAACGTAGAAAAAAGTTGGTTGAGTCATTAAATGAGATCAGGGATATCATTGGGCCATCTGTTCAAGGGGAAAGCTCAGCAATCTACTCCACATGTCTGACATGGCTAAACAACTCATCATGATGCCACCTCACAAAAATGGAAAAATCATCATGAATTCAGTTTTATAAAGATCTTAACTCTATTGCATTAGTTTTCCAACACATTAGCATATCAGTTTGGTTAGATGGAGATGGTACAAGAAGAATTGAAGAAAAAGGGTCTTAAGATGATTGTGCAAGATGATGATGTTAATCCATGAAAAATGGTAAGCCACACATTTTTTAATCACATTTTTTCTTATGCTATCATAAAAAAGCATATACATTCTTTAGAAATGTTTTTTGAGGTAAAAAAAATAAGAAAGGAGAAAGTGACAGTGAACTAAGTACTTTTGTAGCACATTCCAGGCTTGAAGGTGAGTTTTCACTATGAAAGTGTTGTAGGTTTCTTTGAAGGAAAACTTCTTGAGAAATCTATGAACGGGGGTGACTTAGAGCATGTGTTTACCTAATTAGCATCAAGGAAGACCCTCCAATAGTCATAAAGGTCAAATATTATGCAAAAGTTTGATTTTGGAGTTTGCTACAAAAGTTCATGTACATGACTGTTTTAGCAATCAAATTCTAGCTCACTTTTTGACCAAATGGAAAGGAATTATGGAAATATAAAGGATTTTTGTATTCATCATGAGCCCATTTACAAAAACCTCTCTCGGTTTTTGCACAACCATAAGGTTTTGGAAAATATGAAATCATATTTGAGGCATATTTTTCAAAAATTTTACTAGCCATATTTGTGTAAACATTTTAAAATTCGACTAGGTGAATGTCCAACTCAACATCCACGTGGCATGATGACACATCAATAGTCCAGTACACTCTGAAAATTAGTTGGTTTCATTTGATAAGTGTTATTAAAAGAATTTGTTGATTTATTTAATGAAAGAAGAGCCCTTTTGTAATCAAAATCTGCCAAACAAAAATATCCGTAGAAAGTATCCAAGTGATGTAATTTGATTAGAAATTGGTCTCTTAGGTATGAATTCGAGGTTGGAAAAGGTGGAAATCCATTGTATGATACGTAACTCTATAAATGAGGGAGTGTTTGAGTTTGAAAGGGTTGATTATTGTTATGAAGAAGATACTATGTAAATTTTCTCTATCAAGCTAATACACAGTTGTAGAAATAGTCTTTCAGACCAAAGATTTCTTTTAAGCTTATGTGTTTGCATTTTTTTCATTTCTCATATTATCATAAACTTCATATTGTCATGACTACTTGGAATTCATAGTATTATGCTCCATTTTCCTTCATGTGTTATGTGTATGCTGTAAAAAGTTATCTTTTAAGCTTAATTGCCTCAACTTCCATGAAATACATTTTCTTATAAATAAAGTCCCATAAATGAATCCATGCTCAATGGTAGAATTTCATACATACTCCACCTGCAAAATCACTTAAAATACAAAATATTTATCCACCTGCAATATAAGTTTCATCTTGAGTATTCATTTGTTTTCTTTGAGAGAGCCCTCTCTAACTAGAAGGGCTAACTTTCAGTCCAAAGTGGTTTGAAATAGTTTCATTAGGTTGACCATTGAACATCCCAATTGGTTACAATTTAGTAATAACAACATGCAAAGAAATAATAGTCAAGCATTTCAATGTTTTTGGTAGCAAGTTATATATCAAGAGGAATGGTGAAAATCTTGGGAAGTTTTATGCAAGGGTTGAAAAAAGTATTTTTCTTGGATATTATCATAATAGTGAGGGTTATAGATGCTAAAATAAGAATAAAAAGGATATTTTTGATTATATTGATGTCAAAGTTGATGAATATGTTGAATTTTAAGTCAATCAACTAGTAAATATTATCTCCCTTGATCCATTCAACAATGTTTATATAGTTGAAGAGTCACTTTCAGATGAAGATAATGAACATCCCACTAGTTATCAAAAAATATCTTTCAAGGTATGTGAAAAAAAATCACCAAACTTATCAAATTATTGGTGATCCAAGCAGGTGTACAAAAAATAAGGAAGATGAAAAAACCCCCTACTCAAGTTTAGGTAGCTCTATTATCCATGGAGGAACCTAAGGATGTTGCACAGATAAGCCAAGATGATAATTGGTTAAAATAATTGCATGAAGAACTGAACCACATAGAGAAAAATAAAACTTGGGAGCTTATTTCTAGATCAAAAAGAAATAATTTTATTGAAATAAAATGTGTCTTGAGGATTAAGTTGAATGAGCGTGGAGAAGTGATCTATATATGAAAACTTGAGAGTTTATGGTGAAAAATTGCAAGTGAAATGATTATTGTTTTTAGTCAATTATGTCAATTTCATTAACACATTAACATGCTTCAAAACACAATTTTTCAGAAAATAAAGAAGACATCAATACCATAACATTATACACAAGACATCAAATGATGAAGGAGTTCACCCCTCATGGGCTACATCTCTTGGTCCAGCTTCCAATGTTGGGCCTCTTTCATTATGCTGAAAAATATGTATTTACATCAAGTTACAGTGCTCATGATTCTAAAAAAATATCTCCTATGGCTCTATAATAGTCAAAAACCCCTAGTAGGGCTCTTTATTCACTCAAAAAGGTCAAAAAATGACTGATTTATGCTCCATATAAGTTTTTCTACTAATTGTCCTAAAATTCACACTCTCCTGCAAACTGTTCTAAAAATTCCACCTTTTATAGCCACATGGAGCGACAATTTCGTAACATGCTGGCAAGATTCTGGCCACATCGGATCCAAATTTTTTCCTACTTAATTATCCATGTCGGACTTAAACTTTTTTAAAATGCGGAAAATGGCTTAACCACCACTGTCGGATTTAGAGTTTGAATAAATAATTTCCCTCTGATTTTATGAACTTCAGTTGACCCCATGGATTGATTTTTGGAATTGTGGTTTGCGGTTAGCGAGAACCCTGCCCATGGTAGATTTCACTCCCCTCCCATTGACCTTGACCGTGGCATGTGCCTGACATAGAACCCTAGCCATCGACATTCCCAATATCATGTCGCTCGAAGATTTTATCATAAGACTTTACCATATGGCTTGTATGGCATATGAAATATGTTGATCACCTGTTAGTTTAATGTATGGTATATAATATATAGTTTTGGTTCTGGGGTTAACCCCGGATCCTATTTGATGCCACGTGGTGTGGTTGGTGGACCAGGGTCTAGGGTTAACATCGGTCACCACCTCTGACACCTCCGCTCCAAAAGTTTAAATAAAAAATTCAACACATACATATTAAGAAATAATGTAGCCAGGCTGGTGGAAAGCTTGGATGGTATGCGGTTGGTCTTGTGTTGGATCCTTGTGAAGGCAACTTGGCCTCCCACAAATTTTTAAGTGGGCAAGAGGAGGCCACGTGGCAGCCGCCGATTGGCCCACGTGTCTCTCCTTCATTGGGCTACCATAGAACCCATTAACAAATAAAAACACATCGAATTTCTACCAATAAAAATGAGACAAGTAGAAGTCAACGACTGGTCCATGAAAACATGTCACCTTCCGAGTCAAATGCCCAGTCAACATATAGAATGCTGACTGGATGTACATGCAATCCATTTTCAAAATCTTTAGTTATTTTCCAATTCGACCATAACATGATATATATTCAAAGCATTCAATTCTGGTTTTGAGTGAAACAGGTTGCATTGGATTCAGAGCAAAGAGATATTCACTTGGGCACTGGTATTGAGCTAATTTGAGCACTTTGAATTTTGAGTATTATATTGATTCACCGGATCATTCCTCCCCACTGGAAGCTTTTGGACCTCCAAAAGCTCATTATTGATAAAAAAGTAGATGAGGGTGCAACTCCCTCACCCTTCCAATCTTAATCCACTGAACTTTTCTTGAATTTGTCACTTTGATATTTTCATGAAAGTACATCACTTTCCATAATTTTGGTGTCCTTGTCTTGCTGTAAAAAATGACATCTTGCTGTAATTTCCTAGAATATGCAGAAATTTTTTTTTTTCCTTTGAAGGAATATGCACATTCCCTCCTCGGTCTTCAATCAAAGGAAACTCAAACAATTTAAAATTATTATCGCCTTGAACATTGACATCATGATGAGGCTTAACATGTCTATCCTTGCATGAGGCTTGACTCTTTACCAAATTTGATCACCATCTCCATGCACCATCCTTTTTCAGAGCCAAAACATTACGAAACCCAAAAGAAGAATTTTTGGAGCCAATGTCATCTTTGTAAAATTTCTTTTGCATTTTATTTCTGACTCATGAATTCCCTAACACTGGCATCTTATTGACACCAATTTTCAACAATGATACATCATTTTTTAAATTCACTTCATGTTGTTTACCTCTTTTAGGAGGAAACATGTTAGACTCCTGAATTTTTTTGTCACATGAATTAGAAACCTCAATGAAATGAGGTTTCAAACTTGATAGATATCCTTAAAATGCTTCATTCTCAACATCATTGTGCTTGGATATTAAAAATGCAAAATTTTTACTAGCATTAACAATTATCTTCATTTGTCCAACATTAATAAGGGAAAAACTCAATTTCATGCTATGTGCTCTAAAAATGTAATTAATCCCATTCTTGAACAAATGATATTTTTTCTCTTGGTGATGAAAAATGGCTCTCCTATCATAAATTTATGGGCTTCCCTAAACAATACCACAAATATCAAGCGGAACTACATGAAGTTCAACCTCATCAAGAAAGTTTGCAGTGATTTCAAATCTAAGTATGCACTTCATTATCACCTAAAGTTTTTCATTCTCATATACTCAACATAAAGGATAATGTTTAGGATGAGGGGTGGTCTCTAAATTCAACTTCTTGAAAATTTCTTCAGAGATAAGATTTGTTTGTGAACCATTATCAAACAATGTGTCTATCTTGGTATGTTTTGAAATAAATCGAATATGGAAAAGCCCAGTTCTTGTTTTTTCATTTTTAGTATTGTTAAGACAACTTGAAGAACTAGTAGTTAAAATTTCCTTACCTTCCAAACCCGTGGATGTGATATTTGTTTCATCCTAGGAATCATAACCTAAATCATGTTGTGTAGCTACAGTTGTCTTCTCATTCTCCTTGTTTTTTAAATTTTTGGGTCTCATCTCTAGATGAAGTTTTCAATAATGATCTTCATCATGGCCCTCTTTGGCTTAATGTTTGCAAGTACGTTTTTATCTCCCCGTCTTGATGGAATAATTTTTCTTTCCATTTCCTTTGAACTTACCATCTCCATTTTCTCCAGACTCAAAGGTGTTCTCACTTGTTTCATTAGAAACATGCTTCCCTCTTGCTTCTAGATGTTTGGCATGTACATAAACTTCATATAAACTTGTAGGGTTAAACATGAGAATTGTATGTCTCAAATAACTCTTGTTACAAGTCAATTTGTGCATCACTCCCAAAACTCAGATCAGCACAAACAAGGTCTATCATACCCTAAATCAGTTGCTACTTGCCTTAAACAAGTCATCCCATTGCTAGTTTTTATCCATGAAAGTTTCACTACTTGAAGTCGAGCTGAAATGCTCCAATGAGCCACCAGAGCACCCCTAGACTGTAGTAAGTGCTTTGCAGAGCACTTAATTCCATGCAAAGAAGTGTTTCAAAGCACCTTGGCCCACTTAACTATGTATTGGTTGATTTTGAACGAATTTTTCAAATGATTCCAAGAATATTCCAACTTTCTAATGGCTTCTAGAAGTGGTTCCAACTATCATGCTACCTGATAACTTCGAATATGAACACCATGGATCCATTAAATCACTTATCCTCTTATCCCATTGAAAAATGAAACTCCCTCATCCATTTATGGAAAATCCATTCAATGACCAATTAATTCCAAACTACCCTCATTTCGTATAAATTGAGTACTAATCATAGTGCAAAGAGAGCTAGAATTTTGTAGTGTTATGGTGGTGAGATTATAGCCCTTTGAGGTATTGTTTGTGAGTAATGTTATGCTACTAGAGTAATGCTACTGATGTGATGAGGATGGACTGAAGTTGGTGCGAGTTGACATCGAATCGATCCAACTGGTTGTAACTTCTCCTTCTATCTTCTAATAAAGAGATTTTTTCTTTTCCTAATACACATGTTCATGCTTTTATATATGTATTTTCAAATGAAATAAATTTAGTTTGATTAATATGAATAGATCATATGCCTTTATGTATTTTTTCTATCTTCTGTTAGTAATTTCAGTTACCAATCAAACGAGTTCAGTTCAATTGGGAGAGACGAGAGCGATAAAAGGGAGACGAAGAATAGTGAAGGATCACAAGTAGGTGTTCTTCTCTTATCTGTTTATCTTAAGGAAAAGGTCAAGTGTATTTCATCTATTATTCTAGGTGCGTCCACCAAACATAGGGAAACTTATATATCCATAGGTTTGATTTCCATAAAACAAATTGGTGACCATACTGGGGATGAGGTTGTGCAAGATTATTTTGGTGCTCTTAAAGATACCCTGATCCAAGCATCATTAATGTATCCCCCAAATTATTAGAGTGATTATTTCGTGTATCTCATTATTATAGATACAACCATCGCCATGGTTTTAGTCTAGGAAGAAGATGTGATTGAACATATGATCTATTATTTGAGTCGCAATCTCAATGATATGGAAGTTAAGTACACTTATGTTGAGAAGCTCACTTTGGCAGTCGTTCAAGCTATACAAATATTTTGCTGCTATATCCTAATTTGAAGTACATTGTCATTTTGGATTGCAACCCTATGGCATAAATTATGTCACATCAATTTCTCGGGGGAAAATACTCAAAATGGAAAATAATTTTTCAGGAATTTGGTTTGGAATTCATCAAATCCAATTCAAAGAATTCTTTGGTTTTCACTGAGATTATCTGTGACCTTCCCTCGAGTAGCACTGAGTCTACATCAGAACCATCCATTCCAGATGAGTCTTTGTTTCTTATTGCGTCATCTGGCTCGTGGTATGGATATTTTCCAATCTATCTCCAGACCCAAACTTTCTGACCCGATACCTCTCACTCGCAACAATGATGTATTCAATACCAAGAAAATATTATCTAATCATCCATGATACACTTTATTATCGTGGTGTCGATACAATTTTACGTAGGTGCCACACTCATCAGGAGGCCAAGAGAGTTTTAAATGATTGCCACGACATTTGTTTGGTTTTTTACCACGCATAATATTCTCTGTGTTGGTTACTTATGGACTACCATATTTTAATATTCCTAATTAGATTTCAACTAGTTGGAATATTAATTTTTGCTTTTGATAATAAGATAGGTGAATAAGTGGGTAGGGAGATCCATAAATCTCTTTAGTAGGAATAAAACCACTTCTCATGTGAATGTGGATCATTTTTTCACTTGAATAAATCACCCTCAAGTGTGAACATGGGCTATAGCACGTGGACAAGGTCAAAGTTGACCAAATCAACAACGTTGTCATGGAGGGAGTGGAGAATTAAAGTAGGACAACAAATCTATGATGGAGGAGTGTATGCCTGAGAGTAGAATATTTAATGAGTGGGACCCAGGGTGAGGAAGCTTACCAAGAATATAAGGAAGAGGATGGAAGCCATGGAAGGCATTCAGAATATTGTTTATGTATTGGTCTTTTATGACTCTTTGCATGCTTCAGCTGTTTAGCAGAGTCTGCTATGATGTTTAGCACAAGGGTGTCCCTGAGCGGGAATCCTACTCTCAAAATCAAGGAATTCGAATGCCTACTTAGGAGAGGTTTATCGAGCATCATTTCCACCATATAGCATTAGGCCAAGCTTCAACCATCATTCTCACAATAGTCTCCTTCAGGATTGTGTTTTTTTGTAGGGAAAAAGTAGTGGAGGATAAATAGATCTAGTTTTGAGTTTGTTTTCCAGTGGAGGGAGCAACCCTTCCTCCAAGAGGCTATAAATGAGGGTTCTTAAGCATCAATGTGTCGTCTGGCATCAGGCCAAGCTGCTGCCATCATCTATAGTGAAATTCCCTTCAGGAATTGCGTTATTTTATTTATTTTTTGCAGTGGAGGGCTTAGTGCCCTAGTTGATGAGTTAGATTTCCAGTGAGGGGAGAAGCCCTTCGTCTGACAGATCTATTGGAGGAGTATCAACCATTTCTACATCAGATCAGGCACCTCCTATCAATTTTCCACTCTTAGATCATATTCAGCCCTAGTGTTGCATTTCATCATTTTTGTATTTTGGGTATTTCCAGAAACCCTTTTTGGTTTGTCTTGGAAATGTGTCCAGAATATTAGATCTCTATTCCCAGAACTTTTTGAGAATTTTATTATTAGATCCATACATTTATATTTTCTAGATGTAGTTACACTCACTGGGACTACGCTTTTTTGTACTCTGGCATTTTGTATAACATCTACAATTCATGTTTTGGGTGCATTTGAGATCTTGAGGCTTCTATTGTCTAGCTTGAGGAACTTCTTCCTCAAGATATTGTACTTATTTTCTGCTCTTATACTTAATAAAATGGATCTATTATTGGATCATGTTTAATTTATCGATATTCATTGCATTTTTTTCCAATTTATGTTCAATATTGCTGCTTTCCTATTTTGGAATATTACAGTGGTATTAGAGCATAATCTTGACTTAGCCTTTGAGACATCACATCTATGTCATCAGAAGAAGGAGAATTTTCTCACAGAAAAGATAAGGTATGATTATACAAAGAAGACAAAGGAAAGACTCCAATATCAGGATAAATGAATGGAAAGGATTTTTCAAAGCTTCTTCTCCAAACTATGCAGGATATTAACAGAGAAATCAAGGAGATGAGGATGGAGAGACATAAATATTCCCATAAAGGGTTTGTACATGAAGAAGGCTCTAATATTTCACATTATTTGTGTGAGAATTCAACATTACAATGAGTTCCCCAATGCTCTACCATGACTACATTCCTAGCAAGAGGGAAGGAGGAAGGAGAAACATAAAGGGAGGAGACTCTTGGTGACTATCTCCTAGAATATGAATCTCAATCTCAGAGGTTCAAAGAGCATCTAAAATTCCAAGGGTTATTCTAGGTCAAGGAAAATAAAATACCCAGTAATCACAATAGAAGTGAGGGGTGCATGCAACATCCTTTAGGTAGCTTATTTCTGCCTACTTTTGATGGGTCACCCAAGTGCAAAACTAAGGCTTGGGTAATGAATTTGGACATCTATTTCCAGCTACCCCAAGTTTCAGAGTTGGAGGCCATTAAATTAGAAGTGCTACACCTTGAGGGTAAGGCTCATAATTTGTGGTTTCATGGTCTTTCTACATTGAGACATGAAAATGTGGTTTCATATGCAGAGTTCACTAGGAGTTTAGTGGAAATATTTGATCAAAGATATTCAGAAACACCTTTATTTGAGCTAGCCAAGCTCAAGAAGTCAAAGCATTTACATGAGTTGGTAGGATCCTCTAGACCAACTACGCTCTAGGATTCTATTGAGAGGGTTAGAGACTTGCAAAGTAATTTTCCAAGGGCAAGCACCCCCCTCCAGCAAGAGCTCTCTTCTCAATAGGAAGGCATGAAGGTTCCTCCCTCAAGAGAGGACCAAGACAAAAGGTCTCTTAGTGATTCTGGGGTATTATCCACTAATGATGAGGAAGAAGAGGAAGATATGGAAAGAGGTACCAGTGTTGTAGCACCAGGAGGAGATCCACCTCCACATGGAGATGGAAATGAAGCAATTGATCCAACTAGAGGAGCCCTTGTATTCTTGTAAGAATTTCCAAAGGATCTGACATGTGGAGATCAGGGAAAAGTCCAGGAGAAACATGTGACAGTATTGAGAGATAGTGGGACTAAGCAGTGGGGGAAGTGTGTTCTGACATTGACTACAGCTTTGAGGACATACACCATGATAGATCACTTCTTTGTGGTCAAGACTCTTGAAACAAATATGATATTGGGTGTACAATGTTTGATTACAATGGGGAAGGTCACCACAGATTGGGAGACTTTGCAGATGGAGTGGGAAGATATGAAGAGTGACCAACATCAGGTGATTAGGGGCATACACACCTATCCATTCAAGGAGGTCTCTTCACATAGGAACGAGGTTGATTTGCGTAGTGGAAGCAGGGAAAAATTAGTCCACTTAGATATATAATCTACTCTAGAACTTGATGTTTCATTACATGGAGGCATTCCACCAAGAAGGCCCCCTGACTGGAAGATGATCAAAGAGTTCTCATAATAAGGTACATAATTCATGGATTTGGCTGAGGAAGGAGCTTTGGGTGAGGCTATCACAATGTAGAGAGCCTTTTATTGGCTCAAGGAAGGGATGAGAAATTGTCTGACATCTACATTTCCATCTCTCACCTAGCTACTTGAGCTATAAGATAGTGATTCAGGAGTAGATGGTGGCACAAAAATGGTGCAAAGGGGCTACAACATAGCCTTGGATAATCAGAAGATACTTCCACACGGGAGGAATTCTTTATATATGACAAGGGGTTATTGGCTCTCTTTCATGCTTTGGCCAAACTATGGAAGTTTTGGAAGGGAAATGGATTCCAAGTGAAGGCTGACCCCCATAAACTTCAATATTTTCTTTGGAAAAAGAAGTTGTAAGGAATGAAACAAAAGTGGGATAGCAGTACTCTGGAATGTGGCTTTTTCATTGAGCATGTCAAAGAGGGTATCTATGAGGTGACAGGTGCTACATTACAGAATTTAGCACCACTGCCATTGAGGAATATAGATCCATATTGGGAGTCCCAACTATTGGTGGAGTATTCCAAGAACCTCTTCACATGTAAGGTGCTTGATGGGAAAGTGACATATGAGATGTATAGAGTGGTGGATGGAGCCATCTATTACCAGGATCAGATATTCTTGACTATAGATTCAAATCTCAAGGATAAGTTCCTACATGTGGCACATGAAGAACTCCTTTCCAGTCACACAGATTTCATTGGGATATACTAGAACATCATGGGAAGATTCTTTTTGGAGGGTCTCAAAGAGGATGTGCTCCAGCATATCAAGAGGTATGTAGTTTTCTTGATGAATGAGGAGTAAAACAACCACCTTGCAAGGTTTTTACAGCCACTTCCCCATTTGATAGAAATATGGGAAGGCTCATCTATGGACCTCTTCACCAGCTTGACAATAATACATGGTAAGGATTGTGTCTTTATGCTTATTTATCAACTAACTAAGTATTTACATTCCTTTGCCATAAATTTACAGTAAATTGCTCCACAAGAGGGTAAGCCTCTATTTGGATTTCATGGTCTTCTTGGGACTACAGTCAATGATGGGAATGGCCACTTCCTAGAGGGCTTTAGGCAAGAATTTTTTTTTTTGGGTTACACTCAGTTGACACCGAATGCCCTTTATTACTTCCGATCTTATGAGAAGCTACTGGTAGCAAGCAAGTGGTTGGATAGCACTTATCACATCATGTTTTGAGGTAGCTAGGAGCAGAACAATGCTGGTCTCACTTGAGGGGCTATTGTCACCATTCGACGTGTCATATGACATTTAGTCTATTTTTCCTTTGGACCCCATATTTTGATGATATTATATTTACTATATGTGGAATGGCTTGGGAAAGAGAGGTTCCTTGAACCAAGGAGTGGAACCATAAGAGTCTAGATGCCTTATAGCTTCTTGAGGACAACATTATTGCAACCCAATATTAGTGGCAATTCCATACATATCATAAATGTAAATAAAGATAACATGGGGTGGAAAATTTGGCCTATCATATTCAGCCATACAACCCCTGTACATTGCAGGAGCAGGGGATTGGTGAGTTGTTATATGAGCTACCAAGGATGATCCATTTTGTTTGGATGATAGCATGGGGATTGGAGTTTCTTAGGGTTAAGGCCCCCAACATTTTTCATCTCTCATGCCTCAAGGAGGCCATTGGAAAACATGTAGTTTCCCCCAGGGATCTCCCACTTCTTCATGATGAGAGACATTTGTTTTATTTACCAAAGGCTAACTTGCACACTTGGGAGGAGAAACTATGGGACAGATTGATTGGAGAGCATCTAGTTCAGTGGTGGAGACTTTCAGATGAGGAGGATATAGGAGAAGGAGAGGATATTTTACAATATCCATCCTTGTAGTCTCCTTAGGACAAGAAACATTTGGGAGGGGAGGACTGTAATATTCCTAATTAGATTTCAGCTAGTTGGAATATTAATTTTTAATTTTGATAATAAGATAGGTGAATAAGTGGGTAGGGAGACCCATAAATATCTTTAGTATGAATAAAACCACTTCTCATGTGAATGTGGATCATTTTATCACTTGAATAAAGCACCCTCAGGTGTGAACAGGGGCTATAGCATGTGGATAGGGTCAAAGTTTACCAAATCAACAGCATTTTCATGGAGGGACTGGAGCATTAAAGGAGGACAAAACAGTTATGATAGAGGCATGTATGCATGAGAGTAGAATATTTAATGAGTGGGACCTAGGGTGAGGAAGCTCGCCAAGCATATAAGGAAGAGGATAGCAACCGAATTTACTCCCTTTTAGATGGTTTATGGTCTGGAAGTTATCTTACCGATTCAATGTGAAATTCCATCATTGAAACTTTCGATTGAACTGCTACCTAACACTTTCGACGAAGAGGCACTTCTTTTAGATCTCATCCATCTAAATGAAACACATTGTGAAGTTTCATTGGCCAACCAAGAACATAAGAGACGAATCAAGGCATAATTTGACTGCAATGTCAACCCTTGCACCTTCTTGAAAGGAGACCTGATCTTGCTTTATGATTAGGAAGATGATACGATAGGAGCAGGAAAATTCAAACCATCATGGCATGGCCCCTATATTTTCAAGCGTGATATGGAAAAGGGTGCCTATGAGTTAGTAGGCTATGATGGGATTCTATTGTCGTAGCCTCGAAATGGGTTGTATCTCAATAATTACTATGCTTGATTCTTCATAGTAAACACTGTATGATACTGTATATATGATATGATTGCGTGTGTGTCACACTGTGTCTTTCAAGAGTTTTCATGTGGTTAGTAATCCACTTTTAATTTTGTTGCAGTTTTCAGAATCTTCAGAACCATTTGTTGGTTATTCCCATGGTTCTAGTCATAGTACGCAGAATCTATCCTCTGCAGCATGGGCCATCTTCGCTCCAAGTGCCAAGTTAGTGAGTTTCCAAGGGATTTGTATCAGCCGAGGTGATGCATACATTTAAAAAAATAGGTAAGATGACTACATTGTTTTTCTTTAACCATGTGGTTACTGAGTTTGGTTTTCCGCAAGCCATAGTTACAGATCATGGAAAGGACTTTTGCAACTACATGATGACTGAGTTGACTGCCAGGTTAGGACTGTTGCATGATAATTCTACCCCTTATTATTTGCAGGCTAATGGAAAAGTTGAAGCCATCAACAAAATTCTTAAGCATATGCTTCATTGAATGATTCGGGTTCATAAACGAAACTGGAATTTAATCTTGTACTCGGCTTTGTGGGCTTACCGAACCTCAGTAAGAAACGTAGCCGAATTTACTCCCTTTCAACTGGTTTACGTTCTAGAAGTTATCTTACTAATTCAATGTGAAATTGCATCATTGAAACTCTCGATTGACCTGCTACCGAACACTTCCAACGAAGAGGCACGTCTTTTAGATCTCATCCATCTAAATGAAACGCGTCATGAAGCCACATTGGCCAATCAAGCACATAAGAGATGAATCAAGGCACAATATGACCACAATTTCAAGCCTCACACCTTCTCTAAAGGAGACCTGGTCTTTCTTTATGATTATTAAGATGATACAATAGGAACAGGAAAATTCAAACCATTATGGCATGGCCCCTATATTGTCAAGCGTCATCTGGAAAAGGGTGCCTATGAGTTGGTAGATTATGATGGGATTCCATTGTCGCATCCTCAAAATGGGTTGTATCTAAAATGTTACTATGCTTGATTCTACATATTAAACACTATTTGATACTGTATATATGCTTTTATTGTGTGTGTGTCACAGTGTGTCTTTTAAGATTTTTCATGTGGTTAGTAATCCACTTTGTATTTTGTTGCAAATGTCATAAACTTGGGAACCATTTGTTTGTTATGCTGACGGTGCTATTCATAGTATGCATAATGTATCCTCTGCAGCATGGGCCATCTTCACTCCAAGTGGTGAGTTAGTGCGTTTCCAAGGGATTTGTATCGGTCGATCCACCAAAAATATCGTTGAGTATAGCACATTGATCGAACTCCTCTCTGATGCCATTTCACTTGGCATTCACTGCATCATCATCAAGCTAGACTCACAACTTGTCATACTACAACTTACAAGTGTTTATATTATCAGAAATCCAACTATTCATCGCATGTTATTTAGGTTTCATCTTTTTGAAAGATTTTTTTTTTACATCCAATATCAACACATTTCCAAAAACTTTAACACCTTGACTGGTTCTTTAGTGAATTACGTGTTAAACATATATTTGTAACATATGTAAAGACAAATTTTCAATTCACATCATACAATTGAATAGGAATGCACATAACTATATGAAAACAATGAAAGTAAAATAGATAGATAATCAAGTTTTTTACAAAAAATTTTGTTCAAGACATGTTGTTCACATGACCTCAAAATGTATGCATACATATCATATCTTAAGTAAATCCAATGGTGCTCATGATAGCAAGTCACTTCTTGAGCTATCATGCACAATAGCCTCATCTATCAGCCAAGCACACCAATAGTATGAAAATGTAGCCTAATCGGTAACTCCTCGATATGGATATCCTGTATCCTGAGAGTCAACCTCTCTACATGTTGTAACTCAACCAGAATCTCGGTCAAATCTAAATCCCGAAGGATTTCTCTGCTGACAGTCCTCTTTGTTGGTTCATCTGCCTGTTATGGAAGACCCCCTGGTCGAACACTACCCACATATGTATACATAAAAATTATTTTTTTTAGTATTGGAAACATAAGAAACACAAAAACATGTAAAACCATGGTCAAAACATTTTACCTATAGCACCCCATTGAGTGCCTGTAGGTAACATCAAATCTAGGACTCTGCAAAAATTCAACCCTATGTATGGTTTCTCTTCTATGATGATATACTGTCATCGGAGCCAAGTAAATAATGTAGTAGATAATGAGATCGATGACTAGCCAACATGTCTAGCCATCAACTCTACCCACCACTCCATTCGTGGATCCCTAAGACTAGCTACACCCAATGTTACATGTTGTGGATGCATTAATGGAATTCACTCCAAAATGAAAGTGATCAGGATTGATCCATAGCTAAAATTATTCATCCTACCACTTTTCAATTTGGTCAATTGTTCTTTCATCTAAGAGAGTACTACTTCAGCCCAGTTGAACACGGTCGGGTCGAGGCACTCAAGCTCATACTGCATGTATGATCTATTTGCAACATGAAGTGTCATGATCCCAGCTAGCTTTGTGATGGTGAACATGATTTTTTGCAAAGGCATATCACACACATCCCTTATTTTTATATTTCCATCCTTGCTAGGCTCTATACTTGGCAGAAAAACTAGTCAAATGTAATCCCTCACTGTCTCACCTCCATGGACGGAACCTGCAAGGGAAATGGGGGCACCACGTCTCGACAAACCCATCAAAAAGTAAATATCATCGACCAATATTGGGAGCACTTTGTCCCCAATGTGAAATTCATGCTCTTCCGTATCCCATGAGCGAATTAAGAACTGTAATAGTTCCAAATGTTGCCTCATACTTGATAGTTTAAAGTACTTGAGTAACCCACAGTCACTGAGGGCTCTCATAGTGCCAAGATCATTTAGGGAAACCATATTATGTTCCTCATGTTCTCTTTCTCACCATGTAATTGAAATTATGATCCAATTAAAGCCTTCAATCAAACCATAACTTAGTTGGATCCATTTCATGTAGGAAAATGAAGAAATTTTGGGCACAAAAACAAATAAAATTCATCAACTGCGCCCAATGCACCCCTTCTCCCAAGACAGAGAGTTGCAAAATACTTGGGCTTCCATCCAATTCCTCTGTAATGCACCTTTCGACACTCAATGGTGTGTTGGTCCTAGGGCATTGTAGATTTTCCCTAGGAGCCCAAAAACCCTAAAAAATCTACCTGAAACTGCAAAATAATGATACCAATTGAGATAGAAAGGTCAGATATCTTACCTGGTCCTGACGTGTAGAAATTTATTAATACCGATAGTATACCGGATTCTCCTGATATAAAAAATTAATATTATGAAAATACAGAATCCTTCTGCTTAATTCTTTGCAGAAATTAAATCGTCAATTGCAAACACATGTGAAGAAAATAAATCACACATAAACACAGTTGTTTAATGGGAAAGCTTAAAGCTAAAGACCCCAACTATCATATATTATGTATTTCAATGGATCATGTAATAATCTCATACAAATATTAGTACATCAAGATCTTAGTACAATCAACAATCATTATACACTATCATGCAGAAATTTGCATATCTATGCACCAATTTCTTGCCTTCTGAGAGCCTGCCTCCACTGCGCAATCCCTATTGAAGAAGACCGCTGAATGAATTCGAATTGGCTTTGCCTTGACTGTGCAATCCTCATTGGAATCTCCAATGTGTGTCAGATGCATTGAACGCATCACTATGGTCGCAAAAGATAGTCCATCTCACCCTTTCACCTATCTCTCCACTAGAACTGACATGCAAGTAGTAAAATATTGTATTTGTTCAGTTGTTAGTGAGTTATTAGTTTTGACTTAATTAACTAATTAATTCATTAAAATCTCACTAGTGTATCTTTCAGTTAGACTAGATAAAACTAGCTCAACTGAGTTTAACTCACTTAACTGAGTTAAAATAAATAACAACTCCCATAACTACTCTTCCAACTCTGTCACAACTTTTCCACTTTAGTTCTAACTGAGTCCTCCATGCATGAGCCACAAATAACCCTAGGAATTGAGTAATTCCTTCAGCCCACTGATTTTCCAAATATGTTCACTGAAATAAAGTGCTCCAAGAGAATAAGTTGATATTATTGTTGGATTATTATTAAGGGCCAATAATAATCGACATGCATCTATATTTAGATTAACGATCCATAAATAGACTTCGCCCAATATTCTAAAAACATAATTTCGTCTATTTTTCACATTTGACCAACCATCTACAAATAGAATCCTGCAACTTATAGAATATGCTCACCATGTCTAAAAATAGACATAAACCTAAAAATAGCCTGTGGGCCCCACTTAGTAAAGGTTCCTACTTTTCACTAAGTTCATCATCTTGTTGAATATTAATACTCCCTCTCAACAAGATAGAGATTATCCTTCACCGCGATCCTGCCTCTATGGTATTTGAATTTTCTGCTGCTGAGTGCCTTTGTCAGAATATCTACATCCTGATCTTCTGTAGGAATGTACTGAAGCAACATGATCTTCTACTGCACACAATCTTTGATATGATGATACCGGATATCAATATGTTTAGATCTATCATGAAACACGGGATTAATCGAGAGTTTAATGCAACTTTAATTATCACAATGTATCACTGTAGGATCTAAAAGAGAACCGAACAAACCGACCAGGATCTTCCTCATCTAGATAGCGTCACATGCAGCTTGACTTGCTGCCATGTATTCTGCTTCCGCTGAACTGAGTGCCACAGATCTTTGCTTCCTGCTATACCAAGAAACTATTGTAGATACGATATAGGAAAGCCCTCTTGATGTGATCCTTCTATCCGTTGGGCTGCCTTCCCAATCTGCATCCATGAAGCCATGAAACTTCACCTCATCCATCTCTCTGTACCATAAACCATACTCAGATGTGCCCCTGAGATATCTCAGGACATGCTTCCCTACCTTTCAAAAGAGCTTGTTAGGCTTAACCATCGCTTGAATAAGCTGGTTCACTGCATAGCATATGTTTGGCATTGTATTAACTAAATACATGAGTGAACCCACCAACTGTGGATAGAAAATAAAATCCAATACCTCTGCCGATGTAGCATCCTCTTTCCTCCAATTTCCTGGAAGAGGAGTATACGTGGGCTTACAGTCCTCCATGTGAAACTTACCAAGTATCTCCCAAGCATACTTTCCTTGAGACACAAACAATTCACCTTCTCGCTACCATATTTCCAATCCAAGGAAATAATGGAGGCCCAAATCCTTCATCTCAACCTCCTTTTCAAGATCTCCCTTACATGAGTTTATCAACTGCTCATCACACATTAGTATTAAATCATCAACATAAAGAACAATGATTAAAAACTTACTCTCCACCACAATTTCGTATAGGTTTGCATCCACCTCACTCTTGGTGAAGCCAAGTCTAGTGAAATAGCTATCGATCCATGTGTACCAGGCATGTGGTGCTTGCTTCAGCCCATACAATGCTCTTTCGATTCATCACACATGTGACTCATTGCCAAAGATCTCAAATCCTTCAGGGTACTCAATGTACACGTATTCCTTAATGATTCCATTAAGGAACATAGTCTTCACATCCATCTGATGAATGTGCCGACTTATTTGCACTGAGAGAGAAAGGATGGTCCTTATGGAAGAATATTGTGCGACAGGTGAAAAGGTTTCTTCATAATCAATCCCCTCGATTTGTGAGAAGCCCTGGGAAAAAAATCTTGCCTTATACTTCTCAAAGCTCCCATCAAAAATTTTCTTTACCTTGTAGATCCATCTTGAACCTACCACTGATTTACCAACCGACCTTGGAACAATCTCCCAAGCATTGTTTCTGAAAATGGAGTCATACTCCTCCACCATGGAATCTACCCATGTGGGCTCCTGCACTGCTTCTTCAAAAGAAGATGGCTTTGTCATGATACACTTACTCATGAGAGCCATGTATCCAATGAATCAGTCAGGTGATTGTCTCTATTTATGTTGTGATGTAGGGACTCCTACATTCTATGCCACATCAAGCTTTAGTCTCTCAGCTTATGTGGTACGCTTTTTACTTGTTCTGATGTTTGGTTCTGCATGAGTGGAATCCTCCACTCCATGAATCTCCTCTTGTGGATGATCCACATCTAGAGGTTCATCTTTGGGAACAAGAAGTTCCTCCTCTACATGCAAGTGTAGCTCCCTCTCAAGCGACAACTTCATGGCTTTCACCTCATCGAATTTTATATCTCGTCGCACCACATTCATTCGACTATTTGTAAAATAGACATGATAATTATGGGGTGTTAATGTGTACCCCACAAATATACAAACTTCTATAGTCATCTCCAGCTTCTTCCTGACTTCCTTTGTCACATGAATGTAAACAGATGAGACAAAAATATTCAAATGAGAAATATCAGGCTTCTTACCAGTAAAATCTTCTTCAGGTCTGCTCATGCCAAGTACTCTATGAGGACAATTTTTTTGCACATAAACCACAGTGTTGCATGCTTCTGACCATAAGTGCATTGGTAGGCCCTGGTCATGTAGCATAGCTCGTGTAGCACCTATGAACATTCTATTCTTCCTCTCCATGACACCATTCTATTGTGGGTTATGAGGCACTATGAGTTCTCTTTGAATTCCTTCTTTGCTACTGAAGTCTTTGAATTTGTTCGAGATATATTCACCACCATTATCACTCCGTAGAACCTTCACTTGCTTCCTTGATTCCTTCTCCACCAATTCTTTAAACTCACATAACTTTGAGAATGTTTTGCTCTTCTTTTGCATGAATAATATCCAACATCTACGAGAATATTCATCAACAAAAATAACATAATACCTATGTTTTTCTGTTGAAGCAACTGAGAAAGGTCCACACACGTCTGTGTGAATTCTCTCCAGGATCACCGAAGCACGGTTCTCCTTCTCATGAAATGTCATCTTCACAAATTTACCCATAGTACATCCCTTGCACTGATTTGAATATGCAAGGGTACCCTTGGGAAGTCCAATAGAAATCTGCTGCAAAATCTTCAAGGTGCCATGGTGAAGATGGCCCAATCTCCTGTGCCATAATTCACCCTCATCCCGGCTCACCACTTCTTCTACTTTGCCCATCATTGCAGCGCATCTATCTACCTATAGCTTGTATATTTTCTTAACTTGAATCCCTATCCTCTTGGTTTTACCCATTATTTTATTTCACAGGAAAGGTTTTCCCTCGCTGAAAACAATGTCATAACCTCTGTCCTCCATCATAGCGACTGAGACCAAGTTCTTCTTCAGACCTAGAACATGCATAAAATATTTCAACAAAAATGGTTTACCTGACTCCCTATAAAAGGTAATGGTTCCAATGTCGGTCGCCCTGTATCTACCATCATCGCCCATCTCTATATGCATTTGGAGATCCTTCTCCTCCAAGTCAGTAAACAACTCCTTGTCTCCCGTCATATGGAAGGAAGCACCACTATCAAGATACCACACGAATCCCATTGTGCTTGAAACCAAGCATGAAATCAAGGAGAAATCAAGTTCAAATTACGAGGCTAAGGCCTCACCCACTGCAGCTCAAGCAACCTTCTTGTTCTTCTTTTTCTGTGGGAAGTTAGTGGCGAGATGCCCATGTTCGTGACAGTGAAAACACTTCACCTTGGACAAATCCGGCTTCTTGCCTTTAGTCTCATATTTTGGATGGGATTTCTTCCCCTTCCCTTTCCTTGATCTGGTAACCAAAGCGTAACTCTCTTCATCATCATTATTCAATGAAGAGCCATCCTTGGTATTCCGCCTTATCTCCTCCTGCACAAGATCCAACCAAAGTTGCTCGCAATCCGGCAATTTCTCCTGTCCATTGACAGAGTCTTCATAGATATGCCAACTCTTCGGAAGCCCAAGGAGAGCCAAGCTCACCAAGTCAACATCTTCAACTGTAATTCCCACACTTCCCATCTCATCCCTATATTTTACAAACTTCGTGAGATATTTTGGAATACTGTCGCCCTTCTCCATTTTGATTTTTCTCAGCTTATCTTTCAGCGCCAACTTCCTATGGTCATTGTTGCTTTGGAAATGATCTGTGAAAGCCTTCCACATTGAAAATGGAGTGGCTTTCCTATGAAGGCTTGATACAATATGGTGTTTCACACCTTCCAACATAATTCTTCTTGTCTTTGCTACCTTCTTTTGTCATGCGTCAAGTAATGCAACATTGCTAGAAGTAGGCTTAGGAACATCGCTATCGATGAACTCCTTCAGTCCATTATCTTTAAGCATCACCTTGATCCTATCCTTATAGGATATGTAATTCGAGCTACCCTCAATGGCATACTCCAATCGCAACCCATTGAAAGACATTTCAATGAATACTCAACTGTCGCACCAAGAAATTTCTGCAGCAAATTCGAATTGTCCTCCAGCACAAAACTCAACACCTGTTCACAATTGCAATCTCCAGTGACTAACACAGCTCTGATACCATGTATAAATTTATTAATACTGATAGTATTACTAGATTCTCGTGATATAAAAATTAATCTTATGTTAAATATAGAATCCTTCCACTTAATTCTTTGCGGAAATTAAATTTCCAATTGCAAACACATGTGAAGAAAATCAATCGCACATAAACACATTTTTTTAACGAGAAATATTAAAGATAAAAACCCAAACTATCATATATTATATATTTCAATGGATCATGTAATAATATCATACAAATCTTAGTACATCAACATCTCAGTACAATCAACAATCATTACACACTGTCATGAAGAAATTTGCATATCTATGCACCAATTTCTTGCCTCATGGCAGCCTGCCTCCATTGCGCAATCCCTGCTGAAGAAGACCCCTGAATGAATTAGAATTTGCCTTGCCCTAAATACCCAATCCTCATTGGCATCTCGAATGTGTGTCAGATGCATTGAATGCATCACTATGGTCACAACAGATAGTCCATCTCACCCTTTCACCTATCTCTCCACTGGGTCTCCACTGGAACTGACATGCAAGTAGTTAACTTTTGTATTTGTTCAATTTTTAGTGAGTTTTTAGTTGTGAATTAATTAAATAATTAATTCAATAAACTCTTAGTAGTGTATCTTTAAGTTAAAATAGATACAACTAGCTCAACTGAGTTTAACTCACTTAACTGAGTTAAACTAAATAACAACTCCCATAAATACTCTTCCAACTCTGTCACAACTTTTCCACTTTAGTTCTAACTGAGTCCTCCATGCATGAGCCACCAATAACCCTAGGAATTGCGTGATTCCTTCAGCCACTGATTTGCCAAATATGTTCATTGAAATAAAGTGTTCCAAGAGAATAAGTTGATATTTATTGTCGTATTATTATTAGGGGCTAATAATAATTGACATGCATCTATATTTAGATTGAAAATCTATAAATAGACTTCGCAAAATATTCTAACAACAGAATTTCATCTATTTTTCACATTTGACCAACCATCTACAAATAGCATCTTGCAACTTATAGAATATTCTCACCATGTCTAAAAATAGACATACACCTAAAAATAGCCTGTGGGCCCCACTTAGTGAAGGTGCTTACTTTTCACTAAGCTCATCATCTTGCTTAATCTCAACATGACGACACAATAAAGGGTCCACACAATATGTTGTAATCAACTGATGAAGTTTGAGGGAAAAACTAGCTCAGACCACTCAAAACTGAATGGTAAATGTGAAATGGTAAAATGACATGGTAAATTCTCACTTAAATGGTCTTTTCGGTTATTTAATGCATATTTAATGACTCGGCTATATTTTTTACCTATTTTTACTATTAAACAGATATATTTAATTTGTTTGGTGGTTCTTTGAGCATATTTAAATCTGGTACAATGAATTTGACATGCATGATCTTAAAATGAACTTTGACCACAAAGCACACTTTTATCTCTTTTTCAAGATCTGTTAAACATCGAAAAAGGAACCCCCTTGAAGTCCTCTTTTAGCTCTTTCCAGACTCCCAAAACATGAAAATATTTGTGAGCACTTGTCCTTTCGAGCTCGTAAAAGGAATTGAAAAAAACTCTACTCAGTATAAGTTTAACCCTTTTCCAGACTGAGATAGATTATTTATGAAAAAGGAATGCCCTAGTCGAACATGGCTAGGAGGTTCTCTCAGGAATTATTTTATGTTTTTTGGACTTGAGGGACAAATTTACGAAAAATAACTTATGAAGTTTTCTTTTCGTCCCTTTTTCAAACTCCTAAACATGAAAAAGGACTGAGTTTTCACTATCGTTAGACTCGTTAAAGCATCAAATAGCGATGGAATTGTCCATCATGACAA
Source organism: Pinus albicaulis (assembly GCA_034641835.2). Classification (NCBI taxonomy): domain Eukaryota; kingdom Viridiplantae; phylum Streptophyta; class Pinopsida; order Pinales; family Pinaceae; genus Pinus; species Pinus albicaulis. Next base: position 972,636,295 of record CM076569.1, read on the forward strand.
GATCGAGTTTCACTTTCGCTAGACTCGTTAAAACATCACATTGCGATGGATTCATGCAAATGGTGGAATTATACATCAAGCATATGTTATCGTCCTGAAGCTTGTTAAAAAATAAAGAGGTATTGGTCAGCAATGACTGGGGAAAATGGGGAAGGGACAAATCACTTTATGGTAGCAAGTCTCTCTTGAACATGAAACTCATTTACTTGATCTCCATGACTATCGAGTTGGGCTATCTACTTGATGATATATCATACCTATGGTCTATCATACCATCCATCACTTTGATTTTGGGTCAATGTTTCCAACTCATTCAATTTCACCGATATTTTCAAGAGAATTCACTTAGTAATTCCTCATCCTTTTCAATACTCATAAACTTTCATTTCATGAACGCCATCCCTAAAAATTGCTTCATCAGTTACATTTTGTCTTTGAAATCATTACTCTCATTTTGTGTCATTGATGGGGGATACATCAAGGCCCTCATGCGACAAGTTGCTTCCTATCAACATCATATCATCATCCAGGAAGTTAACTTAGAAACACCCTTCCAGTACCTTCGAGCTTGCATACATTAATGGAAAGTTTCTCACTTCCGTGACAGGTTGGCATCACTAGCCTTTGACCGAAAGACTTTGTATGGTGTTCGACACCAAATCATCTATTCACACCATGCATAATGTACTATAGTACCTTCAAATCCATTTTCATCATTGATGGTTTCTCTCGCATCTGTTAATGGCTTACATCATTAGTTGGTAATCAGAAGGTGTCTTCCCATGTTCGAATTTAGATCACATATTCGCATGGTTAGAATCCTACATGAGTGATTGATTGAACGAGATAGAAGACCCTGGATCTAGTTTCATCCATCTGGGATGCGATTTTAGGAGTAGTACCACATCATCCATACGATGGCTTTATAGAGATAGTCATCCTATCATGGGTCTATATCTGTAGACAACTTTCTGATTTTTATACATGTTATGATATTTTATGTGTTGATTATGAGTATACCTCCCTCATAAAATTCATGTCCAAAATGTAAAAGATATCATGATGTAATGTATTGTAATTTATGTAGGTCACCGTCTGCTTCAGATCCTACTCATCACATCGTAAAGCATATCACTCAACATTATCATTTTTAACTTCATGCTTTAGAGGGAAACTGCTGCAGGTCAATTTGGGCATCACTCTCGAAACTAAAATCATTGGAAACATGGTATATCATACCCTAAATCAGTTTCTACTTGCCTTAAACAATTCATCCCATTGTTGGTTGTTATCCATGAAATTTTCATTGCTTGAAGTCCAGCTGAAATTCTCCATTGAGCCACCAATAGACCCCTAGACTGTAGTAAGTGCTTTGAAAAGCACTTAATCCCATGCAAAGCAACATTTGAGAGCACCTAGGCCCACTTAACAGTGCGTTGGTCGACTTTGAGTGAGTTTTTCAAATGATTTCGAGATTCTTCCCTTTTTCTAGTGGCTTCTAGAAGTGGTTCCAACTATCATGCTATCTGATAACTTCAAATATGAACACCATGCAGCCATTAAATAACTTATCCTCTTATCCCATTGAACAAGGAAACTCCCTCATCCATTTATGGAAAAGACATTCAGTGACCAATTAATGCCAAACTACCCTCATTTCTTATAAATTGAGCATTGATCATACTGCAAAGAGAGATAGAATTTTGTTGTGTTATGATGGTGAGATTATAGTTCTTTGAGGTATTGTTTCCAAGTAATGTTATTCTATTGCAGTAATTCTACTGATGTGATGAGGATGAACTGAAGCTAGAGTGAGTTGACATTGAATCGATCCAACTAGTTGTAACTTATAATAAAGAGATTTGTTTTTTTTACAAATACATGTGTTCATTCTTTTATATATGTATTTTCAAATGTAATCAATTCAATTTTGTTAGTATGAATAGATCATATGCCTTTATGTAATTTTCTGTCTTCTGTGAGTAATTGCAGGTACTAATCAAACGAGTTCAGTTCTATTGGGAGAAATGAGAGCGACAAAAGGGAGACGAAGAATAGTGAAGGATCAAAAGTATGTGTTCTTATATTATCTATTTATCTTAAGGAAAAGGTCAAGTGTATTTCATCTGTTGTTCTAGGTGCTTCCACCACACTTATGAAAACTTATTTATTTGTAGGTTTTATTTTCGTAAAACAACTATGCAAACCTCCAATGTATTTGAGCAAAGTATCTTGAGATGGAAAATCTACACCCAATATGAATGCTCTCCTTCTAAACTCTTGGGTATGAATTTTCACACTTTGACCCTTTAATTTCCTAAAGTTTTGCCAATCCATGATAGCTTTTTGCATATATGCTAATGGATAAAATTTTCTTCTCAATGCAGCAACAAAATCATTCCAGGAAGATAGAACCTTACCATGTTTCTGCATGTCCTCTTGAGTTTTGGCTTCCCACCAAATAAGTGCTGCACTTTTCGACCTTAATGAAGAAAGATGAATCTTGCTCTTATAATACTTGATCCTTTGTATCTTGAAATACAGTTCAAGATTACCTACCCAATTATCTAATCTCCCAACATTTATGTCTCCATAATAAATAGGAAATTAAAAATTTATGTCAATTTTTAACGATGGAGTTTTACCGTGTCCCTTTGGATAAGTAGAGGTGTTTGTGAAGGGGTTGATGTAGAAGATGATGATGGTGAATATGGAGGTGAGGATGGAGGTTAAGTGAATGGTTGAGTTAAAGGTGTTTTATCACCATTCCCTTCATTCGATTTTGGAGGCTTGTCCCCATCTCCTCCATCTCTTCTTGGAGGCTTATCTCCCTTTGGAGGATTGGAGCTCTCACCTTGCAACCTTGTATTTATCTCTTCATAGAGAAATTTAACCATTTGTGTCATATAAAAGAATTATTTTCTCAAATACTTCTCATCATATGACATATTTTCAAGCTCTCCTTCATGTGCCATGACGGGTGAAGCTTCTGGTGAAACTTGAGGTGAAATTTGTGGAGAAAATTGTGGCAAATGTGCTCTCATTTTCCTTGACCTTAATTGAGGACTTGCAACCAAAATATTTCCTTCTCCTCTTTCGAGCTTCAACCTTGTAAGCATCATAAATACTTGCAATAAAATTAAATCCTCAAATGAAACTAAGAACTAAACCTTTGATACCATTGAACTGATTTGTATATGAAAACTTGAGAGTTTATGGTGAAAAATTGAAAATGAAATTATTAGGGTTTTTAGTCAATTATGTCAATTTAATTAACATATTAACATGCTTTAAAACTTAGTTTTTCAAAAAATAAAGAAGGAATCAATAGAAAAACAATATACACAATAAAACAAATGATGAAGGAGTTCACCCCTACTAGGCTACATCTCTTGGTCCAACTTCCAATGTTGGGCCTCTTTCATTATGCTAAAAAATATATGTTTACATTAAGTTAAAATGATCAAAATGATAAAAAAATGTCTCCAATGGCTCCAGAATAGTAAAAACCCTTATTTGGGCTCTTTTTGAGCTCAAAAATATTGAAAAATGATTGATTTATGCTCCATAGAAGTATTTCTGCTAACTGACCTATAATTCACACTCTCCTATAAACTGTTCTACAAATTCTGCCTTTTGCGGCGACGTGGAATGACAAATCCACCTTGCACAAACGATATTCCTGTCACATCGGGTGCAAATTTTCACCTCCTTAAATTATCTATGTTGAACTTAAACCTGCTAAAAATGCGATAAATGGCTTAACCACCACTGTCAAATTCAGAGTTTGAATTAATTGTTTCCTGTTGGGTTTCTGAACTCCATTTTACCCCTTGGTTCGATTTTTAGTGTTGTGGTTCACGGTTAGTGGGAAATTTTCCTAAGGAAACTTCCGATCCCCTTCCATCGACCTTGACCATTAAAAAAAATGGCTGCAAATTGCAACATGTACATGACATAGAACCCTAACCATCAGCATTCCCAACATCATATCTCTCCAATACTTTGGCATAAAAATTTACCATATGGTTTGTATGGCGTACGAAATATGTTGCTCGCCTACCTATTTAATGTATGTGGTATAATAGATAGTTTTGTGGCCAGGGTTAACCCCAGACCCCGTCTTACGCCACGTGGTGTTGTTGGTGGATCAGGGTCTAGGGTTAACTATGGTCTCCACCTCTGACACCTCTACTCTGAAGGCTTAAATAAAGCATTCAACCCATACATGTTAATAATTAATGTAGCTAGACCAGTGGAAGGCTTGGCTGGAATTCAGTTGGTATTTTGTTGGATCCTCGTGGATGTAGCTTGACATCCCAAAAAAATTTACATGGCTAGGAGGAGGCCACGTGGTAGCCACTGATTGGCCCACATGGATCTCCCCCATTGGGCCACCACACAACCCATTAATTAATCAAAACACTCTGAATTTTGACTAACAAAAATGAGACAAGTGGCAGTCAATGATTGGTCCATGAAAACACATCGCCTGCCCAATCAACATGCAGAATGTTGACTGGGTGTACCTGTTATCACAAAATTGGACCTGATAGGCTACTAATCAAATCAATCTCATGTAACTGTTTCAAACCAATATTTTTATTGAGGCTTAGCCTCCTCAACCTAAGAGGGATCTCTCAAAGGGTTAATGATTTTTGATAAAAATATAGATGGCTAACTCTATGTGGGGTAATAAGAAGATTAATAATAGATATTGGTTGTAAATCACATTATAAAATTCACATTGGGCTTATGGAGTCAAAATAGTTTCAGAAAAACCAACAAACATACTTAACATGGAAGTTAAGGAATATCAGAGTTGTAGTCGAGAGATACACATGTGAAACTGTAAAACACACAGTCAGTTTATCTATATAGGAATTAAAAGAATCAAAGATGAATTTTGAGTAACATAGAAAAACACCACTGCAATAGGATAGTAAAAATATGCAAGTATAACAAAATTGGACCTGATAGGCTGCTAATCAAATCAATCTCATGTAACTGTTTCAAACCAATATTTTTATTGAGGCTTAGCCTCCTCAACCTAAGAGGGATCTCTCAAAGGGTTAATGATTTTTGATAAAAATATAGATGGCTAACTCTATGTGGGGTAATAAGAAGATTAATAATAGATATTGGTTGTAAATCACATTATAAAATTCACATTGGGCTTATGGAGTCAAAATAGTTTCAGAAAAACCAACAAACATACTTAACATGGAAGTTAAGGAATATCAGAGTTGTAGTCGAGAGATACACATGTGAAACTGTAAAACACACAGTCAGTTTATCTATATAGGAATTAAAAGCATCAAAGATGAATTTTGAGTAACATAGAAAAACACCACTGCAATAGGATAGTAAAAATATGCAAGTATAACAAGAACACACTAGAGCTCCTTCTGAATCTCAAGTTGGCTAAGTAGAAATCTCGGTATTTAGCTGAAAACGAGTCACTTACAATAAACATAGTCCTTTTCTAAAAAATGTCCAACCACTTACAAATTCGACCTCTTGGCCTTTAATAGACCTCTTACAACATGATATGATCTACCTATAGGATATATACCTCGAATTTCTAACTACTGACACCTTTCATAACCATAAGACATGGAATTTATTACAAAAAGACACCTAATCTACTTAATAGTCCTATTACAAATAGGACTCAAACTCCTTATCATTATCTATAAAAAAATTATCTAATTGAAATTACATAATTTTCCAAGTGTATCATCACATGGTCGAATTTGGATGATGAGCTTCAGCTCTTCATGATCACTTTATTTGACCTCCACTAAAACAGGAAAAAATACCCTATTTTTTAGGCATAAAATCCTTTACATTCTTTGAACATTTTGACCATCAATCAAACTTTATTTCGTGGTCCTTAGATGTTGGAGATTATCTTAACATGTCTCATCACTTTTCCCTAGCCTCCAACTGTCCAAAACCATTTCCAAAACTGTTCAAAAGAGCTGTAATGTACTGTGCTATGAAAACGCAGCAGTTTCGTAGCACCTTTGTAACATTGCCATTTTAAGTCTTAATTCTCCTAAAAATGAATTATTTCCACTTGCATCATTTCACTTACCCTTTAATACATCCTCCATAGCAATTTAAATCCTTTATTCATCTTTCAACCCTTCAAAAACTGATCAAAATGAGCAAGAAAAGTTGCTACAACAGTTTCGTAGCGCTTTTCTTCTTTTTTACACTAAATGCGCTACGAAATCGCTGAGTGTGCAGTTTTATCAAAAAATTTCAAAGTTTCAACTGTATTTATGCAAAAAAATCCAAATATACATGTCTCCATCATTTAAAAAACCATATCAACCATAAACCAACTTCATTTTAGCTTTCTCCTTCACAACTTCTTAACTTCTTGTAGATTTCTCATGTTTTTTTCCTAAAAAATAGGTCTTGCGACAGAGCCTATATATCCTAATCCATGATGTAGTTTGAGAAATTGAAGGATTTTTTTATAGGCCATTATGTATTTAATAAATACCTCTCTTTTGTCTTTTAAACACATCTCCGTCTATCCAGAAACTGCCTTTGAAAAATATGTGTAAAACAGGAAAACTCTGTTTTCTGAAAAATAGGGCTTCAAAGAAAGCCTTGTATGTCCCAAATGATAACACCTATGAGAAACGTGAGAGAGGTTATTGTTATCTTCTATGTTTTTGAAAATAAATTCTCTCAGTTTCTTAAACTACCTTTTTTTTTTCTCAGAAACCTCCTTTGAAGTTGACTGCTCAAAACAAGAAAACAAAGTTTTTGCTTCATAACTTTTAGTGTTTTCGTAGCACTTTCTACCTTTTTTACACTGCATGCACTATGAAAGTAGGGATTATTGGCTTATTAGGGATTTTTGGCACAAATAATTTGGTAAATGAAATACGAATGGAAAATTATGAATGTTTGACATGAAAGAACTTTAAAGAAGGCTTTATTTGAACCTTAGGATGAGCTTTAAACTAAAACCTTCCCTTGATCAAACCTAAAAAGAATCCTACAACCCTATTTTGACTCATGAACCTATTTGACCTTGAAAAAACGATGTTTGAATTTTTTGAGTGATAACAATACCTATAATCCATTTTTAAATTTTTTAGTTGTTTTCCAATTCAATCAGAATGTGATATCGAGAGCATCCAATGTCATTTTTTAGTGAAAAGAGTTGTGTTGGAGTCATAGAAATGAGATCTTCACTCTTGCACTAGTTTCGAGCCAATCTGAGAAATTTTAATTTTGGAATTATACTTATCCACCAGATCAAGAAGTGACCAGAAGCAAGGCAAGAATGGTGGTCAAAGGTTATGCCCAAATTGAAGGTATGGATTTTGATAAAACTTTTACTTTTGTTGCTTGATTAGAATATATTATAATGTTTTTAGCATTTTCTTTTCTTAGGTAGTTCAAGATATATTAGATGGATGTCAAAACTGCCTTTATAAAGGGATAACTACAGGAATAATTTTACATAGAACAACCAGATGATTTTCAGTTGAAACATCAACCAAATTACATTTGAAAGTTAAAGAAGGCCTTATATGGTCTTAATCAAGTTCCATGAGCATGTCATTCCAAGTTGGAAAGTTACTTTTGCAATTGTGGTTTCAAAAGAGGCACAACTAATAGTAATTTACATGTTAAATTCAATGATGTAAAATTGTTGTTGGCGGTTTTCTATGTTGATGATATTTTATTTGGCAATGATTTAAATCATATAACATGCTATTTTCGAGATGATATGAAAACCGACTTTGAGATTTGTATGCTTGGAGAGATTTCATATTTCCTTGGATTGCAGATTACATAGACTTCCAAAATAATTTTCATGTGACAAAGCAAGTATCTCAAGGAAGTATTAAATAAATTTGGTATCAAGAAGTGTTATTTAGTGAGCACACCAATGGTGACATGCTGCAAGCTTTACAAGATTAATGAATCAGCAAAAGAATACAAAAATATATACAGTCTATTATTGATAGCCTCCTATATTTAACAGCTTCAAGAACAAACTTTATGTATACAATTGGTACTGTTTGAATATTTCAAGTAGCCCACAGATAGAGCCATATTCTAGCAGGAAAAAGCATTCGTACATATATCAAAGCCACGATGGACCATGGAATTTGGTACCCAAGTGGTAAAAAAATTTCACTAATTTTTTATATTGATGTTGATTAGGCAGGTGATGTAAATAATTGAAAGAGCGCTAGTGGTGGTGCATTATTTCTTGGTGAATGTCTAGTTTCATGGTTGAGCAAGAAGCAAGCTTCAATCTCACTATCTACCACTAAAGAAAAAAATATAGCAGAAACTTCTCATTGCACTCAACTCTTATGGATGAAGAATAATTTATAAGTTGTACAAGTGTTTATAATCAGCCTATTCCTATTATTTGTGATAATATAAGTTCCATAAACATATAAAATAATATTTTCTTTCACTAAAAAAAAAAATCATATTACAATCAAGTATCACTTCTTAAGAGAGAAAATTGCAAATCAGACAGTCATTATGGAGTATACAAAAGAACATATAGCTAATATATTCACCAAAATTCTCCCAATAGATCGATTTGAGCATTTAAGGCAGAGACTATGAGTATTTCCTCTTTCCTTCATCCACTATATCTTCCTTATAAAGGAAGAAAGGAATCTAATAGGCATTCAACATATCAAGATGGAGCTACTAGATTCATAGGATCAACATGACAGGTGGATATTGATGAGAAGGGGAGCATGTTGGCATGTTTTCCATTAATGGAAAAGGGGAAGTAGTATTGGCAATCAAACAAAAGATGGTGTATTATTGGTGATAAAACAAAAGATGGAGGAGAAATTCAGACTAATGGGAGATGTCTTGGTGAATAAAAATGAATAGAGAAGTACTCCATAGTAGGTTAGAAGTGAATTTCAGGGGGATCCCCATCCAAAACGAGGAAATAAAGATGATGCACACTTTGTTTTTTTATGGTGTTGATTCTATTTTACACAGTTGTTTGATCAAGGTGTTTCCATCAATGCCAAAGGAGGAGAATGTTAGAAATGTGTTGTCATTGTTGGAAAAGGTGATTAAGATGAAGGAAGAAATAGAGAATAATGCAAGAAGAATGAAGAACCACTCAAAGAATGGTAAAGGAAAAGTTAGTGATGATGAAAATATTTTTAAGCCATTTTTATGTCATAAGATCTCCTCAAACATAGTTGGGATCCCTTCGAGTGGTCTATGGAAGTTAAAAAATCACCTCTTGGATCACAAGTTAGATCCAGTCAAAGGAAGGACCCAAAATTAAAGTTGCAAAGTGATTATTAGTTCGAGGACCTACTAGAGATAGCTATGAAAAGTGACACTTCCAAACACAATGGATTTTTAGTGGAGTAGCCTATGAGGACAAACCCTAGAAGAAAAAAAAGTAGTGCATCAAGGTTGAAGTTGCACATCTAAGGTTTGGAAAGCTAAGAAGCTAAGATTCAGGGACTCAAGGTAATAAGAGCTCAGGTTTCAGTGCAACCATTAACATATAATCCCAGTGGAAACTTCCATGGAAGAAATAGGAAGTACGCACAAACATTAGAATGAGGAGTCTTGGGAGTTGGAGATTTGGGAAATTGAGGTATAAAATGATTCAACCCAATGATTTTATTAAACAAAGGAAATTGTTTCCAAACCTGTTAATTTTTGAAAATAGGGTCAAATTACACATTCGAAATATCATAGGATTAATATAATAAGTTAATTAGGTTCCTATTTTCGAGAGGATCAAAATCGACCTATAGATCGTCCAATCGGTTAAGAAGAAGCTGAGTTATGATTTATTTTATTATTTTATGGGTCGGCCTAACCACATGTTGATTTGGTCAAAGCCCCATGTGATCCCTCAAAAATTTATAAATAGAAGTTACCTCAAGTTCATTTGCACACATTTGCTCATGAGATCTTCTTCATGTTGTTTTGGTTATTGGTAGTGTTTTCTGTTTTTGGCTCACACAGGTACATTGCAACAGGCTTGCATAGTGGATCGAGATCACATATAGAGGCACATTTCAGATTTGGGTATTTTTGGCTAGGACCATGGGCAGGAAGAGTTGAGGTAGTGCCTCTGCTGGGCCAAAGCCACAGGCTAGGCTTGTTGAGGCCGCAGATTAGCTAGTAAGTTCACTAGATGAACTACTTCAGGGTGTGACTAAGGTTCTAGGGTGTTCAGACCCTAAGACGTGGGATGAGAACTCTGTGGTAGCAGCTTAGAGCACCAAATTTGTGGGTTGGGTGTGTTAAGGGTGCGACTTAGAATATTACTGGGTAGGTCTAATTTTATTCACAGTCGGTTGCATACACAACGCCATCACTCATCTATCACGTAGTCACAGTCACATCAAAACAATCATTGACAGTATTCTAGATCCAGATCTAGAACGGGGCAGCTGAGATCACTTGGTATTGGCGATACATTGGTTTTTTGTTTTTCTATTGTAGATATATTGATTTGCATATTAGATCTATTTATTTCCATTATATACATGTACTAGGCTCATTGTACTCTCTGCTAAAATATTTTGAATACAATCTATGGAAGAAGAAGATTTGAAATGGTTTCCCCCACAATGGGTTTTTTCCATGGTCTTTGACCAATATCTGTATCTCATGGTTGTGATATTGTCTTCTGTGCCATTGCATACTTTTTTCTATCTTCATTTACAATTTATGGTTAATTATATTGCATAGATCTGAATACACTATCAATGAAAAATAATTTTGGCTTAAGTAATTGATACAACATAGAGAAATATTGAAAAATTAACATGGTATCAGAGCTCAGGTGAAGGACAAGCCCAAGATAAGACAATAAGTGAAGCCCACATTATCTGATAGTATATATACAAATCTATCAGAGACCAGATCTACAAGCCAAGGTAGAGATGTCTTCCTCTACCTTCAAGGATCATGAGAAACTGGGTGACATTCCAAACTTTGCTGCATGGAAATTTAGATTGAAGATCATTTCTGAAAACAACGATGAGCTAGAATAAATTCAAGGAAAGATGCCTGAAACTTCAGAATATGCCTCTGCTATCATTAAGAACAGGTACAAGAAAGGTGAGTCCAGAGCAAAGAAAATATTATCCGATTGGTTGCAAGTTCACATACCTGCTTATGTTGGCAATTTAAAGAAGTCAAAAGATATGTATGACAAGATAGCTAGTATGTATGGAGTTAACAATGTGAATGAGATTATGACATTACAATAGCAACTCAAGGAATTTAAGATGAATAAAGGTGAGACTGTTCAGTCTTACATCATGAGGATCTCTCGTCTTAAAGATAAACTGCTAAGGGTTGGAGAGAATGTACCCGACAGAGAGTTGGTTATTGTGAGTCTTAGAGGTATCCCTCTGGTTTGGGAAACCTTCATTACTACTATCAGCAACAACAACATTATTCCTTCATTTGAAGAAATGTCTGGGAAGACGACCCAGGAAGAATCCAGAATGATAGCAAGAGGAAGGATTTAGAAACATGAAGAAGGATGTAATGTTCCTAAATTAGCTTCAGCTAATTGGAAAATTAATTTTGCCTTATTTATTTTTTCATTTCATAATTAATGAATAAATTGTAAAGGAGGACATGTAAAACTCCTGAAAACCAAGAATAAATCAATGCATATGTGAAAAAAGACATATCTGGGCGATACAAATAAACCCCTGCAAGTGTGAATGGGTTAAATCACAAGAATGGGTCATCTTTGACCAAGTCAAACAACGCAGTCTAGATGCATTGAACCTCTTTGAGGGACATCACGCTTCTAGAAGGATGGTGTAATGTGAAAGGGGTTTAATGAATCAAGGTGGTTTAGGGTTTGGTAAGATTCCTATCTTATAAAAGGAAGAGGAGGGAAACAAGGAAAATGTTGTTGAAGACATTATTTCTGAAGGTATGTCTGCTTAGACATCCCTTGTTGGGCATTCCTGTTCAGGAATCCCACCTCCTTCCTTGAGCAGCTCTTGGAGGAGAATTGTGCTAAAATTCTCCACTATCAGGCTTGGGCCAAGTTTCACCTTACATTACAGTGCTACTCATGTTGAGGGTTGAGCTGTCTTGTGAGTTGCAGCAAGTGGAGATCTAGATCTGCTCAGATCTAGATGATAGCAGTGGCTCTTTTCAGTGAGAGTGTCATTTAACCTCTTGGAAGAGTTCATTTTCTGAATATACTTTAGATCTACATCTTGGCATCAGGCCATATCATATTCAGAAGCTACAGTGTTTTTTTTCTTTCCCTAAGATAGCATTATTTGCAGATCTACAGCTGTAGGGTGTTTTGCTTGCATTTTGGAGGAGAGATCTCCGGTGTTGGGATTCTTCCTTCACTGTGGTGATCCATAGATTGACCAACCAATATATGTTCTATTTAAGAAATGATCTAAAATGTAATAGTATTATTCATAATTTCTGAATCATTCTACAGATCTGAATTTTTAGATCTCAGATCTACTCTCGGTGTTTCATGTTTTGAGCAAATCCCCAAGGGGAATGTATAGATCATCTTTTCTTGTACATGGATCTGTATTAGATATATATTTTTATGTATTGATCTGATATAGATCTGAAGAATCAATAAATTACTGCTTCAGCCCTGAAAATTACGCTGTCACTGTTATGCAGTCTTTTTACATGGTTGTAGCACCTCTTTCTTGAGGATTTCTTCTGTATTCTTTCATTCTTCTCCTGCAAAGTGTATGAGTTATGTCCCTGAGATTATTTTTGAATTATCAGACCTTATTTAAGTCATACCCTTCAGAAAAACATGCTCACATACTTCAGTAAATTTCTGCATAAATCTAGTCTTGGGAAATTAGGGTTTTCTAGCCTAGTTAGGAAAGGAGGAACTGTTTAAATTAGAAAAACTTATGTTTTTTTACTGAAATTAGACATGGGAGTCCCTCATAACCCTATCTATCATATCCAACCACTTTACCATCTTAGTTTTATGCATATCTATGAATACACACGTTTTAGGGCCTAAATCCTCACTTTTCCCCACCTTTTTCCTTGTAAAACGTTGTATAACTTTTATGCTGTATATTTTACTGAATTTTAAGTGTTTTTATATATTTATGAAGCATATGGATGTAGCTCCACATTGGTAATAACTCATTTTATTCCCAATCTGTAGCTGTTCCTGAAAAAGGGATATTACAGTGGTATCAAAGCAATATCTTTGGCTCAGCCTGTGGCTTAAAGCTAAAGTGATGGATCCCTAAAGGAGGAAAATTTCAAGCTCTATAGACAGATTTTGCAGATGGCTAGGTAGCCTCTGGATCTCATCCTTTTCTCAAAGGTGACATATCCAGTAAATGCCCCTGCAGTCAATCTCTGGAATATAATTTTGATATTCCTAAAAAGGGAAATTTTCAGTGGTATTCCAACAAGGATAAAGGTCAGAATGATGAAGAATATGGGTTTATTCTCATCAGCTTTTAGATCTAAGAATAACCTCTCCAAGGAGGTTGAACAAGAAGAAGAAAGAAGAAGCAGTGAAACTCCTAGAAAGTTTCAAGAGAAGAAAGATCTTCTGATCAGATCTACAAGATCTATACATGAGGAATATTCTGAATCCTCATCTCATGGATATGTGCACTCAGCCATATCACCAAATCTTTAGCATTCTGTCTGTGATTTGTTCATGAAGAGGAAGAAAGGAGGTGTGCCTAAGAAGGAGACTCTTAGAGAGTATTTGGAGGAGTATGAAGCTCAGTCCAAGGAGTTCAAAGATAAATTGAACTTCCAAGGATTCTGCAAGATCAAGGAGGGCAAAGCCACAAAGGAGGAGCAGCATGGTAAGGGTAGAATTTATCTATCTATCTTTGATGGATCACCTAAATGTCCAGTCAGGGTTTGGGTGAAGGAGCTAGATGACTTTGTGCAACAACTTCAAGTTTCAGAGATTGAAGCCATCAAAGCAGCAATGCTGCATTTTGAAGGTAAAGCATATGCTTGGTGGTTGTTTGAGTCTTTTTACTTGACGAATGCCAATACACCTACTTATGCAAGGTTTATTGAAAGATTGATAGAAAGGTTTGATGAAGCTCCATGTGTATCATCTTCTGTTGATATTGTCAAAGCACATCAGATGAATATTTTGCATGAGTTGGAAGGGTCTATGAATCCAAATCCATTTCTGAAGACTATGGGAGAAGGTGTAAGTTTGTTTGATGCCTTGCCAAGGGCAAGATCTCCATTGAGTGAAGGGTCCTCTTCTCAAGAGGAAAGCATGAAGGTTTCTCCTTCAATAGTTGACCAATATATAATGTCTCTCATTGATGATGGGGCAATTTCAGTTATTGAAGAGGAGGAGAAGGCAGGAGACGATAACGCAATCTAAACAAAGGCACCTCAAGCACCTCATGAAGAAGAAGTTGGAGCACTTTCTCCAAGGGAAGAAACTCTTGCACTCTTGCAAGGAGTTCCACAAGATCTCACACATAGAGCTCTTGGTACAACACATGAGCAACATGTACCATCATTGTCAAATGATGAGATCTTGGAGATAGAAGGAAGGAAAGAGGAGGAAGGGCATCACAAGATGGAGAACATGAACCCTTCTCTACTTCAGATATTGGAAGCACAAAGAAGGAAAGAGGACTTATGCATTGAAGGTAGGGACAAATCTGTCTACCTACATCCACATTCTACTCTATGCCTTGACAACTCTTTGCAAGGAGGTACTTTACCAGGAGTACTTTATGTGGGCAGAATACACATACTTGGCTAAGGAGGGAGCCTTGGGAGAAGCTAGCACAACCTAGATAATCTCTCATGAATTCAGAAGAGAGATGAGCTATTTCCTGAAAGGGGCATTGCTAACTCCCACTCAGATATCTGCGCTGAGAGAGGAGAAATCAGAGATCTATGATGGCATGAGCCTGAGGACACATGGCCACTCCATATCTTTGGGGAAGTCCATGATCTCTTCATTCAAAAAGGAGATTTCTAAAGATAGCAAGGGGATCCTAACCCTCTTGTATGTATGGGCCAAAAGAAGGAAGTTTTGGAAAACAAGGAATTTTCGAGGGGAAGTTGATTTCCATATGCTCCAATCTTGTCTTGTGCAAGAACAACTGTAAATGGGGCAGAAAAGGGAAGATTGTGATGCTCCAACATGTGATTTTGATATCGAGGATGTCAAAGATGGGAGCCATGAGAAGACAAGGGCTGCATTTCAGACCTCTACAGTGCTGTCATTCTTGGAGAGCTTGGATCCTTGTTGGGATTCCCAACTCATGATGAAATACTCCAAGGACATTTTCACATGGGGGGTTCTTGAAGGGGAAGTAAAGGATGTGAGGTTCAAGGTGGTGGATGGAGTTATCTATTTCCAATACCTTATTCTTTTGGTTAGTGATTCCAAGCTCAAGGAGGGACTATTTGATGACATCTATGAAATCTTGCTTTCCAAACCCACTGGTTTTGTCAAAGCATATCATACTCTCTTGGGTGGTTTCATATGGGAAGGTTTCAAGGAAGATGTGTACTCTCATATGAAGATGTGCATGGACTACTTGGTAGAGGAGGAGGAGTATAGCTCTTGGGAAGAGCCACCATTCACACCTCCTTATTCTTTGAGTGAGAGAGGGAACTCATCCATGAGTTACCCCACTGATGTGAAACAAGTGTATAGAGAGGCTTGTAATTCTGAGCATTATAATGTATCTCCTATATGCTTATATTTCTCTAACACTCATTTGCAGGGTATGGTGCCAAGATGGGGCACTAAGTATGATGGGTTTCATGGGCCACTCAAGGCCATGAACTATGTTGATGCAGGACATTCCTTGGGGAACCTTCGAAAGCTATTATATTCCTCATGGTGTGATTCTTTTAAACCACCCATGATGTACATTCTCCAAGAATTCCCAAGGCATGAGGCAACAAACAAGTGTTGGGGGAGGCACTTGTCATATCTTATTCTATGGCAATTAAGGATAAAACTGCGCTGGTTGCACATGAGGGAACATCTTCCTTCTCATTTATCACACATGGCAGCTAGCATGATTCTAATCATGATCCCACAAGCTGAAGGTGTCCTTATCTTTGTTGGGGGCATAGTTGGAGGAAAGGCACACTTGTTGAATGTGCCCTTAGGGGAAGGAGTTCCCCATTCTTTTTGCATTGCATGCTTCAATGGGAGCATGAGATTTTGTATGGCCACTATGATAGATCACTTGTCTCTTTGTAAAGTGAGCCATATGTTTGTTGGTAACATGCCTCTCATATGTATTGGGGAGGATTTCTTCTATGGATTTCCCAGCTGGGAGGTGATCCACTTCATTTGGATGATAGCATGGAGATGGGAATCTTTCATGGATCATGAAAATCCCCATGATTTTCATCACTTCTATCTTGAGGAGGCCATGGATCAGCAAGAAGGTTTCCACAACAACCTTCCATTTCTTCATGATGAGAGCCCTTGGGTTTATTCATCAAAGGCAAACTTGCATATTGAGGAAGGACCATTGGGAGACAAAGGTATTGCAGAAAATTCAGAACAATGGGGGGACTATTTGATGAGGAGGCCATAAGAGAAGAAGGGGAAGTTTTGCAACACCCTTGTAGTTGCTTGAGGACAAGAAATGTTTTGGAGGGGGAGACTATAATGTTCCTAAATTAGCTTCAGCTAATTGGAACATTAATTTTTCCTTATTTATTTTGTATTTAATGATGAATGAATAAATGGTGAAGGAGGACATGTAAAACTCCTGAAAACTAATAATAAATCAATGCTACGTGAACAAAGACATATCTGGGCTATTTAAATTATATCTTACAGGTGTGAAAGGGTCTAAATCACAAGAGGGGATCCTATTTGACCAAGTCAAATAGCGCAGTCTAGATGCATTGAACCTCTTTGAGGGACATCGCAGTTCTAGAAGGAGGTTGTAATGTGAAAGGGGTTAAATGATTCAAGGTGGTTTAGGGTTTGGCAAGATCCATATCTTATAAAAGGAAGAGGAGGGCAACAAGGAAAAGGTTGTTGAAGACATTATTTCTGAAGGTCTGTCTGCTTAGACATCCCTTGTTGGGAATTCCTGTTTAGGAATCCCACCTCCTTCCTTGAGTAGCTCTTGGAGGAGAATTGTGCTAAAATTCTCCACTATCAGGCTTGGGCCAAGTTTCACCTTACATTACAGTGCTGCTCATGTTGAGGGTTGAGCTATCTAGTGAGTTGTACCAAGTGGAGATCTAGATCTGCTTAGATCTAGATGATAACAGTGGCTCTTTTCAGTGAGAGTGTCATTTAACCTCGTGGAAGAGTCCATTTTCTGAATATAATTCAAATTTACATCTTGGAATCAGGCCATATCATCTTTAGAAGCTACAATGCTATTTCTGTCCCTAAGACAACATTATTTGCAGATCTTCAACTGCAGGGTGTTTTGCTTGCATTTTGGAGGAGAGATCTTTGGTGTTGGGATTCTTCCTTCAATGTGGTGATCCATAGATTGGCCAACCAATCTATGTTCTGTTTCAGATCTGATCTACTCTGTACTGGTATTATTCAGAATTTTTGAATCATTCTGCGGATCTGAAGTTTTAGATCTCAGATCTACTCTCGGTGTTTCATGTTTTGAGAAAACCCCAAGGGGAATGTATAGATCAGATTTTCTTGTACATGGATCTGTATTAGATCTATATTTTTATGTACTGATCTGATCTATATCTGAAGAATCAATAAACTGCTGCTTCAGCCCTAAAAATTATGCTGTCACTGTTATGCAGTCTTTTTACATGGTTGTAGCACCTCTTTCTTGAGGATTTATTCTGTATTCTTTCATTCTTCTCCTGTAAAGTGTATGAGTTATGTTCCCTGAGATTATTTGTGAATTTTCAGACCTTATTTCAGTCATACCCTTTAGAAAAACACACTCATATACTTCAGTAAATTTCTGCATAAATCTAGTCTTGGGAAATCAGGGTTTTCTAGCCTAGTTAGGAAAGGAGGAACTGTTTAACTTAGAAAAACTTATTTTTTTTGCTAAAATTAGACATGGGAGTCCATCATAACCATAGATATCATATCCAACCACTTTCCCATCTTATTTTTACGCATATATTTGAATACACACGTTTTAGGGCCTAAATCCTCACTTTTCCCCACCTTTTGCCTTGTAAAACGCTATATAACTTTGATGCTGTATATTTTACTGAAGTTTAAGTGTTTTTAAATCTTTATGAAGCATATGGATGTAGCTCCACATTGATAATAACTCATTTTATTCCCAATCTGTAGCTGTTCCTGAAAAAGGGATATTACACCGAGAAATTTGGAATCCAGTATTTGGCCTATCTCCCAATACTAATAGAACCTAAAATTTTTCAGTTATATTAATTGTAGCTACAAATCCAAAAGAAACCTAAGACAATATGAAATACTTGTAGCTTCCTAATTATGTAGCCATCATGTGATATTGTCATGCATTATATTGTTAGAAGCATTTATACAAACTGATAATAAATGAAAATAGGATATCCCAGTTGGGCATGATGTCAAGGTGTTTCCATGGTGTATTCATGCTTGTGAATGATGTCAAGTATTAGTCTAAATTTAACATTAAACATGTTGTATTTTTTAATGGACATAATATTACAAATAATAGACACGTATTATTTCCAGAGGTATCCTTTATGGATATACCTGATATTTCTTTTTACCTTAGTAAAGGGTACAAGGTGATGTTATCAAATATTTTTAGTCATGTTTTATTGTTGGGAAGTTTGTCTTGCTATAACAGAAAGAAAATGGAGTCGTGTTTTAATGATTGGGCAATTTGCCTTGCTACAACAACAAAGAAATGGGGTTGTGTTTTAATTATTGGGCAGTGTGTCTTGCTACAGTAGCAAGGAAATTGAGCCATGTTTTAATTACTTGGAAGTATATCTTGCTACAGTAACAAGGAAATGTCCATCGCTAAACTTCACATCTAGTGGCTCAACACTATTACCATCACCAACTTATTGCTCATTGACCGCCAAACTAGTGGACTTATCCAACTTTGGTGTTTGTGTTAACCAACTGAAATTAGTTGTGCATTTTTCCTTTAAAATTTTGCAAAATATAGTTGAGTCATGGAGTCTTTTACACTATAATGGTAGCATAAGACTAATTGGTATAATTTTTGTGATTTTCATATATAGTTGGTCTTTATATGATATATTTCCATCACTTGAGTGTGTAACCATGCTAAGCACTAGTACAAAGGCATTCCATTCTTGATATGGTAATATTATTGGACATGTTAATTCATTTGTGACTTGGCATTTCCATGGTGCTTTTGATGTTTATTTCACTAAGAAAGCTTCATGGATTGTAGATCATAATAGGAATGTCAATTATGTGTACACTCGGATATGAGATTAAGATTGTCATGTTATTGGTTTTGTTCTATCATAATACCTCTCTTGTATGTACTACAAGAGTAATCACCCTATTTAATGGTTTATAATTTGGTATACACTTGATGACCCTTCCCACATGCACCATGTCTTAAATTAATGCAGGTATAGAAACGTATAGAGGCCTCCCTTTGAGGCAAAAAATAAGACTTCTTTAGAGGTAGCAGTATGAAATGATAGTTGTAGGTTTCATTTCCCTCTTTACGATCCTCTTGTGTTGACTCCCTTGGAGGAATTTCAAGCATAGCCTTCCAGTCTTGTAAATTCAACCGACGGGTTTCAAACCTATAGAACACATCTAATAGAACACTGATGTTAGGCCCAACCTCAGGAAAAGGGTGTTGGAAAAATAACATAATAATGGTCAAAACTAAGCCATTCAAGGAATAATGGATCACCCAAACATAAACAAGAAAAAAAAAATGTCACAATTACACATGGGGGTATGTTACAAGTGACATCATATCCCAAGTTCCAACACTTGACCTTGGGTTGAAAAATAAGTATAAGGATTGGTATTATTCATGCATGCATAAAACCTGGATCCTTATGTTATCACTGAGTAGGGTGCCATTGTAGGTAGATCAAACTTGAGGTGAGAAACAAGAGTTAGATCTAACAATGGCACAATACTACCTCGGTAGATCGACATAGAGATACAAATTGCATCATACTATCAATGGTCCTGAGTTGTTCACAACTTTGATTGAGAACAATTCCCATCATTAGAATTTATAAAGGATACTATCATCAATAATTTTTCCAAAATGTCACAACTTCCTCGAACTGGAAGAGTGTCATTTCAGTACTTCTTCTTACGATAACTATATGCATGAATATATGATGATTCCAATATTGATTTGCCTGCAAATATGTTTTCATACCAAATTTGCATACGTATCCATCCCTCTGGCTAGGGCTTCCCATTTTCACTGGTGGACTGATATTTCCTTTTGAGAATTCAACTTTCACAAGAGTGAAATTTCAAAGTAGTTCAAGGACTTGTTCAAGAATAAAGAAGTTGACACTCTTTTATATGAATTGCGATGAATGTGTCCTAGTATTATCCTTATGCTGATAAGACACCTGAATATTTTCTCCTTTCAAATTTGGCCCACAAACTAGGGCTTTCAGCAAGCACAAGAAATATTTTATCCTTCTTTATTAGTACTCTGAAACAGTTTGAAGATGAAACCTTGATCATTTGGAGGGTTCATGTACTCCTCTTCTATATCAAAAGCCTGGCTTATTGTTGATAGCTTATTCGACGTTTATTTTTTTTATTATTTTTTTTCGTTGCTCTTTCGACATCTTAGTGCCGTCGCTCTAGCGACGTTTATTTTTTTATTTATTTTTTTTCGTCACTCTTCCGACAGAGTAGAACCATTAGTCTTCCGATGTTTATTTTAAATTTTTAAATTTTTTGTTTCGTCTCTCTTTTGGCAAAGTAGGACCGTCGGTCTTCCGACATTTATTTTTTAATTTTTTTTTGTTTCGTCGCTCTTCCGACATATTTGGACCGTCAGTATTCCGATGTTTAGTTTTTTTCTATTTTTTTTTTTTGTTTCATTGCTCTTCTGACATCTTGGAACCGTCGGTATTCTGCACTTTTCATACCATCATTCTAGCAACGTTTGGTGGCGTCAGACTAGCAATATGTTGAGGCGTCGGACTAGAGACGCTTGTGACTGTCGGAAATGCGACGATTGATTAAACGTAGGAAGTGCGACATAAATATAAAATGTCGGAAATATCGTCATTATACCGATGTTTAAGTCAAGTGTCGGAAGTCCGATATGAGAAGAAACCATGTTTTTGCGCATCGGAAAACATCTCTATTGGGCTGCCTATGTGTCGCAATAGCGGCATTTTGGCCGTCGGAATTTGGGGAAAATGTGCTAGTGGTTCGATTCAACCATGAGTTTGGTCAAACATTGGCCTTTAATTAATTTTGTAGGCTTGATCTCAATGTCATATTCCAGTATTGTGGCAATCCATTTGCCTCTTTTTCCATTAGGCCCATTCTGAGTTAGAATGTCCTTTACAAATGAGTTTGGAACATATGCTATTATGTGAGAGTATAAAATGTATAATCTGAAATATTTTATGGCTTTCACTAAAGAAAGAGATTTTTTTTACATGATATTATACTTTAGTGTCGCATCTCTCAAAGTTTTACTGAATAAATCAATGGGTTTTTCAAGGCCCTCATCATTCTTTCGCAACAAGACTGCTGCAATGGTGTGCTCTGAAGAAAATGAAAAAAATATGAAATCTTTGTTAAAATTAGGACTTATGAGGACAGGTGTTTTAGTAAGTGCTTCTTTGACTTCTTCAAAAGGTTGTTTAGCCTCTACTGTCCACTTAAGTATTGAATCCTTTTTTAACATGTTGTTTAAATTTTTAATTAGTTCTGCTAAGTTAGGGATGAATCTTCTAAGAAAATTTATTTTTCCTAAAAATGCTTGTAATTTTCTAATGTTTCTAGGATGAATGATGTTTAGGATTGCTTCTATTATAGCTGGATCAATTCTAATGCCCTCTTTTGAAATGATGTGTCCCAGAAGTTTTCCTTCTTCTAATCCAAAAAGTGACTTTTTAGGATTTAAGGATATGCCAAAATTTCTGCATTTTATGAATAATCTTCTTAGATGATCTAGATGTTCATTATATGAGTTGGAAAACACTGTGATATAATCTAGGTAAATGAATAAAAAATCATGAAGTTCCTTTGCAAAGGCTATGTCCATAGCTCATTGGAATGTTTCTCCAGCATTCATCAGTGCAAAGGGCATTTTCAAGTACATGAAAGTTCCCAGGGAGTGGTGAATGCAGTCTTAGCTTGATTTTTAGGTTGGAATAGGATTTGGTTGTATCTAGAAAATCCATCAAGTAATGAAATTATGGATGACCCTACTACCCTCTGGAGAATGTGGTCCATTTTAGGGAGGGGATAGTTATCATTCAGTCATAATTGTTCAAGTTTCTGAAATCAACATCGAGTCTGATTTTTCTTATTTTATTTCTAGTGGGGACTGAATTAGAGACCCAATTAGAATATCTGATGGGTGCTATGATTTGAGCATCGTACATCCTTTTAACTTCTTTTTCTATTAATGGCATAAGAACGGGGTTAATTCTCCTTAGCTTTTGTTTAAAGGACTTATGATTTTCTTTAATTAGTATTTTATGCTGGATAATGCTGGTATCATAATACTTGAGGTCTTCATAATTCCAGGAAAATATGTCTTAGAACTCTTTGAACAAGCTAATGTACTTCAGCTTTTCAGCTGGAGGTAATGTCTTGGATATCTTGATAAACTTGGGATTTTCCTTTGTTCCTATGTCACATTCCTCTATATCTAACCTTAGAGGATCCATTTTAGATTTTCTAGCTACATCATTGGAGTCAAAAAGGTATTTTAGTGGGGCTAATACCTTAGGCAAAATGTTGTCTTTGAGGTTCAAAATTTTTGATTCATCATTGATCAATTCCTTAATTTCTACTGTTTCTAATTGTTCTATTTCTAATTTAGTGAATTTAGTTGGCTCTATCTTATTTAAATCATTTACATCTATTTCATTATTTATGGTATAATCTAGTGTACAGTCAGTGTCTATATTACAGTTCTGAAATTATCCTTCAAAATTCATAAAATCATAAATTTGTGAGTCTTGTGAAAAGATTTTCCAATACTTCAAATTATCAGGTATGGTTGGCCTATGTCTTACTGTGGTATTACCTCAGTCCTGTACTGATGATTTTACTGAAAGGGTAACCTGCATGTACTGGCAAAAGTGGCTAAAATATGTGCTTGCATATTCTGATTTTTTGGAATAACAACAAATTCAGTCTCAAGAAAACATCTTATCATGTCTAAGATGGTTTATCTGTAACGGCTAAGTCTAGGGTTATTAACAAGGTACTCTCCCTTGAATTGTTTTATAATGAGTTCTGAGTATCCAATGATGGAAACTCCTTTAGCCCCAAGTTTTCTTATGATTTGCAGACCTAGCACTAATGCTTCATATTCTGCCACGTTATTAGTGCATTTGAAATTTAATCTGAAAGCATGTCCTTTTGAATGATCATTTTCTAAATTGTAGATCCATACTCCAGCTCCTGCTCCTAATCTATTTACAGAGCCATCAAAATCTAGATGCCATAAAGATTCTTGTGTTATATTTTTAGAATCAACTTCTTTGTGTTTCTCTTCTACAACTGTGATTTTATCTTTGTCATTGTCTGAATTACATAAGATAAATGATTCTAGATCAGAATGCATGGAATAGATAAGGTAATTCTGTGGTATTTCTGAACTACTTACCATGTATTTCATCAAGGTTTCTCTATATAGCTTCCTGTTCTAACCAAACACATAAATGGTAGCATATGACATGTTTAATTGTAGTGATCCCTGTAATTTTTCTTCCCAGGAGCGAGATAATAACATACCGTATTTGGGAGGGATATAAACAATTACTATGTCCATAATGATACTCTTTGCTAGGCACTGGACTAGAGTTACACACAGATCTTTGATTAGGCCAAGGCATTTGACTTGACTAGAATCAAAGGAGAAAAGGTCCTTGTAGGGTCTGGTGATGTCTAAGTTTAATTTTTCCATGAATTCTTTAGGCATTAAGTTATGAGATGCTACTAAATCCAATTAATTATTAAAAGAGTTAATCATTATTGTCAAATTGTAAAAGGTGACTGAGGAAACATCCGTCGTAAGTTTTCATAGACTTTCTTGTAACTTATTGTTACACATTAATGAATATTTTGGTGATATGGTTTTAATCTAGTATATTGAGTTAACTTCAAGACGGTTAGATTCCAAAGGCCGTGGGCCTAGTCCTAGACCAATTACTGTCTTCTCTGTATCATTATTCCTTCTCACTCTCAACTTTTACATGATTTACTGTTCCTTTGTGTGAATTGCATTATTTACTGTTCCTTTACGTGAATTACCTTTTGTTAGATTTACTGTCAGTATTTTCGAGTAATTGTAGTGAATAGTGATTAGGTAAAGTTTCCTTTATAACATTACATTTCATTATTGTTTTCTGCATCAAAGTAAGGATTGCTATTTCAAATAATTTAATTATTTTCCGATAGATTCATTTCAATTCATTTATCATAGTTATCGTTTCCTAAGAAAAAAATTGGATTTCTTTATGATTTCTACATAAGAATACAACGATTTATATTTGTTATTAGTTTGATTGTGATTTAAATATAGAAGTGAGTTTTTCTTCAGTAGAGCTTTTGCTGTTCCCTTTACCTTTCAGTCTTTTCTTTCGATTAGTTTTACTTAGATATAAAGTAATTTTAACGCTATCCTTGCACCAACTGTTTTGACAAACTTGCAATAAAAAGATGAAATCCCAGGTTGACAATTTAATGTATAGAGATTTGGGTTGATTCTTTAAGAACAATTTAGCACCCAACATTTTGGTGCCACTGCCGGGGTGGTTGTCAAAGAGTGTTAGCTGTGTCTCTGAAGGGTTTGGTTTTGAAGATGCAAGATAAGAACCTACACACACACCAAGTAAAAGGCTTGTGCTAGTGCCTACCCTTAGTCGACACATTTAGATTATGTAGGTATGTATGAATAAGAAGAAGCTTAGGAACCAGGTAGTTGTAGATCAAAAACTTACACCCAAGACCACCAAATCCTAAGGTCAGGTTGGCCTTGGAATAATGACCTTCATTGATGAAATAATTTGAAAATATGAATCTCAAGCATTGGTAGGACCCCAAACAATATCTGGGAAGGGCTCTACTATTTCCCCTCATGTGGCAGGATCATTTGTTGCAACTCAGGCTGAGGTTCACAATAATATTGAAGGATTCAAACAAAGCTTTCAAGATACGTACATTAAACACCTCAATCCTTATAATAAATACAAAGTGAATTATTGTAACTTAAAATATGGGGAAGGTGAAATTAGTGGAGTAGATCCACAATCTCCAGAAACAAACCCACAATCTGCTGAACCTGAAACTCTTGCAACTCTTGTTGCAAGGAAAGCACCAAAAATCCCTAATTTAAATGGTGTTGTGAGACCCATTTATGGGTCAAACACTGGCCAAAGTCCTCCTACTCAAATAGTACCTCCTAATTGTGAAATCACTGAAGGATACTGGCATATTTTTGACCAAATGACGAATGCAGCAACACAAACACAAACGTCGACCATAAAATATCCTATAGTCAACCCATTATCCAATGCACTAATGAAAGACATTCCATTACAACACAACCCAAATTTTCATGGAATGACTTCTGAAGACCCTGATGCATTCTTCTTTAAGTTTGATGTCCTTTTCCAAATTTACAATTATACTACCGACCCACAAAAACTGAAACTATTCCCTTTTACCTCGAAGGGAGCAAATCTACGTTGGTTTATGGGACTGGGAGGTGGTACTATAAATTCATGGGATGAAATGAAAAATGATTTACTTACCAAATATCAAGACTATTTCCGATCTAGGGACTTAAGAGAAGAAATTTTTAAAATGACGGCTAAAGATGGTGAGACTTTAGAGGAATACGTTGAAAGATTTCAGTATAATTTATAGAGATCAACTTACACTACTTTACCTCAATAAGTGTTGAAAACCGCTTTAATTAAAGGCATGAAAGATGAGAGGGTAGAAACACTTAACTTAATGGAGCGAGGTGATATTTCCAAAGAAGAGTATGATGATATTATTAAACTATGTATTAGGTGCTCGCGAGGAAGTACACGAACCAGATCTGGGATTCGAGATCCTCTCAGCAGGACCAACAAGACCGCACGAGGAGTAACTCGAGCAAAGATCGATAATATTTTAGAACATTTCAAAAATGACATTTAGAGCACATTAGCTACACAGTTGGATACTTTAAAGGTCAAACAAAAATGGGTTGAGGTAGAGAAATCTTTGGCTATTTTCTGTCCTCGTTGTCGGAAGAAGAATAGCCAGAGAGAATGCCCATTGGCTAAGGTCAAGACATGCACCATTTGCACTAAAAACCATTCGATAGAGTAGTGTCCCTCACTCCCAGGATTAAAAGCTATATTCAAAGAAGCCGAGGAAGATCCAAATCCAGTATATCTTATGACACAATGACGACAGTGGTAGCCTCACCCTTCAGGTATGATGCATGACCTTCTTCGTTTTATTCTAGATAATATGCTCAACAAAAGATTCCTAGAAGTCAACAATATTTTAATCCCATTGGGAAACCTCAACCATACTCTGCACCAGTCTGGGAAAACCAACCATTCACTGGACCTGTATGGCCAAATCAACAATATTCTACCCATTCGTGGAAAAATTCAGCAAACAATCCATACCCTTCACAGTGTGAAAATTCATTTGCACAAGGATCAATGTGGCCTCAAAATTAGCAGCGTCCTGCAGGACCAGTCAAACCATCTGTTGTAACAATACCCCAGTCACAAAAATCATTTCAAGCTCCATTGCAATTGCCCCAAAATTCTCAACCTCTGCTGCATCCTCAATTACCCGCTCAACTGAATCCCAATACGAACAGAAGGCCTGTCTAATGTTTGGAGATCATTGAAAGTTTGGATCGTGAATCCAATTATCTGAGTGTAATGAATTGTGGTTGATATCTGGATGGGTTATCTTTCCTCAAAGTAGTGAATCCAATCAAGAACACAAAAATAATGAAAACTCCAGCAGAACGTATTTCTTCGACTATAGTCATTTCTGAAACTGAGGCATATGATGTGTTGACCAAACAACAAGAACTTGTCAAAACTACAGTTTTTTCTCCCCTATTCCCCGAAATACTCATAGTGATGAAACTAACATTCCATTCTAATTTTGATCTTGTGGGGGAATTAAAAAATTTATGCATAAAAATCCCTCTCCTCTAGGTTATACGAGACATTCCGATTTATGCTAAAAAAATTAAAGACATGTAGTAAAAATACCAGGAGGAAACCCAAAGACCCTCCTATAGTCCATGTCTTAGGGACACTTTTAGAGCTTATCTTAGGGAAACATATACTTGTTAAGTACGATGACCCTGGGAATCCGGTAGTCAATGTTCAAATTCAGGGTCGCAATTTCCCAAATACAATGGTGGGCTTAGGAGCTGCTTTAAACATATTAACTGTGGAAACTTGTGGTATCCTAGGAATCACAACCTTGAATTCGAATTCCACTTTATTAGAACTAGATGACAGATCGATAATCAAGCCAAAGGGCACTCTGGAAGATGTTATCGTTTCTGTGGATTCTTGGGAATATCCAGTAGATTTTTTGGTTATCAATCCTAGGAATAGTCTAGGTGGGAATCCTCTAATATAAGGGAGGCCATGGTTAGCAACAACAGACACATACATAGGATGTCAGACAAGAAATATGACGATTATAAAAGGTAACGCTGTCAAAAATCTTATCTTATACCCTCCTGCTAAACTCAACCTACATTAGGGTAATTTTGTGGTCTAAAATGGGCCTCCTAAGGGTAATATAAAATAATAATGGAAATAATAAAATAAGATTAGAATACATAATCAAATTTTAGAGGGAAAAAATAAAAAACTACTTTTTCAACTCGTATTTTCAACTTATATCCCTATGGGTTTACTCAAATTTCGAGAGGGAACACTCGTTGGATGCAAAATTTGATTCCTCATCCAAAGAGCACCCATGTTGAATAATTTATATGTCACTTCTATACGCAAAATGAGAAATAAAGGAAAAACGTGATTGAAATCACGTGGTTTCACGTATTTCTCATTTTTCATGTAGCAGGGTCCATCGAAAGTATGCAACATGGGTAATCCTTGGATGATGAATTAAATTTTGCATCCAACGGGTACTCCCACTGAAAATTTGAGTAAAACCTTAGGGAGATAAGTTGAAAAAGTAGTTTTATTATTTCATTATTTTTTAATCTTTTTACCTTTTTACCCCAAAAATGGTGAATCATCCCCCATGGTTGACATCATCATCTTAAATTATATTGGTTCTTATGAAGTTTATTTTGATTGTACATTTTTCTTAGGAGACCCATTTTATACCTCAAAATTTCTCTAATGCCTATTTAAAATTATTAATTATTCCCGCACAAATATCAGGAGGAAAACCTGCATTCTCCTCTTAGCGTGGATGAAGCTCTTGCATTTAAAAGTCAGTTCGAGGATGAAATAATTAGTGGCTTTATTAACAAACCTTTTACTGTTGGGAATCCAACATATCAAATGCTAAAATCCATACTTGATAATGAGGCCCAAGAGGATCCACTAGAGTTTTTGAGTGATAACCATATAGCTATGAATGCTGTCCATAACAACATTCCTATTGAAATCGTACCAGGTAAAACCCTGAATATTAATTCCAATCTGGATGATCAAAAACATGCAAATCTAACTCAGATTATATGGGAATATAAATAGGATTTTTCTTGGGAATACTCTGACATGAAGGGCATCGATCCACAATTATGCACTCACCACATTTATATAGAAAAATATGCCCGTCCTATTTGACAACAACAGAGAAGATTAAAATCACAACTTAGGGATGTAGTAAAACAAAAACTGCAAAAGCTCCTGGATGTCAACTTTATATATCCTATTTTAGGAAACTAGTGGGTTTCACCATCAGTTGTCGTCCTTATAAAAAACGGTAAATGGAGAATTTGTATGGATTATAGGAACTGAATAAGGCTACACAACAAAATAATTTCCCCCTTCCGTTTATAGACTAGGTCCTCGACACTCTTGCTGGGAAGAAAATTTTCTCCTTTCTGGATGGTTTTAGTGGTTATCATCAAATTCAAATTGCTCCCAAAGACTAGGATAAGACTACATATACCTGCCCTTGGGGAAAATTTTCATATAGAGTCTTACCATTCGGCCTACACAATGCACTGACCACTTTCTAGAGGGAAATTTTGAGTATCTTCTTTGATTTAATTAGTGAAGGACTTGAACTGTACATGGATGGGTTTATTCCATATGTTTACGAGTTTGATCAGACCTTACAGAATCTAGAAAATGTTCTTGAACGATGCATTGGTACCAGATTATGCATCAACCATGAAAACTGTCAGATTATGATGATCGAAGGTTTAGTTTTGTGGCACTATATTTCTGCTGCAGGTATTCAAGTGGATCTAACAAAGATTGAGGTAATTATTATGTTGCCTACTCCTCATACGCCAATTGAGGTACGAATTTTCCTTGTCAATGCTGGTTATTATCGCATATTTATAGAACATTTTAAAACAATAGCAACACCACTATATGTTTTGATAGGAAATGTTGAATTCAAGTGGATTGATAGATGTGATGTTGCTTTTGCAGAACTTAAAAAATTCGTTTTAACAACCTCCGTGTTAAGAGGACCAAACTAGAAACTTCCTTTCCATATTTCACCAGATGCATCTGACATAAAGATAGGAGTTGTCCTTGGAAAAGAGGAAGACAAAAATCCCTATGCCATTTATTAAATCAATAGAAGCCTTACACCTGTTAGCCACCTATAAAATTTGTTATATCAAAAGGTGGCTAAATCATTTTTGGAGCCTTCAAGAAACAGGTTTAATAGCTAAAAATGTTATCTCTTGAAGACTCATGAAGACATCATGCCCTTTGTTTAACCTTCACTGCTGTTTCCCTTTCAAACTCAGAAATTATGTTGTTTTCCATGAAGAAAATACTGCTGCAAAACTCCATTTTTCCCTTCCCTCCACTCAAAACTAACCTTCATTTTATTCCTTTTTCCCCATCAAATTCCTCTAATTTTCATTTATTCCCCTTTCCCCTTCATGAAAATCCTTTTACAAAGTTTAAAACTCATTTTTTAAACTTTGCCGAAACCCCCAAATCCATCAAAAACTTTGAAAAATTTCATAAAAAATAAGTGTTTTGACTATAGGCTTAAGCCCCTTTGGGCTAAGTCCTAACCACTTCCCCACCATATTCCTTGGAGCTGGAACCAAGCGCTAAACCCTTTCGGCGCTTATCGCATCGGAGAAAACAGAGCGCACAAGTCTATTTCCTATGGTGAAACCTCCGATGTGATTAGCCCATTGTTTATAAACCCCCGATATTATTGCTGATTCATATAACCGCAAGCCCGCAATCGGGTCCTAAAATTTGTTAATAAACCCATCCCGATCGAATTTTTCTTTTGAAAATACATAAAAACCCCTTTTTCTATGGTTTAAACTAAGCGCATCGGTGCGATGTTTTTAATGAAAAAAGACCGTTGATTTTGTTTCCCCGATCAACGATCCTTATAATCTCACATCAGAGATTTGTTAAATGGGTAGATTGAAATAGCCGCACCAAAGTTCCGATGCGATTTGCCCTTATACATATAAGCCTTGGGCCTATTTCTTTTCATATAAACCAACGGCCTCACAGACGGGTGCCAAGCCATTTCATATATATAACCCGCCCGACACCATAAAAACCTTTGTTTTTTATTATTAAATTTTTGGTTTAATATATTATAGTGGTCCTGCTCGTTCATTGGTCGGAGCCCTTCTCCACCGTTGATCATTAGGCCAATCCGATGGCCAGTGCTGTATCACATTAGAAATTTTTTATTGGGCGCGTTAATACTTCCCCACCCCCGATTGGTCACTCCTCGATGAATTCTCTACCGTCAATCTGGGCTGTCCACGTGTCCAGATCAGACGGTCCAGAATGCGTCTCTCGACTTTGGTTAAAAATCATGCGTCCCGCTTCATAATGTTTTTCGGCCAATCTCAACCGTTGATCTATGCAGATCAACAACCCTCATTAACCCTTTCTTCGCCTTTGTATTATTTCATTTAACCCAGATTCGATCTCAGAAGTTTATTTTTTCCATCTAACAGCTCATATTAACCCTAACTGGCCTGACTCCTCTGGGTCCTGCCTTTCTCAAGATTTGATCTCCGCCATTCATCTTTTGATCCAACGGTCCAGGTTAATACCACTTTCCCCCTGCCCCACTTGTTATTGCCTACGCACCTATCAGTCATCGCACTCATTCCACAACCGTCAGATCTAAGACCCCAGATCTGACGGTGGACGCGCATTTTCGCGTAACTTTGAGCACGCCCGTTAATCTTCAGAAATCACGTGATATGGGCGGTATTCAAAATCCAAGTGTCAGCCTCTGACGCATATCACGTCCAAAAATATAAAACCGCTTTTCTGCCCTTCTGCTGCGCGAAACCCATGGTTTTCCCCTCCGAAACCACTTTCCCCTTTTTCATTGTGTTTTATCGCGTTGTGTTTCTTATCGTTGATCTCTGCAGATCAACGGTTCAGATCTAATCTGGACATACACTATCGCCCTCCGCCTTCACCAAAGGGCTTTCAACAAGCAATATCTACCGTTGATCTCGGGTTCCAACCTGATCCAACGGCCCAAAATCATATGGAAACCCCAATTTCCATTTTCAATACATTTCCTCCGCCAAAGGGATTTTCCCCTTTTCCTTTGTATTTTGCATATTTTCCGCCATAATATAGTATATGTGACCCCTTCACATTAGTATTGCCCCGATTTGTCTCGACCGTTGATCAAATCAGATCTATGGCTCAGACTTAATCTTCTGTTCCATTCTTCCAACCACCTTCTATCTGACCCCCGCAAGCGCATCTCCACCGTTGGATGCTTTCATCCAATGACTGCGACCTAACACGCAACCTCTAAAGCAGTTAAACCTTAAATATGAAGGATTTTATAACATGTTTGGGTATTTTGTAGGTTTAAATGGTATTTCCATTTTATTAAAGGAAAAACCAAAGGCCGGGGATGATGATCCCCCCACGCCTTTGTGCATAAAGAAGAATCATTCCGAAGGGTTCAAAGTCACATTTCGTCAGTGCATCGTGAGCACTAATGCCATATGAACCCTCTGCGACACCTGCACATCAACAAGACATAGTAAGATTAAATAAAATCAAAGAGTATCAGTGTTGAAGACCTAACCACAGCAGAACAGAATATTAAAAATTAATTCCACAGTTTAATGGATTACGGATAAGATCGAAAATCAAAAGCCTAATCCACTAAATTAACCATGTTTAAAGAAAATCAAGAATATTTATCAGACAGAGGATGCCTCCACTGCCACATCAGAGGAAAATTGATTCCTCTTAGCTACCAAATTGCCACCTGTAGCCTCAAAGCATTCAACATAGGCCGAGTAATGACCAGAACAGAGGATATTTTCCTCACGACAGCCGAACAGTTAATTCAGCCGAAGAACTTATTGCAAAATATCTGCTGAGTTACTACAGAGATGACACAGAGCCACAAAGTCAACAAAATCATCCCACCGAGCTTAAATACTTAATGTAAACCAATTAATATAGGAAAATATCTGTAAACTTCTCCATTGAGCCCCTCAAAGGATGAGAAGTACTAAATCTGTATTAATTAAACCGTTAGATGTTTTCTCTTTCAACCTCCTCATCCTTCTATAAAATCTTATTGAGGAGTTCATTGTAAATGTTGGTTGCAGAACTTTGAAATATATTTGTGCTCGAAACTTCTACTTGTAAATAATTTTCAAAGACTCTCGGAGCTCTGTTTGTGATTAAATAAGTTAGGCTGAGAAGTGAAGATGATTTCTGAACTGAAACTTTGGACTAGAAGCTGTAACTAGTTTGACTTCAATATACAAGCTGTTTCTTGGGATCCTGGTCTATATCACTGGTGAAGTGCCCCTTTCTTTGTTATTTTTTTTCTTTCATGTATGCCATATTGTCCACTATTCTCTGATAAAGAACATCAAGCATAGAGTTAGGACTTATTTTTTACAGTACCCTTCTCTGATTGATAAGCTTTATCTCAATGTTTTCCTCCAATTTTTTTATTTAAGAATGATTAAATACAGTTTAAGAAATTAGGAATGCTGGCGTTCCCTCATCCTACTGTTTTCTTTAAACATTGTTCTTAAATGTTATTTTCATTATTTTCTTATTAAAGTTAGACTAGAAAAGTGATGGTGAGCCCTGTTTTCTAGCTTCTATTCTCCAAAGGCAATTCTGAAAGTTTCCCTAAGTGTTTGCTGAAAGCAGACTAGGTTTAAAAGTACCTTATTTGATCTTAAGTTTCATTTTGTTTCTTTTATGTGTTTTTCATCCTTTCTGAAGGTAATTATGCATATTACTAGATTGTTTGTCTCTTGAGTTATCTTTAATATGAGCTTGTCCAAAGAGATCTATGGTGAGCCCTACCCTTTGGTTGGTTTTAAACAGTTGCTCAAAAGTATTTTTCTTGTTTGGACTGACAATAAATCCTTGTTGAAATTATTATCAGTTTCCACCCCTCCAACACTTTTATTGTTTCCATTTCATCATTTTATCTCAAAGATCTTGTGATATAGATGACTTTCCCCTTGGATCACTCTTGAATTGTTGCATAATTAAAATCCCTATTATGAATCCATAGCCCATTGGACTAAAAACCAGCGTTATATCTATCTTTTTAGCCAAATATTGTTCTGATTGCTTGCAAATTCATACCTTTGAAACCATTTCCATTTAGAAATTTCCACCCAAATAATAGTCATGCTCAACCATCGAAAACAAAACAAAATCCTTGGCCTTCATAACTAGCCTAATATCATTACCCAAAAGCTTTTAAAGATAAATCAATATTTTCACTTTATTGGAGAGATCCCTCTCCGGATTCATGAGGGCTAGATCCTAGAATCCCAAATTGGTTGAAATAGTGTTCTCCCTGTAGTTTGACTTTGCCAATCTTGTGAATTACAGGGAGCTAACATCTTCTGGTGACCATACTGTGTTGAGATTGCAACAAGATGATGAGCTTAGTGGAAAGAAGTCGCCTTCACTAAGTGGGCCCGCAGGCTATTTTTGGCGCAAAGTCTATTTTAGACTATGTCTATTTTTAGACATGTCGATCATATTCTATGAGTTGCAGGATGCTATTTGTGGATGGTTGGTCAAGTTGGAAAAATAGATGGACTTCTGTTTTTAGACATATTGGGCGGAATCTATTTTTAGATTGCCAGTCTAAAAATAGATATGTCGAATATTATTAGCTCTTAATAATATTTGGACTCTAAACATTATCTTATCCTCTTAGAGCACTTCAGTTTGATGCCTGGATGTGGCACATGCAGCTGACAGAAGGAATTACGCTATTCCTAGGGTTTAGTGGAGCTATTGCATGGTTGACTTCAGTTAGAACTCATGTGACAGAGTTTGGTGGAGTTGATGAGACAATTAATGGAGTTGTGTTCAGTTTAACTTAGTTGAGCTAGTTGTATCTAGTCTAACTGATTGATACAATTATTGAGAGTGGTGTGAATTAATTATTAATTAATTCACTAATTATTAACTCATAAATCAACTAAAGAATACATCAGTTAACTGCAGTGCATGGACAGTTTCAGTGGAGACCAGTGAAGAGGTAGGTGAAAAAGCAAGTGTGACTATCAGTTGTGAATATACTGGTGCATGAGGATTTGCACACACACATTGATAGAGAAGCCAATGAGGATTGCGTAGTACAGACTGGTGGGATTTGAACCTGGATCTCATAATTATCCATATTGGATTGCGCAGTAGAGGCTGGCTAACAGGTGGAGCAGATTGGAGCATGTGTTTTGTATGATTTGAGCTTGTGTAGTGTGTAACAATTGGAGATTGTACTGAGAGCTTGTGAGGAGTTTGTAAAATGATTGTTACATGATCTCTATCATTATAATATACAGATATTTGGGTGTTTTCAAATTTAAACTTTCCCATAAATACTGTGTTTATATGTGTGATTGTTTATGGTTTTAATGTGCGCATGCGATTGTTTATATTTCCGCAAATTGATGATCAATAGTAGAAGATGTTATGTATTATGCATGAAGCTCAAATAGTGTGTTATCAGGATAATCTCGGTGAATAATTTAACAGTTATTCAAATTTCTACATGGTATCAGAGCGATATTGATTATTGGAGCAATTGCAAAACATTGAAGCGGTTGAGTTTTGTGTTGGTGGAATTCGAATTTGCAACAGTGTTTTCTTGGTGTCGAAGTTGAGATGTCTTTCAACGGATTGTGATTGGAGTATTCCCTTGAGGGCAGCTCGAATTATATTACATGGAAGGACAGGATGGAGGTGGTGCTGGATGACAATGGGTTGAAGGAGTTCATAGATGCAAAAGTCCCAAAGCCTACTTCTAGCGATGCTGCCGTAATTGAGGCTTGGCAAAAGAAGACATCAAAGTGTCGAAGGATTCTGTTGGAGGGCATGAAGGTTCACATAGTGTCCAGCCTGCATGGTAAGGCTTCTCCATTCCTGATGTGGAAATCCTTGACAGATTTATTCCAAAGCAAGAGCGACCAGAGGAAGTTGGTGCTCAAGGATAAACTCAGAAACATAAAGATGGAGAAAGGCGACAGTATGCCCAAGTACCTCCTGAAGGTTCATCCATCTGGGGATAAATTTGGGAAATTATGAGGTGATTGTAGATGATGAGGACTTGGTGAGCTTGGCTCTCCTTGGGCTTCCGAAGAGTTGGCATTCCTATTAGGACTCTGTCAATGGTCGGGAGAAATTGCCAAGATGGGAGCGAATTTGGTCGGATCTTGTGCAAGAGGAGATAAGGCGGAGTACCAGGGACGGATATTCATCAAGGAACTCTAATGAAGAGAATTGCGCTTTGGCTGCCAAAGAAAAGAAGGGGAAGAGCAAGAAAGCTTCTCATTCCGGTGCGAAAGGAAAGAAGCAGG
This sequence comes from Pinus albicaulis, assembly GCA_034641835.2. NCBI lineage: Eukaryota > Viridiplantae > Streptophyta > Pinopsida > Pinales > Pinaceae > Pinus > Pinus albicaulis. The sequence goes on from CM076569.1 coordinate 972,672,507, forward strand.
ACATGTCCAAGGTGAAGTGCTTTCACTGTCACCAAAAACGGACATTATGTCACAAATTGTCCGCAGAAGAAGAAAAATAAGTAGGCTGCTGGATCTACAGCTGGAGAGGCCTTAGCCTCGGAGTTTGAGCTATATTTTTCGCTGATTGCATGCTTAATTTCAAGTGTGATGGGTTCAGTGTGGTTTCTGGACAGTGGTGCGTCTTTTCACATGACAGGAGATCGAGATTTGTTTACTGATCTGGATGAGAAAGATCTTGGAGTGCACATCGAGATGGGCAATGATGGTAGATATAGTGCGACCAGTATCAGTACCATTTCCTTTGAGAGGGAGTCTGGTAAGCCCTTCGTATTGAAGGAAGTGATGCATGTTCCAGGATTGAAGAAGAATATTATCTCTGTGGCGATGTTAGAAGACAAGGGATATGATGTTGTCTTTAGCGAGGGAAAGGCTTTCTTGCGCAGTAAGGCAACTGGTGATCCGAGATAGAGGTTTAATTAAGAACCTTTGTCGATTGCCGGAGTGGTCTAAAGGCACTCTTCTTGTGATCGGATCGGTGCAGGGGTGTACCTTGGGAAAAATTGTGAAAGCCACCTTTCACGAGAAGGATAGTCGTGCCACGACGATCCTTGAGAGAATTCACACAGACGTGTGTGGACCTTTCTCAGTAGCTTCGACAGCAAAGCACAGGTATTATGTGATATTTGTTGATGATTTTTATCATAAGTGCTGGATCTTCTTCATGCAGAAGAAGAGCGAGACATACTCAAAGTTCTGTGAGTTCAAGGCACTGGTTGAGAAAGAATCGGGGAAGCAGGTGAAGGCTCTTAGGAGCGACAATGGTGGTGAATTCATCTATGGTGAATTCAAGGACTTTTGCAGCACAAAAGGAATTTGAAGAGAGCTCATAGCACCTCATAACCCACAACAGAACGGGGTTGCTGAGCAGAAGAACAGAACGATCGTGGGTGCTGCACGGGCGATGTTGCATGATCAGGGCCTACCCATTCACTTGTGGGCGGAGGCATGAAATACTGCAGTATATGTGCAGAACCGTTGTCCTCACAGGATACTTGGCATGAGTACACCCGAGGAGGCGTTTTCTGGTAAGAGGCCTGATATTTCCCATTTGAGGATTTTGGTTCACCTGTTTACATTCATGTGACGAAGGATGCCAGGAAGAAGCTGGAGCCGACCGCAGAGGTTGGGATATTTGTGGGGTACAGCGTGCCCGGCTATCGTGTGCATTTATGGTGATCATAGGCTTTCATCAACGACAAGGATATCAAATTTCATGAGGAGAAAGCCATGAAGTGTTCGCTTGAGAGGGAGCCACACTTGCATGCAGAGGAGGAGCTATTAGTTCCTAAGGATGAGTCTCAGGATGTGGATCAGCCACAAGATGAGGTTGATGGAGTGAAAGAGACCACTCAGGCAGCGCCAACCGTCAGAGGGCGGAAGCGCACTACAGAAGCTGAGCGACTGGCTCAAGATGCAGAGAAGGTTGTAGGAGCACCTACATCACAGCGCAGACAGAGACAGTCACCTGATCGGTACACTGGATACATGGCTCTTGTGAGCAAGTGTATCGTGACAGAGTCATCCTCTTTCGAGGAAGCTATGGAGGACCCTGCATGGGTAGATGCCATGGTGGAAAAGTATGATTCGATTGTCAGAAACAGTGCATGGGAGATTGTCCCGAGACCGGAAGGGAAATCAGTGGTGGGTTCGAGATGGATCTACAAAGTGAAGCAGGCAGCTGACGGGGTGTAGGCTGAGCAAGATTTGTTGCCGAGGCTTTTCACGAGATAGAGGGGATCGATTATGAGGAGACCTTTGCACTGTGTAAAGGTATTCTTCATACGGATGATTCTTGCTCTCTCGGCGCGAGATGGGGTGGCACACATTCATCGGGATGGATGCTTAAGCTAGATTCTCAACGGGGTCATTGAGGAGGAGGAGTAGGAGGAGGTGCTTTTTATATTAGAGCAGCTGAAGGTTTTGAGATCTTCGACGGCCAGTCCCCATGTGCGGGCTCAAAGAGAGTTGTATGGGTTGAAACCAAGCACCTGGTACTTGGTACACACGGATAGACAGTTATTTCATCGGACTTGGATTCTCCAAGAGTGAGGCGGATCCTAACCTATACCAGATTGTGGTGGAGGGTAAGGTGCTGATCATTGTACTTTATGTAGATGATTTGATTTTGACAGGTGATGAGCTGTTGATACTCTCATGCAAGGAGGATCTTGCAAAAGAGTTTGAGATGAAGGACTTGGGCCTCCTTCATTATTTCCTGGGATTGGAAATTTGGCAGTGCAGTGGTGGACTGTTTGTTTCTCAGGGTAAGTATGCCCGGGAGATACTGGAGAAGTTCAAAATGCATGGTTGCAAGCCTGTTGATACTCCTCTTCCTGGTGGTTGGAGGAAGGAGGATGCTACTTCGGCGGAGGTAGTGGATGCCACTGTTTATCGACAGTTGGTGGGGTCGCTTATGTATCTGGTCAATACACGACTCGATATATGCTATGCAGTTAACCAGCTTTCACAAGCTATGGTTAAGCCTACCAAGCTCTTTTGGAATGCGGGGAAGCATGTATTGCGCTATCTCAGAGGCACATCAGGATATGGATTGTGGTACAGACAGTCGGATGAGGTGAAGCTGTGTGGCTTCACGGATGCAGATTGGGCAGGGAGCCCAATGGACAGAAAGAGCACATCTGGAGGGATTTTCAGTATCGGGTCGACAACATTTTCTTGGTACAGCAGGAAGCAGAGATCCGTGGCACTCAGTTTAGCAGAGGTCGAGTATATGGCAACGAGTTTGGCTACATGCGAGACTATATGGATGAGGAAGATCCTGGTCGGGTTGTTCGGTTCACAGTTAGAGTCTACTGTGATTTATTGTGATAATTAGAGTTGCATCAAACTCTCGGTTAATCCAGTATTTCATGATAGATCTAAACACATTGACATCCGGTATCATCATATCAGAGATTGTGTGCAGCGGAGAATCATGTTACTTTCATACATTCCTACGGAGGATCAGGATGCTGATATCTTGATGAAGGTGCTCACCAGGAGAAAATTCGAATACCACAGAGGCAGGATAGGGGTTGCAGATAATCCATATCTTGTTGAGAGGGAGTGTTGAGATTGCAACAAGATGATGAGCTTAGTGGAAAGAAGTCGCCTTCATTAAGTGGGCCCGCAGGCTATTTTTGGCGCAAAGTCTATTTTTAGACTATGTCTATTTTTAGACATATGGATCATGTTCTATGAGTTGCAGGATGCTATTTGTGGATAGTTGGTCAAGTCGGAAAAAATAGATGGACTTCTATTTTTAGACATATTGGGCGGAATCTATTTTTAGATTGCCAGTCTAAAAATAGATATGTCGAATATTATTAGCTCTTAATAATATTTGGACTCTGAACATTATCTTATTCTCTTGGAGCACTTCAGTTAAGTGCACAGATGTGGCACAGGAGCTGACAGAAGGAATTACGCTATTCCTGAGGGTTAAGTGGAGCTATTGCATGGATACTTCATTTAGAACTCATGTGACAGAGTTTGGTGGAGTTGATTGAGGAAGTTAGTGGAGTTGTATTCAGTTTAACTAATCTAAACATAGTTGAGCTATTTGTATCTAGTTTAACTGATTGATACAATTAATGAGAGTGGTGTGAATTAATTATTAATTAATTCACTAATTATAAACTCATTAATCAACTAAAGAATACATCAGTTAACTTCAGTGCATGGACAGTTTCAGTGGAGACCAGTGAAGAGGTAGGTGAAAGAGCAATGTGACTATTAGTTGTGACTATACTGGTGCATGAGTTTGCACCACACATTGATGGAGATGCCAATGAGGATTGCGCAGTACATACCAGAGGGATTTGAACTCAGGATGTGCAATTATTCATCTTGGATTGCGCAGTAGAGGCAGGCTAACAGGTGGAGCAGATTGGAGCATGTGTTTTGTATGATATGAGCTTGTGTAGTGTGTAACAATTGGAGATTGTACTGAGAGCTTGTGAGGAGTTTGTACAATTATTGTTACATGATCTCTATCATTATAATATACAAATAGTTGGGGGTTTTCTGCTTTAAGCTTTCCCATAAATACTGTGTTTATATGTGTGATTGTTTATGGTTTTAATGTGCGCATGCGATTGTTTATATTTCCGCAATTTGATGATCAATAGTAGAAGAGGTTATGTATTATGTATGAAGCTCAAATAGTGTGTGATCAGGATAATCTCGATGAATAATTTAATAGGTATTCAAATTTCTACATACTGGGGATGTTCTGAGTAAAACTTCATCCTATATGCTTTTACAACCTCAGAGTACCTCTTGATTTAAATGATCTTTGTTCTGTTTTCCAGTTGAGCCACCAGCAGATAACATCTTTTGGCGACTCCGCTATGGAAGAGTAAAATTTCATCTTAGGTTCCCTTAAGATTTCATACAAACCCCTTGAGTACAAGAAACCCTTTCAAGCACTACCAAGTAAACAAGAATCATGGTAAAACTGGTTTGAATCAGTGACAAACTAGGCAGACCCTAGGATTCTCATAAGAAATTATCTAACCTTGAAAGATCAGCTAGCTTAGCCATAAGAGCAGACTGCCTTTGTCTCATAACCGTAGCTAAGTTTTGAAACAGATTTAGGAAACTCTTAAGAACCAATAGGACTGAAAAATAACTCAGAAAAACCCAAAAATATTTCAGATTGGTATTCAATAAACATGGTGGTGGACCATAAAACCTTTTACCTCCAAAAGAGCTAAAAATTTCCACTTGGAGATTCCACAATCCTAAACAGACCTTAAGGCTCCACTAGGAAGAACCATTATCATTATAACATCATTCAAAATCAGTTAGAGGTTTTTAGGATTAGAATTTTCTTATTAAAAGATTAGTTAACCTCTTAAATATTTTCATATCTGGTTAAAATTTTCTTGTTTAGTTGGGTCTGAAAAACACAGCATAGTGGCTCCTAGAAAGATTCATACTAGAGCCTACCCTGACCCAAACCCACCTGAGATAGTTGATAACCCAAAAAGTATCCTTAGGAAGTCTCCTAAAATAAAATTTTCAACTGTTTTCAGATCACCCTTGAGAGCTAATTCAGTTCCTGAAAACATTGCAGCTCTACAAAAATCACAAGAAGATCTAAGAAATCCACTTAGAACTAGGTCTCTTGATGATTTAGATCAGCTAAATTCCGAGTCTTCAATTTCATCTCCTAAAACAAGTGAACATCCTGGTAGCAGAGAAACAACACCACCTGATTTACATTTCCTTCACAATTTAGGTGTCTCTCATTCCATATCAGCTCAACAGTGTTTTCCTGGTCCATCCACATCTATTCACCAAACATCCACTGTCCAAACCACTTCACTTTAGCCCACTTTCCCTCTTGTTAATCCACCTCTTGTAAATCCACCCCCACCACATATCATGGTAGCATGGTATGCTCCCTTAGTCCTTCCTGTACCTTTGGTCAATCTTCCACAGGACTACTAGTCCAAAATACATTGTATGATGCCAGTAAGCTACAACTGCATCACAACATGTGGATAAAATGAATGAATACTTTGACAGAAATGAAATTGATGATGATTCTGTCAAACTTATATTATTTTCTTAGAGTTTGGGGGGAGAAGCAAGAAAATGGTTTAAAGGCTTAACCCCCCACAGTATAAATGATCTCCAAGCCTTCCATCAGACATTCCTAAAAAAATGGGAAGTGAGAAAAAACCCTCTTCAAATACTTTTTGATTACAAAAAACTCCACAGAAACACTGGGGAAAGTGTACAAGCTTATTGCACTAGATTTAATAGTGTGTACAATGCCCTTCCCCCAGATTTAAAACCTCCAAAAGGCTTAGTGTTAAATAAGTTTCCTAAAGGGTTGGACCCTGAAATGGCCTATCAGCTGAGAGAAAGAGATCCTTCAACCCTTGAAGATATGAAAAAAGGGGCTCTTGTTGTGGAAGTTAACTTAATGGAGAAAAGAGAAAGAATGAAGAATTAGAAGAGAGTGTCCTTTAGAGAGGAAACTACACCTTCTACTTCCAGCTCAAAGATGGAAAGAATGATGGAGGAGATGATGAAGAAAATGAGAATTCTTGAGAGAGCTCAAGCAAGTCAAAACCAAAAAGCTCCTTAAAACAGAAATCAGAACCAAAATCAAAATTTTAGGAGAAACCAGCCTCAAAATAGAGCAAGGGAAGATGATCAGCAGATCACTCCTCCCTTTCATCAAAATTATGTAAGTGAGGTTGAGGACACAAATGAGAAAATAGAGGAAGATGATATCAATACGCTGGGAGTAGATAATGATGACTTTGAGGTTCATTATGATAGAAAACAAGGTCTATACACACCTTATGATGACAAAAGAGATAATGATGAAAGTTATTATCAAGACATGGAGAATATCATCATAGAATCTCAAGGGGAATATGAACTTAGAAGTAAAACCAATAAAAAAACTCCCAACAACAAAACCTCTGACAAGTATTTACAAAACAACATTGTAAATAAACCCAAAATTGTAAGACAAAAGGACAAGACAGTGGCTGTAAATTCTGATAAGAACAAAGAGAAAGGCACTCAAAACAATGCAAAACAGAGTGCAGACCTTAGCAGTACTAGTACCTCAGCTAGTACTCCTGTGAAAATAATTTTGTCAAATGTAAATAGAACAAATCAACAAACAGATTTTGCTGACAGAATGGCAGTTAATAAGGTTGAGACAAGCACTTCAAAGAATCAAATTCATTTCAGCCTGGAGCAGGAAATTTCCAAAATTAAAATCTCTGTTCCTCTCTCTGAACTAGCTGCCCAAAATGTATATAGGACCCAAATTTTGAAGGCCTTAAATATAGAGGATAATAATGACACAGTCAATCTTAACGATGACCAACTAGAGCTCATTTTTGGTCCTAAGATTAAAGGTAGGTATCAAGAGGGACCTATTCCTCCCTTTTATGTCAGTTTAAACATTCATGAAAAACATTTGCGCAACATTATGCATGATTCAGGAGCCTCTCACAATCTAATGCCAAAAGATGTAATGGAGAGCATGGGTCTAGAAATCACCAGACCTTATAAAGACCTTTACTCCTTTGACTCAAGCAGAGTAAAATGTTTAGGGTTAATCAAATACCTCTACGTTAACTTAGCCCAGATTCCAGCCAAATGTTTGGTTATGGATATTGTTGTGGCTGATGTACGCCCAAAGTATGGAATGTTGTTATCTAGGTCTTGGGGGCCAAGTTACAAAGGAATATGCAGATAAACATGACATATGCGACCATCCCTGTGTTTAATCAGACAAGAAGACTTTATAGGGAATCCCATATGCAGTACATGGTGACTAGTCAAGACAGATCACAAAACTCTCCTCTGTATTCTGTAAATATAGGCCTCGATTCATTTATCCTGTATAACGATGAAACATTCAGTGAACAAGTCACTTTAACTGAATTAATGGCCGATAGAGAGGAGGAGGAAGACACCACAGAAATGTCAAAACAATTTGCTGAACCCATAAACTACAACAAACAACACACAGGTCTTGAACTACAAATCATGAGTCCATCGCTTTTTAACCTCGAGAGTCAAGAAATCATTCCTCAACGTAGTGAAAAACCTGAGGAATTAAAACAGATTCAACAGAGTGCTGATTTTCAAGAACAAACCGAAAGCACACTTGTTGAAGAGGACAGTAATCAAACAGAAGAACCCGAAGCTAATCCTCTGTGGAGTATGTACTTTGACGGGTCCTGCACTAGAAGTAACGCTGGTGCAGGTGTCTGGATACGAAACACTGAAAACAACCACACAGAAAGCCTTTCCTGTAGATTAAACTTTCAGTGTTCGAATAACATAGCGGAGTATGAATCCCTTCTTTTAGGCTTGCATCTGTTGAAGAAACTAGGAGCCAAGAGAATTAAAGTTTATGGGGATTCAGAACTAATCATTAGGCAGGTCAACGGGGAATAAAACGCTAACCACCTGAGACTCAGAGCCTATCGAAATGATGTCATGGATTTACTTAAAACTTTTGAGGAGTCCCAATTAATATTTGTCCCAAGAAGAAAGAATAACGTGGCCCACAGTTTGGCCTTTGCTGCTAGAACATTCCTAACGCCATATGAAACCAAAGAATGTACAACTCAGATTAAATTTAGACCATCAGTCCCTGATAATGATAAATATTGGCAAGTGTTTGACGGAGACAAACAAATAGAAGACTTTATGTAGTTCATAAATGAATTTGAACTTCACAGTTCGGATTCAGATTATGAAACAGACTGCCCCAGTGAAGAAAATTTTCTTTGTGAAGAGGAACTGTATCCTAATCTTGCTGATCTAAATCTATTGTCAAGAAAACTTGAAAGCAAAACAGAAATGGTTGCAGGGATAGAAACAGAGGACTTAGAAACTCTGCAGTCTAATGATGAAAGTTTGCCAAAGGGTCTCTCGCCTTTAGAAGAATTGTTTGATTTCAACGATGTGGCCAAGAAGCCAAAACTGGAGCCTGTAGAGACTGAATTTGAAGAGTGTAATATAGGTCGTGTGTTGGGGTTCCTATGTTTTGGCCAGATTGGCAAGACCAAAATATGAGACAACATCAAAACAACTTTTGGGCCCTAGGATCTAGCCCTCCTGGACCCGGAGAGGGATCTCTCCACTAAAGAAAATAATGATATATCTTTGAAAGCTCAAATTGAGATATTAGGCTAGTTATGAAGCACAATGGGGGGTTTTAAATGATTTGGTTGGTTGGTTTCTGGGTTGTTCATGAGATCATAGACTGAGAAAGAGATGGAGAGAAGAGGAACAAAGTAGCAGGATGTTTCAGCAAAGAGGATAGGTCAAGAAAGTGCCATCCATTGGGCTATGGAGTCATGAAAGGAGAATTACTCGCAACACATAGCCAAGGCTTTCAGAGGGCAAGTCATCTACACTAAAGGATCTTTTAGATAGATGATGGAATGGAACATTAAGGAGAAAAGGTGAAAGAAGGAAAAACAACCAAATTTCTGTCTATAGATCAGGTCAGAGGTCATTTAACTCCAAACCTGCTTGGACATACTCAAAGGCAGCTCTCAAAAAGGGACAAAGGGGCTGCTTATAGATCGGACCAGAGGTCATTTAACTCCAGGTTTGCTTTAGAAACTCCAAGGGAAAAAACAGAGATAAATTTGACAAAGAAAACATCCAAGCAGCAAACCCCCAAGTTCATACATCAGCTAGCAGGCAATAACATCCGCTGCACTGGTTAAACCACATGAATTCACTCTTAGATAACACATAAAGCAGAAGACATTAAAGGTAGGAAGAGCAGGAAACATAGGGCACCTAACAAGGGTGAATCCTATGTTATACTTCTGTTGCCTACCAGAAGAACATGAAACAGTATGCAAATGTAAAACAGAGTTAGGGAAAACATCACCAATAGTAATAGACTACGATCCTGTGAAATGCACTTTGATTAATTGATGCAAAACCAGTCATGTACAATAAGCCCAATGGCTAATACAATCCAAAATTTCTCCTCCCAGCCTATTACATACAAACTACTCTGCTATTCCCTCCCAAGACTGTTCTAACAGTCAGAATGAATCCCTCTAACAACAACAACTGAACAACTGAGCAACAACAACCTTTAAAATGTGTTCTTCTGGATTCTTATAGGAGAAATAGAGCAGAAGAGGTAGGTGAAGAATTAAATGAAGAATTAACGCTCAGAAGAGGAGGAAAACCGCAACCCATTCTGCTTTAAATCTGTGCATTAACTTCTGGCACTCTGGCTACAATATTAATGCCATTCTCTGTTGACTGGACAAAACTAGAGAAATAATGATGCTAGGGTCTCCATACCGTGTAACAAATGCTTCTTGATGGTATAGGACTACTGAAAGGGCGTAAATCTTCCTTTGGGCACAATGTAGACTGAAAAGATGATGTGTACCGTGTCCTTTCAAGGAAGAATGCTCTGCTGATACGAAAACCCTGATAATATAATATCTCTGTGCATTGGACCGTCTGAGCGATCCACAGGGTCTTCAAATTTGTACTTTTTCCTTCTAAAAATCCCTGTAGAAGCTCAAAAATATTCTATTTCTTGCCTCGAGCTCTCTGCTGTTCCTGTACTACCTCTGTCTGTGAATTTCGAGCTTCAATGGCACCGGAGGGTTGGTAGAGTTTTAACTCTATCCATTGACGAATTTATGGCGCAAACACCCCTCCAGACATTTCCTGTAACATCAGGCTCTGAATACAGCCTCTGCACACGATCCTCATCGATCCCTCTATCGTTGTAACAGAGATCGCGCATCATGGCGGTCATTCCCTGTTGAAAACCCTGCAAAATGGGTAAACTGGTTGAGAAAACACACATGGGGGTGACGGACACGATGGAGACGATGGGGATAGCCATGTAGAACGAACAAACGACGAAAATGTGCAGGAACACGGTGGAAACATTCATGGCGTGGAGAAGGTGGCGAAATGCGGTTGCAGGTGGAGAAATGAAAATTCAACGTAAAACATTGAAAAAGGCCCTTTTGGACGAACAAATATGAATGGATGGGGAGATTTCACGGTGGGCACATGTGGAGATGACGTGGTGGGACCGGGGACGGTGGAAAATTCAGCGGCTTGTGAACAAATCTGGACCGTCGATCGTGGCGGAGATCAACGACGGAGGACGACGGACGGCGGGCTGGGACATGGACTATCGCGCATGCAGCTTCATTACCCATCGTGCATCTTCGTCGAGCGATAGCCATCGGATGGCCCGCTCTAGATCAGACGATGTTCAGGAATTTCACTGGACATCTGTGGTCGAGAGATAACGTGTGGGGGATGACTTTAACGGGTGGGAAAAGTGGTTTTGGAATCGTACAGGAGGACAGGTGGTAGACGATGAGTGGAATCACTGGGCTATCAGGAAATACCACCCATTGCCCAAAAGCGGTGCGAAATAAACCGGCGGGTTTGGAACAGTCACATGGGGACCACCGGCGCGGGCGCGTTGCGGACCGTTAGATCTGGCGGAAAAACGAACGATGGAGATGCAGCGACGGGTGATGAACGGGGAAAATGACGGAGGCAGCGGGGGCGGCGATCGTCGTCTGTTCTGTGCAGATCGACGGCTATAATCGCGCCCGATGAACAAATGGGACGAGCACCTTAGGGGCTAGCGCTCGGGTCACGGCGCTGGGTTATATGGAGAGAAAAAAGGCGCGGGGCTAGCGGAAAGGGGGCTGAGGCCTATTATATGGTCGGAAGTGGGTTTTTAATCCATTTTCAATGACATGATTTTTTGGCCCATTTCCAAAGTGTTTTAAGGCTAGCCAAGGGCAACGATAGGGGGATGAAGGGTGAAAAAGGCTAGACAAAGGGTAAGAATAGGATTTAAAGGGGGATTTAGGGAAAACAAAGGGTGTAGGGATTTTAGAGGGGATTTTAGGGACAGACAAGGGAAATTGGGGGGAAAGAAAGGGGACCTTGACCAAGGGGGACAGGGGATAATAATGGGCCTTTTGAGGAACAAAGATTATAACCAGTGAGGTTTTAGATGGGAAAACATCAGGGGGAATTTCACATAAGGCAAAGCACAGAGAGACCTCAAGGATGATGTGTCTTCAGGGGAGATGCATTCCTTGAAGGTCTCCAAAATCACATAGCCCCCAGCTTGCTTGTCAAGAATTTCATAGGGGGGCTAACAGTGGCTCCACATGGGGATGGATTCTTCTTGAAGGAGGCAAGAAACCAGAAATGATCTTTGGAGTAGGCCAGTTGCCTACTGCTTGGCACATCCCTTTCTTTGATCAGCTGCCACAATATGAATATGTTACATCAACAGAAACATTTTTCCCAACCAGTCTACCTACCCTCACTACAATCCTAACAATTTTCCCTTCAGGGTGAATTTGAGATAGCATACCCTTTACATCATTTTATTTTTACAACAGAAAATAAACCTATTCTACATCTACCCTTATTAATCCATGAGACCAGTTTAGACTGCTGGTCTCACATGTTTCTCTACCTACACTACTACCTGCTAGGATTACACTGTCTAGAAGGTTTCTTCTCTACATTCTAAGACAGAAATTGAAACAACTAACTACATGCTCATAGATTGAGCTTTATTGAGCTTTACCTACCTACCCTACTCTACTGAAATATTTACAGGTCTAGCTTACAAACATTGTCTTCCAATGTAACCAATCCATCAAATGATCCCATGGCTGGTCCTTCTTGCTCAACTCCTTGAGCATGATGGATAGGCAGGGCAGCTCCCACTCTTTTTGTTCTACAACAGCAGCTACAAAAAATTTTCTTGCTGTCTTCAACATGCTGCTCAAAAAGACCTTTGATCCTTCTTCAAATGTATGCAGGAAATGTGCATAAGGATCATGAAAAGATACCTGGATATGAATATTTGACAGGCTGGCTTCGACCAGGATCTCTTCTTCTTCCACTGGATCAAGAATGAGACTCTCTTGAGACAGAGAATCTCCCTCGTCTGCTTCACCTTTTGAACTGGAGGACTCATCATATATGGCAGTGTTGTCCCCTGGGAGCTCTGATATATTTTTCCCTGGTGTGCTGAGCTCTGTGAAAAGATTCATGTATTTTTGAGCAGGGGTGTATTCCTTTGCTTCCTCTTTTTCAAGAGGAGGCTCTTTGCTTTCAACCTACTCAAAAATCTCTTCTTTTCTTTCCTCCTCATCTTTTGAAAGGACAGGCTGCTGGTTTCCAGTCACACTGATGATCTGTAGTAGAGCAGAATGAAGATTCAAAGAATCTTCATCTGCTATTATACTATCATAGCTCTCCCCATCAGTATCATAGATAGGCTGACTGGTTTCATTACTTCTCTGAAATTGCTGGCTCTGATCCTCTTCCCATGAATCTAAGGATGATGGTCCTACAAGATCGGCTTCCCTTTGAAAACACTCATCATCAAACAGATCATAAAAAGGAAAATCATAAGAGTAAGTAATGTCATCCACCAGACCTTCTGGATTCTCAGCAGGTCTTTCTTCACTCTGATCCACAGAGGAGTCTTCTGAATCTGAATCATCAAACTCATAAGATGAGTGAGCAAGAGGGTGTGTTCTATAGAATATTTCTGAGGTGGACTACTGATTTAATATCTGCTCAATCTCTTCTTCTGTCAAAAGAGGGGTTTCCTTTTTATCATGGACAGAAGAACATCAGTCCTCTTTCTTTTGTATTAGCTGGTTAGGAGGCATGATGTCTTCTTGAACCTCTTCTTCCATATCAGATTTTTCCTCTTCTATGTGGTCTCCTGTTTCCTCAAGGCAAATTTCCCTATCAGTCTTTGCTGATAGGTCCTGATATTCATTGGTCAGCATAACACAAGGCATAGGTAAGCAATCAGGCAGTCCCTGATCAATTTCCTCTTCATATTCTACAGATTCTTGAGCATCATACATGTCTTGCTCATTATCTAGGTCTTGAATTTGTTCTTGTTCTGGGAGATGCATGGGCTGTTCTAAATAATCCTCATTTGCATTCAGATTAGCCATGTACATCTCCAGCACTTTACCAAACGTTTCTGTATTTCACATAATTGTTCATACAAAGCATCATACTTTGTATCCCTGTCCATGTTTGGATTCATGCTTTTGCAAAGAAGGCTACTGCTTCTTCTCAACCAGTTCAGTGTCCTTCACCAGTGGAGTCATTTGGTCTTTGGGTTATAGGGAGTGTGGAGTCGCCAGGTGAATGATTTACAACTTACTGTCCACCACAGGGGTTAGGCACTATCACCTTTCAACGATAACCTCAAAACACAACAAACTCTAACCAGAGATTGACTGGGAGGGCATTTACCAGATATGTCACCTCCAAGGGGATGAGATCCGGAGGCTACCTGGCCCTGTCCAGGCTCTGTATAAGAGTACAAGAGAACACAATAAATGACACTAAGGTTGTCTGAGAAGAGGTGTGACTACTGCCAACCTAACCAGAGATTGTGGGTCTTGAATGCCTAGGGATGTTCAAAGTGTAATGCACTCAATTTCCCCAGCGGAGTTGCCATTATGTTGGGGTTCCCATGTTTTGGCCAGATTGGCAAGACCAAAAGATGAGACAACATTAGAACCACTTTTGGGCCCTAGGATCTAGCCCTCCTGGACCAGGAGAGGGATCTCTCCATTAAAGCAAATAATGATATATCTTTGAAAGCTCAAATTGAGATATTAGGCTAGTTATGAAGCACAATGGGGGGTTTTAAATGATTTGGTTGGTTGGTTGCTGGGTTGGTCATGAGATCATAAACTGAGAAAGAGATGGAGAGAGGAGGAACAAAGTAGCAGGATGTTTCAGCAAAGAGGATAGGTCAAGAAAGTGCCATCCATTGGGCTATGGAGTCATGAAAGGAGAATTACTCACAACACATAGCCAAGGCTTTCAGAGGGCAAGTCATCGACACTAAAGGATCTTTTAGATAGATGATGGAATGGAACATTAAGGAGAAAAGGTGAAAGAAGGAAAAACAACCAAATTTCTGTCTATAGATCAGGTCAGAGGTCATTTAACTCCAAACCTGCTTGGACATACTCAAAGGCAGCTCTCAAAAAGGGACAAAGGGGCTGCTTATATATCGAACTAGAGGTCATTTAACTCCAGGTCTGCTTTAGCAACTCCAAGGGAAAAAACAGAGATAAATTTGACAAAGAAAACATCCAAGCAGCAAACCCCCAAGTTCATACATCTGCCATCAGGCAATAACATCCGCTGCACTGGTTAAACCACATGAATTCACTCTTAGATAACACATAAAGCAGAAGACATTAAAGGTAGGGAGAGCAGGAAACATATGGCACCTAACAAGGGTGAATCCTATGTTATACTTCTGTTGCCTACCAGAAGAACATGAAACAGTATGCAAATGTAAAACAGAGTTAGGGAAAACATCACCAATAGTAATAGACCAGGATCCTGTGAAATGCGCTTTGATTAATTGATGCAAAACCAGTCATGTACAATAAGCCCAATGGCTAATACAATCCAAAATTTCTTATCCCAGCCTATTACATACAAACTACTCCGCTATTCCCTCCCAAGACTATTCTAACAGTCAGAATGAATCCCTCTAACAGCAACAACCGAACAACTGAGCAACAACAACCTTTACAATGTGTTCTTCTGGATTCTTATAGGAGAAATAGAGCAGAAGAGGTAGGTGAAGAATTAAATGAATAATTAATGCTCATAAGAGGAGGAAAACCGCAACCCATTCTGCTTTAAATCTATGCATTAACTTCTGGCACTCTGGCTGCAGTATTAATGCCATTCTCTGTTGACTAGACAAAACTGGAGAAATAATGATGCTAGGGTCTCCATACCGTGTAACAAATGCTTCTTTATGGTATAGGACTGCTGAAAGGGCGTAAATCTTCCTTTAGGCACAATGTAGACTGAAAAGATGATGTGTACCGTGTCCTTTCAAGGAAGAATGCTCTGCTGATACAGAAACCCTGATAATATAATATCTCTGTGCATTGGATCGTCTGAGCGATCCACGGGGTCTTCAAATTTGTAATTTTTCCTTCTAAAAATCCCTGCAGAAGCTCAAAAATCTTCTATTTCTGGCCTCGAGCTCTCTGCTGTTCTTGTACTGCCTCTGTCTGTGAATTTCGAGCTTCAATGGCGCTGGAGGGTTGGTAGAGTTTTAACTCTGTCCATTGATGAATTTATGGCGCAAACACCCCTCCAGACATTTCCTGTAACATCAGGCTCTGAATACAGCCTCTGCACACGATCCTCATCGATCCCTCTGTCGTTGTAACAGAGATCGCGCATCATGGCGGTCATTCCCTGTTGAAAACCCTGCAAAATGGGTAAACTGGTTGAGAAAACATACATGGGGGTGGCAGACACAATGGAGATGATGGGGATAGCCATGCAGAACAAACAAACGGTGGAAATGTGCAGGAACACGGTGGAAACATTCATGGCGTGGAGAAGGTGGCGAATTGCAGTTGCAGGTGGAGAAATGAAAATTCAACGTAAAACATTGAAAAAGGCCCTTTTGGATGAAAAAATATGAATGGATGGGGAGATTTCATGGTGGGCACACGTGGAGATGACGTGGCGGGACCGGGGACGGTGGAAAAGTCAGCGGCGGGTGAAAAAATCTGGACCGTCGATCGTGGCGGAGATCAACGGCGGAGGACGACGGACGGCGGGCTGGGACATGGACTATCGCGCATGCAGCTTCATTACCCATCGTGCATCTTCATTGAGCGATAGCCATCGGATGGCCCGCTCCAGATCAGACGGTCTTCAGGAATTTCGCTGGGCATCCGTGGTCGAGAGATAACGCGCGGGGGATGACTTTAACAGGTGGGAAAAGTGGTTTTGGAATCGTACAAGAGGACAGGTGGCAGACGATGAGTGGAATCGTTGGGCTATCGGGAAATACCGCCCATTGCCCAAAAGCAGTGCGAAATAAACCAGCGGGTTTGGAACAGTTGCATGGGGACCACCGGCGCGGGCGCGTTGCGGACCGTTAGATCTGGCGGACAAACGAACGGTGGAGATGCGGTGACGGGTGGTGAACGGGGAAAACGATGGAGGCAGCGGGGGCGACGATCGTGGTCCATTCTGTGCAGATCGACGGCTATAATCACGCCCGATGAACAAATGGGACGAGCACCTTAGGGGCTAGCACTCGGGTCACGACGCTGGGTTATATGGAGAGAAAAAAGGCGCGGGGCTAGCGGAAAAGGGGCTGAGGCCTATTATATGGTCGGAAGTGGGTTTTTAATCCATTTTCAATGACATTTATGTTTTTTTGGCCCATTTCCAAAGTGTTTTAAGGCCAGCCAAGGGCAATGATAGGGGGATGAAGGGTGAAAAAGGCCAGACAAAGGGTAAAAATAGGATTTAAAGGGGGATTTAGGGAAAAAAAAGGGTGTAGTGATTTTAGAGGGGATTTCAGGGACAGACAAGGGAAATTGGGGGGAAAGAAAGGGGACCTTGACCAAGGGGGACAAGGGATAATAATGGGCCTTTTGAGGAACAAAGATTATAACCAGTGAGGTTTTAGATGGGAAAACAGCAGGGGGAATTTCACATAAGGCAAAGCACAGAGAGACCTCAAGGATGATGTGTCTTCAGGGGAGATGCATTCCTTGAAGGTCTCCAAAATGACATAGCCCCCAACTTGCTTGTCAAGAATTTCATAGGGGGGCTAACATAGTGAATAGAAACCAATGATGATCAAACTGTCTAAGACTTTACCAACTCACATTAAACTCAAATACATAGAGCTATTTAAAGAATTTTCTGATGTTTTTGTGTGGAGTTACGAAGATCTGAAATCCTATGACACTGAAATAATTCAGCAAAAAATCCCTCTCAAGGAAAACCAAAAGCCATTCAAATAGAAGCTGCGCAGAATTAACCCTGTTCAGTTATCTTTGGTTGAGAAGGAGATTAAGAAAATGTATGAAGCTGTTATTATTGTCCCTATTAGATATTCTGAGTGGCTGTCTAATCTGGTGTCAGTTAGGAAGAAAACAAGAGAGATTAGGCTTTGTATAGACTTTAGAGACTTAAACAAAGCTTCACTCAAGGAAAACTACCCTTTACCCAAGAATTTCTTTGCTTGATGGCTATTCGGGGTACAATCAGATTTTAGTTCACCCAGATGATCAATTAAAGACAACGTTTACTACGCCTTTGGGCACTCTCATGTACGTAAAAATTCCCTTTGTTCTAATGAATGCTGGAGCAACTTTTCAGAGAGCCATGGACATAGAATTCTCGGAAGAGCTGGGTTACTTCATCATTATTTATCTTGATGATGTCACTGTGTTTTCAAAGACAGATGAAGAACACTTAGAACATTTGAGAAATTTTTTCGAGAAATGCAGAAAGTTTGGGATATCTTTAAACCCTAAGAAAACACTATTCGGTCTCCAAGAAGGTAAACTTTTTGGGCACATTATTTCAGAAGAGGGTATTAAGATAGACCCCAAGAGGATTGAAGCCATATTGCAAATCTCTCATCCTCGAAACATCAAGGAACTCCAATCTTTCATTCGAAAGATTAATTTCTTGAGAAGGTTCATACCCAACTTGGCTGAGTGCCTTAGGAATATAAAAAACATGCTGAAGAAGGATCAAGGGGTGAAATGGACCTTGGAAGCAAAGAAGTCCTTTGAACTGGTGAAACAAGCGTTAACCAAAAAATCGGTTCTAATAAGTCCCGATTTTTCAAAATATTTTTATATTTTTTCATTTGCATCAGAACATACAATAGACGCTGTCCTTTTACAAAAAAATCCACAAGGACAAGAGCAGTCTATTGCATTCTTTAGCAAGGCATTGATAGATGCTCCTTTGAAGTATAACATTATGGAACAACAAGCTTTTGCTTTGGTTAAAGCTTTAAAGGACTTCAGAGTATACATCCTACACTCACACATCATTGCCTTTGTCCCAAATTCAGTTGTGAAAGACATTCTAACATAGGACCCAGATGGTAAGAGAGGTAAGTGGATTGCGGTTATTCTTGAATATGATTTAGAGATCAAGCCCACTAAACTCATCAAAGGCCAAGGTCTAGGTAGGCTAATGGCTGAATCCAATTTTGAAGTTCTTGATATTAATATGATGAATGCTTTAGATGACCAAGAAGAATTCTCAACTCCCATTGTTGAAGATCATTTTATGAATTCCTCTTGGTATGCTAATATTTTATTTGTTTTGCTTAATTTGAATACACCTCCCGGTTTATCAAAAACAAAGGCAAGGTTTTTGAAGTTAAAAGCTGTAAACTACTGCATTATAGATAAATGTCTTTATTGGAAAAATGCAAGTGGGATATTGCTTAAATGTTTGCCTGAGTTTGATGCAGAGAAGGTTAAGCACAAATTCAATGAAAGAGAATGTGGGGGCCATCTCTACTGGAAGACAACAGCCAATAAAATCCTAAGGGCTGGTTATTATTGGCCCACTCTCTTTCTAGATGTCCATAAGATGATAATTGCCTATCATAAATGCCAAATTTTTGAAGGCAAAAGAAATTTGTTACCCTTACCTCTGCATCCCATCACTGTTTAAGCTCCTTTTCAATAGTGGGAACTTGAATTCATAGGAGAAATCCATCCACCATCATTTGCCCAGCATAGATGGATTCTCACTGCCACAGACTACTTCACCAAATGGATAGAAGCCATCCCTTCGAGACAAGCCAATTACTCAGTTATCATAAAATTCATAGAGACTCATATCCTCTCTAGATTTCGTTGTCCTAGGAAGATCATCATTGATAATGCAGCAACATTTGGATCCAAGAAGATGGTTGAATTCTGTCACAAATATCATAAAAAATTGGGTCATTCCATGACCTATTACCCTCAAGGTAATGGACTAGCATAATCCTCAAACAAGATTTTGGTGAACATAATCAAGAAGCTGTTGGAGGACAACAAGAAGTCTTGGCATACAAAGCTAGTTCATGCACTATGGGCTGACAGATTAACATTGAAGAAATCTATTGGTATGTCACCCTTATAGCTTGTGTATGGTACTGATGCAATTTTTCCAACTAGCCTTGGTGTACCAGTTATGAAGTTGATTCAAGAGTTGCAAACTGAAGATAATGACATGATCAGAAGAATAAATCAAACCATTCACCTTCAACAAACCAGGGAGGAGGTTTATAACAAAGCATTACAAAAGAAAGAAATCATCAAGAAATTTTTTGATAGAAGAACAAGGGCCAGCAATTTCAATGTTGGGGACAAAGTTTTAAAGTGGGACTCAAGGAGAGAAGACAAGGGCAAGCATGGCAAATTTGAAAACTTATGGCTTGGCCCTTATCTCATTCATTCAGCTGCTGGTAACAATGCTTATTTCTTACAGGAGTTGAATGGAGCAGAACTGTTTGGGGGTCTTGTTAATGGCAGGATGCTCAAACATTACTTTTCTTGATTTATTTCATGTTTTGAAGCCTTTTTATATTTTTTCTCATTATAAATATTTCATCCACCATTGCATTCAAAGTTAGAAAAACAAAAATACAAAAACAATAGAAGAAAGAAAAGAGGGAAGATTGTAAAAACAATAAAGGTACAGCCCCATACCAAAAAAGAGAAATAAATTCTGAAAGTGTGCAAGCTCAAATGCCACTCCTAAAAAACACACTTCTAGTTAGTCATACAGTCTAATCATGGCTAACTAGTTTTAAATTTACTGCTGATAGGTTAGTGAATTTGATTTTCCAAATAGTTTAATCTTGGCTTATCGGTTAGGTAGATTAGGCTAGAAATTAAAGGTTCAAACAAGATTAAAATACGAACCTTAGTTCTCAAAAGAGAAATGACTCAAATTTGTTTATTTCTTGAGTAAAAAACAGAGGTAAAACTGGTTCTAATAAGCTCAAAATCTGAACCAGATAAAAAGGAAAAACAACTCGAATAAACTCAAAAACAGAGCTGAAGAAAAGGGAAGGTCGTGCTTAGAAATTTCAGATCTTAAGCCTTCCATTTTGATTTAATTTTCTGTAAAAATAATGTCTATGTGCAGCCTTTTTTTCATGCCATAGATCAGCTACAAGTTAGACTGTTTAAACCTGACTTGTAGGCTTTTAAATTTCTGTTTTAGAAATTAGTGAATAAAAATCTGTTAGACTGTTTAATCCTAACATATTAGTAGATTAGGTAGAGAAGAATATGAACTCAACTGTTTAATCTAAGTTCATGGAGAAATAAGAAGTAGAAATAGATTAGGTTTTTCGCTTTCAAAAGAATAAAATGTTTGTAAAAAGAAAAAATGTTAGATCAGTAGGATTGGGTAGGTAGAAAGCTTGTGTTGATGAAGTTCCATTAATTTCCATGGCTGCTAACATTTTCAAATTAGAAGAAGATCATTCAAGTGAAGAAATTTGCAGCCCAATGGATGAGGCACTGATCAGCCTCCCAGAGAATGCAAGTCTGAAGTTCTTAATGCCTTCATGAAGGCACCATCCCCAAGTGGAGCCACTGTTAGCCACCTATAAAATTTGTTATATCAAAAGGTGGCTAAATCATTTTTGGAGCCTTCAAGAAACATTTTTTATTGCTAAAAATGTTATCTCTTGAAGACTCACGAAGATATCATGCCCTTTGTTTAACCTTCACTGTTGTTTCCCTTTCAAACTCAGAAATTATGTTGTTTTCCATGAAGAAAAGACTGCTGCAAAAATCCATTTTTCCCTTCCCTCCACTCAAAAATAACCTTCATTTTATTCCTTTTCCCCCATCAAATTCCTCTATTTTTCATTTATTCCCCTTTCCCCTTCATGAAAATCCTTTTACAAAGTTTAAAACTCATTTTTTAAACTTTGCCGAAACCCCCAAATCCATCAAAAACTTTGAAAAATTTCATAAAAAATAAGTGTTTTGAATATAGGCTTAAGCCCCTTTGGGCTAAGTCCTAACCACTTCCCCACCATATTCCTTGGAGCTGGAACCAAGCGCTAAACCCTTTCGGCGCTTATCGCATTGGTGAAAACAGAGCGCACAAGTCTATTTCCTATGGTGAAACCTCCGATGTGATTAGCCCATTGTTTATAAACCCCCGATATTATTGCTGATTCATATAACCGCAAGCCCGCAATCGGGTCCTAAACTTTGTTAATAAACCCATCCCGATCAAATTTTTCTTTTGAAAATACATAAAAACCCCTTTTTCTATGGTTTAAACTAAGCGCGTCGGTGCGATGTTTTTAATGAAAAAAGATCATTGATTTTGTTTCCCCGATCAACGATCCTTATAATCTCACATCAGAGATTTGTTAAATGGGTAGATTGAAAGACCGGCACCAAAGTTCCAATGCGATTTGCCTTTATACATATAAGACCTAGGCCTATTTCTTTTCATATAAACCAACGACCCCGCATACGGGTGCCAAGCCATTTCATATATATAACTCGCCCAACACCATAAAAACCTTTGTTTTTTATTATTAAATTTTTGGTTTAATATATTATAGTGGTCCCGCTCGTTCATTGGTCGGAGCCCTTCTCCACCGTTGATCATTGGGCCAATCCGATGGCCAGTGCTATATCGCATCAGAAATTTTTCATTGGGCACGTTAATACTTCCCCACCCCCGATTGGTCACTCCTCGATGAATTATCTGCCGTCGATCTGATCTACAGATCGATGGCCCACATTTAATCACTTCGGCCCCCCCCATGTCCATTACCCCGACGATTGCGAAAGCTCCGATTGCATCTGGGCCGTCCACGTGTCTAGATTAGACGGTCCAGAATGCGTCTCCCGACTTTGGTTAAAAATCATGCGTCCCGCTTCATAATGTTTTTCGGCCAATCTCAGCCGTTGATCTCTGCAGATCAGTGGCCCTTATTAACCCTTTATCTGCCTTTGTATTATTTCATTTAACTCAGATTCGATCTTAGCTGTTGATTTGTTCCATCTAACGGCTCATATTAACTCTGACGGGCCTGACTCTTGTGGGTCCTGCCTTCCTCAAGATTTGATCTCCACCGTTCATCTTTTGATCCAACGGTCCAGGTTAATACCGATTTCCCCTTGCCCCACTTGTTATCACCCGTGCACCTATCAGTCATTGCGCTCATTCCACAGCCGTCAGATCTAATACCCCAGATCTGACGGTGGATGCGAATTTTCGCGTAACTTTGAGCACGCCCGTTAATCTTTAGAAATCACGTGATATGGGCGGTATTCAAAATCCACGTGTCAGCCTCTGACGCATATCATGTCCAAAAATCTAAAACCGATTTTCTGCCCTTCTGCCGCGCGAAACCCATGGTTTCCCCCTCCGAAACCACTTTCCCCTTTTTCATTGTGTTTTATCACGTTGTGTTTCCAGCCATTGTCTCTGCAGATCAACAGCTCTGATCTAATATGGCCATACACTATCACCCTCCGCCTTCACCAAAGGGCTTTCAAGGAGCAATCTCCGCCATTGATCTCGGGTTCCAACCTGATCCAACGACCCAAAATCATATGGAAACCCCAATTTACATTTCCAATACATTTCCTCTGCCAAAGGGAATTTTCCCCTTTTCCTTTGTATTTTTCACATTTTCCACCATAATATAGTAATGTGATTATTGCCCCGATTTGTCTCGACTGTTGATCAAATTAGATCTATGGCTCAGATTTAATATTCTGCACCATTCTTCCAACCACCTTCTATCTAACCCCCGCAAGCGCATCTCCACCGTTGGATGCTTTCATCCAATGGCTACGACCTAACACGCAACCTCTAAAGTAGTTAAACCTTAAATATGCAGGATTTTATAACATGTTTGGGTATTTTGTAGGTTTAAATGGTATTTACATTTTATTAAAGGAAAAACCAAAGGTCGGGGATGATGATCCCCCCACGCCTTTGTGCATAAAGAAGAATCATTCCGGAGGGTTCAAAGTCACGTTTCATCGGTGCATCGTGAGCATTGATGCCATATGAACCCTCTGCGACACCCGCACATCAACAAGACACAGTAAGATTAAATCAAATCAAAGAGTATTAGTGTTGAAGACCTAACCACAACAGAACAAAAGATTAAAAATTAATTCCACAGTTTAATGGATTACGGCTAAGATCGAAAATCAAAAGCCTAATCCACTAAATTAACCATGTTTAAAGAAAATCAAGAATATTTATCAGACAGAGGATGCCTCCATTGCCACATCAGAGGCAAATTGATTCCTCTCAGCTACCAAATTGCCACCTGTAGCCTCAAAGCATTCAACAGAGGCCGAGTAATGACCAGAATAGAGGATATTTTCCTCACGACAACCGAACAGTTAATTCAGCCGAAGAATTTATTGCAAAATATCTGCTGAGTTACTACAGAGATGACACAGAGCCACAAAGTCAACAAAATCACCCCACCGAGCTTAAATACTTAATGTAAACCAATTAATATAGGAAAATATCTATAAAATTCTCCATTGAGCCCCTCAAAGTCCGAGAAGTACTAAATCTATATTAATTAAACCCTTAGATATTTTCCCTTTCGACCTCCTCATCCTTCTATAAAATCTTATTGAGGAGTTCATTGTAAACGTTGGTTGCAGAACTTTGAAATATACTTGTGCTAAAAAATTCTACTTGTAAATAGTGTTCAAAGGCTCTTGGAGCTCTGTTTGTGATTAAATAAGTTAGGCTGATAAGTGAAGATGATTGCTGAACTGAAACATTGGACTTGAAGCTGTAACTGGTTTGACTTCAATATACAAGCTGTTTCTTGGGATCCTGGTCTATATCATTGGTGAAGTGCCCCTTTCTTTGTTATTGTTTTTCCTTTCATGTATGCCATATTGTCCACTATTATTTGATAAATAACAACAAGCATAGAGTTAGGACTTACTGTTTAAAGTACCCTTCTCTGACTGATAAGCTTTATCTCAATGTTTTCCTCCAATTTGTTTATTTAAGAATGATTCAATATAGTTTAAGCAGTTAGGAATGCTGTGTTCCCTCGTCCTACTTTTTTCTTTAAAAATTGTTCTTAAATGTTATTTTCATTATTTTCTTATTAAATTTAGACTTGAAAAGTGATGGTGAGCCCTGTTTTCTAGCTTCTATTCTCCAAAGGCAATTCTGAAAATTTCCCTAAGTGTTTGCTGAAAGCAGACTAGGTTTAAAAGTACCTTATCTGATCTTAAGTTGCATTTTGTTTCTCTTCTATGTTTTTCATCCTTTCTGAAGGTAATTATGTGGGTTACTGGATTGTTTGTCTCTTGAGTTATCTTTAATACAAGCTTGTCCAAATAGGTCTATGGTGAGCCCTGCCCTTTGGTTGGTTTTAAACAGTTGCTTAAAATGATTTTTCTTGTTTGGACTGACAATAAATCCTTGTTGAAATTATTATCAGTTTCCACCCGTCCAACACTTTTATTGTTTCCATTTCATAATTTTATCTCAAAGTTCTTGTGATATAGATGACTTTCCCCTTGGATCACTCTTGAATTGTTGCACAATTAAAAGCCCTATTATGACTCCATAGCCCAATGGACTAAAAACTAGCGTTATATCTATCTTTTTAACCAAAGCCTATTCTGATTGCTTGCAAATTCATACCTTTGAAACCCTTTCCATTTAGAACTTTCCATCCAAATAATAGTCATGCTCAACCATCCAAAACAAAACAAAAACCTTGGCCTTCATAACTAGCCTAATATCATTACCCAAAAGCTTTTAAAGATAAATCAATCTTTGCTCTTTATTGGAGAGATCCCTCTCAGGATTCAGGAGGGCTAGATCCTAGAATCCCAAAGTGGTTGAAATATTGTTCTCCTTGCAGTTTGACTTTGCCAATATTGTGAATTACAGGGAGCTAAAAAAACCAACATAATTAAATTATACAGTGACAAAAAATAGTTTTTAGATGTTGTGTATTCCATTAAAAAATTTCCTCACTATATAAAGGGATATCGAGTCTTCTTATATAATAATCATTCTGCTATTAGATATCTAACCAATAAACCTATCACTAATGGATGAATAACGCGATGGTTGCTGTTATTGCAAGATTTCTATATTACCATAAAGGATAGCCTAGGAAAGGAAAATATCCTTGCAGACATTCTGTCTAGAATACCTAAAACAATAGATCCTTCACCAGTGGAAGATCAATTTCTAGACGAACACTTGTTTTCCGTAACAATGAAGAAACATTGATATGCTGATGTGGCCAATTACCTGGCAAAAGGAAAACTGCAAACACACTTGCCACCCAGGGATAAGAAACTTATTATTCAGTGTAGTGCACAATTATAATGGATTAATGGATACCTCTTTCATACATGGCCTGAATATCAGATACACAGATGCATTAGAGAGGACGAGATTTACGAAATTCTCAGAGCCTGTCATGATGAACCCTGTTGGAGTAGGGTCCTCTAAGGCACAAGTTCTAAAAGATTTTTTTGGTATGTTTTTATGTGCACGCTGCGCAGATGAAGTGAAAGGTATTTTAGCCTCAATTTTGGATGTAATTAAGATTAAATGTAAACCATGGGCCTCAAACCATGGTTTGAGACCATAGTATCTGCACGTTAGGCATATTATAAATATATAGAGTCTGTCTAAGCTAAGTAGTTCAATCAAGTGATATGTGACATTGATATTCTGATAGTATTTACATCTGTAAGGGTTTTTGGGTTGGGTGAAAGGTTCCTGCTGGCTATGTGCATGGAGACCTAGTCCTGGTTGTGTGCGGAATCCACTGGTTGTGTGCGCAGAAGGGATTGTAAGGGTTATGTAAGGAAAGAAAAAAGATGTATTGAAAAATTCGAAAGACTAATATAAAGAACAGTTTTGGCAAGCTCTTTGTGTTATGCATTTATGTTCATTGTTTATGATTTAATATTGCAATATCTGTTACTTATTGATGAATGCACAAAGCTATTTGATATGTTTATTCATGAGTATTTCGTATTTGTTAAAGTATTACGTTGATTAAGGTCGAGATCTAGTTCTGGTGGTTATCTGCGCTAAGCAAGGCAGTGATTCTGTGTTATTCTGTGAATGATTGTGTTAGCCTCCTATACCAATAGGTTTCATTTTTCATGATTGTCTTGATGGAATTATGGAATATGTTCAAACCTTCTTACTTGAGCAAAGGTGTTCCATATTCTTGGAAAAAATAAAAAAATCAAAAAGTTAAAAAATGTAAAGAGGGTATACCCTAAAAGAAAGATCAAAGGGTAAAAAGAATAAAATGGTCAAAAAAGAGAAAGAAATGAACCCCAAGCAAAAAATAGACCAAGGAAAGTGTGCAAATCCAAATGCCACTACTTTTTCATTTGTTGTAATAAAGCAATTGTGTGCAGCTTTGCCACAATTCATGAATAAGTCAAACTGTTTAAACTTGGCTTAGTCATATTTCAATTTCATGTTATAGATTAGAGAATAAATATCTAGCCAAACAGTTTAATCTTGGCATATAAGTAGCTAGGTAGAGTGAATAAAAGGTGCTCAACAGTTTAATCTGAGCCCTTGGATGTAATAAGGGTAGAAATAGATAGATCTATCATGTAAAAAAGAAAAGATTGAAAAGGGTTTGCAAGTCTAAATGCACCCTAATAAAGAAAAGAAAATGGTAGTTTTAAGTAGATAGGATAGGTAGATGGTGCTGCAAAGTGTTATCTGATGAATGGTGCTGCTACATGTTGGTTAATCGTTTACTTTCATCACAAGTACTAAAGCAGGAAATACACTGAAAAATCACAGCAAGCAAAGTCAAATTCATTAACCTCCCTCATCATTTTTCCCTCAAGAGTTTTACTAATTTCCCCCAAAAGTACTAAGGTAATTTGAGATCAAAAGGGCTCAAGGCATTTACTTGACTTCTGGAGGGACCGGACCCTCGGCCTAATGATCAAAAAAGACCTAAGCACTTGAAATAATTCATCATTGTTATCTTCCATCTTTAACTTTTTCCTAAGTAAAATCCTATTTTACTTAGGAAACTGATGCAACATTCCATAAAATTCCTCAAAATAACTTGTTATTCTAAGTTTAAAGTGTTGAAGATAAAATGTTGTAATTTACTTCACAAGTTATCACTTTCTTAGATGTACAAAGATGTTTTGATTCTCCTTGTCCTTTGCCATATTAACATTTAATTCTACTATATTAACTCCCTAGTGAAATACCCTTTCCTAAGTATATAACTCCCTTTTTTATATATACCCCAAAAAACCCCTTTATTATAATGTTTTAACCAAAGTATTTATCTCCCTAAAATTCATTAAAACCCGCCTATAAAAGCCCTTTGGTTAAAAATATAGCATAATACATAAATCCCGCCCCTATGGTGAAATAATTGTATTAATTAATTCATCATATAATAAAATATATGAAAACGTTAAACATACAATATGTGTGTTTAATACCAAAAACATCAATAAAACTTTGCGAAAGTTTTGTGCCACCGTGGCCTGTCCACGTGGCATTCCGCTTAAGCAAACCCCGCCGCAACCCTGTTCATTATACACATGGGATTAATTAGTCATCTGGACTAATTAACAACCTTCTCCGCCTATTAAAATTTCCCCGGGGTGATTACTTTACGCGTTAAAACCTTTTAAAAACCCGACGGGCCCACCTTTGAACCCTCCGCATGTTCCCCATCCCTTCAACCGTTGGATCAGCCTCCCGTAGATCCACGGTCATTATTAATCCCGCTGCCCATCCCTTGCCAGCATGTTAACCAGCGGGGGATGGGTGGTTTTTGAAAAGTCAGACATCCACGTGGCAAATGCTCTGTGGAATCGCTCCCCCCGCGATCAATACCACCCTCGACCAAAAGCGGTGCGGGAGTACCGCTTACCGCTTACCGCTTACCGCCCGACTCCGCACACGTCATCCCGTACTACCATGACGTCACACCTCGAAAAAAAAACAAAAAACCCTTTTAACTTGCAAATAAGCCATTTTTCGTGTTTTTTAGTGATTTTCATTATTCTGAGAAGAACGTTGCTCCCGCTGCGATTTTCGAATTTTCTGCTGTAATTAACCATTTCGCCCCAAAATTCTGCTGCGCCCGTGTTGAAGAACATCCCTACCATTGCTCATTACCTGTCAAAGAACCAGTTTCCGTCTAAAAACAGGTATTTATCATTTCACGCCCCGAATGCGAATCAAACTTAATTTCCTTTGTTTTTTCTCTGAAAAAGTGGTTAGAAAGCATCGCTGAGTCCTCCCTGAAGATTTCAAACCTGTGGATTTGCTTCCCAAACTTGCAAATTGTTTTAACTTCCTCCATTTCATATATCCCGTCCGGTCTGTAAGAAAAACGAAAACCTCCATTTTGAATCCACAAGAACCAAAATGGAGATCCCAGCAGCTCTAAATATCACTCCATTGAGTGCTCCTCACCGTGAATTGGACTATTTACCTCTGATAGATGAAGATTTCCAAATAAAAGACCTGCATTTTGATGAAAGTCCCCGTTTGAGCTTCTGTCGCTGCAGAGACGAATACTCAAAGGGGCAAGATCTTATAGGGTTGTGGGAATCCAATTTCCCGAGATATCTCATCCCCTCAGTGCTTATTTTCCCAGAAATTATCCACTGCTATCATGCCAATTATGATCCAAATCAGAAAGCAGTTTTATCCCCAAGTCAAAGCGTATCAAAATCAAAGAGTATCAGTGGATAAAGTGTATCAGGTAAAAGTCAGAGTGAAAAGTCAAAACAAAGTTACAGAGCAGTCAAAGGTAAACAGTAAAAATGAAGTTACCGAGGCAGTAAAATGGTAAAAATAAATGAAAGTACTTTCACCAAAATTGAAGTTTGTCTAAAGTGAAAGTAAAACAGTCAAAAGAGCAAGAAAGTAAAAAGATGAAAAAACATAACAAGAAGGAACATTTTTGCAGAAATTACATGTTTTAGTCATTATTTTGCAGAAAATATTGTGACCAATACAAGATGAATTTTGCAAAACTGAAGGAGGTTTATGTTCTTAAGAGTACCATCTACAAAAACCTCTCTCACTTTCCTAACAGCTATTATGGTTTTGGAAATATTAAACAATGTTGAAAAGCACTTTTTGCAGAAATTTACAGTCAAGTCATCATTTTGCAGAGAATATTGTGGCCAATTAGAAATAAATTTCACAAAACTGAAGGATTTTTTTGTTTCTAAGAGACCCATATACAAAAACCTATCTCAGTTTTTGCACAGTGGTTTTATAATGAGAGATACATGCGCATCTTTACAGGCCATTTTTCAGACTCTGTAAAACTCTGTTTTACACATATTTTTTACAGAGAATATTATGCACAGCTGGAGAGGAATTTTAGGAAAGTGAAAGAGGTTTATCTCACCAACATATTTATCCACAATAACCTCTTTCACTTTTTACATATCTATTATGGATTGATAAATACGAAGATATCATTGGACCCCAAGTTTGCAGAATTGTTGGAGCAGATTGCACAAAGAAAGGAAGCAGTTAGTGACTTGGATGCCTCATCATCAAATAAGAGTTGGATCAAATTCGAATTCTCCTCTTTGTCATAACTTATCCATCAAAAATAGTGCCAAATAGTTTGAGTGTCCTTTACTTTAGTTCTATTTATGTAAATAGTTGGAGAGATTTGTGAACCAATTTTGATATTTGTTTCAAGATATTTTAGTTTAGAATTTGTATAAATACTCCACTCTTGGAAGCATTTGGGGTGGATTCTATTACTCTGCTGTAACATTGAGATTTTCGGAATAAAAGCTTTTGGAAAAATTTACTTGTGGCTTACTGGATGACGATTTGAAGCACTGGACTTGTTGCAGGATTCATGTGTTGGACTACAGTTCAATAAGTGTTTCTACCTTTTGTCTGAAATTTTATATTAGTTTTTAATACCATCATATTCATTTCTGAATAATTTACATAAAAGATTGAAACATAATTTGCTTAATTGTACTCTGTTTTCAAATGTAATTGTTCTTGATGTTTTCTTCTAAATTAGCTATAAGCATGAATTCTTAACTGCTCCTGCTTTGCTAATTTAAACATTGTTGATTACTATAATAAAGAATCCTTCATTGCTCTTTGTTTGTAGTCATTTCACTTCTTTCTTCCGAACATGGTGAAAGATTCTTAGTTGCCTTTCATCCCTTCAGGATCATCCCATCCACTTTAAATTTTAAGGATTGTTCTCTGTCTAGCTATCTTGCCCTGTAATACCATCTTGTGCCTAGAATAGAAATCCAGTAAAGCCATCCTTTGACTCCATAGCCTAATGGACTGAAAGCCCTCAACCTTGCCCTTAGTTTGTGGATTCCACCAATTTTCAAACAAACCCTTGAATCTATAACTAGCCTAAAACCTTTCAAGAACAAAGATAAATTATAAAGAGAGAGCCCTCTCTGGATGCAGATTGGCTAGATTCTGCATCTAAAAGGTTGGTTTGTGGTTACCTCGGGTATACTTTCCTCTTACACAACTTCTGGGAAAACCTGAGTGATAACAGATTGCACATAATCTGTAATTCTGTTATAAACTCACCTCGCACTCCTATAAAAGATCACTTAGGGTTTTTCTGAGGACCACTTCATTAAATTCTCTCTCAGGGTGTGGAAACCTGGTTCCAACACCCCTCCATACTGCTTCAAGTGGGACTTTGGCCTACACAAGCAGATCATTTCCAAAAGGGCCAGTAGTTGGAGGGTTTGTTAGTTTATGCATAAACTCCAAATCTGGGTCAGGACCCCTCAAGCCAACAAATGGTCCATTACCAGGACTAGGATCATCATTTTGAGGGAGATTTGATGTTGTGGCCTCTGTCGCGAAAAAAATTACAGGACTAGTTGGATAGAAATATCCTTGAATTTGCGCTGCAAGAGAATAAAAACACTAAATTGTCTAACGAACAATGAGTATAGAAGTATATTTATACCGAATTGCACCAACGTTTCTTCTGTTATTTTGTGCATGAACTGCAGGAGTGGTTATCATGCTTAGCTGAATTCCATCACTGCATCAAAGATGACGTAGTTACAGAATGGACTCCTGAATTGATCCAACAGGAAGAGAAGTTTGATAATAAGATCACTCGCGTGGTAGATAATTGGATCGATTGCCTTTTGGGCAGATTTGTGACTGAATTTTCTGTTGACCAATTTGTGTCATATTCTAAAGCAGAAAGAAGGTTTTTCAAAGGTTCTAGAGGTAAGTTCCTATGCTCATTGAAATTATTACTGAAAATGATATTGTGTGAATAGGTTTGTCTGTGCGAACATACTGCTTGAATGCATAAAAGAGGTTTAGTTACATGCAGTGGAAGAACTTACATAGAAGACTCTGAAAAAGTCCTTTATAGCCCTTTGAAGCCTAGATATGATAGTGAAACTGAACCAAAAACTAACTCTAAAGAAGAAAAGTCATCATATCAGAAGCCCTTGAATATGTTTCCCACTCCATCCACTCCACTTCTGAGCTCACATCACAGATCACCTACCCCACTGTGCAGTCCATCTACCCCTCCACCTTCACCCCCTCCTGAGGTAGATATGGCTGCATCCATGAAGTTACCTAATTTCAGAGGCATTGGAAATGAGGACACTGATCACTTCTGGTTTGTAACTATGGCTGTATGGTAGGCTCAAAAAGTAGACAATATTGATATTAGAAAAGCGCAGCTAGCTACTGCATTCCAAGATTGCGCTCTAGACTGGTACATTGGTATGCACAAGCAAACCCTAATGTTACCCCAGAACAAATTAAAGCAGCCCTGAAAGAGCAGTTTAAGAAACGTAAGTCATACGCGCAACTAGTGATAGAGATGAAGGATATCTGTCAAGAACCTAATAAATTTGTTTGGGAGGCTGATCAAATATTGAAGCACACCATCAGATATGGTGGATTTGTGATTGATGATCCTCGACATAAAGAATGGTTCATTGCTATATTTCTCCCACATCTGTGCCAGCCATTAGGTCAGAAAAATATTTCTACACAAGATGAGGCTGTAGAAATTGCAATGAAACTAGAAGCTACCCCAACACCTATGATGCTGGGAACTCAATAGATTTAGAGTCAGCTGGAAGCAATGCATCTGGAAATTAAAAATCTGCGCAAGGAAAGAGGCAAGGAGGTATGCACAAAGGTATGGTATATAAAATGCAAATATTCTAGGCATAATAAAGACTAGTGTCTTGTTTAAAAAAACTATCTGAATGTTGGAGGTCCTAGTCCATTGAAGAACCCTGTATGGTGTACTATATGTCAGATTGCTGGACTACATGACACAAATTCTTGCTCAAGGATTGGAATATATCACCCTGACTTGAAGCATCCATTTTGAAAATTATGTTCATCATTAGGGCATGATGAGAAGCATTGCCGAACCTATGATTTGATGTTGGATAAAGATGAGATCTATAGAACCCAGGTTGAACCTATAACACCAACATCCCCTTCTAGGCATGAAGGATTCCAAGGTAGAGGGAGAGGCCACAGAGGTGGATTATTTGGTCGAGGGAGAGAACAAGTGATTTACTATAACTGTGGTGATGTTGGCCATTATGCACACGACTGTCCGAATCCAACGCTAAAGTCCTACAGGTACTGTAGACAATTTGATCATGTTATAGAAGATTGTCCTGTCTTGATTTCTAAAATGCAGGAAAAGAAGACTCCAATTCAGAATCTTCAGATGGTTCACGCAGAAAACCGTGAAGAAGATCCTTGTGTGAATATAGTTACCAGGAGCAGTGTAGCTACCAATGAGGATAAGGAAACACAACCTGCCACTGATGTATGGATCCAAATAGCACCTACAAGAAAAGAAGGCCTTAATCTTCAGCACACAATTTTTTTTATTGAAGCAAGGAAATAATTCACAGATGGAGATACTTCAACAAGTGGTAGAACAATGAAGGGAGCTGGAGGAGAAGAAGAGATTAAGCCATTTTTACAAGCATGCATAAAGTTGTTGTGCAAAAAGAAGGCTGTTGAAAATTTGTAGGCATTGATAGATAATTGCACAGAAAAAGAACAACCTATGGTAGAACAATGAGCAGTCAAAAAAATCTATAAGAACAAGAAGAGAACGGGTAGAGAGATGCGTATGACTGTGTAGATTGGTGCTTATGAAATGGACCAAGTCATTCTAGATTTGGTATCAGATGCTAATGTTTTACCTAAAAAAACATGGCAGCACATGGGAGAACTGCAGCTGGAATGGTCCACTATCCAACTGTGGATGGCTGACCAATAAAAGATCATTCCCTTGGGGAGATTGTCAAAATTTGTGGTCAATATAGAAGGAGTTAAGGTGTTGGTAGACTTTGAGGTCATACAGATTGTAGATGATACTGATCCTTATCCTGCACTGCTAGGATTGGATTGATCCATTGACATGGATGGTGTTATCAATTTGAAGAAAATGAGAATGGAATTTGAGAGCAATGGATTTAGGGTCATCATTCCTCAAGATCTGGCAGAAGGTCAAAGGTATACTAAACCAGTGTCACGTTGAGGACGAGATTGATCAAATTTATAAGCTAACCTTGTGTGAGGAAGACTGGATTAATCCAACAATAGATGGGAATCTTAAATGGGAGAAGGATAGTTCTTTTTTTTTCAGACTTTGATTAAGAACTAGAGAATTGATAGAACCGCTTGCATGAGGTGTCTATGCTATGCTGTAATGGTGTGACCTGCGCTCTGCGTTATATAACATCCGAGGTATGTGATTTCCCACATTATGATGACTCAACTGATATAAACACATTCCTAGGAGAACTAGAAAGGTCCGTGCCGACAGAATAGAGGTTCCATGCTTTGGACCTTTGCTTGCGCACTACTCCAACAAGATGGTGGGAAACACATAAGGAGAATATGGGATAATGGGAAGAATGTGCGTAGATGATGAAACTACAATTTAAAAGCCCAGTAATTAAAGAGGAGGATTTATACTCTAGCAAAGAAGATCTACACAGACATCTGGCCAAGTGGAATTAGGTATGGGGTGTAGAACCAAGACTTGAATGGGTCGATATGTTTATTCATAAACTAGGAAAGGTTCCAACTGAATGGTACTTGGAAACAGAGTTGCGCAAAGGCACTAGTGAGTGGTCTATGCTGGTAGATATTTTTATTCTTACCTTTAGCATTGAAAGCGGGTTTGATACATTTGGTGAAGCTTTACTCCCATAAATCATTAATGCATCAATAAGGGTGACTGTGCAGTGCAGAAAATTGGCACTAGTATAAGTTAGGGAACCATGCACACTCACAAGACCCTCTATTCCTTTGAATACCCGAAAAATGCACTCCATGCTGAGCCTTGTGGGACACTACAGAAAGCGCATTCCCCAGTACAAATTGATAACTACGCCCATGACCAGATTAATCAGAAGAGGTGAAAAATTCCATTGGGATGATGAATATTAGAGAATTTTTCATTTACTAAGGGATATGACAGATACTACTCGATATGATTTTAATTACCTGGTCAACAAACCTGTATTGTGGGGGAAGAAATGTAGATGGTTATCCTTAGCTATGGATTATATGCGTAGTAAGGTGCGGCACGCACGTGGTATCTGCGTCAGGAGATCGACTGGCACGCAGAAGTGTCAAAAAATAGCCGTTGGAACAATAAAAATGGATAAGACAGATTAATTACCATTATTAGGCGCGTCCAAGATGCATTTAATGAAGAAATTTTTCTAGATTTGGGATCGTTTTGTGAATAATGGAACCTCATTAATGCCCAAGGAGCCGTTGTTAATGCACCACATGTATAAATATGACCTATGGGGTCGCAACAGTTCCCTTTGTGTTCTAAGCGATTTTTATGCTTTGAGCTCTTTATTTGTCATTTCCTTTGTTGCGTCTATGTCAGGTTTGGATCACGTGTTTGAGAAATCATTGAGTCGAGCTAGTCTAGGGTACATAATTCAGAATATGATGACAACCACCAGACCAGGTAATGACCATGCTATGCCATAAGTACCCATTATAGAGACCCCTGTGCCATCAAAAACAAAGAAGGGTCAAACATCTGGGACACACAAGTCCCCTAGAGAAAATACCCCTAGACCACGCTATTCTGTAGGCGAGAAAATCAAGAAATATATGGTCGAAGTTCTGGAAACTATTGGAGAAGAAGACAATGAAGTTACTAAAGTAGCACCATTATCACAGCTACCCAGTTATATTGCGCCGCACAAACCTACCATTAAAGCACCGAAGGAATTGGATAAGGTGCGCGCTGGTATCCAAGTGCCTCTAATCCCAGAGAACATCTCGATGGAGGGGGATATGCTTCAAAAAAATCCCTTAGCTGCGATTCGAGGATTTGGATATTGCAGACATTGAAAAGTTTCCTAAGCTCGTGCCAGAGCTCTATATTGATCAAGTTCCCTATGCAGGAGGTTTGGTGTGCCTCGAACCAAAGAGAGAAATTCTAGGTTTGCACAAGGAAGGCCTCTTCAATCTGTTATAGATCCCTCATTTTGGGTGCAGTCCCATTAATGATATCTGTGTCAGGAAATTGTTGGCGTTGGTTCATGATGATGTGCTCTAGCTGGGAGAGCACATCCCCATTGATGTAGAATTAATTCACGGAATTACAGGTCTGCTGAAAAAGGGGGCTGATCTTATATCATATTTTGGAGGGAAAGAGTAGGAGAAAGCACTGGTAGATCAAATAAAGAAAAAGTATGATGTCATGCACAAATCCTGGGGATTCGTGGTGGAAGATATTAATGACCCCGTAGTCTGTTTTGGCACGCTCCTCTTGGCTTGCAATATGATGCGCAAGTGTAGGCCAAAGGAAGTTCCTGCGCATGTGACTGCGCTAGCTGGAAGCTGCGAAAAAGGAGTTATATACAATTGGTGTGAGTATCTCTGCGAAGAGTTCCTCGAAAATGTGCGTGAGGTCCAGGAGGAGGGCAAGCACTTCCAATATGTTTGGCTTTGGTTACTAATCACACTAATAGGTTGGAAAAATCCTGAAGATACGTAGTTTCCGGAGCTGGAAGCAACGTTGTGCGAAGATGTGTGCTACGCAACCCTCTGGAACTCATCTGACGTAGTGCATGGAAGGAGAAAAAGATCTTGTGGGTTTTGTATGATGCAAGTTTATACCAATAAGTACAGTCAAAGCCTCAAATTTCCCATACTCTTTACAATCAGTACAAGATAATAGTTGACTTTAAGGCTACGTTTCACAACATCTACATCCACGTGAAGGGAGATGTGGAGGGTGCATGGTATGAGTTGCATTACTTGGTAACTGAAGAAAATTTTATCAGAGTAGGAACAGAGTGGCCACCAACTTGGTTGACTCCACCAACACAACCACGCACTCGGATGGGCAAATCAACAGAGAAGGCTACTGAAAAGCCTATTGAAACAGTGCTACCAACAGTCACAGACAAAGATCGTGATAAGGAACCCACCCCAGTGACTACAAGAGATACCACTGATACACCCACCGTGCCAAAGAAAGATGGCTCCGTGCCTAAGGAGATTGAAGCTGCAACAACATCAAAAGGAAAAAAAATGTGGTGCTCATGCCACAGGTGGGTCAAAAAAAAGAAGAAGGGTTCTAAGAAAACAGGACAGGAGGTCCTGACCCCTATAGAGGACGATCTCAATGAGATCGAAAATAAAGTCACCTCGATGTAGGAAGATTGATGGATGGACATGGAGGTCCAATAAAAATCAACCTTGGAGATTGTACAAGTTGGGTTACAAGAATGACAGTTCAAGCGAGCCAGATCCAGGAGAGCATGATCTAGGCGAGTTGGACCTGCACGCAGGTTACCACTGCATGACCATTAGATATTTCCTTGCCACCTTTAGGGGATGTGTGATTTGTTCACATACCTCTGCCAACCATACAGATGGACGCTAATCTTTGCATTCAGTTTACAAGAATAGGTGATGTGCAC
This sequence comes from Pinus albicaulis, assembly GCA_034641835.2. Classification (NCBI taxonomy): domain Eukaryota; kingdom Viridiplantae; phylum Streptophyta; class Pinopsida; order Pinales; family Pinaceae; genus Pinus; species Pinus albicaulis. Next base: position 972,709,988 of record CM076569.1, read on the forward strand.
ATTAACCTTTCAGTGTTGCCTACAGGAAAACTTCACTTGCTACATTCAGTGATTGCGGATGAGCTACAATTATACGAAGAAACTACATAGAAAATACTAGAGATGCGTATCAACAGGCTGCCCAAGCACACTAGCAAGGTCAACAAGCCGAAGCAACATGCTGAGAAGTAGAGTTCCAACACATGACACTGGAGGAGAAAATTAATCAGGTATGCTAAGACATTCCAACTGTCTTGGCCACAGCTACACCTACAGAGAAGTTAGAGGGATTGGTTGCTGCAGTCAAAGCAGTGCACATAGAAGTTCAGACAGTTCAGATGGCATATGAGCAGTAGATCACAGACCTCCAACTAAATTATAGCCAGAGACATCATTAGGTCCCCATAATTTGTCAAATTGGCAAGACCAAATGTACAGGGGTAACATCAAACCAGTCTTTGGAGTCCTAGGACCTAGCCTTCCTAGACTTAGAGAGGGCTCTCTCTATAAATGTGTATTAGATATAACTTGATTGATTTTACAGTTTTGATTTTAGGCTAGTTGTAAGTATAAGGTTTGTTTGTTTGTTTGGTTGGTTGGGTAGGTTGTCAAGCTGAATAGATAGAGTGAGAGAGGTTTAAACCATTGGGTTATGGAGTCTGCAAAAGGTCTTGAGAAGTACAACAATAGGTCAAGGGTATATCACAGGGCAAGTCTAACAAAGCCAAATGGATCTAAAAGCTTACATGAGTGAAGTGAATATTAAATTGTGAACATAGTAGGTGCAAAGGGCAGATAAGAATCCTTTAACAAATAATTTAACAAGAATAGCCTTTAAGATCACTATGCATAAAGAAATAACCAAAGACAGGGCATACCAATAACTTCTTTGACCAAACCCTAGCAAGTAAACATTAAGACAACAATCAGTGAACCATAGAAGGCAAGAAACTTGTAAGTCTTCTAGTGGTTTCACCTTCAAGCAAAACAAACATCTAAGAAAACATATAGTAATAATCAAAGAGTAGGGAACTCCTAATTTCCTTAATCAAACTACCAAGACCTTCAAAGTAACCATTTAAGATGAACAAAAGGGCAGGGAAAACCATAAACCTCTTTAGCTAAACCCTAATTAACCATACTTCAAAGAAAAGATCTCAAAAATAATGTTTAAGTTACATCAAAGAGCAGGGCTAACCATAAAATACTTTGACATTGGCTCCATTAAATCATTCTTAAGATAAACAAGCATAAGTGGAACTAGAGAGCATTTAAGAATTCTCTAATCTGACCTAGCAGAGGAAAACATACAGGCATTAGAAAGTAGAAAGAGCTAAGGTGCCTCTAAACAACATTTCTTAGCCTAAAATTTCTGTCCTACTGCATGAGAAAGATGAAACAAAATGACAACATAAGAAAACAAGCACTAAATAAGAAATACATCACCATTAACTATGTTCATGAATCTTGCAAGTGAGCTTGCTCCATTGTCATGCAAATCAAGACATCCACAAAATCCAAAGCCAATTCCTCCTCAATCTTCAAGTATATGATATTCTTCTCAATAATCAACCAACATGTACAATAAGGCCTCAATGAAATATTTAACTAGAAAGGAGGACCAAAACCCTAACTAGGTATCCAAAATATCATTAATTACATCATAAATGCCATTTTTTACCAAAGAGACCATGCAAGGCCCAAGGAACAAAATATCTGACTTAATAAATGAAAAAATAAATTCTAACATAACTCCTCAACCAACTCATGAGTGATTTGCCTCAAAAACCCTCAAATATCTTTTTTATTAACTCCAAGTGTCTTTTGTTGACTTTCTAGCAAGGGTGTAGTACCAACACTAGGAAAATAGGTCATTTTGCAGCTGAGTTTTGGAGGCCTTCCCGGTGTCCAAATGAGCTCCATGATAGCTCATTAGAAATATTGTCCAGGATAATTTCCAAAACTCCCTGTAGTTTTCTGATTGGACTTCATTTACCTGCTCAAAATCACAATCTACCAAGACTGCTCAGGGCGCAGTGCCAGCTCTGAAAATAGGGCAGAAAGGTGATTTTTTGGGGTGTTTTTGGCACTTTTGGGGTGTTGGTCTCCCGTGTTTTGACAGTTTGGCCAATCAAAAGACAAGGCAACATCAGAACCAATCTTTAGAGTTCCAGGATCTAGTCCTCCTGTTCTCAGAGAGGGATCTCTCAAATATTTGTTTGCAAAGGTTTATCTTGTTTGCTTTGATTATGGATTTTAGACTAGTTATTTAAGTGCAGATGTTTGTTTGGTTGGGTTGTGTTGATACAGTAGAATATGAAAGGTCTAGGAAGGATAGACAGAAAGAGGAAATATTTGGTTCATTGGGCAATGGAGTCAAAATAAGGTCATGACAAACTCTTCAAGGGATATGGGATATCAAAGGGCAAATCTAACTTGGCCACAGGATCCTTTGTTTTGGAATGAGATGGACATTAATGTTTTAGAAAGAGAAACTTAATTCTCAATAAAGGGAAATTGAAAACATAACTTAAAAATAAAGAGATATTTGATAGACAGGGCTAACCATAAATTCCACAAACATTCTTTAAGCAAATAATGACTTCAAGACAACTTTTAAAATGAAATCTAAGATTCGGGGAACTCCCTATTTCCTCAAAGATTTTATTTTAAAGAACTTAGAAAACATAAAAGATTCACTGATAGCTGCATTCATAGAAGAGGGAACACCTAAATAACATCTATGCTTGCAACTATAAAGACCTTCAAAACAACTGTTCAAGCAGGGGCAAAGGGTAAGATCAAAACCGACCTCTTTGATTAACTTAAGACATTGGTACTTCAAAGGGAGACTTCAATAACAGCTTTCAAGTGATGGCAGACAAGCAGGGAGAACCATAAATCATGCTGAAACCAACTATTTGAGCTATCAAGGAAATAAACGAGCATGAAGACCAAAGAGAAGGTTTAAAGCCTCTAAAATACTTCAGCAGAAGAAAACATAAAACAGTGAAGGATGAACATGTCTAAGGTGCTTCCAGGAGTCATTTCTTAGCCTAAAACTTTCAGCCTACTGTAGTAAGAGATTATGAAACATAATGAAAACAGGAGAAAACATTAAACAATTAGAATACTTCACCAACAACCAAGCTCATGAATCCAGTGATAGAGCCTTCTCAGGAACAGGGATGCAACAACATCATCAAGACATCCAAGACTTCAATTTTTTTTTCAACTTCAACAGACTTGTATATTTATTTCCGAGAGTTTCAATGTTACAACTTGTGATCAAACAACAACCAACAACCAACCAACTTCTCACTCATCTTCTACTGAAATATTTATAGAAGGATGAGGAGGTGAGAGCTGATAAAAGATCTCAAACCAATTAATACAGTGATTAATGTCTTTCTTGGCCCTTGGGGGCTCAAAGAAGAATTTGTATAGGTGTTCTAATGCATTAACTTATTTACACTTCCGATTTAAGCTCAGTGGGAGCTTCATTTGACTTTTGAGGCTCTGTGTATCGTTAGGGTTATTTTGCAGATATTTGCCAATAAATTTCATGGCAGAAGTAACTTCTTCGGCTGCTTCGAGGCATAATATCTGATCCTGCTCCATGAATTCGGCTCCTGATTGAGTGTTTTGAGGCAATAGGTGGCATTGTGGTAGCTGAGGAATCAATTTGCCTGAGATATGGCGGTGGAGACATTATGTCTGATAAACACTTTTAGGTTTTCTCTTTTAAACTGTGTTTTGAGTTGGGGATTAGGCTTTTGATAACTGTCTTAGCCGTAATCCCCATAAAACTGTCTTCAATCCTTCTGTGCTGGCACATCTCTGGCCTTTCTGCATCTGATATCCTTTCTCTGCACTTTGATGTTCTTCAGGCTAACTAGGGGCACATGGTAGCGGAGGCTCATGAAACCTCGCTGACAGCGTAGATTTGCACCCTGTGGATACTTTCTTTGAGGTATTCGAAAGGGCAGAGGATCGTCATCCTTGTCCCACGAAATTTCTTCATTTAATCAAGAAAGAACGTTAAAACTGCACAATACAAGCAAAAATGAGGAAATCTTGTGTTTTATGGGAAAATCTGCATCGGAGTGCGTGCGGGAGAATGGTGCGATCGAAGCCGTTGATCGCGCTGTGATCAACGGTCAGGGGCGATTTGGAAAGTCAGCGGAGGAAAAGGTGGACTGAGTAATAGAATCAGGCAATCGAATGTGGACCGTCGATCTGAAAAGATCGACGGCAGAGATGGATTCTCGGTTGCGCCGGGGGCCGGCTAAATCGCATGCAACTTGGTTAAAGGGCGGGCGATTTCGATGAATGACAGCCGTTGGATGCGGGGGCCTAGATTGGACGGCTATCGTTGATTCCGCTGGGCGATCATGGCCCGAAGGATAACGCGTGGGGGACTAACTTTATGCGGCGGTTTTGAAACAGGGCGGAGGACGCGTGGCAGCCAGCGTATGGAATCGCTGGCTGTCGGGTTAAAACCACCTTTCGCACGAAGGCGGTGCGGAAAAACCAGGCGGGTTTGAGAAGTGACGTATGGCTGGGGGGTCCACACGATAAGTCGTGTGCCGCGCCGTCCGATCTGTGGAGCAGATCGACGGTCAAGATTATTTCATAATTTTCGCGAGCGGAAAACTTTGAAATTTAATTAAAACCCAATTTTCATGATTTTCAAAGGTTTTTTGGTGTTTCGGGCGGAGAAAAATGAGTAAGCGCCCAATGATCACAGCGTTTGGTTCCGGCGCTTGGGCACATGGAGAAAAAGGGGGTAGGGGCTTAGCCTGAGGGGCTTAAGTCCAGCGCATAGAAAATGTGCATTTTCTATGGTTTTTAAAGGGAAATGAGGGTTCCGGCAAGGCCAAGAGTGAGTCTTAGACCTTTAGGAAATGAATTTAAATGAAGGAAAAGGAAGAATCATGAAGCTGAGGGGTTTTCAAGGGAAATGGAGGAATAGAAGAGGAGGTTAGCTTGAGGGGAAGGAAAAGAAAAAGGGTTTTAGCAACAGTACTTTGGCTTTAGGAATCAGCAGGATTTCTGAGTTCTGAATGGAAAAAGTAGTGAATATTTAACCAAGGATAGGACATTATCAAAAGTCTTCAAGTATCAGCAATTTTAATCATGGAATTGTTTCTTGAAGGCTATCCAACATCATTTAGCCACCATCTGATATGAAAGAAATTTATGGGTGGCTAACAGTGGCTCCACTTGGGGATGGTGTCTTTTTTGAAGGCATCAAGAACTGTAGACTTGTATTCTCTGGGAGGCTGATCAGTTGCCTCATCCATTGGGTTGTTTCTTCTGCTTTGAAAGATCTTTCTTTTCTCTGGAAACCAATTGTCAATCTTTGGAAAACAATGGAACTGTTATCAACAAACTTTCTACCTACCCAATCCTACTGATCTAATATTTTCTCTTCATCAGAGTGCACTTGGATTGGAAAACTCTCTTACAAAATTTTATTCTTTTGAAAGCATAAAAACTAATCTAACTCTACTCCTTATTTCTTCATGGATCCAGATTAAACAATTGGACCCATATGATTCTCTACCTAATCTACTGTTTGTTGGGATTAAGCTGTCCAACAGACTTCCATTCTCTAAATTCTATAACATAAATTCAAAAACAATCAAGTCAAGATTAAGCTTTTTAACTTGCTGTGATCTATGGCATAAAAAAAAGCTGAACATAGATTATTATTTGCTGAAAATTAAAATAAAAAAGGAAGGTTTAAGATCTGAAAGTTTCTCATCATGGCCTTCTCTTTTCTTCACAACTCTGTTTTTGCTTTTGTTTGAGCTGTCTCTTCTTTGATAACTGATTCATATTTTGGGCAAATTAGAACCAGTTTTTCTCTTTCATGACTCAGAAAATGAAACAGTTTTGAGTCATCTCTCTTTGGAGACTTTGGTTCAGATTTTGAATTTGTTTGAACCTTTAATTTCTATCCTAATCTATCTACTGATAAGCCAAGATTAAACAGTTTGGAAAACAAAATTCACTACCCTATCAGCAGAAAATTTAAAACTAACTAGTCAAGATTAGGCTGTTTGACTAACTAGAAGTGTGGTTATCAGGAGTGGCATTTAAGCTTGCACACTTTCAGATTTGTTTCTCTTTTTGGGCATGGGGCTTTGCCTTTCTTGTTTTTAACAAACTGCCCTCTTTTATTTATTTCTGTTGTTTTTGTATTTTGATTTTCTTCTAACTTTGAATGCAATGGTTAGGCTATGATATCTACAATGGTAAAAACAAAAATACTTTAAAACTTAAGATTCTTGGCAGAAGTAATGCTTGAGCATCCTGCCATTGACGGGACCTCCATATAGGTCTTCTCCATTCATTCCTTTTAAGAAAAATGTATTATGACCCCTCTCATCATGAATAATATATGGCCCTTTCCACAAGTTCTCAAACTTGCCATGTTTCCCCTTTTCTTCTTTCCTTGAATCCCATTTAAGAACAACACTTCCAATCTGGAAGTTGTTTGCCTTAGTCCTTTTATCAAATTGCTTCTTCATATTTTCTTGGACTAACTGTGTTCTTTCATAAACTTCTTCTCGGGTCTACTGCAAATGAATTGTTTGGTTGATCCTCCTTTGCATATCATTTTCTTCAACCTGTACTTCTTGAAGGAGCTTCATGACTGGAACTCCTAATGAGGTAGGGAATACTGCATCCATGACATAAACTAACTGATAGGGGGACATATTTATTGATTTATTTGTGGTTAGTCTATCATCCCATAAGGCATGAACCAGCTTACTGTGCCATGATTTTCTATTTTCTTCCAACAGGTTTTTAATGATATTAATGAGACTCTTGTTGGAGGATTCCGCTAATCCATTCCCTTGGGGATAGTAAGCAGTGGAATGGCCTAGGGTTATATGGTATTTGTGACAGAAATCAACCATCTTTTTGGATTTGAAAGCAGCAACATTTTCTGTTATGATTTTTCTGGGACAACCAAATCTAGATAGGATATGGGTTTCAAGAAACTTGATAATGACAGAGTCATTAGCATTCCTGGTAGGTATAGCTTCTATCCATTTGGTGAAGAAGTCAGTGGCTGTGAGGATCCACTTATGTTGAGCTGAGGAAGATGGATGAATTTCTCCAATGAAATCTAACCCCCATTGTTGAAAAGGTGCCTCAACTCCGATAGGATGTAGGGGTAAGGGAAGGAGCTTTCTCTTGCCATCAAAGATTTGACACTTATGGCAAGACATGACCTGCTTCTGAGTGTCTAGGAAAAGGGTAGGCCAATAGTAACCTGATCTGAGAATTTTGTTTGCTGTGGCCTTCCAGTAGAGGTGTCCTCCACATTCACCATCGTGCAATTCATGCATGATTTTTCCTGCATCATCTTCAAGCAAACATTTAAGCAAAATTCCAACAACATTTTTCCAATATAATACTCCATCTAATATGCAAAAACTCAAAGCTTTTTGTTTCAAGAATCTAGCTTTAGTTTTAGTTAAAGAAGGAGGGGTATTTAAATATAAAAGAACATAAGCAATGTCAGCATACCAAGGAGAGTTCAAAAATGTTTCTTCAATGAAAGGAGCATCAGATTCTTCCACTTCTTCCAACACATCTACCAGATTCATGTCTAATGCTTGGAAGTTAGACTCAGCCATGATTTTTGCTAATCCTTGCCCTTTTACTAGTTTGGTGGGCCTAATTTCTAAGTCATATTCAAGAATAGTTGCAATCCATTTTCCCCTTTTACCATCAGGGTCCTGACTTAGAATATCCTTGACAACAGTATGTGGAACAAAAGCAATTATGTGAGAGTGTAAGATGTAGACCCTAAAGTCTTTTAAAGCTTTCACTAATGCTAAGGCTTGCTTCTCCATGATGTTATAATTGAGAGGAGAGTCTCTTAAGGCCTTACTAAAGAAGGATATCGACTGTTCTTGTCCTAAATCATTTTTCTGAAGCAAGACTGTAGCTATTGTATGTTCAGATGCAAAAGAAAAAATATAAAAGTCTTTGGTAAAATCAGGACTAATCAGGACTGGTGTTTGGGTAAGAGCTTGTTTGACCAGTTCAAATGATTGTTTAGCTGGTAAAGTCCATTTTACACCCATGTTTTTCTTAAGCATGTTTGTAATGTGTTTTAATAGCTCAGCAAGGTTGGGAATAAACCTTCTCAAAAAATTTATCTTTCCAATGAAGGATTGCAATTCTTTGAGGCTTCTAGGATGGCTAATTTGCAATATGCCATCTATCCTTGTAGGGTCTATTTTTATTCCTTCTTCTGAAATTATATGACCAAGAGGTTTCCCTTCTTGGAGACCAAAGAGGGTCTTCTTGGGATTCAGTGATAAGCCAAATTTCCTACATTTCTCAAAAACCTTTCTTAGGTGAATCAAATGTTCTTCATCAGTTTTCGAGAAAACAGTTATGTCATCAAGGTAAATAATTATAAAATAGCCAATATCTTCAGAGAAGGCTATGTCCATGGCCCTTTGGAAGGTGGCCCCTGAGTTCATTAATCCGAAAGGCATTTTGACATACATAAAGGTGCCCCAAGGTGTGGTAAAAGCAGTTTTGATTTGATCACTTGGGAACACTAACACCTGATTGTAACCCGAGAACCCATCTAATAGGGATATTCTTCTTGACCCAACTACCCTTTGAAGTATGTGGTCCATCTTGGGTAAGGGGTAGTTGTCTTTTAAAGAGGCTCTGTTTAAATTTCTGAAGTCAATACAGAGCCTGATTTCCCTAGTTTTCTTTCTAACAGAAACTAAGTTTGATACCCATTCCGAAAATCTAATGGGTACTATGATCCCAGCATTATACATTTTCTCAATTTCTGCCTTAACCAAAGGTAGTAAAAGAGGATTTATTCTCCTTAGTTTTTGCTTGAAAGGCTTTTGATTTTCCTTCAAGGGAATTTTATGCTGGATGATGCTGGTATCATATGATTTTAAGTCTTTGTATTCCCAAGCAAACACATCTTTAAATTCTTTGAAAAGCTCTATGTATTTCAATTTTTTGTGAGCTGGGAGGGTGCTAGATAGCTTGATCGTCTTAGGTTCTGCTAGACTGCCTATGTTATGCTCTTCTCTATTTGTTTCCACAGGCTCCATTCTTGGTTCTTTAGCTACATCGTTGAGATCAAACAGGTGTTCTAGAGGTGTGAGACCTCTTGGGATCTTATCATTTTTGCATTGTAATACTTCCAAGTCTTCTTGGTCTTCATTGTTCACTACCTCTGCTTCAAATAGATTTTCGCAATGATTTATATTAGCAGGATATGTCATTTCAACCTCTGGGATTTGTTCAATATACAAACAGTTTTCTTCATGGCTGGTTTCTAGTGTTGGTATGCTGAAATCATTTTTTGATTTCAAGAAATCATCTATGTGTTTGTCAGATTCAAACACCTACCAGTGATCTTCGTTATCAGGCACAGCAGGTCTGTGTTTCACCTTTATACTGAGTTGTTCATTTATCTCAGGTACTTGGCAATTGCTGGCAGCGAAGGCAAGTTCATTTGCTAGATGATTGAGTGATCTGGGGATAAAAATGAGTTCATATTTTTCGAAAGTTTTTAGTAGGTCGAGGGCAGCGTTTCGATATTCCCTAAGCCTTGGATTCTTGGTTGAGTACTCTCCTTTGATTTGTTTGATGATAAGTTCAGAATCCCCTAAAATAGATATCCTTTGGGCTTCTAATTCTTTAAGCAATTGTAAACCTAGGAGAAGTGCTTCATACTCGGCAATATTGTTAGTGCATGGGAAATCTAACTTGTATGAAAACATATGATTTGTGTTTTGAATCCAGACACCTGCCCCGACACTAGTTTTATTACAGGACCCATCGAAATTTATTGTCCAAAGTATATTTGACTCATTTTCATTTTCTTGTTGCTGTTGATTTTCAATGTTTTGAAGCCGATTTGAAGTAAGCTTGGATTGTTCTGGTGAATTGATTGGGTCCATGTTTTCTTTACCTTGTTGAGTAATTTCATCTTCATTACATAAGATAAAGGAATCTAAACTTGATTGAATAGAATAGACTGGAGTGTTGTTTGGCCTGTCCATGTTACTCACCATGTACTTCATGTGGGATTCCCTGTATAATCTTTTGTTTTGATTGAAAATGGGGATGGTGGCATAAGACATGTCCATTTGAAGGCTTCCCTGAAGTTTGGCTCCCCATGATCTTGATAAGAGCATGCCATACTTAGGGGGAATATCAGCTACAACTATGTCCATCACTAGATTTTTGGCAGGGATCTGAGCTAGGTTAACACATAAATCTTTGATTAAACCCAAAAATTTGACTCTGCTTGAGTCAAAAGAATACAAATCTTTGTATGGTTTAGTAATTTCTAAGCCTAATCTTTCCATTACTACTTTGGGCATTAGGTTGTGTGAAGCTCCGGAATCTAACACGGCATTGTGTAGAATTTTATCGTGTATGTTCAAGCTAACATAGAAGGGAGGGACTGGTCCTTCTTGATATTTTCCTTCAACCTCAGGGCCAAACAACAACTCAGGTTTGTCATCTGTCAAGTTTAAGGTGTCAGTATCACTTCCTAAGTTTAAGGCTTTCAAAACTTGGTTTTTGTACACTTCTTGGGTTACTAGTTCCGCTAGGGGGATGGTAATTTTTATCTTAGCAATCTCTCCCTCAAGGCTAAAAGGAATAATTGACTTGTTAATATTTACGTCTGTTTTTTCAATTGAATTCTTTTCAGCAGCTTTGATTTGCTGAACCTTGCTTGAACTAGTGATAGGAATAGTTTTACTAGGACCACTAGCTGAAGTGCTAGGGGTGCTCTGTTCAACATTTGGCTGGATTCCCTTGTCTTTATTTAAATCTGGTTTTTTGGCCGAAATATTGATTTTTTCTGTTGTCTTCTTGGGCTGGTTTTCTGCGTTTTTCTTGACAGAAGTGCTAGTATTCTTATCTTTTGGATTTTCTACACTTCCCTTGCTCCTAAGATTATACTGTTTGTGTACCTCCATGATTTCATTTTCAAAACCCAATCTATAGTCATCAGAATCTTCATAGGTGTTCGTATTCTGATTATTAGAGAAGAAAACTTGTTCTTCCTCAGTGAGGAAAACATCATCGCCACTGTCTGATCCAATCAAGTTTACATGTGATTCTTCCAACCATTCCAACTCCCTGTCTTCCTCATATTGATCCACATAGTTCTGTTGAAAGGGAGGTCTAATTTGTTGGTCACTTTCTTTTTGCTTATCTTGATTGTTATCTCTTCTATAATTCTGATTTCTATTTCTGTTTTGATTGTTTTGAAGTGTAGTCTGGTTTTGATTTGCTTGTGCTTTCTTAATTATGTTCATCTCTTTCATCATTTCTTCCAACATTCTCTCCATTTTTGAGCTTGAAGTAGAGGGATGGGATTCCTCTTTGAAATATATTCTCTTTTCAGTTTTCATTCTTTCTCTCTTTTCTATTAAGTTGACTTCCACAGAAAGAGCACCCCTTTGCATATCTTCAAGAGTTGCAAAATCTCTTTCTCTCAGTGAGTAAGTCATGTCAGAGTCAAATCCTTCAGGAAACTTGTTTAAGGCTGAGCCTTGTGGAGGTTTTAGTTCTGGGGAAAGTGCATTATATACACTGTTAAATATAGTACAATATGCTTGTACACTTTCCCGAGGATTCCTATGGAGATTGTTGTAATCAGCAAGGACTTGGAGAGGATTCTTCTTTACTTCCCATTTGTTTAGGAATGTTTGATGGAAGGCTTGGAGATCGTTAATAATACGGGGGACTAAACCTTTAAACCATTTTCTTACTTCTCCCCCTAAGCTCTGAGCAAATAATCTAAGTTTGACAGAATCATCATCAATTTCATTTCGGTCAAAATAGTCATTCATCTTATCCACATGTTGTGATGCAGTTGTAGCATTATTAGCATCATATAATGGAATTTTGGACTGATAGTCCTATGGAAGATTGACTAGTGGTACAGTAAGGGCTAAGGGAGCATACCATGCTGCCATGATATGTGGTGGGGGTGGATTAACAAGTGGTGGATTGACAAGAGGGAAAGTGGGATGAGGTGTGGTGGTTTGAACAGTGGATGTAGGATGAGTAGAAGTGGATGGACCAGGAGTAGACTGCTGAGCTGATCTTGGATGAGAGACACCTAGGATGTGAAGAAAATGTAAATCATGAGGTGTTGTTTCTCTGCTGCCAAGATGTTCACTTGTTTCAGGAGATGATAGTGAAGACTCAGAATCTAGTTGTTCTAACTCACTAAATGACCTAGTCCTAAATGGATTAACCAAGTCAGCTTGTGAGTGTTGTAGCGCTGAAAGTTTTTCAGGAACTGATTTAGCTCTTAGGGGTGATCTGAAAAAAATTGATAATTTAATCTTAGGAGACTTCCAGAGGATAATTTCTGGGTCATCAACTATTTTAGGTGGGTTGGGGTCAGGATGGGCTTTAGTGTAGATATTTCTAGAAGCCACTATGGTGTGTTTTTAGACCCAAAATAACAAGAAAAATTCAACCAAGTATGACAATATTTGAGAGGTTAACTGATCTGTTTACACAATTTTTGATCCTACAGTCCTCTAACTGGATTTGGAAAATGTTATAATGGTAAGGGTTATTTCCAGCAGAGTCTTAAGGTCTGCTCAGGATTGTGGAGTCGCCAGGTGGAAATTTTAGAGTGTTTTGAAAGAGGTATACTGTCCACCATAGTGCTTGTGAAACATCCTTTTTTAAGGATATCCCGAAACACAACAAACTCTAACCAGAGATTGACTGGGAGGGCATTCACCAGATATATCACTTCTAAAAGAGGATGAGATCCAGAGGCTATTTGGCCCTTTCCAGACTCTGTCTAAGAGTACAAGGTAAAACACATCAAAGGTAAGTGATATGTGGGAATGAGTGTTTCACTATAAAGTGGAAGTTTTTAGCTCGTGAGGAGGTAAAAGGTTCTATGGTCCACTACCATGTTTATTATGAAGCCAAACTTGAAATATTTTTGGGTTTTTCTGAGTTTATTTTGGTTTTATAGGTTAAGAGAGTGTTCTAAGTCTGATTTTGCACTTGGCTAAGGTGTTCAAACAAACAGAGTTTCTCTTATGGTTTGGTAACTGGTTCCTTCAAGGTTTGATAAGGATTAAAAGGAGTCCTAAGGGTTACTTAGTTTGTCACTGATTCAATCAAGTCCTATCATGATTGCCATTATGTTAGGCAGTGCTTGAAGAAAGTTACTTATGTTATACTGGACCTAAAGGTTTTAAGAAAGGTGTTGAAACCTCTAATTCTCAGTAGGGTCCCACCGTGATCGCCATTATGTTGGTCTCCCGTGTTTTGACAGTTTGGCCAATCAAAAGACAAGGCAACATCAGAACCAATCTTTAGAGTTCCAGGATCTAGTCCTCCTGTTCTCAGAGAGGGATCTCTCAAATATTTTTTTGCAAAGGTTTATCTTGTTTGCTTTGATTATGGATTTTAGACTAGTTATTTAAGTGCAGATGTTTGTTTGGTTGGGTTGAGTTGATACAACAGAATATGAAAGGTCTAGGAAAGATAGACGGAAAGAGGAAATATCTGGTTCATTGGGTAATGGAGTCAAAATAAGGTCATGACAAACTCTTCAAGGGATATGGGATATCAAAGGGAAAATATAACTTGGCCACAGGATCCTTTGTTTTGGAATGAGATGGACATTAATGTTTTGGAAAGAGAAGCTTAATTCTCAACAAAGGGAACTTGAAAACATAACTTAACAATAAAGAGATATTTGATAGACAGGGCTAACCATAAATTCCACAAACATTCTTTAAGAAAATAATGGCTTCAAGACAACTTTTAAAATGAAATCTAAGATTCGGGGAACTCCCTATTTCCTCAAAGATTTTATTTTAAAGGACTTAGAAAACATAAAAGATTCACTGATAGCTGCATTCATAGAAGAGGGAACACCTAAATAACATCTATGCTTGCAACTATAAAGACCTTCAAAACAACTATTCAAGCAGGGGCAAAGGGTAAGATCAAAACCGACCTCTTTGATTAACTTAAGACAATGGTACTTCAAAGGGAGACTTCAATAACAACTTTCAAGTGATGGCAGACAAGCAGGGAGAACCATAAATCATGCTGAAACCAACTGTTTGAGCTATCAAGGAAATAAACAAGCATGAAGACTAAAGAGAAGTTTTAAAGCCTCTAAAATACTTCAGCAGAAGAAAACATAAAACAGTGAAGGGTGAACAGGTCTAAGGTGCTTCCAAGAGTCATTTCTTAGCCTAAAACTTTTAGCCTACTCTGTAGTGTGAGAGTAGATTATGGAAATATAATGAAATAGGAGAAAAATTAAACGCTTAGAATACTTCACCAACAACCAAGCTCATGAATCCAAGGATAGAGCCTTCTCGTGAACAGGATGCAACATCATCATCAAGACATCCAAGACTTCAATTTGTTTTTCAACTTCAACAGACTTGTATATTTATTTCCGAGAGTTTCAATGTTACAACTTGTGATCAAACAACAACCAACAACCAACCAACTTCTCACTCATCTTCTACTGAAGTATTTATAGAAGGACGAGGAGGTGAGAGCTGATAAAAGATCTCAAACCAATTAATACAGTGATTAATGTCTTTCTTGGCCCTTGGGGGCTCAAAGAAGAATTTGTACAGGTGTTCTACTGCATTAACTGATTTACACTTCCGATTTAAGCTCAGTGGGAGCTTCATTTGAATTTTGAGGCTCTGTGTATCGTTAGGGTTATTCTGCGGATATTTGCCAATAAATTTCATGGCAGAAGTAACTTCTTCGGCTGCTTCGAGGCATAATATCTGATCCTGCTCCATGAATTCGGCTCCTGATTGAGTGTTTTGAGGCAATAGGTGGCATTGTGGTAGCTGAGGAATCAATTTTCCTCAGATATGGCGGTGGAGACATTCTGTCTGATAAACACTTTTAGGTTTTCTCTTTTAAACTGTGTTTTGAGTTGGGGATTAGGCTTTTGATAACTGTCTTAGCCATAATCCCCATAAAACTGTCTTCAATCCTTCTGTGCTGGCACATCTCTGGCCTTTCTGCATCTGATATCCTTTCTCTGCACTTTGACGTTCTTCAGGCTAACCAGGGGCACATGGTAGTGGAGGCTCATGAAACCTCGCTGACAGCGTGGATTTGCACCCTGTGGATACTTTCTTTGAGGTATTCGAAAGGCAGAGGATCGTCATCCTTGTCCCGCGAAATTTCTTCATTTAATCAAGAAAGAACGTTAAACCTGCACAATACAAGAAAAAATGAGGAAATCCTGTGTTTTATGGGAAAATCTGCATCGGAGTGTGTGCAGGAGAATGGTGCGATCGGAGCCGTTGATCGCGTTGTGATCAACGATCAGGGGTGATTTGGAAAGTCAGCGGAGGAAAAGGTGGACTGAGTAATAGAATCAGGCGATCGAATGTGGACCGTCGATCTGCAAAGATCGACGGCGGAGATGGATTCTCGGTTGCACCCGGGGCCGGCTAAATCGCATGCAACTTGGTTAAAGGGCGGGCGATTTCGATGAATGACAGCCGTTGGATGCGGGAGCCCAGATTAGACGGCTATCGTTGATTTCGCTGGGCGGTCATGGCCCGACGGATAACGCGTGGGGGACTAACTTTATGCGGCGGTTTTGAAACAAGGTGGAGGACGCGTGTCAGCCAGCGTATGGAATCGCTTGCTGTTGGGTTAAAACCACCTTTCGCACGAAGGCGGTGCGGAAAAACCAGGCGGGTTTGAGAAGTGACGTATGGCTGGGGGGTCCACACGATAAGTCGTGTGCCGCACCGTCCGATCTGTGGAGCAGATCGATGGTCAATATTATTTCATAATTTTCGCGGGCGGAAAACTTTGAAATTTAATTAAAACCCAATTTTCATGATTTTCAAAGGTTTTTTGGTGTTTCGGGCGGAGAAAAATGAGTAAGCGCCCAATGATCACAGCGTTTGGTTTCGGCGCTTGGGCGCATGGAAAAAAAGGGGGTAGGGGCTTAGCCTGAGGGGCTTAAGTCCAGTGCATAGAAAATGTGCGTTTTCTATGGTTTTTAAAGGGAAATGAGGGTTCTGGCAAGGCCAAGAGTGAGTCTTAGACCTTTAGGAAATGAATTTAAATGAAGGAAAAGGAGGAATCATGAAGTTGAGGGGTTTTCAAGGGAAATGGAGGAATAGAAGAGGAGGTTAGCTTGAGGGGAAGGAAAAGAAAAAGGGTTTTAGCAGCCGTACTTTGGCTTTAGGAATCAGCAGGATTTCTGAGTTCTGAATGGAAACAATAGTGAATATTTAAACAAGGATAGGAAATTATCAAAAGTCTTCAAGTATAGAAAATTTTAATCATGGAATTGTTTCTTGAAGGCTATCCAACATCATTTAGCCACCATCTGATATGACAGAAATTTATGGGTGGCTAACATGGGGGACCAGTTTTTCTCCAAATGATTTGAAATTTTGTGAGGGTGATTTCCTTGGCCTAAGGATAACAAAAATGTCAAGTTTTCCTCCAGTGGGTTCCGCAAAAAAGAGCACAATGCCAGTGGCACTGTGCCTTTGGCCCTTCAAAACAGTCAAATATCCAAAAACTTCAAAATTATGCCAAAATTTGGATTTACCTTGCTGATTAGGTATGGGATGCTTGTAGGGAAGAATCAACAAGGATTTCAAGTTTTTATTTTCCTTTTTCCTCCTTTAGGGCTCGAATCCTTGCAATATTGTTCCTTAAGGCATAATTCCTTGTCATCTTCTTTTGGAGGTCAAGGTCCCTCTTGCTCTTCTCCAACAGACCCTCTAAGTGTATGTTTGCCCTCTCAATCCAAGGTTCCCGATCATAGTAAATCTCCATGTAAAGCAGCTCACTTGGAGTGAGTTACTCTGCCAAGGCTGCCTCTTGATCTCTCTCCTTGGCTAAGGCATTCTTTAAGCCAATTTTCCTTGCCCTCCTCCAAGGAAGTTATTCTTCCTCATCATTAGTGTTCCCATATCTATCGAAGGGCTCATCTAGCATAGCCTTGGCTTTTGCAGCCTCTTTCTGAGATCTGATAGATCTGATCTCATAAATTTCCTTCTGTGCCTCCAGCTGATTGTTTTCAACCTCAAAATAATGGATTACATTCTTAGCCCTATCTAGATTGGCTTGCAAATCCCTAATCTGAGCATCCTTGCTTTGGAGTAGTATATTTGAGATCCTTGCCTCCTTTTCATCATCACTGTAAACATGAATGAGTTGAAGTTCTTGTTCAGTCTCAAGTTTGTCTTCTTCTTCTTCATCAATGACCTTTTCTTTACCTTTATCAAGCTGCTTGGTTGATGTAGAAGGCATGGCCCTTTGCCTCTTAAGAGCAACAAACACATGCCCATTTCCCCTTTGGTAGGTCAAAGAAAAGGGCCCAATGTCCACCATTTTAGTGTCTTCAGTCTCACTGTCATGTGCTCTACTGTCATCAGTACCATCAAGACTCTTTGAGCCACTTTCAACATCCTCACTGACTTCTCATTGCTTTCTTCTTCATTTGTTCCTGCTTCACTGTTTCCTTCTTCACTGCTCTCATCACCACTGCTATGTGCCTCACTGTTTTCAGACTCATTAGCATCTTCTTCATTTACATTTGCCTCACCGATATCTTGGCTTTCTGACCTATTGCCATCATCATTGCTGCTCTCTGCTTTATCACTGCCAACATCCTCCTTACTTCTTTCTTCATTGCTCTCATAACCACTACCATGTGCCTCACTGTTTTCAAACTCACTAGCGTCTTCTTCATTTATATCCTCTTCTTTGCTTTCTTCTTCATTTCTCTTTTCCTCACTACCACTTGCCTCAATTTTTTCTGCACTAATACCATGAGATTATGGTGAGGGATGGTGAATAGGTGATGAAGGAGGAGGATCATCATGATGTGAAGGACTATGAGTGGATGGTGAGGTGGGAGAATCATCATGAGGTGAGGGAATGTGAGTGGATGGAGGAATGGGAGGATGAGAAGAAGAAGGGACATCTTGCTGCTGTTGGCCTTGTGGATTGGTGAACACCTCATTGGCAATGAAGGTTTCCCAAGGAATACCCTTCTGCTGGTATGTTCAAACTTTGTTTTTTTTTTTTGAAGCACTTGGGCTAAAATGTGAAATTGAGATGATGGAGTGGTAGCCTTTTGTAAGTGAAAAATCAGAGTGTTATGAAGGAAATGAATTTAGGGGGAAACCTAGAAGAGTGATAGCTCACATAGCACCCTATTTCACCCTTGTCTTGAATGATACCCTTAGTAGGCAAATGAATGAGGCTTAAACAATGATTTTAAGCATGAAATTTAAGGTTGTTCCTTAGGGTTCCATTCTTCCCATTAAATGATGACAAAATGCCTGAAAATGGTAGGATGACCTGTACTTACCTCTGCTTGTGCTTGAAAAACCCTTGGTGATTATTTGAAGTAGTTTTGAGGTGGTTTGAGTGTTTGCAAGGCTTTGAAGGCCCTCCTGGCCAAGAGTGCAGCGCTCAGTCTGAGGGCGCAATGCTCAGTTCTAAACACGTAGTGCTCAGACCCAGGCACACATCGCCATAATTTATTCACCGAGTGGATGTTAGGCAGGAGCGCAACGCTCTGCCAAGTGCGCAACGCCTGTGTATTTTTCACGTGAGAAAAAGGCTAGGGGCGCAGCACCACAAAAAATTTGCCCAATTTGACTTGAAATTTCCAAATTCTTCACTCCTGAATGCTCCAATGATTTTTTAAGGCAAGAATAAGTTGTTTGAAGTGTAGAATGGGGTTTTTATAGACTTAGGAATTTTGATTTATATTTACAAATCCATTTTCTAATGTTTTCAAAGTCACTTTATTTTTTCCTTTCTCACTAAATCTTTTGACATTTTTTCTCTGTAGGTGATTTAAGTCATAAAGTTGACTCTTCTTGTCTTATTGATGGTCTTTAACACCTTCAATTTGCAGGTGAATGAAAAAATTTGAAGTTAACCTTCCCTTTGCTTCTTGAGGCATGATTAGTTCAGTAAACACCTTTGGGAGGATTTCACATGTCAACACCTTCAAAAACCCTCCTTTGCCTGCACCATGGAATTCAAACCATGCTTTTTACCTTCTTTGGCCACTTCTGATTTGCAGGTGCCTGAAAACACTCACTTAGCTTTCTCTTATTCCTTGGAGCATGATAAATTCACTTTTGAAAATCTTAGAATGCTTACACAGTAGCAATATCTCCAAAAACTTCTTTTGTGCCCACCTTGGAGCTTAATTCATCTTTTACTTGGAAGGTGACTGAAAACCTTGGATTTACCTTTCCCACTGATATTCTTTACACCTTTCTCTCTGAGGCAATGACAATTCACCTTGGCAAACTTTGGGATGATTGCACACAACAACACCTTCACAATCCTTCCTTTGCTCCTATCATGGTGTTCAACTCATCATTTCACCCTCTCTGGTCACTTTTCCAAAACCCTAGGCATCTGGAGTGCTTTAAGACAAACATCAATGTTATCTTCTAAGTTCTCTATAGCCCTTTCAAGTTCATTCATTTATTTCTAGTTCACCTCATCTTTTCCCATTTTCATCAATCTTTTCTGAGATACTTTCATCATGCTTGGCTTGGTGTGTCTCCTCCATGGCCATTCTGCAATTGATCACTATTTGGCATTCTAATTGGTCCATTAAGCTCAAAAACCCTAGTTTTCCTCAAGATCAAGTGGTTCCCTTTCTCCTGTTGTAAGTTGTCTTCATTTTAGAGTAGACCACCTACCTTACCAACACCTTCTGCTGATGGAAACTTCAACACTCCTGCAAAAGTGTCAAAATATTCTCATTTACCTCTTGCAGACTTTGAGCTGATAGGGTAGTGCTTATTTGGAAACTTTTAGGTCTTCCTTGAATAACCATGTGCTGACCTTCTATTACATTTGAGCCAGCTTCTAGCAAAGGATAAATAGTGTTTGAAACACCAATGATAACCTTACAACCTGTGAAACCCTAATGACCTAGTGGGAGGGCCCTTTGACCATGATCTTTGATTGAAAATTGGCTTGGAGGCTTCAAGTGAAAAACAAAATATTTTTCGAAGTTTTGTATTGAAGGTCCAAAATCCAATGTACTTGATTTATCTAAAGAGCCTATAGAGATAGTTTTGAGACCATCAATGCTTGAGGAACTTGGGGATCATGGGAATGAGTTAGGCTATAGGTAACCCTAGATGGAAAGTGGGGTTATGGGTAAGGGAAAAACATAGTAATGAGGTCATAGGTAGGAAAGAAGGATGGAGATGAGAGGCACAAGCCACTAAGGAGTCTTTTAGGAGTGGCAGGGTGACCATGAAATGGCAAGGTTGATAGAATAGTGAAAAATTTTCTACAAGGATAATGAAGGCAGTGAGATTTATAAAACTCACAATGTTCAAAGAATGTTGTTTTTAGAAATCTAGAACCAATCTATAGTCATATACCAATAGTGAAAAATACTGATGACTAACAGTGGCTCCACTTGGGGAGGGTAGCTCCTTTTCAGGAGGTGTCCAGAACCTCAGATTTTAGATCTCTGAGTTTTGAAGACTAGTACCTTACTTGTACTTGGAAGACCTCTTTTCTTCACTCTCTTGCTAATTCACTCCTATTATTTTGAAGCTATGATCTCAAAATATGAAAAGACATGATTTCTTAAATATTAGTTCTACTTACCCATCATACTTTGCCTAACATTTTTTCTTCACTTGGGTGTATTTGGATTGGCAAACCCTTGACATCATTTTTTCTTTTGAAAGCATAAAAACTATCTACTTCTACCCTTATGTTATCCAACGGCTCAGATTAGACTAATGAGCCTTTTATTCTCTACCTACTCTACTTATCTGTCAAGGTTAATCTGTTTGACATATTTTCATTCTCTAAAATACTAACATGAAATTCAAAAACATGATCAAACCAAGGTTAAGAAATCTGATTTGTCATGGGCTATGGCATTTTGGACAGGCTGCACACAAAATATATTTTTGTACAAGTGAAAATAGAAACTTGAGGGCTAATAATTTAGAATTTGTTACCTATCCCTCCCTCTCTCTTTTGGCTCATATTTGAGCATTTAAAACAGCTATATTTTTCTAATCTAATCTACTGAAAAGCCAAGTTTACATGTGTAATATTCCCAATTAGCCCAAGCTAATGGGAATATTCAATTTTTCTTTGTCTTTGATTTTCATGTTGATGAATAAAATGTGAAGGAGGACATGTAAAACTCCTAAAAACATCAAAATAAATCAATGCCTATGTAAACAGAGACATATTTGGGCCATGTAAATAAACTCTTGTAGGTGTGAATGGGTTTGAATCATGAGACTGGGTCAACCTTGACCAAATCAACAACGCAGTTTAGGTGCAATGAAACTCATGGATACACAACGCAGTTTTAGATGGAGGCTCCAAATGTGAAAGGGGCTAACTCATTGAGGTGGTTTAGGGTTTGACAAGGCTTTCATCTTATAAAAGAAGGAGGAGGACAACAGGAAAGGGGTTGTTGAGGATATTATTTTATGAAGGTATTTTTTGTTTAGACACTCCTCTTTGGGTTTTCTTGTTTAGGATTCCCATGTCCTTCCTTGAGCAGTTCTTGGAGGAGTTTTGTTTGTCTAGTCCACTATCCAGCATTTGGACAAGCCACATCTTGCATCTATAGCACAGTCCTACTAGGATTAGGTTGTCCATGTGAGCTGCAACAAGTGGAACACTAGATCTGTTCAGATCTAGCTGGTACTGGTGCCTCTTCTGAGTGAGTGTGTCTTTTAACCTCTTAGAAGAGTGCATTAGTGGGTTGAGCTCCAGATCCACACATTGGTAGTAGGCCAAAGCATTCTTAGGGCCTACAGTGTAGTCCCTCTTCCATGACTATGTTATTTTCAAGAGTAGAGTTGCAGGGTGACTTGGAATCATTCTAGAGGAGAGATCTCTAGTGATTGGATCCTTCCTTTTACTGTGGTGATTCGTGGATTGGACAACCAATCCATGTTAGTTCAGATCTGATCTGCTGCATATGTTATGATTCAGAATTATCTGAATACTTTTGCAGATCTGTGACTTAGATCTCAGATCTACTCACTGTTGTTCATGTTTTGCTGAGATCCCCAAGGGGAGTGTATAAAGGAGGCTATCTTGTACACAAATCTGAAATAGATCTACCATTTTGAGTACAGATATACTATAGATATGATTTTTAATCTACTGCATGCTTCAGCAATGAAAATAACGTTGTCAAGCTTATTCTGCCATTTCATGTTGTTGTAGCAGCTCATTTTGAGGCTTTTGTCTTGTACAATCTTTCCCTTTCTATTATACAATGTATAAGATGCATTGTAGATCTAATTTGCTGATGTATAGCTGAAAGTTGATCCTCCATGTTGGTATCACACTTGTAAATTGAAAAACTACGTTATTTCTGAAGCAGTCCATTGCATATAGCTGCAACCCCTCTCTTTGGGTGTTTTCCAGCTAGACTAGGTTGTGGGAGATTTGTTTAACCCACCTAGTTTGATTTGTTTTTTCTCTCCTTTTGGATTTAGATCTTAGATGAGATGATCTAAGGGATCAAAGAGCTGCAAACTCATTTCTATGCATATATTTCCCAGAAATGCGTTATTTCAGCAAGCTTGCTGTGCAATCCTAATTTTGGGATATTACAACATGGTTTGGCAAGTCTTCCTTCACTAACCTATCAACAGAAATTTAAAACATGTTTAATCATGATTAGGCTGTATGAATAAACAAGAATTTCTTTCTCAAGTAGTGGCATTTAGGCTTGCACAATTTCAGAAATACTCTTTTTTGGTATGGGGCTGTACCTCCTGATGGTTAACTTGAGTATGAAATGCATGATTTTCTTCTAATAGATTCTCAGGATGCGAATTTCCCAAATCTTCATCAATTTTTAGAAGGTATTGTATGATATCTTCAGACTGATCACAACAATTTTCAGCTAATGATAAAGATGAACAATTTTCTTTATAATGCTCATAAAATACCTTGTGGAAATCCTTTAAGGAAAAAAAAACTACCAGGGTCTAGGCCTTCATACCATTCCCTTGCTTTACCTTCTAATGTCCCCATGAACATTTTCATGAGGAAATCCTCATGCCATTCAACTTTTAACCTCCATGTATGTATTTGAAATTTGATGAGATGTAACAAAGGGTCATCAAAATTTTCATCTTGAAACAGAGGCAGGTTTGAATCCAAATTTATCTGAGGCATTTTGTGTGGGAATCCAGGAATGTGATCTCTGTTCATTAGAGCATATCTGCGTTGTATTCTTGAATCCATCTTTGTTAATAAAAAAGGGTCACTGCATCTTTTCAACTAGTCTAGAGTCTTCTACCAGTGGAGTCTCTAGGTCTATTGAGAGTTGTGGAGTCACCAGGTGGAAGATTTCAACTTTTCTGTCCACCATCAACAACCAGACACCAGTCTTGTCTAATACTTGAAACATTAGAAGCTAGAATTGGGACCCAATAAATCAGAGAAGGTTGAGAGTTTATAATAGTTTTGAAGTATAGAGCTCTTTGTAATAATACTGAACTCACACAGTATGTGACTGGGCTTTATGCTCTTAGGATTGATTAATACATTCCCATGGGAGTCTGTGAGAATAGTGGGGTCAAAAGGGCTACTGAAGACTAGTGGAGTCACAAGGTGGATGATGCTTACTGTTTTAAGGATGTACTTGTTGTCCACCATCAACAAATGAATACCAATCTAAGGATATTTTTGGGTTTTCTGAGTTCTTTATGTAACACTAAGCTTTTCAATGAGTGTTCTCCAGTATGGTCAACATGGTGCTAGTATGATGAATCAACTAGATATAACTCTTGGCTTAACACTTGATTTGTCTAAGTTTGACAGGGGATTTGTGAGTTCTTAAGGAATGGATAAGCTTGTTACTTATTTATATACCCCAGTAAGGTCACCATTATGTTAGGTGGCGAATTAGAGGATACTATTGACAGGGGTTTTATGAGGTCTTAAGGAATATTCAATCTGCTACTCGCTCAGATCTATTCAAGCTGTTACTTATTCAGTTCCCCAACAGAGTCGCTATTATGCTAGGTCCCCGTAATTTGTCATATTGGCAAGACCAAATGTATAGGGGTAACATCAAACCGGTATTTGGATTCCTAGGACCTAGCCTTCCTGGACTCAGGGAGGGCTCTCTCTATAAATGTGTATTAGATGTAACTTGATTGATTTTAGGGTTTTGATTTGAGGCTAGTTGTAAGTATAAGGTTTGTTTGTTTGTTTGTTTGGTTGGGTAGGTTGTCAAGTAGAATAGATAGAGTGAGAGAGGATTAAACAATTGGGCTATGGAGTCTGCAAAAGGTCTTGAGAAGTACAACAATAGGTCAAGGGTATATCACAGTGCAAGTCTAACAAAGCCAAATGGATCTAAAAGCTTATGTGAGTGAAGTGAACATTAAATTGTGAACATAGTAGGTGAAAAGGGCAGTTAAGAATCCTTTAAAAAATAATTTAACAAGAATAGCCTCTAAGATCACTATGCATACGGAAATAACCAAAGACAAGGCATATCAATAACATCTTTGACCAAACCCTAGCAAGTAAACATTAAGACAACAATCCAGTGAACCATAAAAGGCAAGAAACTTGTAAGTCTTATAGTGATTTAACCTTCAGGCAAAGAAAACATCTAAGAAAACATATAGTAATAATAAAAGAGTAGGGAACTCATAATTTCATTAATAAAACTACCAAGACCTTAAAAGAAACCATTTAAGATGAAAAAAAGGGCAAGGAAAACCATAAACCTCTTTAGCTAAACCCTAATTAGCCATACTTCAAAGAAAAGATCTCAAAAACAATGTTTAAGTTACATCAAAGAGAAGGGCTAGCCATAAACTACTTTGAAATTGGCTCTATTAATTAATTCTTAAGATAAAAAAGCATAAATGGAACTAGAGAGCATTTAAGAATTCTCTAATCTGACCTAGCAGAGGAAAACATACAAGCAATAGAAAGCAGACAGAGCTAAGGTTCCTCTAAACAACATTAATTAGCCTAAAATTTCTGTCCTACTGCATGAGAAAGATGAAAAAAAATGATAGCATAAGAAAACAAGCACTAAATAAGAAAGACATCACCATTAACTATGTTAATGAATCCTGCAAGTGAGCTTGCTCCATTGTCATGCAAATCAAGACATCCACAAAATCCAAAGCCAATTTATCCTCAATCTTCAAGTCTATAATATTCTTCTCAATAATCAACAAACATGTATAATGAGGCCTCAATGTATAATTTAACTAGAAAGGAGGACCAAAACCCTAACTAGGTCTCCAAAATATCATTAATTACATCATAAATTCCATTTTTGACCAAAGAGACCATGCAAGGTCCAAGGCACAAAATATCTAACTTAATAAATGAAAAAATAAATGCTAACATAACTCCTCAACCAAATCAGGAGTGATTTGCCTCAAAAACCCTCAAAATATATTTTTCATTAACTCCAAGTGGCTTTTGTTGACTTTCTGGCAAGGGCGCAGTGCCAACACTGGGAAAATAGGTCATTTTACAACTGAGTTTTGGAGGCCTTCCCGGTGTCCAAATGAGCTCCATGATAGCTCATTGGAAAGCTTGTCCAGGCTACCTTCGAAAAATTCCTTTAGTTTTCTGATTGGACTTAATTTACCTGCTCAAAATCACAATTTCACAAGACTGATCAGGGCGCAGCGCCAGCTTTGAAAATAGGGCAGACAGGTGATTTTTGGGTGTTTTTGGCACTTTTGGAGGACTAGTTTTGCTCCAAATTATCTGAAATTTTGTGAGGGTGATTTCATTGGCCTAAGGATAAAAAAAATTTCAAGTTTTCCTTTAGTGGGTGCCCCAAAAAAGAGCGCAGAACCAGTGGCGCTGTGCCTTTGGCCCTTCAAAACAATCAAAAATCCAAAAACTTCAAAATTGTGCCAAAATTTTGATTTACCTTGCTGATTAGGTTTTGGATGCTTGTAAGGAAGCATCAGAAAGGATTTCAATATTTCCTTTGCCTTTTGCCTCCTTTAGGGCTTGAATCTTTGCAAGGGCTCTTTTGAGCTTGGCCCTTGCAATCTTGTTCCTTAAGGCATAATGCCTTGCCATATTCTTTTAGAGGTCAAGGTCCCTCTTGGTCTTCTCCAACAGTCCCTCTAAGTGTATGTTTTCCCTCTCAATCCAAGGTTCCCGATCATAGTCAATCTCCATGGAAAGCAGGTCACTTGGAGTGAGCTGCTATGCCAAGGCTACCTCTTGCTCTCTCTCCTTGGCTAAGGCCTTCTTTAAGCCAATTGTCCTTGGCCTCCTCCTAAGAAGCTGTTCTTCCTCATCACCAGTGTTCCCATATCTATTGAAGGCATCATCTAGCTTAGCCTTATATTTTTCATCCTCTTTCCGAGCTCTGATAGCTTTAATATCATAAATTTCCTTCTGTGCCTCTAGCTGCTTGTTTTCAACCTCAAAATAATGGATTACATTCTTAGCCCTACCTAGATTGGCTTGAAAATCCCTAATCTAAGCATCCTTGCTTTGGAGCAGCATGTTTGAGATCCTTGCCTCATTTTCATCATCAGTGTCAACATGAATGAGTTGAAATTCTTGTTCAATATCATGTTTGTCTTCTTCTTCTTCATCAATGACATTTTCTTTACCTTTATCAAGCTGCTTGGTTGATGTAGAAGGCATGGCCCCTTGCCTCTTAAGGGCAGAAAACACATGCCTATTTCCCCTTTGGTAGGTCAAAGAAAGGGGCTCAATGTCCACCATTTGAGTGTCTTCAGTCTCACTGCCATGTGCTCTGCTATCATCAGTGCCATCAAGGCTCTTTGAGCCACTTTCAACATCCTCACTGACTTCTTCATTGCTTTCTTCTTCATTTGTTCCTGCTTCACTGTTTCCTTCTTCACTGCCTTCTTCATTTCTCTCATCACCACTGCTATGTGCCTCATTGTTTTAAGACTCATCAGCATCTTCTTCATTTACATTTTCCTCACTGATATCTTGGCTTTCTGACCTATTTCCATCATCATTGCTGCTCTCTGCTTTATCACTACCAACATCCTCCTTACTGCTTTCTTCATTTCTTTCATCACCATTACCATGTGCCTCACTGTTTTCAGGCTCATTAGCATCTTCTTGATTTATATCCTCTTCTTTCACTACTACATTTGGGGGAAATTCCGACACTTGGTTCCAACGCTTTTGACCAAATGTCGGAAATTTCCCCAAATTTTTTCAATCCCGCCCGAAACTGTTGCTATACCGACGTTTATAGAAAAGTGTCGCAATACTGACACTTAGACAACGTGTCGTAATTGTGACGTTTGGAGGAATACGTCGCAATTGCAACACTATGCCCCAAAGCGTCGCTATTGCGACGACTGCCTCCAAACGTCGCAAGTGCGACACAGTGTCTAAGTGTCGCAATTGCGACGTTTGGAGGCATCCGTCGCAATAGCGACGCTTTTTCCGCCGTCGATATAATGACACTTATATGCACGCTACATAAAAATATGAAACTTATATTCGCGCTACATAAAAATGATTTTATTAAAAATACGAAACTTATATCCGTCGCAATAGCTACATTAACGTCTGATATCATGCGCGCATTCGCCCTCCGCTCTTGCAGAACAACATTCACCCTCAACATTCACCCTCAGCTCTTGCAGAACATCATTTTCTCTCAGCATTCACCCTCAGCTCTTGCAGAACAACATTTACCCTCAACATTTTCCCTCAGCTCTTGCAGAACAGCATTCGCCCTCAGCATTCGCCCTGAGCTCTTGCAAAACAACATTCGCCCTCAACATTCGCCCTGAGCTCTTGCAGAACAACATTCGCCCTCAGCATTCACCCTGAGCTCTTGCAGAACAACATTCTCCCTGCATTCGCCCTTAGCTCTTGCAGAACAACATTCTCCCTCAGCTCTTGCAAAATGGTAAGTTCTTACTGCAGGCCCTTCCTCCTATAGTAGGGTTGACTCTATTTGGGTTTTTTTTGTCAATTCCATTGGATTGTGTTAGGCTGTAGGGTTCTCTCTAGATGTCAAGAATCAAGATTCAAAACCCTCTATTATCTTCATCACCCAATACAAGATTTAAAATTTTCCCAAAGAAACGCTTATTAATTTGGCAGCCATTATTTCTCCCTGCTTTAAAAACCGTACATTTAAATGAAAAAAAGCATTGCATTTCAACTAAAAAAATCTATTAGCGTTCAAATGTACATGTGTGCATCACTTGTGTAGGGTATTCCTTTTCCACTTTCACATTATCCAAGAATGTGTGCAGTATAGTTCATATTTTTTGTGATTTAGATTATCTTGAAAAGGAAAGGTAAATTATTTCCCATGGAAAAAGAAGGTTTTCCCTTTTTACTACTGGAAATGGTACAACAAAGTTCCATTTCTACCCGAAGCTCCTATGAAACAGGAACCAAATAAAGGCCATGTCCTCAATGGACATCATTTGGCTTTGAAAATGGCCATTGCACCGTGTTGTTTCTTATATTACATCACGATAGTTTCTTAGGTCATTTCTTGTTTCTTGAGATGAAAACAACCAAAGAAATTGTGAAGATCCTTTCAAGAAATAAATGACCATTTCTCAATCATATCTCAACTATTTTTTATTTTATTCAGTGGTTGCTTACTTTGAGAGAAATTTGACACTTTTATAAGGAATATAACATAAAACACAAAATGGGAAGGAATTGATGAGGTAGATGTCCTTTAGTTGTTGTCAATTAAGAATTGATAATACATGATGCATGTTCTGTACTACAAACTAGATTCCTTCCTGGAGTTAGGACACAGAGTATTGAATCAAAGTTGTAGTTTATAACTTCTTGTATTGGTTCATCAATCTTGAAATTTAGACATTGCATGTCTTCATTGCTTCATGTTTGAATAATTTGCATCATATCGTACAATAGGAAATTAGGAATTATGATTATTATTACTTTATGGATCTATTAAGTTACTTTTAAGTTTGCATGGTTTAGTGTGAAATTATTCTAGTGTGCCCCTAGGCCCACGTGAAGGAGTGCCAAGGACTGAGAACCCTAGTTTTTAAATGGTATTGTTTCTAACTATTTTTTAAAACATACAAATTACAATTAAATTTTAAAACTTAAGAGTTAAAACTTAAATGATTCAAATGAATTGGTATGCTATTTGGATGAATTGGTCTCGCATATTTAGAAAGATCAAACCTCAGAAATAAACATGTCTATTTTTTAATGGTAAATAAGTCTTAGACATTAAATTTACAGCTCTGTTATAGTAGATGTATAAAATGCTTCCTACAGGTTTATTGGCATGGGGTTGATCGAATACAATCTGGACATACACAGCCTAATTTCCAAGAGGGATTATTTGTTCACACCAAAGGTGCTGTAGCTACTATGACTATGATGCAAAATTGGACAAATAGCATATCTATCATACTAGGCATGGCTTAGACAGAGTAGTTACTGGTGAAGAAATTTCTGCTGGCTTTGACTTTAAATGTAACAGAAATTTAATCTCTTAACTAGAGGTTTCCTGGATCTTAATTCTGTGAATTTTCTGCCTTGGGACTACTATGAAATATTATACAAAACAACAGTGGAAGTGAACAGTATTCCAATTTTAATGTTCTCTTATAATTAAATTGCCCAAGGGAGGACAAAGTAGCCTATCCAACCCCATAGGCTATAGTCAATTATAAAGGGGGAAGTTAAAAATTAAAAAAAAATAAATTAAACCTTAAAACATACCTACCTATCCATGAATCACAAGTTCATAACTTACCCAGCGAAAGCAAGACTTACCACAAACATCCATCCTCAAATTGCTATGGATGAGCCAGAGCCTCAAGATGAGAGTGATTCCTACTTGGAGAGCATGCTAAGTGAAGATCTAAGTGATGCTGATGACATGGATGTCGATGATATGGCTTGAGAAAGCCATTGCTCACTATTAGGCTTTAGCTATTTTTATTTTAGTATATCAAAATTTCCTAGTTCATGTTTACAGTTTGCCATTTGGAGATGCCTTGAGGCAAATTTTGAATTTAGTATGACAATGGACATATATTTTGAAATTTTGAATCATGATTCTACTTTCTTATAAGTTATTAATATGTAAACTGAGCTCCAATTTTCACTTGATATCATATATGAATCATGATATTATCAAACTAGAAATTTTGAAATTTCAATGACAAATGTCACATGTGAATGTTGAAACTTGAATGTTGAATGATGTGCATGTTTAAATATTTAAAGTTTAAAGTTTATAAATTATTAGTAATTTACAAATTACTATATTAGTGTCATTAAATTTATAATTTATAAATTATAATTTAGAAAATATAGTATTATATATGATATATAAATTATAATATATATTAATATAAAAATACCCAAACGAACCCACGCACCCTATTTCAAAAAATTCCGTCCCCGTCCCCGTCCCCGAACCCACGTTTCTTGGCAACATAGTTTCAAACATTAAATATCAACAAAATCGTTTAAAGGATATTGAAAGGAAAAAGGTGATGGAATATAGAAAGTGCCTTACTTAAATGCTCTAAGGATTTTTCAATAGTTGCTCCAAAAGCTTCACTTCAAGGCTCTTCAAGATCGTCTCCAACAATGCTATACCATCAGCTTCAACAATGTTGCTCCAAAAATGTCCTCAAGGTCTTCACAACAAGTTTACTAGAAGTTGCTCCAACAATATATTCAATAAGGTCTTCATTGTCAACTCGTCTCTTGTTTGGGTGCCTTAATGTGCAATGACATGTTTCCAGGATTGAATTCAATGCAAGGCATATTTGAAACTCTAACTCCGTCTTTCGGTGTCTTATTAGAAATTATTTCAGTTTTCATTTTGTGTTTTCAAGTTAGATATTGTTTTCAAGTTTTTACATTTATAATTTTATTGCAATGTGACAGACTGATCAGGGCAGTACAGGAACAACCTTGAGACGGGATGATTGCGGAAAGAGGCCAACGGAAGAACATGTAAAGTGCCAGCATTGCTCTATCTTCAGGTATTTTAGTTATTTACATAATTGAAATAATATTAATATTGTTCAAATATGCAGACACCTAGCCATGGTACGCCTGATGATTCCCTCTTTGAGGAAGAGCTTTCTTCATCACTATCTCCAGTGTTCTTGTTGCGAAAAAAGCACGAGATGCAAGGTCGAAATTTAATAATTTGATAGACGTGCCTCAAACACCTGAAACAAACGAGAGGATAAAAAAACTTATGAGCCAGCTAGAAACATATCAAGTAATAATTAAAAGTCAAAAGGATATTTTTTTTGCTCTGCATGAGATGAATTGTGATAGTTTGATTTTTAATTTTTACATTGACTAAACTAACAAAAAGTTCTTTTGTATGTAGCATTTTCTGGCACTTGCTGAACCCGGTTTTGGTGGTAGTGGGACAGAAGGGCAAGAGATTGCCCAACAACCCTCTCGTACACCTTCTACTCCTTTAGGTGCCAGCCAAGAAACATACCCTGCCCAAGCAGACACCCAGCCAACCGTTGAACGTGTTGGCAATGATGAGGCTGATATGGCCAACTACATTATTGCGTTTCCTGGAGCTACATGTGTCAGCTCCATAGGGACCATTAATGGAACGTTGTTGGTGAACGATGAAGGTGTCCCTATAAATCACGTACAACTCCCAGGTAAATTTTAATATTTTAACTATTTCATGTACTTTATCTAAAACATATTTATCATGATTTTTATTTTTAAATTAATGATAATATATATATATATTTTTCTGTATAGGAAACAATGAGTTCTATAGGTTTTTGGAGAGCCATGTGTTGGTAATTTTTGGCCCAACTATACGCACAGGGTGGAATTCCCAGAATTCCAACCTGAAAAAAGAACTTCTAGATTATCTAGAAGCCCTTTTTGGGGTCGACACATTTGACAGAACAGCGGTGGCTCGGGTAGTCGACAAATATTTGAAATATACCAGGGACACCTATAGGACGCAATTTCAATTTAACCCTAGATACGAGCGTCCTCTCACAGTTCCAGAGAGTGAGTGGAGAGCACTCATCCATGACGGAAAAGAGAAAAGGGCAAAGAAAGAAGGAAAAATGCCAACTGGACCCGCAAGGTAAATTACAACTTTAATTCAATAGCTTTAATTTTCTTTATGTCTAAAATAAAAGTGTGCTACGTCATATTTGACTTCAATCTTTTGATGCTAGGTTTCCTGACACCTCAAAGGCAACCAAAGCTAGGATTGAAAAAAAGGGCCATCACAAGCTAGGCCAGGGCGGCTACTTGACATTAGCCGCAAGAATTGTAATTAAGCAGCTAAACATCTTATAATTAATTGTATCGCCTTCCAACGTTTTTGTAATCCTACCAAATATGATTAAAAATACACAATCATATGTAATGTAGGGTGATGACTTCGGAACAGAAACTATAGAGGAAGATAAAAATATCGCTTTCCATTTCGGCTATCAAGCCGTAGTTGAACGTCGCAGAAGCTTGGGGCAGGTCCCAAGATCCATAATGCCTTATAAGGTAAAACATTAACCTTTCAATATATGTTTTTTTTCGTCCATAAATTTAATGTCTAACAACTTTTTTTAAATCAGGGGAGCAGCACTACCGACGAGGCAAATAACCCAGTTTTAGAGCCAGATGTAGATGATCCTCACGTGCAACTTGATCATTGTAGTGGGGACTAGGCCGAAAATGCTACTATCAGTGAGGGTCATGACGGTAATTAATTTCCACTTATAATTTTTTCTAATTATACCTTGATGGTTGTCCTTATAACCTTTTTTGTTTAAATGACAGAGAATGTTTCCCTTGAGGATCTTACCACCAGAGAGGAAGACAGGGCAACAGTCCCAACGGCGACAACTGGTGCACCAGGTAAATAATCTCATTGCAATTTTTTTTATTAATATTACCGAACTAGTTCAATGATAATTAAAAACTGATAATTAAAATTTAATATTATCTGTTTTTGGAGGCGATGCCCCATCACTAGATGAGACCAGACATCGTGATAATGCAACTAGGTCAGCGATGACAACTGGTGCACCAGGTAAATAATCTCATTGCAATTTTTTTTATTAATATTACCGAACTAGTTCAATGATATTTAAAAACTGACAATTAAAATTTAATATTATCTGTTTTTGTAGGCGATGCCCCGTCACTGGATGAGACCAGACATCGTGACTACGCAAATAGGTCAGCGGCGACAACTGGTGCACCAGGTAAATAATCTCATTGCAATTTTTTTTATTAATATTACCGAACTAGTTCAATGATATTTAAAAACTGACAATTAAAATTTAATATTATCTCTTTTTGTAGGCGATGCCCCGTCACTGGATGAGACCAGACATCGTGACTACCCAACTAGGTCAACGCCGACAACTGGTGCACCAGGTAAATAATCTCATTGCAATTTTTTTTATTAATATTACCGAACTAGTTCAATGATATTTAAAAACTAACAATTAAAATTTAATATTATCTGTTTTTGTAGGCAATGCCCCATCACTGGATGAGACCAGACATCGTGACTACGCAACTAGGTCAGCGGCGACAACTGGTGCACCAGGTAAATAATCTCATTGCAATTTTTTTTATTAATATTACCGAACTAGTTCAATGATATTTAAAAACTGATAATTAAAATTCAATATTATCTGTTTTTGTAGGCGATGCCCCGTCACTGGATGAGACCAGACATCGTGACAACGCAACTAGGTCAGCGGCGACAACTGGTGCACCAGGTAAATAATCTCATTGCAATTTTTTTTATTAATATTACCGAACTAGTTCAATGATATTTAAAAACCGACAATTAAAATTTAATATTATCTATTTTTGTAGGCGATGCCCCGTCACTGGATGAGACCAGACATCGTGACTACGCAACTAGGTCAGCAGTGCGGGTCGAAAGGCACGAAACAAGAGCAGAGCACGATGATATTGATGATGTAATTAGGAGCTTTAGAAATAGGAAGAAGAAAAAGAAAATTTGATAATGTAAAATATTTTATTATTATAAGACAAACGTTACCATACTTGGAACGTTTTTTGCGTTATATAAAAAACTCATTTATCATACTATTTTTATGTCAAGCATTAATTGCAATGTTTCCTTGCGTACTTTTTGTTGAATTGTTTTTTTATTAGTTATTGAATATTTTTTTTTATGCTCATGAAAGTAAAAAATGAAATATAGATTGGGTATTGGAGAATTGAGATGATGTGAGGCAGGGGGGAGGGGCCATAAGAGCTTCCACCTTCACGTGGTTGGCCCTGTTTAGTAGAGAATAATTTATTGGAGCGATTTAATCTTGGAGCAAACCTCCCTTGATCCAGTGTAGCAACAAAAAAGTCACTGTTGACTTAGTTGCTACTCTTTCGGATCGTGGGAGGCTTGTTCCAATTTCATGTGACTCCAATAAATTTTTCTTGAAACGAAGAGGAGCTTATTTAGGTATGTTTTGACATTTTCAACATATGTTCTAAAATTATCATAAGAATGCATCTTAGAGTAAAAAATACTACATCAATTACTTGTATTTATTGTATAGATAATGATGGATTTTGATTGACTTGGCAGTGCAGGTACAAATCCTCTTGCATCATGAGAAATACAACTTTTCAACCAGGGTCATGTCCAGGATATTTTTGTTTGTGCGCTTGACCAGGTTCGTAATGTCACATTTTGTAAGTTCCTTTACAGTTCATAATTCAATATTAAGCTAGTTCATGATTATTATCTAGGTTTTTTGTATGTGTTTTTTCATCTATTTGATTGTAAGCAACTCTGCATGTTTCCTGTTGTTCACTATGATTTCTCACATTACCACTCCCAGGATGAATCCGACTTTATTGTTACATAGGTTACTTTATTGTTACTATGATTTCTCCATTTACGATTTCATAGGTTACATCATGTAAAGTTGTCAATCTCGGGTTGGTGATGAGCTTTAGTTCTCCAGATTTGGGGCTTTTCTGATATTTTCTCCCTCATGTCATTCCTGCATCACCTTGTTGTTTGAGCATGCCAATTGTCTACCACTTGTACCAATTGGCACATGTCAATCTCTGAGTGGTGCCACATTTCACCTATTTTCAGTGAGAGTTTAGGGTTTCTCTAACATAGCTTCAGAAATCCGATTCAATACCTGCTTGAATATCGTCACATAATACTCATGGTTTGGATTGATGAGCATGTTCTGAATGGTTGGTTGATTCATAAGAACCACCCATATAGTCATCTTGAGATATTTCAGAAGTTTTCTCGAGTTTCCTTTTTCACCGTTTCTAGTGGGTGGGATGTTGTGGGGTGATCCATCAATACTGGTGCTCTTGTAGTAGGGAGTTTATTTTTGGGGATATAAAGGAGCATTTGATGTAGATATCCCATTGGATGCATTCATAGATGAGCACGAGAGGTCAAAAATTTAAATTAAAAATATGCAACCTCTAGCATGGCAACCTGAAGGCCGCGAGAGACACTGGTTAAAGATTGTTTTGTGCCGGCCTTAATATAGTCGTGATTTCTTTCTATTATCTTAATGAAAATATATAGTCTGGTCTCATTAAAATGAGGATTTTGGTTGTATTTCTCTTTGGTTGTTTCTCTCTTAATGCTCCAGAAGTTTCCAAAAGTTGCAATAGTTGTTTAGTTTGCCTGTTACAACTTAAAAGTGGTTTTTAGCAATGGGAGTCATGTTTTTTAAGGTTCATACTAATATGAAGATCTTTTAATTCTATATTCAGCATAAGAGAAGATGGCCTCTGCTTTGGGCAGTATGACAACAATTACCACATCTACCTCATTGGGTAACAATGGAAAGGGGAAGAAGTTGGGTGCAATGTTTGATAATTATGGCAGACAATTGTCTTCTCTTTCAGTTTTTTCACCCATTTCCTTTAATCGCTCAAGCAGAAGAGGGAATCTGAGATTACGAGACAGAGAGAAGGTAGTTAATACAAAAGCTATGGAAAAGGAGTTGTACTTCAACAAGGATGGCTCAGTGACAAAAAAATTGCAAGTCAGAGAAAAAATTATGTTTAAAGGAAGGTCACCTGCACGTGAAACTTCACTGCGGTGGATACTTCCTTGTCCACTTATATTCGATTTTAATGTGTTATTTTAATTTTTCATGGAGGTTTGTTTTGGCATATGGTCTGGCATTCAATTGCACACTTACTGAAAGCATTGTCAATTTGTCTTGCAGGCGGTGTGAACAAACTTGCTGATCTTGTTGGAGTCACCCTTGGGGCGAAGGGAAAAATGTTGTCTTGGAGAGCAAGCATGGTTCTTAGAAAATAGTTAATGATGGTGTGACATTAGCTAAGGAGGTAATTTGTAGATGTGTGCTCTGGTTTTCTTTTTAACGTTGTATTAGTTCCCCCTCTTAAATGTCTTAGATTTGGTAGGCATAATTTGAAAACTCAAAGGTGAAAGGAAACATATTTGTTACCCGGTGGTCTACTTGGCCTATGGACTAGCCACATTAGAGTAATGCATAAAGCTTTTCACAACAATAAAAGGAAAGGGTTATGGCTGAGTCAAATTTTATTGTTATTGACAGTGTAATGAAATGTATCTCAATGCTATGGTTTTGGCCTTTTTATTGGTTGAATTAGAGTACCCAGTTGAAAATATTGGGGCCAAGTTGGTAAGGCAAGCTGCGGCAAAGACAAATGATTTAGCTGGGGATGGAACCAAAACATCTGTTTTTCTTGCACATGTTGGAATATTGAAAAATTCCAGAACAATGAATGGAGAATAAATCTCCCTTCCCCTAACACAGAGAAAATAAAAATTTCTTTGACAGGAGACAGAGTTTCAATACTTTGAAAAAAAACTTCTATTCCCTTCAATAACTCAAAAAAAAACTATTACACTTCTTCCTCACTGAGAGGGATTACAAAATTATGACTGCTACAAAACGCAGTGCATAAAACCAACTCACTGTTTGTTCAAAACAAACATACTCTGTCTCTAAAACACTCTGCTGTGTTTTTCACTTTCGCACTGCTGTGCATACACACTTAAAAAGTTACACTTAGTCTTTCACTTTTTACACACTGCTGTGTAATAAAAAATTTACCTACTGTCTATAAAAAAAACTACCAAGCTTTTTTGTCCTTTTTATTTTTATATGCCGTCACATATAAAACATATTATAATAAACCCTCTTTTTAAAATAATAAAATTAAAACTAAATTCTATGGCCCACCTTTCATTTTGCATATGATATATATATAACATATGTTTTAAATTCTATGGCCCACCTTTCATTTCGCATATGATATATATATAACATATGTTTAAACATAAGTATATATTAAAGCATACATTAAATTAAACTATGAAAACATTAAAGAACCCTTTCCGTCGGACTTCAAAAGTCTGAATAGATTGAATTTCAAACCAAATTCGCGTTCCAAAATGGGATGCTGACGTCTGCCTAATTTGTAACGCGAATTCTCAATCCAATGTGCCTTATAAAAAATTCAGGTCCGGTTTTCAGGTTTTCAGATTCCCTTCAATTTCATGCGATCCAATATTAATGCTCCATGTGTCCTCCTTTTGAATTTACAAAACTGGGGGGTAAATTTCTGTTTTTTTAATTTTTGGTTGGTGAATTGCGTTAATGCTGGTTGTTGTGTTTAAATACAATCTTGTACAGAAATATGGTTGTGACCGTCTACAAAAAAAACTTGTAGGAATTTTAAATGCTGAATTAAATTTCTGGATGGCGTGCAAGAAACCTCCAAAAAAAAATGTTGCTGCTGCATCCATCCTTCTGCTGCAGCAGTTGAAGTTAAAATTCAACAGCACAGGGTTTAATAAGTGAGGGTGTAAAGGTAAATTTTTGTCGATAGTACTAGATTAAGATCATCTATTCATTTTTGTAGGGTATTATGGTGTTTGGTTTTTTAGTTTTGGGTTGGGCTTATTGAGTCTAAGATAGTTTTTGAGTGAAAAAATTGCTATCAGGTATTAAAAATTTTTGGTTCTTTTGTCAAAATTTATGAGCTTGTTAGGAAATACAAAACTGACAATGGTTGTATCTTAAATTTGTGGAAAATAATTTGAAATGAAACCTTTTTTTTTAGGTTGTTGCAGCAGGTGAAAACCCCGTTCAAATTACTAGGGGCATTGACAAGACAATAAAGGCCCTTGTTTCGAACTCAAAATTTTGTCAAAGGAGGTAAACGCTTGCCTTTTGAGTAGGCTGGTTTTCCTTTTTGCCGATGGTTTGGTGTATCTAATTGAATTAGTTGCCTAAGGTATTTTTGGTTGCAAACTCCTTTTCATTTTTCATACAGTATTGGCCTTGTGGAATACATTTGATTGTGTGGTCTTGTTAGATCTACAACATTTGTAGTTGTTTACTCTTATGGCCAAGGTGCACTTTTATTATGGAAATAGTTGATGCAATATTGTCATTTAATCCTTACTGCAGGGTAGCATGTTGAGAAGTTTCTTGTGAAACATTTGGTATTCAAAATGACACTTGATCCTCTACAGCATCATGCACTTGACTTCAAAATTCATATTCAAAGTGTGCCAGACAATTCTTGCAAAATTTCAAATATTTATGTTGTTTTAAACCATTATCTTTTCATGTATTGGATGCTGAAAATGAGAAAAAGACTTTGGTATGAAACCAACTGGTGAATAATTTCCAGCAAAACAACCACTTCCAAGACATGATTTAGAAGTAGAACATATGTACTTATGAAGCATAGAAAGATATCCTTGATGCATTTTCAATGCTTGGCTAGGGTTATTTTTGGAGAAAATAACTCCTTATTCCTAGAATAGTGATCTTCAATACAAGTAAATGCCAGAGAAGAGAGATCATTGTGTGACATAAACCTATTAACAAAAGTGAATAGGGAATGATTATTAATTATGGCATACTAAGTTGTCAATGATTTTGACTATTTGTCTTTAACATGTAAAAATGTTAAATTCCAAACTTACATCATCATGGTTTGGCATCATGAGCTTGACTAATTGTCCACCATGCTCATAATTTCATTGTTGTCTTCATATCTATAAACAACGTTTCAAATAATAATAAAAGAGTTCTATAAGAAAAATCCAGACCTCCATGCCTCCTTGTGAGACAAAGTCAAAATTGCATTACACAATTTGACACATAACAATATCCTATATCCCGGTGGTATGTATCCAAATTCTTATAATAGTGTCTTCAAGACTTATGTTGACATTGCCAATGACATATTTAAGCAATGAAAGATGGAGCCTTCTTCATTGTTGTATATGTAATAGTCTTTTATTAATAAAAAGATTGATGGTTTTGTCTTTCTGAAAATGAAATGTAAAAATAATTTATTGTGGTCAATTGAAAAGTTTTTTTTTTAAAGCTTTTCATTATGGAAGGGCGACATAGATATATGCCCTTCTAATTTAAATTCTGACCTGCCCTTCAAATTTGATCACTGTGTGGGACCTTAACAAACAATAAAACTATTCCGCCGTGCGTTATATAAAACATATAACAAAACCTTTGTCAAAACTTCAAACAAACCCTTTAGCCGTGGGTATTTCATCACAAATTGATCATTTTACCATGTACCTTCTTCTAGAGGAATATTCTTCCACTTGATTAGGTACTTCATAATGGTTATATGTCAAAGAGATACATAATGTTTATCTATAACTTTTTGTGGTTCAAGAATCAACTTTCATTCTTCATCTAATTTTTGAAGTTCTATTTACATTGGCATATTTTTTCCCAAAACCTTTTTTAGGCAAGATACATGAAAAACCTTATGAATGCAAGAAGAAGGAAAATATAACTTCTATACCAATTGTGCAATCCTATGAATAATTATTTAGGGCCATAAAATTTTTGATCTAATTCTTTATTCTTCTTTTTCTTGAATGAAGATTGCTTATAATGCTATGATCTAAAAAATACCCAATTACCCTCCTCAAATTATCTTTCACTTCAATGTTGTTCCCCTTGTTTTTTTATCATGTTTCATGTCATTTGAAGGTTTTCCATAATAATTTTCAAAGTTTCTTTAGTATTCCATATGTGACTCTGTTTC
The DNA here is from genome assembly GCA_034641835.2 of Pinus albicaulis. NCBI lineage: Eukaryota > Viridiplantae > Streptophyta > Pinopsida > Pinales > Pinaceae > Pinus > Pinus albicaulis. The sequence continues at coordinate 972,750,134 of CM076569.1, forward strand.
CTATACTTTGGACTTATCTTGCAAAAAGTATGAGATACTAGGAGTTGGATATCCATAAAGGGCCCTAAATGGGGAAATTTTAGTAGATGTATGACAGGTAGTATCATATTACCATTCTTCTTTGACGAACCCACTTCATCCATTAAGATTGATTTTCTAAAGAGTAACATTGTAGATAACCTTAAAAACATTTGTTAACTATTTTTGTTTGACCATTTGATTGTATTTGATATGTAGAACTCATGGCAGCTAGTGTTTCTCCACTCATATTAAATAATTATTTCCAAAAGTTTCTTGTTACTATTACTTTAGGAAAACCATGAAGACTATGAATTTATTTCACGGACACTTCTGCCACTTGGCTTGTTATTTATGTACTTTGAGCTCTACCAAAAAAATCTACAAAATTTGTCTACATAAATGACCACAAAAATGTAATACTTATCTTTATATTTCAGTAACCCTGTAATAAAGTCTATTGATATATCTTCTAGTCTTTGAATATGTATGTGGAATGGTTGAAGTAACCCTAGAGATTTTACTATCTCTCTTTTATTTATTATGCAAACTTGACATTCTCTTACAAAATTTTGAATATCTTTCTTCATTCCTTCCAAAAATATATTTTTTGATCCTTTGAGATGTTTTAAGGAACCCTGCGTCCTACCATCAGAGAGACATGAGAATCCCTTAATATTTGTTTATTCAAATATGCTTGCGTGCATAAAAATATTCTACATTTGCACCAAAGTATATCTCTCTTTCACCCCCAATGCTCCATAGAGTTCATCCCATCCTTTATAAATTTTAGTTTTTGTTTAGTACTATTGTCATTTTTCCATTATGGCAAGCTTCTTCTAGCCACCTAGGAATAGAAAATTTAATTGGATATAAATTTGAGGCCTCTTCTATTTTAGAAAGAGCATCATGTACTAAATTTTCCTTACCATTTTTGCAAATTATCTCAAAATTAAAACTTTGCATTTTTTCTCCTAATTTTTGTTAATATTCCAATGAAATCCATAGCTTAAAAAAATACTTTATGCTATCATGGTATATCTTGACTTTAAAGTACCTCCCAATGATATACTATCCCCATTTTTTATTGCATGTAATATTTCTTCCATTTATTTTTCATACGTAGATTTCACGAAATATTTTCTTTGAATTCCTTGCTTTTAAAAGCCAATGATATCCCTTATTGTGTTAATGTTACGTAAATTCCTTTTCCTAGTGCCTCACACTCTACTATGAATGTTTTACCAAAATTAGGTGCAACCGATGTTGGTGTAGAATACATGGCATCCATTAAAAGAGAGAATGCCAAAGTAGCCTCATCATTCCATATAAATGATATTTTCTTCAAGAGATATGTGAGTGGACTTGAAATGCATGCATAATTCTTAACAAATGATCAATAATATCACGTAAGTCTAAAAAATCTTCTAAGAACCTTGATTTTCTTAGGAATAGGTCATTTTGTAATAGCTTGCATCTTTTGATCAGGCTCCAACTTCACTCCTTCCTTTAAAACACTATGAACAAAATACTCGAATTCTTATTTCCCAAAAGCACATTTGGATATTTTTACATAAAAATGATTGTTCTCAATAATTTATATAACTTTTCCACATGTTTAGTGTGTTATTCCCATGATTTATTATAAATATGTGTATTATCAAAGAAAACCAACACAAATTTTATAAGATGGGATCAAACAAAATTGTTCTTAAGTCGAGCCTGCCGGACTTCAAATGGCGATAAAACATAATTCAAACCAAATTCGCGTTCCAAAATAGCCTGCTAACGTCGGCCAATTTTGTGACGCGAAAACCAAATGAATTCCGCCCTAATCTTTTTCGGGTCCGAAGTTGGGCTGGCGTACGGAGGGAGAGTTGTGACACGAATTTCTTATCAAATTCGCCCTAATCTTTTTCGGGTCCGGATTTCCACTGCGCGAGTGGCCCAAACAAAGATCCGCTCCAATCAATTTATGCCACGTGTCCTCAATCAAAACTTGCCCTGCTTCCGGCTGCGGGTGCATTCGATGGCGTTTAAGGCGATGGGACATGGATGTGGCGATTTCATATCAATCACATTAAGTTTTAACGCTGTTCAATTAAGTTCCAAGGTTTTCACTTCAAATCCGCATTTAATTAATTAATTTTTAACACTATTCAAGATCGGACCTCCACTCATGTTAGCGATTCCGCATGCTCCAATATGATCCGGCCTTTGGCTCTCATTAATGATTGGAGATTAATTATGACGGGTGTCCTTTGATTGCATTGTAGTCGGGTGGATAAAATGGCGTTTCTCTATGGTTTTTCAGACGAGTCGGTTGCTGGGTTACACTGCCTGCTCACTGTGACGAGAAGGAGAAGTGGCCAGCTGAACTGCTGCTTAGACCTTGTTGCATATCTCCATTTCTCTCGGTCTCGTCTGTGTCTGTCTTCCTCTGTTTCTTGGAATTCTTCTTCTCCGTCTCCTCTTGTGCCCACTGCTGAGACTACACCCATGCCTCGCCTACGTCAAAGGATGCGTTGCCGCAGGGGGAGCAATAGAGGTCAACCCCTGCGCGCTCCCTCCAGCCCCTCAACCGAGTCGTCTTTCGACTAGTCCAGTGATTATTACGCATGTCGCTATCCAAATACTAGGAGTGGGCGGGGTCGGGTTGTAGGATCTGGCCACCATATGGATTCCCTTGCTCCTCGTTTCCCCACCGCTAGTTCACCTTCTCCCACGATGCGCACTGCACAATTTTCCTTTAATTTCTCTCTCAACCGCCCACGAACAGAGGAGGCCCAAACAGAGGAAGAATGCACCCGTCCGGTGGGTTTGAGCTCGAAAAAATCCGGCCAGCATTCGGGCCTTCAGGAGGGGAGCTGTGGCATGAATGTGGAGGTAGCACCTAGCGATCCTAGACCTTCTGAAGGATGGTGCCGAATCGTGGAGGAACCACCGGAGTAGTTTGGTTAATTTGTTTTTCTTGCTTCGCGGCCCACTTAATTGGGCTACTTTTAGATTATATTACTGTGCTGGACCTCTGTAATATTTTTGAATTCTGTAAACGTTCAAGACTGGTTTCCCCGTATGAGGGCAGTCTTCTTAATTTTTTGATTTTTTGATGACAAATTTGCCATGAGTCTGGGCAATGTTTTTGTGTGAGGCGTATATCAACAATACATGTCTCTGCACATTTCCTGTATCCGCTTTATGATACTATTTTCATGGATGGTTTTACTTCATATAATATATTCAAAACAATGTTTTTTCTCTTGTGAAAAAAAAATGATTAATGTTTATCACTCTGCCTTCAAAACTAGCGATGCTGGTTTATTGATATGGTCTAATGGTCTTTTTATATTTTGGACATATCACACTCCTCACATGATTAGCGTTTTTCTCTGTTCAAGGATTTTGGGTACTTTAATTTGTATTTGGAACAATGGACGTCGGTACTCTATCTGTTTTTTTACTATTCTACATACTGCTATTTCACTTTCTTATAGATGCCTCGGGCATATTTGGATGCTTTCTCAGATTTGTCGATAATCTCCATGTGGACCGTTACTGGGTTTTATATCAAGTCCATGTATGTGACATGGGGTGTTTTTCTATCATTGTCTGGGGTGGGACTTCCACTTTCTGGATGGATATTTGGGTTCCAATCTTCAGATGTGAAAATGTAATGACTTCATGGAATGTTTTACTTCATATAATATATTCAAAACAACGTTTTTTCTCTTGTGAAAAAAAAATGATTAATGTTTATCACTCTGCCTTCAAAACTAGCGATGCTGGTCTATGTTGCTGGTTTATTGATATGGTCCGATGGTATTTTTATATTTTGGACATATCACACTCCTCACATGATTAGCGTTTTTCTTTGTTGCAGGGTTTTGGGTACTTTAATTTGTATTTGGAACAATGGACGTCGGTACTCTATCTGTTGCTTTACTATTCTACATACTGCTATTTCACTTTCTTATAGATGCCTCGGGCATATTTGGATGCTTTCTAAGATTGTCGATAATCTCCATGTGGACCGTTACTGGGTTTTATATCAAGTCCCTGTATGTGACATGGGGTATTTTTCTATCACTGTCTGGGGTGGGACTTCCACTTTTCCGGATGGATATTTGGGTTCCAATCTTCAGATGTGAAAATGTAATGACTTCATGGACTGTTTTACTTCATATAATATATTCAAAACAACGTTTTTTCTCTTGTGAAAAAAAATGATTAATGTTTATCACTCTGCCTTCAAAACTAGCGATGCTGGTCTATGTTGCTGGTTTATTGATACGGTCTGATGGTCTTTTTATATTTTGGACATATCACACTCCTCACATGATTAGCGTTTTTCTCTGTTCAAGGATTTTGGGTACTTTACTTTGTATTTGGAACAATGGACGTCGGTACTCTATCTGTTGCTTTACTATTCTACATACTGCTATTTCACTTTCTTATAGATGCCTCGGGCATATTTGGATGCTTTCTTAGATTTGTCGATAATCTCCATGTGGACCATTACTGCTTTTTATATCAAGTCCCTGTATGTGACATGGGTTATTTTTCTATCACTGTCTGGGGTGGGACTTCCACTTTTCTGGATGGATATTTGGGTTCCAATCTTCAGATGTAAAAATGTAATGACTTCATGGACTGTTTTACTTCATATAATATATTCAAAACAACGTTTTTTCTCTTGTGAAAAAAAAATGATTAATGTTTATCACTCTGCCTTCAAAACTAGCAATGCTGGTCTATGTTGCTGGTTTATTGATATGGTCTGATGGTAATTTTATATTTTGGACATATCACACTCCTCACATGATTAGCGTTTTTCTCTGTTCAAGGATTTTTGGTACTTTAATTTGTATTTGGAACAATGGACGTCGGTACTCTATCTGTTGCTTTACTATTCTACATACTGCTATTTCACTTTCTTATAGATGCCTCGGGCATATTTGGATGCTTTCTCAGATTGTCGATAATCTCCATGTGGACCGTTACTGGGTTTTATATCATGTCCCCGTATGTGACATGGGGTATTTTTCTATCATTGTCTGGGGTGGGACTTCCACTTTTCTGGATGGATATTTGGGTTCCAATCTTCAGATGTGAAAATGTAATGACTTCATGGACTGTTTTACTTCATATAATATATTCAAAACAACGTTTTTCCTCTTTTAAAGTTTCATTTTTTTTTAATTGAACCTGCCGTCGCTATACCGACGCCTTGTAAGCGTCGGAATTGCGACAACTTAAAAACATCGGAAGAGCGACAGTATAAAAACGTCGGATGAGCGACGTTCAAAACATCGGACCACATTTCGTCGGAATTACGACAGTTTACAACCGTCGGAAGAGCGACGTCCAAAACGTTGGACCACATTGCGTCGGAATTGCGAAAGTTTATAAACGTCGAAAGAGTGACGTTCAAAACATCAGACCACATTTCGTCGTAATTGTGACAGTTTACAAACGTCGGAAGAGCGACGTTCAAAACGCCGGACCACATTTCGTCGGAAGTGCGACAATTTACAACCGTCGGAAGAGCGACGTCCAAAACGTTGGACCACATTATTTGAAAAGTATGTATAACGGAGTTTAATGTGCTTTGGAACTGAAGAGTCAGACGTTTTTGTTTGGAAGCGACGGAAAAAGTGTCGATAGTGCGACACTTTTTAAGTGCGTCGGAACTGCGATGATATGGAAAACCACGTTTTACCCGCCCTCGAACTGTCACTCTTGCGATGACTATGTGTCGGAATAGCGACGAATTGGCCGTCGGAAATTCCACCAAATTTTCTAGTGTTTGCTTTCTTTTTCATTGCTCTTTTCCTCACTACCACTTGCCTCACTTTTTTTTGCACTAATACCATGAGATGATGGTGAGGGATGGTGAATAGGTGATGAAGGAGGAGGATCATCACGATGTGAAGGAATATGAGTGGATGGTGAGGTGGGAGAATCATCATGAGGTGAGGAAATGTGAGTGGATGGGGGAATGGGAGGATGAGAAGAAGAAGGGACATCTTGCTGCTATTGGCCTTGTGAATTGGTGAACACCTCATTGGCAATGAAGGTTTCCCAAGGAATACCCTTCTGCTGGTATGTTCAAACTCAGTTTTTTTTTTAAGAACTTGGGCTAAAATGTGAAATTAAGATGAAAGTGAGATGATGGAGTGACAACCTTTTGTAAGTGAAAAAATAGATGGAAACCTAGAAGAGTGACAACTCACATAGCACCCTATTTCACCCTTGTCTTGATTGATACCCTTAGCAGGCAAATGAATGAGGCTTAAACAATGATTTTAAGCATGAAATTTAGGGTTTTTCCTTAGGGTTCCATTATTCCCATTAAATGATGACAAAATTCTTGAAATTGGGAGGATGACTTGTAATTACCTCTGCTTGTGCTTGAAAAACCCTTGGTGATGATTTGGATAAGTTTTGAGGTGGTTTGAATGTTTGCAAGGCTTTGAAGGCCCTCCTGGACAAGAGCGCAGTGCTTAGTCTGAGGGTGCAATGCTCAGTTATAAACGCGCAACGCTTAGAGCCAGGTGCACATCACCAAATTTTATTCACCGGGTGGCTATCAGGTAAGAGCGCAACGCTCTGCCAAACACACAACACCTGTGTATTTTGCATGGGAGAAAAATGCTAGGGTGTAGTGCCCAATTCCAGGCATGCAGTGCCAACCTGAGCGCGCAACGCCACCAAAAAGTTGCCCAATTTGACTTGAAAATTTTCATATTATTCACTCCTGAATGCTCCAATGATTTTGCAAGGCAAGAATGAGTTGTTTGAAGTGTAGAATGGGTTTTTTATAGAATTAGGAATTTTGATTTATCTTTACAAACCCACTTTCTAATGTTTTCAAAGTCACTTTCCTTTTTCCTTTCTCACTAAATCTTTTGACATTTTTTCTCTGCAGGTGATTTAAGTCATAAATTTGACTCTTCTTGTCTTATTGATGGTCTTTAACACCTTCACTTTGCAAGTGACTAAATTTTTTTTAAGTTAACCTTCCCTTTTCTTCTTGAGGCATGATCAGTTCATTAAACACCTTTGGGAGGATTTCACATGTCAACACCTTCAAAAACCCTCCTTTGCCTACACCGTGGAATTCAAACCATGATTTTTACCTTCTTTGGCCACTTCTGATTTGTAGGTGCCTGAAAAAACTCACTTAGCTTTCTCTTATTCCTTTAAGCATGATAAATTCACTTTCGACAATCTTAGAATGCTTACACAGTAGCAGTATCTCCAAAAAATTCTTTTTTCCCGACCTTGGAGCTTAAATCATATTTTACTTGGCAGGTGAATGAAAACCTTGGATTTACCTTTCCCACTGAATTCTTTACACCTTTTCTCTCTGAGGCAATGACACATTCACCTTGGCAAACTTTGGGATGATTGCACACCTCAACACCTTCACAATCCTTCCTTAGCTCCTATCATGGAGTTCAACTCATGATTTCACCCTCTCTGGTCACTTTTCCAAAACCCTAGGCATAAGGAGTGATTTAAGACAATCACCAGTGTTGTTTTCTAAGTTCTCTATAGCCCTTTCAAGTTCATTCATTTCTGTCTAATTCACCTCACCTTTTCCCATTTTCATCAATATTTTATGAGAGACTTTCATCATGCTTGGCTTGGTGTGTCTCCTCCATGGCCATTCTACAATTGATCACTATTTGGCATTCTAATTGGTCTATTAAGCTCAAAAACCCTTGTTTTCCTCAAGATCAAGTGGTTACCTTTCTCCTACTATAAATTGTCTTCATTTGAGAGCAGAACACCTACCTTACCAACACCTTCTACTGATGGAAACTTCAACACTCCTGCAGAAGTGTAAAATATTTGCATTTACCTCTTGCAGACTTTGGGCTGATAGGGTAGTGATTATTTGGAAACTTTCAGGTCTTCCTTGAATAATCATGTGCTGACCTTCTATTACATTTGAGCTAGCTTCTAGCAAAGGAGAAATAGTGTTTGAAACACCAATGATAACCTTACAACTTGTGAAACCCTAATGGCCTAGTGGGAGGGCCCTTTGACCATGATCTTTGATTGAAAATTGGTTTGGAGGCTTCAAGTGAAAAATAGAGTATTTTTCAAAGTGTTGTATTGAAGATCCAAAATCCAATGTACTTGATTTATCTAAAGAGCCTACAGAGATAGTTTTGAGACCATCAATGCTTGAGGAACTTGGGGATCATGGGAATGAGTTACGCTATAGGTAACCTTAGATGGAAAGTGGGGTTATGGGAAAGGGAAAACATAGTAATGAGGTCATAGGTAGGAAAGAAGGATGGAGATGAGAGGCACAAGCCATTAACGAGTCTTTTAGGAGTGGCAGGGTGACCATGAAATGGCAAGGTTGATAGAATAGTGAAAAAGTTTCTACAAGGATAATGAAGGTAGTGAGATTTCTAAAACTCACAACTTTCAAAGAATGTTGTTTTTAGAAATCTAGAACCAATCTATAGTCATCTACCAATAGTGAAAAATACTGATGACTAATAGACACATCCCGAAGTCTACGCGAAGAGGGTAGAAGAAGTAAAACAAGCCCAGGAAGGCATTACTTCTGCGGTCACTCAGTGTGACGCCTCTTTGAATGAGGCCATGGACATTTGGGCCTCTGTCTAGAACGATTTGGTAATGTAGCAGCTGCATGACACACTCAACACAAAGGTGAGCTGAAATTAATTGTTAGTTATTGCTATGATAATATCAGTTTCATATTTAATATAAAAGTACTTATGTTTTCTTATTGTACAAGGGTTTATAGATGTGCTTATGATTGATAAACAAACAAAATTGATGATATTAAGTTGATTTCATGAACATAAAATCATGGAAACTAAATGTTGAACAACAACATATAAACACACAACAAACCATGAAAACTGTGTCAAATACACATGGTTTTGATGAAGGATTTCACCTCTCCTGGGCTACATCTCCTTGGTCTAGCTTCCATGGCATGGGCCTTTGTATTAGCTTCAATTGTAAAAAAATGTTGTTTACAGTCTCCTGTTGCCTCTACAACCTGCTCCAATGGCTCCAAAACATCAAAATATACCAAGAATGACTCTTCCTAAGCCAAAATTTGTCGAAAATTGCCTCAGTTATGGAAAAAACCAATTTTCTTATATTTTCTCCACCAAATTAGAAAATGTCCAGCTAAATCCACTAAATTTCGAATTTCGCCACAATTGGAGGACTCTGCCAACTCTACTGCCAATTTAATCCATTGGTTAACTGTGGATAAGCTTGGATTAAGTGTATTTAAACACGGTCGTAGTGCTAAGCGCGTTTATCTCGTCAACCCTCTGGCACGGTGACAGGTTGAAGTCTTATGGTGAGGGGGCTGGCCCCCTCCTCCACCCGATAGTGCACTGTATAAAACATAAATATGTGTGCACACCTATACATAGTAAGAAAAATAGTTTGGTATGGCGGTATTTCTCGGCACTAGCATGGGGGAGGTCGCGGGGTCGACCCCGACCTCCGCCCTTCCTTTGGCATATAATTTTGTTGAACGAACCTTTGAAATTGACTTCGGATATAAAATATGTTACGCCAACCTTCATTGGCATGGGGGAGGGCACGTGGTAGCCCCTGGCTGCTTCATGTGTCCCTTCTCCATTAGCCCAATTTCCATCATATATAAAAAATAACAATGCACCCATAAATAAAATTTCAACCTTAGAAAAGGAGAAAAAATTTCAATTTCCAAGCAACATTGGTGAATCTGACTGACACTTGTCATAGTGTCATTGGATGAAAACTGGAGAATATTCCATGGATATTCTTGAGATGCTTACTTGACTGCCAAGTCATCAGTGTGTCACTGTTCTGCACATTTTTTTCCTGTTTGGGAAAACGGACAACAGGTCATAACTTCTTCATCTGGAGTCGGATTTGGACGAAACAAATTTCCCCAGAATCATGGCGATGAGCTCTACACGGTCGTTATAGTTTAGAGAATTTATGAGCACTTCAATTTTTGAGCTAAATACCAAGCCTCTGATCATTCCTCCCCACTAGAAGCCTTTTGGACACCAAAAGATACTATCAATTGTTCAACAGGTGAGGGTAAAACTCCCTCACCCTTTCAATATCCATCCATTTGGCCTTGGAAATATTTTGTCCCTTGAGTCCCACTCTAAGGTATTCAACATTCCCTCTCCTTGAAGTTCTGGTTCTTTTGCCAATTATCAGATCTTGCTGAAGTTCATCAAGATATTATGGCAAGAAATCATCTATTGATGGCAGTTGAACATGATTTCCTTGATCATAAATCAATGGAGGATAAAAAAATATCAAATTCTCAACATTAACGACAGAATATATTTGCATATAAGGAGGCAAATCTAGCTTAAGTGGATTTCTATGAATATTTTCTAGAATTTTAAATGGACCATAACGGAGTGGCTTAAGATTTTTAACTTCCCCTTGCAATATTTCTTTGCTGATATATAACCAAAATTCATCTCCAACCTGGAATTTGTGATCAACACAATGTTTATCATGCCTTGCCTTGTAGCTGCTTTGACTCTTTTCAAGTTGTTCTTGCATTGTGTCATGTATCAAATGAATTTTCTCAATGAAATTCCTCGCCTTATCTATGTCACTATGACCATCTATAGCAACATATTTCTCAAATATGAAGTCCAAAGGCGATCTTGTAAAGTACCCATGACATGCCTCAAATTGTGATGTGTTTGTGGAATAAGGATTTGCATTTTTGTATGCATGCTGAATGTAATGAAACTGTTCATCCCAAAACTTGGGATGTTTGCTGCAATAACCTCTAAGAAGATGAATTAATATCCTATTAACCACCTGGGTCTGACCATCTGTTTGCAGATGAAATTTTGTACTCTTATTCAACTTTGTGTCCATCATGTCCCATAATTTTGACCAAAATTTCTCAACAAACCGGGAATCTCCATCACTTACAATAGAAGTAGGAAGACAAAAATGAACCCATACATTTTGAAAGAAAATATGAGCTGTTTGTTCAACTGTAATTTTTTTTTTACATGGTATCAAAAGACACATTTTTCTGAACCTATCTAAAACAACATATAAGTAATCATGACCTTTCCTTGACATTGGAAGGCCACCTACAAAATCCATTGAGATACTCTCCCACAGATGTGAAGGAACTGGAAGTGGAGTGTACAATCCAAGTTTCCTATTACTAGGCTTACTTATTGCACATAAAGAACATCCTATAATAAAACAAGATATATTATCAATCATGCGTGAACTGGAGTTGTTGGATGGCCAACAACTGAGTTGCCTCTATCTCTGCTCCGGATCACACACTGCTTGATTGCTTGGGGAAATTCTGGCCAACATAACAATGTGTTCTCATATTTTTCATTTCTTGGTGGCCTTTTATAGGAGAATTCAAACTCTCCTTCCCTCTCTTGGTACATTGATGGATGATGACCCAAGAGAGGAGGGTGATTCCATTGTGTGCCACATTTATTCCATTGTGTGCTCCCTTGAGGTCTTAAGGAGGCTTGGGCGGCTGTCCTTAGGCAACCTCAAGTGTGGGATCAATGTCCTGGAGTGTGCCTTGTGGTTCCGAAAAGTGACTTCTGCCACTCTCAGGTCCGCGCGGCTTTTTGAGTTAAAGTTGCGCTTATTGAATAAAAATGTGCAAAAAGGCGTATTTTGCTGGTTCCTTCAGTGAGCAATTTGATTTTCCTCTTAGACCTTAAAGATTTTTAAATACTTCAGATTCTCTAATGTGCCTCAGCCCTATAAATCCTTCTTCCTGACATTTAATAATGTCATATTTGCTTGTCCTATTTTCCAGTGATAACAGTTGCCCCCTAATGTGGGAGGTCTAGGAAGAATTATATAGCCGAAATACATTATAGTTTCTTTTCTGTGTACCGTGCGGAGAGAGAGAGAGACCTGCGTGTAGCATAGAGTTAGATACACCTTACACCAGGTCAAAGAGCGAACATGTCCTATGGGAACCCTACAAGCAATGGTATAACACAATAAATTAAAGTTTTCTATGAGGCGGACATGTCCCATGCTCGTGATGCTTTGGCTAGCTAAACAAATCTATTTGACAGATATAAATTCTGTCTATGTCACTAGTATGGTAGTGATCTGCTGGTTGATAACGATGACTACTGATGCCATCAAGGATGTTTTTTCTTTGAAAATAGGTGGAATGTGGTACTCATATGCGTAAACTTGGTATGACATATAAATGCACATTGTACGCATAGTTGTATCGCTGGGACCTTCCCGTGTAAGCATTGCTGAAAGAGACGCTTATAAAGGCACGGGTCTTCGACGAATTTGATCAAAGTGCAATGGTTGTAAGTTACAATACCATCTTGACATGAAAGCTTGTGTTGTAGTCGAATATCAGGAGGATCAATGACATCTGTGTGCAATGATGTCTCCCACAGTGCCATCCGAGGATGTCCTTTTTTTGGAGAGGGGTTATCCAAGGTACCACTTCCTTTTTGGAAAATAGGTGTTGATGTCAACAAGAAGGAAGAATCAACTGAACGAGAGAGTCACTGATATAGGGGATCAAGATCCTGGATGTGATGGGTTTAACATAGGCATGATGGTGAGGGGTGACTGAAAACTGATGATGGGAATTTAGTGGCCCAAGGTCAAAGTATAAAAATCATCTTGGTGGCTGTCATAACTATTTCTGATGGGGAAATCCCTGGAGTTGGTAGGAAATATAGGGTGGGTATATATTGGTTATGAATGTCATGGTGGCTCATGCGTGAGGGTGTGATTCTCCGACCAAGGGTGACCAGGGACTACTTCCATGGGAGAAAAATGGATGGGTGGGTGGGGGACATAGTGCACCATTTTCTGTCTTTGTACACTAACCAAAAGAATAAAATAATAGGGTTTGGTTTGTACAAAACATAGAGATGGGTGCCCTAAAACATGAAAGTGTTCGCTCAGTGATGATGTGAGGAAGGTGTTTTCGCTGAGGGTGGGGCCCCCATTGGTTGGTCTCATGTGTGGGGTTGATGAAGTGTATGGAGAATGTCACAGAAGGGCTAGGATGATGGAGGTATGATGGGCCAATTGCGAGGCACGGTAGTGCACTTTTGATCTTCTTGCAAAACTTGGTAGTTCGGGAAAGGGGTTTTATTTGGATATGGTAAAACTTAACCTGATGCATAAGGGGTGAATGGGCATGAGGTGCTTCCCAGACTAAAGTGGTATGGCCATGGCGTCACTATTTTTTGTGATATATGGTCTACTTTGGGTGATGGGTGCCATGGAGGGGAGGCTCTACTGACCAACGAGGATGTTTATCATGTGAAAAAGTGGGGTGATGATAAACATGGTCAGGTGTTTGGAACCTATGGTTTATTTCTTATGGAGAAATGATGTCAGGATATGCAAAGTTTTTCCGGGACTCTATCATGCTGAGGGTAGAATGATACGTGCTCTGGAACGTTCAGTGGATGGAGTGGTGGATGGTTTGCACACTACCTGCAAAAAAAAATACCCCAAGTGAAAGCATATTATTTATTAAAATATTATTGAAATACATGTGCTTTAAAAAAGAAGATGAGAGAGGGCATACGTGTTGACACTGAAAAAATATTTTTTTGGGGGTGCAAATGTGTGGCACCACCCTTGCGTTATGGAGTGCTGATCACAGTGTTGCTTTCAGTCCTATAATTGGGCCTTCTGAGCTCTCATTATGGTCCTCTAAAGTTTCTAAAAAGGGCGACATATAGGAAAATATGGCTCAATTCAGTTCATTTATATCTATTTGAGCATTCGAGGTTTGAGAGGTCAGAGGCTTCTACGGAGAAATTCTTGCCGTTGTGGTTAGCTTGAGTACCCAAGACTAGCGATTTTTTAGCCAGGTAGGCTCCATGACGTCTTGAATTTTTATTTTTTCAGTGTGTTGGTGCCAGGGTCCGTGCAAGATGGGTTTGTGCGGATCTTAGGCCATTTTTTCCTTGACCACGCGAGTGATCAAGGCACAGGCGCGCCTTATTCGCGCAAAATTGAGGGTTTTGTATGAATTTATCATGCTTGCACTAGCTTTGAGCGTGCATTATTTGCGACTGTGGGAAGAAAAAATGCGACCTCCTAGTGCATGTTTGAGGAACAGGCGCGTGGAGAGCCGAAGCACACATTTTGAAAATTCTCTAGAAATTTTATCAATTTTTTGGTTCTTTTAATGTTATTGATGTGTTCCTGTTTTGATGATAGGATGTTGTGGAGGGAGAGAGATTGGCCTGATCTCCGGGCCGCTTTGGCTAGTGATGGTCACGTGCGTCAATAGTTGGCGCATTGGGGTCTTCTCAAATTCATGGAGAATGACCTTCTACGATCACAGGATTGTCTTCTGCGCTACTGATTCGATGTCGGAACATGTGACACAAGGTGATGGTGCTGCGGGGGTGCGAGCTTGTTATCTATCCCAAGATGGATAACTATTTTGTGACCGAGTCGCTGTCTCAGGTTGAGGCTCTCCCTTATCCACTTCCTCTTGGGAGAGTGGATCTTGAGTGATTTTCAGCGGCCATTGTGGCAGGGCGCCCCTTATAGAGGGGTGCATATAAATTTATACTGTGACTGAATTGGCTGAGTGATGTGCTTTGGCCACTATTGTATGACTGGAAAGGTCGTCTGCGCCTAATTAGGAGTCGGGGCCACATATAGGTGTTCTGCGTCAGCTGAGGGCCAAACAATTTTTTGAATTTTCTCGTTTTTGTTATGAAGGGATGCCGGAGAAACTTTCCAAGGTCCGTGATGGATCAAAGTTGTTCACTTATGCTAGCATTATATGCAACATCATGTATGAGCGGGTGGTGTTGCTAAGACCTACTGTGGCTGTGCTTGCTGGGGGACCATGGGAGCCTCGCATGAGGAGGTGGGCCCATGTGATGCCTCGGGGAGGGGGAGGTAGGGTGGGGCATTATTGGAACGCCACCACGGAGGCTTGGTTTGAGGCCAACCCTCAGATGTTCCTGCAATTCCCTTATGTGGGGATGGACTTCCGGGGAGACCCAAACATGGGTCTTCCCACTGGATATGCTTGGGGGCCAGCAGGTATGATTTTGTGTTTTATTTTGCTTTTAATTGAGTATATATGTTTTGTATGTGTATTATTATGACACTAATATAGTTTGGTTACTCTTGCAGATGTTGGCAAGGTTGGGCATCTCGTGGCTCGGTTGGTGGGACACCATCCAATTCAGTGACCTCGATGTGGTCCTCGCGGGGGACAGGGAGGAGTTCCAAAGTAGCCTCTGGGTGGAGCACCTAGCGGGGGGGCTAGTCCCTCAGGGGAGGGTAGTAGCTCGGCTGCTGCCAATGCTATTGTTGAGTGGGCTCATGCCGAGGAGGTAGAGGCTCGCATAGCGGAGTTGAAAAAACAGGTAGTTGATCTAGAGGTCAGATCTCAGGTGCTAGATGATGCATAGGGTCGAGTGGACCATTTGGCCCAAGGGATGCCTACCCAAGGTTTTGTGGATGACCTCGATGATGCATGGCTAGAGAAATTGATGGCCGAGGAGAGGGGCTATTGGCCGATTTTGCGCCAGGTGGTAGTCTCTATTTTGACGACGGCTCTAGTACTAGTACCAGGAGCGGATGTGGGTCCAGGTGCCCCACCTGTCGGAGCACCACCCTAGAGTTTTATTGTACACAGGGAAAGCGCCCATTATGAGGATTCTTCCCCTATTTTTGTCGAATTGTATATTTGTATCTTTTTGGGCTAACTTACGGGTCAGAGACACTATTTTTTGTACTCAGACACATATTTTTTGGTATATATGAGAGAGATATTTTTTGCGGCTCTATATGGTGTGCCCCTTTTTTTGTTTATGGATTATGCTATGATGATGGATATCTATGTTTTCTATGTTTTTTTTTTATATGTATGATGGTTTATCCAAGATGCATTCCAGTTTAGAATATTGTTAGCTATGCGATCAACTGTTTGGTTCTGACTCCTTGGTACATGTGTGAATGTAATGTAGTCAAATTGTCGACTTAATATTTTTGCACGCAAGTATTTTCTAAACATATGTGAATCCCTTATCTCAAATGCTTAGTTTAACTACAACACTACTAACTGGGAATCAAGGTAGATATGCATATGGCGTATGCCTTGATTGAGGACGTCACACATAAGTCCAATGAAAGCGTCAAATTCTGCCTGATTGTTTGTTGTTGAGCCGATATAAACACCATTGGTGTAGAGTGGTGATTGGTCAAGGTGATAGATAACCCAAGTGGTTACTGCTAAATTTTGAGACCATTGCGATGCTCCATCGAAAAATCCGAAGTAATGGTTGGGTTGTTAATCCATTGGGACACTAGAGCACGTTTTGTGACAAGTATTTTGGTAAAAAATTTAGAGTGTTTGGGTCTATGTACGTTGAATCTAAGGGTGGGTCTTCTCGGTCCTTATGGGTAGAATTTATAGAGATAAAGGCCGTTGACGGGGTTGCTGAGGCATGCTTCGTTCGGCTCAGTTAAGATGTATGCCCCCTTGAGGAGGAAATGTTTTATGATGTAGGGTCCTTTTCACAAATTTTCTAACTTTCCTGGCCCTAGGGCTTCTTTTGCAACATCTTAACGAAGGAATAGCTCTCCCTCAGTGAATGAGCGAGGGTTGATGTGGCGGTCAAACAATGCTTTTGCCCATTGCTTGTGGGCCTCGTTGTCTTGTAGCAATTTCCGTCGGCTTTCGTTGACAAACTCTAGCTGTACTAAACGTTGTTCTAGAGGCTGGGTATCATCAAGGAGTTCGATGGCGGCATGTAAATTCAGGATCTCGCGGAAATCAATGCAAAAGCGTAGGGTGCCCTGATTCTTCACGATGGGAATATGATTGGAAACCCGAGACATGGGGGCGGCTTGAGTCCTAGTTCTGATACATGATGATATGAATCGTATATGGTGTATAGTGTTGTCGACATTTTGTGGGGAAAGGATTTCCATGATGGGAGCTTGCATGAGCGCAAGGCTAGACCCTTCGTTAGGATAGACACTTTCTGACAGGTGGGAGTTGTGCCTGTTGCAGAGGTGCCTGAATATTTCCATTAACAGGCATGCCTCTGGTTCATGGTTATGGCCAGTGAAAATGGTGCATGGTGCCACTGTGCCAACTGAGTAGATTGTCTGGGAATCAACACTACTCTTCGTCCCCAAAGTGGAGGCTTGGAAGGGATTCGATGTAGAAGATGAGGTCTTCTGCTTCCATTTTCGAGTTTTTGGGTTAGGTATGTCTAAATATTTTTGGGAGTGTAGACTTAATGCTGCTCTTTCCACTCTAAGCTTCGGGAGATGCTCACACTTTATTGTATGATGAAAGTGTGAACAAATTCGGAAATAAGTGTGCGTGATTTTCTCTTGGTTAGAGAGAAGTTGGAGGAGAGAAGAGACTGTGCAAAAATTATTTTCGAGGTGTTTCAGTTCTTTACACTGATTGACCCGGTGGTCGATCAGGTCGCATAGTCCGCATGTTATCCTAGGTTGAACCTAGGTTGTTCTTGGTTGGCTCAACTTCTTACCTTTTCCATTACACAGAAATGGGTACAGAGTAGATTTCCTGGGGGCGTTCTGCCTTCCATATTGGTTGAGGAGGTCCTCAAGTTTCTTCTCTAATGTATGTATCATGTCAATTAGAGGACATACTCATGGGATATAGGTATAACACTGTTCATGGTGATTGCCCCGACATACTAGGCAAAACATCCTAGATACGGGGTTCCCATCTTGCTCACTTGGTGGCATGACTGGGTACCAGCGGCGCAGTTCTTCTAAGTCAGGGTAAGTGGCAACCACATGATTGGGCGTTTTACACAACGTACATGTTGGTCTTCTCAGCAGAGGGCAGTTGGGGGTAACTAAGGTTTCTCCGATTGGTCATTTTTCAGCTGACATAAAGAGGATGGATCTACTCATCACATCTTCTTGAGTTGTCGAGCTATTCATAGATTCTAATTTGGAGCCATATTCTTGGGAGAGGTGGACTATAGTAGATCAAATACAAGCTAGTGTTGCATGGAACCTAGGGATATAATGACAATGGTGTAAAGGATGATTGCCACCACATATTTGTGATGAATACTTTGTATTTGGGTCGATTCGATACACTACATGGACTGGATGCCATCGTTGAAACATTTCCAGAGCTGGGAAATCAGCGATGAAATGATCGCATTCATCACAGAGTACACATCGTTCGATAGGGGGAGGGGAAATGGCTGGGAGTCTTTTAGGCGACTATCATTCCTCCTGCAGGTATAAAATGACGCTAGGTTCATTTCTAGATGACTGGGTGGAGGGATCCTCTTGATAGGATTGCTCGATGGCGTGTAAGGCATCCCTATATCGTGGGATCTCTGGGAAATGATGGGTATAGTGTCCATAATTTATATATATAGTGCATGTGGGATTTGTACGCAATGCTTTGCCTTGACTTTTGGTGGCGGGTTCCTTTTTACGGGAACTTGTTGCCGCGATGTGTACTGCAGAGCTAAGGAGTGGTTTTAATTCATTCAGCTCTGGGCAGATGTGGGTAGGGTGGCCTACTTCATCACATATGGCACAACATGGTGATTCTCGTGGCATGGTGGGATTCTCCACCTTCTTTCCTCTTCTCTTAGTTGTAACCATCGGCTTTGCGATGGGGATTTCCTTTGAAGGGATGTTTGAGAAAATATCCTGAACGGATAGGGCTTGCTCTAGATTGAGAGGGATTAACCGTGTAGAGGTGATGTGTGCGACTCCCATTATGGTAGGTGGGACTAGGTACCAAACTGGTATTGCAAATGATAATTTTGGTAAGAAAACCATGGCCA
Source organism: Pinus albicaulis (assembly GCA_034641835.2). Classification (NCBI taxonomy): domain Eukaryota; kingdom Viridiplantae; phylum Streptophyta; class Pinopsida; order Pinales; family Pinaceae; genus Pinus; species Pinus albicaulis. Next base: position 972,769,006 of record CM076569.1, read on the forward strand.
TGACCTGTTGGGACACAAAACCGGCTGGGGGGAAGAGGAAAGGAGTTTGGGAGGCATCATAGGCTAGAGAGGTTGTCGTGGCTGAGGAATCCGTGTCATTACTGCTCGTCTCTATGCCTTGGCTAGCTTTGGTGCTTGATGAGGACATCATGCACACCGGTGCCTCTATGACATCAGGTGCTGACTCAGGTATAACAGGGGGATCTCTTAGGAATGAACCTAGGATGGACAACGGTTTGAACTAGCCGAGGCCATATTCCTGGTACCGTGTAAGCGTCTCAAAATATGTGTTTACATAGGGTAGAATGAAATTGGTATTTTTTAAGGGCCACTTTTCACTATGTGTCAATTGGTTGACAGTAACGATGCGGTTTTCATGGGGGAAAATCATCGTTCGGTAGACGAATGAGGCTATGGAAGACATGGCATACATATAACTCTAACCAAGGAGTATATTGTAATCTAGTTGGGCATCCAAGACTTCAATGTCTATATGAACCATATTTCCGGATAAGTAGACCAAGAGGTTTTGGTATAGGCCGACGGGAGTTGAAGGACGTCCATCGTATGCTCTAAGGGTGATTTCTGATGGCTTTAGTTCGGGAGACCCTAAATTTTTCCAGAAGTTCTTTGACATGATGCATGTGGATGCACCCTCATAAATTATACATCGGTGGATGGTGATGTTTTGAACTAACACCAGTATCTGGAAGGCGACCATCGAGGGTAGTATAGGGTTGGATTTATCTAAATCAAAGCCCATCAAGCACGAATCAGCAGGGTCGATGGCGCCTAATGTAGAAAGTAAGGCTTTCCTTTGCTTTGGGCATGATTGTAATACCTCCAAAACTAACATAGTGGTGGGAGATTAAGCTAGATCACCCGTGATGCTATAGTTATGGGCCACTTTGGAATGGTTTCCTACCCGCCTAGTTTGTCCCTTAGCCATTTTTGGAAAAGGTTCAATAAGAATATTTTATATGGTCAAAGGTGTTGTTGGTGCACTTGTACTAGCCCCTGACGCATTGGTGTCTGGTGGGGTATCATAATTTTGGTTCAGTGTCTGAAAACACATTTCTTCGCCAGTCCATTGGGGGAATTTTGAGGTCTAAAATGGGCCTCCTAAGAAAAATGTACAACAAAAAAACTTTATGCCAACCAATAGGATTCAAGATGATGATGTCAACCATGGGGATGATTCATAATTTTTGGAGTAAAAAAGTAAAAAGATTAAAAAAAAAAAAAAAAAAAAAAACTACTTTTTAAACTCGTATTTTCAACTTATTTCCCTAAGCGTTTACTCAAATTTCAAGAGAGAGTACTCATTGGATGAAAAATTTAATTTATTATCCAAGGAGTACCCATGTTACATACTTTAGATGGACCCTGCTACACAAAAAATGAGAAATACATGAAAACACGTGATTCCAATCACGTTTTTCAACCATATTTTTTCATGTATTTCCATCAAAAGTATGCAACATGGGTACTCCTTGGATGGGAAATTAAATTTTGCATCCAACAAGTATTCTTGCTCGAAATTTGAGTAAAACCTTAGGGAGATAAGTTCAAAATACAAGTTTTAAAAATAGTTTTTTCTTTTTTCCCTCTAAAATTTGATGATATAATCAAATATTATTTTATTATTTCCACTATTATTTTATAATTTCCTTAGGAGGCCCATTTTAGATCTCAAAATTCCACTAATGCATCTAGATTTCGTGGCTGTTTTTTCTAGAATCGTTGGGAGTTTGTTGATGCATGTTAATGGTCCCTTGATGGGGGAAAGGCTCCTGCATAATTGTTGTCTGATGTGAGGATCCCTCATGCCCATGGTTAATCTGCAAATTCTTCATCTCAGGGAGGTCAGGAAAATGGTGAGTGTAATGGCCGTACTCACCACAGATCGAACAAGAGTGGGTTTGGGAAGGTTGCACAAAGTTCACCTGTGCATTATTCTGCATGGGTGGGTTTTGTGCTAGGGACTGGGCATACTGCAGTCCTTGTCCTTGGGTTATAAATGGCTGTTGGGGGGAAGCTCTTTCGTCAGCATGTCTAACTATGTACTAGTTCCCCTAAGCCAGAGGATAGGGTCCTCCATGTTGATGATGGTACGATGACGCCCTACTGGTCATATTTTGCGGAGGCGCATGATGAATTTGGTAGCTGGGTTGCAGTATGTTCTGGGTAGAATCATATGCATAACCGGGGTATGGAACACTGTTGCTTAGGTGATTTTGGGTCAATTACCCAATTAAACTGTCTGCGGAGTTCGACGTGCCTGGAAATTATTTGTATGTTTGCAGGCGCGGGGCATTAGGCAAGATATTGTAAATATACCATGATTGCATATAGATTAGCTCGAGTTGTTGGGCCTTACTGATGGAATCCTCTTCGGATATGGGATTTTGTTGCACCACATCCTTTGAAATCTCTGCGGTGAGAGTTTTCAGGAATAGGTCTAACAGAACTCGATCGTCGAGTTTTGCTTTGCACAAACTACGACACTGCTGCCATTCATGGAGATGGTCCGAGATATGGACAACAAGTGTTTGCCTAAAGTGGTTCAGTAATTCCATTCCAGAATCATGGTGGATGGGTAACTGAAAATAGGTTAGGAACGTAGTAGCAAGGGCATTAAAGGTTCGATGTGTAGCAGAGGGTTTCTCCACATACCATTTTGCGGCTATTCTGGTAAGGGTGCATTGAAATAGTCTTAGTCAAATAGTATCGTCAACGATGCTGTTTGATGAACACCACGGGTGGAAAGTCATAACATGATTTTCGGGGTCTTCTGCTTGCGTCCCTTCGAACTTTGGAATGTCCGAAGGGAGCTTTGTGGGCATGGGAGCCCATGTAGGGTTGTGTGCAATGGGGTCATTTTTCAACTTGGTTAAATCTGGTATATTTAATGAAGCTAAGAAAGGAAACTGCAAGTTTTTAGTCATTGCAATTTATGAAAACACAATGTTCTAGTTAGGAATAGGGTTTTTCTGCGACATACCCTGCTGTGTGTTCACTTGGCTTCCCGGATGGGTGGCACTCCTTTTTCCCCTGGGGATTGTGGGAGGAGTGGTATGTGGTGACCCTATGGGGGTGTTCACCAGTGTGGCGTTGGGCAACTGATGAGGGTTACCAAATAATTATGCCCCAATAAAGGATGAACCAATAAGGGTGGCAGTGTTCTATCTTTGACGCCTAAGTGGCAAAATACCTGGAACCCCTCTCGGTAATGGAGGGAGGTCCAAAAGACATCTAGATCGATGAGGTCCCATTGGGTCTGTTCTGGCGTTGAATAGGTATGGTTTTGGAAATATTTGAGAGGATAGAGATTATAATCAAAGAAAAAATCTGATCGCATACATAAAACAAAGCGAAAATAGAAGATAAATTTTCCCTTTAGATTAATCGTATGTGATCAGTCAATAAAAAAATATGGTTTTTTGTTGTTTTCGTATGATACTCAAATCCTAGAAGACCTACTCGTCCTCACACACTCAAATGTAACTGGGCCTTGAGAATATATCTTGCAAATGTTATCACAACGTCCTGAAAGAACTGGCGACACCCCTAGTCAACTGAAGAAAATCAACCAAGGTAAGGGTAGAGGATCTAGTATTGCCGGCATCGTCACCTATAGGGAAGGATGCCCTAGTTTTTTCCACTAAGTACCATCATCCCATGTGAGCGTTCGAGTCTCGAGATTCTTGGTGATTCAGCTATGAGTACTGAGTATTAGACGGGTCAGGTAGCCCCAAATAATACTGCACGTATTGGGGCTAAGCTTACATTAGGGGAATTTTGAGATCTAAAATGGGCCTCCTAAGGAAATAATAAAATAATAGCTAAACCAATAAAATAATATTTATTAATTTTCAATTCAGTTTTTGCACCACAATCCATGTAACCATAGTTAAATTCAATTCAAAAGTTGTACCAAAATAAAATTAATAACAAAATTGTATTGATGTGACCATAAATAAGAATGAGTTTTTCAAGAAGAAGTCATTATCATTGAACAACTAATGCATTTTTCCTTTGTACTTAAATAACTTAAAATAAAATATAAATATAAATTTATAAATTCTTAGTTATATTATATGCTATTAATTAAAATTTGTATTATTTAAATTGTATAATAACATGTAATTAATATACTATATAAAAATAATATAATATAATATAATAAATGTAATTGGATATGCATTGTTTCTTTCAAGAAATATGAAATGAAAATAATATATTTTTATTCAAAAAGTGTGAAATGACATTTATTATGAGTACTTTACTTTGACTTTAAAAGTACTAGAGCACTACCATGGTTAACCATGAGTTTTTATCCACCATTGAGAATGTGACAAGTAAGTACCTTTAACTCAAGCAATGCCACCTCAACCATTAGGGATGATGTCATCCCCTAAAATGTGATTGGTTCTCATAAAGTGAATTTTGATTATACATTTTCCTTAGGAGGCCCATTTTAGAACTCAAACTTCCCCTAATGACCCCCTCTGAATCAGGTCTCTGCTGCGCTTGGGTTTTCTTTTCCGTGGGCGGATAGATGGATTTGAAAGTTCCCTAAACAGTAAAATTCTATGTTTCAAGATGTAGAATAACTAAGGCAGCTTATTGGATGCCTACCCCCTTGGTCCCAACTTAGACTCTAAATTCTCTTGTGCCCCTGTGGGGAGAGTTTAGTGAGTTTGGTTAAGTTAGTTTTAGGTGGCTTTAATTTACTTAGGGAGTGAATGTGTGTGAAAAAAAGGTGAACAAGCACATAGTTTGAACATGTGGATATGTGGTGATCCTTTTCAAAATACCCTATTTAAAATATGTTTGGTTGTTCCTTGCTCAAAATAAAAACATGTGTGGATATGGACCGCTTCCAATTTTTCCTAGTTAATCTAAATGATCAACTATAGGGAGATGTTGAGTTATCAATAGAGAGTGTTCATATGCTTGCCTAGGATCACCCAAGGGTGCAAAGGGAGCAGAGGTTACTTTCTCTCTACAGACAATTCGATCTTGGTCTGAAATCCTAGTGCAAAAAATTGAACTAAAACTAATGAATTTTACACTAGAAAAATGAAAAAGATTTAGCTAAGCATGCGTGGACTGGGGCCACTTACTTTGGCTAATTATCTAATTGTTTTATGGTGCCTAAATTCGTAAAACATAAATTATATCAGAATACAAATTAATTTCCCCCCTACTTAAACTATGTGTTAACTTTGCGAAACTCAACTTGAAATAAAACTAACCCCTAAACTACTAAAACACAACTAAAAGTGAGCTTTAACAAGTTGTGGGACACCTCAACCAGTGCTGGTAGATTTATTATGGGCTACCAGTCACTTTACAAGAAAGAAATAAATGGAAATAGTAGAAAATTACTACTTATGGTTTCCACGTGGAAAAGGCTAAGACAGGCGCGAAGGTTGCATGCAGGTCACCGTTGAACGCGTGCACTAGGGTGCGTCTGTCTGTGGAAAAGCCGCACAATTTTTCTGCAAAGAAATTTTTGGGAGCTCTTCAGCTTCAGCCTCTCATTGAGGGTGAATCAGGCAGTGAAGGAGATAAAGGGGGCAGTTCCAGCCCAACTCCACAACAAAGAAATAGGTCTCTGGAAAAAGGCAGAACCACATAAAATTTGAAATAAAAGTAGTGGAGTCGCCAATCCTGTGCATGTGTGTTTGGTGCATGAATGTACCAAATCACACCTGATTAAGAGGAGTGGTTTTTTCCTCTTAAGTTCTTGGTCATAGGAAAAAAATAAAGGGATTCAAGCAAGTTAGGGAACATGATAAGACATAAACATAATAAATATTGAAATAGCATGCATATTCAAACATAAAAACTAAACTAAAACAAATAATACAAAAGCTCTAAATAGAGTCAAACAACTTCAATAATCCAAACGGTGGCGCTTACATCCCCTCTTATTGAGTGTTGGTAGGAATAAAGGATGAAACGTTTACCCACTTGCCAAGGGGCCCTTAGAACTAGGGAGTTCTAAGACCCGATGCAAGGATGTCTTTACTTCCGAGCTGCCTTGGCGCAAAGTCTCCATCTCTCTACTCCAGGGGACTGGAGTTTTTGGATGGCCAACAACTGAGTCCCCTCTATCTCTTCTCAAGATCACACACTGCTAGATTTCTTAGGGAAATTCTGGCCAGCATAAAAATGTGTTCTCATATTGTTCATCTCTTGTTGGCATTTTATAGGAGAATTCAAACTCTCCTTCCCTCTCTTGGTACATCGATGTAATATTCCCAAATTACCACATAACTAATTGGAATATTAAATTTTGATTTTTCTCTTGGATAGAGGAATAAGAGGGTATGGAGACACATAAATCTCCTTAGTAGGAATAAAGACACTCCTAGTGTGAATGGAGGTCATCTAAAAAGCTGGATTGAAGACCCTTAGGTTTGAAAAGGGGCTGGAGCATGAAGACTGGGTCAACTTTGACCAAATCAACAACACTGTTATGGAGGAGTGGCATTCATGGTGGGACAACGCAGTTTTGGAGGGAGATTGAATGCATGGAAGTAGTGATCTAATTGAGTGGGGAAAAGGGTGAGGAAGCTCATCACTTATATAAGGAAGAGGATGGCACCCATATGAGGTATGTTTTAGATTATTATTTTGATATGGTCTGTTTAGACTTGTTGCTCTCTTTAGCTGTTTAGCTAAGATTGCATGTGCTGTTTAGCACAGGGTGTTCCTAGTCAGGAATCCCACCTCTTTCCTTGAGAGGCCTCTTGGAAGAGTTTTGCACTACATTTTCCACTATCCAGCATTAGGCCAAGCTACATCTTTGTTGTACAACACAATTTCTGTAGATTATTATGGTGTGTTGCAGGGTGCAACAGTGGAGAGTTGATTTGGGTCACTTCCTTACTTGATTTCAGTTGGAGGAAAGTTTCCTTCCATTGGGAGGAAAATAAAGAGGACCATTGAGCCTTATTTCATCATAAAACATTAGGCTAAGGTACTGCTGTCAGTTACAACAAAGTTTTCTGAAGAAACTGCGTTATTTCAGTGTGCAATTGCAGTGGAGGGTTTGGAGCCCTTGTTTGGGGAGATAGATTTTCAGTGAGGGGATCGACCTCTCATTTGGAGAATCTATAGGAGGATTTTTTCATACATTTATAGATCATATCAGCCACCTCCTACTATCTATCCAGTTGCAGAGATTATTGAGCCCTAGGGCCATATTTGTATTTCTGCATTTTTGTGTATTTCAGGAAACCCTTTCCGGGTTATATTGGAAATGTGTTTGGGAGCATAGATCTTCACTCCCAACATTATTTGAGATATATAACAATAGATCCATATTGATATATCATTTATGTAGCAATTATGCCCTAAAACTGCACTGTCTTAGCTTATGGAATTTGTATGGAAGCTATTTCTCATGTATTGACATATTTGTTTAGTAGAGGCTTGTTTTCCATTGCTTGAGTGACTTGATCCTCAATAATTTCTACCTATTATTTTCTGATATTTTTAATAAGATGGCTGTACATTTGTCTCATATCATGGTGTGTTGATTTAGTCACTTCTATTTCCAGTTTTATGCACTATATTCCTGTTTTTCCCATTTGGGAATATTACAATTGATGGATGGTGACCCAAGAGAGGAGGGTGATTCCATTGTGTGCCACATTTATTCCATTGTGTGTTCCTTTGAGGTCATAAGGAGGCTTGGGCGGCTGTCCTTAGGTGGCCTCAAGTGTGGGATCAATGTCCTGGAGTGTGCCTTGTGGTCCTGGAAAGTGACTTCCTCCACTCTCAGGTTCGCGTGACTTTTTGAGGAAAAGCCGTGCAAAGGCGCGCTTATCGAAGAAAAGTACGTGCAAAGGCACATTTTTCTAGTTCGTTAAGTGCGCAATTTGATTTTCCTCTTAGACCTTAGAGATTTTTAAATCCTTCAGATTCTGTAATGTGCCTCAGCCCTGTAAATCCTTTTGCTTGACATTTAATAATGTCATCTTTGCTTGTCCGTTTTTCTAGTGATAACAATATACATAGCTTGCCCAAGTGATACAACAAACTATTATGTACATGATAATATAACTCTTCAATTTGGTTTTCTTGACTCAATGGCATAACTATCCAACCAAACAATCCTTGTCTAGTTTTAAATGAATAACTAGACCGAATGGCATAACTAGCCACTCAAACAATCCTTGTTTAGTTTTAAATGTAGTTTTCCAAATGTCCTCCTCAGTTATTCTAACTTGATGATAACCACTTCGTAAGTATAACTTAGTGAAATACTTTGCATACTTAACCGATCAAGCAAATAATCAATGGATAGGAGTGGATAGTGATTCTTTACCATGATTTTATTTAGTGCACGAAAATATATGAACATGCATCAAGTCCCATCCTTCTTTGGTAACAAAACAATCAGTGAACCACATGGTGAAGTAGATGGGTGTATGATACCTTTGTTCAACAATTATTGGATTTTTTCTTGATTTCCAAACTCTCCATAATTGACATGTGATACAAACCAATGCTTGGAAGTGGAACATCCTGGTGCAGCTGAATCTCATGCTGAATTCCCCTCTTGGGAGGTAACCCACTTGATCCTTGAAACATCTCGCCATGCTGACTTACCACATAAACGAAATCAAATTTTAATTTGTCATCACATCCTTCAAAAGATTCATATTCAACATCATCCTTTTCTTGATCATGAGAAGCACAAAATTTTTACTTGCATTAACTAGCCTCTTCATTTGCCTTGCATTAACTAAAGAAATATTCAGCTTTTTGCGATGAGCTCTCACAATATACTCCACCCCATCCTTAATAAAATGATATTTTTTCTCATGGTGATAAAATACCACTTTCCTGTCATACAAATATGGACTTCCCAAGATAATCCTGGAAATGTCAAGTGGAACCACATCTAACTTGACTTCATCAACAAAGCTTGCAGTAATAGCAAATAAAAATATGCATTTCCTTGTAACCTGTAAATTGGAATTCTTAACTATCCAACCCAAAGAGTATGGTCTATGATGTGGTACAGTTTCAAGGTTAAACTTTTTGACCAAGTCTTATGAAATCAGGTTTGCTTGTGGCCCACTATCAAACAATGCATCAATCTTTGTATGTTTTGAAATCACTCTCACATGGAACAATTCTATCCTTGTGTCTTCATTTGGAGTGTTGTTGTGACTATTTAAGGAACTAGTACTTGCTATGGATTCCTATCCCTTTTTTATCATGGATACGATCTTGGTCTCATATCCAGAATTAGATCCAAGATCATGTTGTGTGGTGGCAATCATCTTTTGTTTCCCCTTGTTATTTGGTTTCTTTGGCCTTAGTTTGGGATGTAGTTTCCAACAGTGGCTTCATCATGCCCCTCTTTGGAACAATGTTTGCATGTAGTTTTCTCCCATTCTTTCTTAATGCTTGCATTCTTCTTTCCCTTCCATTTTCCTCCCTTATATTTTCCCTTACCCTTGAATGGATTTTTCTTACTACCCTCTTCCTGAATGTTCTTTCCCCTTGCTTCAAGATGCATGGCTTGCACACATACTTCATCTAAATTTATTGGGTTAAACATAAGGATAGTATGTTTCAAATAGGAATGTAAACCCCCAATGTATTTCAAGAGTGTGTCTTGGGAATTCAAGTTTACCCCGAACAAGAAAGCCCTCCTTCTAAACTTCTGGGTGTACTCTTGAACTATTTGGCCCTTGAGTTGCCTAAAGTTTTGCCAACTCATAATTGATTTTTTCATATAGGCTAATGGATAAAGATGTCTTTTAATGGAAGAAATAAATTCAACCCAAGAAACGGATATCTTACCATGGATTCACATTTCCTCTTGAGTCTTTGCTTCCTACCAAACTAGTGCTGCTCCTCCTAGCCTCAATCAAGCCAATTGGATATTTATTTCGTCCTCTTGTAGATTCTAAATTCTGCAGTATACTTCCAATTGATGGATCCGATTTTCCAACTTCTCTGCATTTACATCACCATTGTACATGGAAAGTTCAAAATTGATGTCCAACTTAAGTAACAGAGTTTTTCCTTTTGGGGTTTTTGAATGAGTATGAGTGGTTTTTGTGGTGGAAGTGGAAGATGATGTTGATGAAGATGATGAGGATGAGGACGGTGGAGATGGAGGTGTATTTCCTCCACTTCCCTTCGAACTCTTCTCTTCATCCTTCTTGTTAGTGTCAGTATTTGCATCTTGCCATTAGTGATCAAAATCCTCCTTTCATATCATTTTAGGAGTCCCACTCAAAAATTTTTATTCATTCCACTAGGTCATGCAAAAATTTACTCACTGATGGTAGCCCTAAGTAAAAAAATTTCACTTTATCTAAATTTCCATTACTTTCTGGCTCAATTTGATACCTTTATGATTTTACATCATCCATAAAGCTAATGTCATCATGAAAACCACTCTTTCAAAACCTCATTAGGTCTTTAGGGTTTTTTCAAGGTTTCATTAGGTTTTTAGGGTTTTTTCCAAGGTCCAATAAACACACCATTTCCATTTCATAAAGCCAACAAAGTAAGAGAGTGAAAAAAATAACATCTCTTTACCATGTAAAGATGATTTGCAAAGATGTAATTCTGATTCCAAAGTTGTGATTTTCATCCTAGAATGTAATTTTTATTTCAAAAAGATGTAGTTTTATGTCATTTAATATGTAATAAGTACAAGGTTCCCAAGATGTCAACTCAGAGTTCCACATGCCAAAAAAGAAAATATAAAAGTGCAAAGAGTTCCTAGTCCATAAAAATGATCAATTGTCAATGGAAAGAAGTCAAAGTGAAAGGTATAGTTTCAAAGGTTTAAAGTGAAAGCAAGAAGGAAAAGTGGACCCCAAATCTCAAAAAATCCAATCCATCAAGCATAAATCCCATCCAAAGATCAAAAGACATTCATTTAATCTCTAGATTATCAAGCCATCACTCACACAGCTCAAAATATTGAAGTTTAAAGGTGAAATGTTGGATTTATGGGAGGCGCTGCTCACCTGGAACAAGGAAGCTCACTTGGGCTAGGCGCTACGCATAGAGCAAAGGCGTTACGCACTTGGAAGATTTCACTAGCAAGCTTCCAAAATTCGTCCAGATCATCCAAACCTTCAACAAAGAATTTCTCCACCTCTTAGCAAGTAAGTAGGGCCTCATCACACCCTCCTTGCATTCCTTAAATACAAATTTCATGGTGTAAATATTTTCATGAGAAATATCTAGTTTTTCAACATACAAACCCTAGTTTCACTTCCTAATTCCAACTTTGATTCCTGAAGACCATTTTACCTTTCCCAAATCACAATAAATGATATCCCTAACCCTATACCATTAATCCCTATCCCAAAGCCATTTATCCCCTAAACCCTAAGACCTACGTATTTCAAATTCCTACGCTCCCAAATCCCCATACCTGTAGTAAAATTCCTATTCCAAAATCCCACAAAATTTCTACTCCCTGTCACCTCCCTTAATTTAATAATCCCTTCCCCCATCTCCATAATTTTTTACATACCATTCCCCACTCCCTAAACCTATATTTCACTCCCAATTCATCTCCCTAGGGTTTCTAGCCAAGACACTATGGAAGAAGAAAACATAGAATTCAGTGAGGAAGAAGAAAGGGAAGAGAGGAGGCCACACAAATGAGGGAAGATCATCAAAATTGAACCTACAAACACGAGAGAACTCGTGGCCTCTACCATGATTGTGACATGTTTTAAGCATGTAGGATGCTTTGAATTTCATGAAAAAATACAAAAGGTCCAACATCACCCTGTTTTGAGCAGGCTTTTCATCTCTAATATTCATGATAACCAGGTAACCCTTGTTGGTGTCACTTTCATAGTATCCACAAACATTATAGCAGAATCCACTAGAATTCCAAATGTTGGTGAAAAGTGGTAAAAGGAAAACGACTTGGAGAATCATTACTATGACACATATATCAAGCCAAGGTACAAGAATGAAAGAAAAAGGTTCTTTCCTTTCTCTTACCTCCTGGATAGGTATGCCCCCATGATGAAAATAATCATGAGGTACTTTTATTGTGAAGGAATATTATCTAGACTCTACACCTACCATATCAGGTTATTAATGCACTTCAAAAGGGCCAAAATGCTCAACATACCTTATTTTCTCTTCAGGGACATTGAAAAATTGGCATACATTGTTCAAAAGAGAGATTATGACCACAAAATGAGAATTATTTTTCACCACTCTCTCATCAAGATCATTGTCCTCCATCACCTTGATAAATTGAACATTTCATGGGACACTTTTATAGCTAATTACATCTTTACTTCTCCACCAATTCAACATGCTCAAGCTGTGCCTCCATTATCTCAGCCCATGGTACCTACTTCTTCATCATCTCAAACTACTTCACCCATTTCACCACCATCATCACCATTTCACACTTAGATTGGGTCATCTAGCATGGTTAAGAACAATGAGCTTCAAAAGACCAAAGTGGCTGAGATAGAGACATTGGAAAAAACATATCAGAGAGGTCATAAACAAGTGTTTTCTCCATATATTGTGGAAGGGACCTTGCCTTCTCATCGGAAAAGTAGGTAGAAAAAAAAAAGAAAAAGATGATAGAGGCAGATAATTAGGAAGAGATTAGGCATGAGGAGGGAAATATTCATGAGATAGAAATGGAGTTTGACCTTGTTGACTTGAATCAACAAGATGATTCTGATATCACTAGCATAGTCATCAAGGAAAAAGAAGCCAAGATTAAAGAGCTACAAAATAATCTTGATAGATCTAAATTTGTCATTACCTTTCTTGAGCAGGAGAACCAACAGCTAAAGACCAAACACTTCATTGATGATAAGTGAAATTCATCAAAGTTGAAAGAGAGGTAGAAAAAGCTAAAGTATTGCTTGAAGAGACACTAGAAAAATATGGTGTGCTAGCTAAAACATAAGAACAAGTTCCAAGAAGAATGCCAAGAACTAGAGGTTTGAAGAGAGCCCTAGAACTAGAAATATAGAAAGAAAGAGAACTAGCAAATGAGGTCACTCCTAATGAACAATTTGCAGTGGTAATCAATAAGAACCGGGAGCAATGGCTTGACAGGGCTAACCAACATCTTGAGAAGCTCCTGGAGAAAGAAAACAAGGACAATTATATTCAGAGAAGGATGGAAAAGCACTATGCCAAGAGAAACAAAATTGCAATGTCAAAACTTAAACAAGCCAATGCAAAATTTGAAACCTTGACCATGCAAGAAGAAAAAATAAGGCTTGATATCCTTGTTGAAGCCTCAATCCATGCCTAATCCTCATCAAAAGTCACCATTCAACAAATTTTGGCAAGTTTTGATACATTTTTTCAAACTTTTGAAGTTTTTGTGCATTCTTGGACAGTCATGTGACGGTTGGACTGTCAGGTGCGTAGCGCCCTTAGCACTGCACACCTATTTGAGGCATCTTTTGGTCAAAAGGAGACCACTGTTGGATTCAGAACAGAGAAAACATGCAAGAAAACCACTTTTCTAGCCTTGTTTGTTCAAATTGGCAGGTGAAAAAGTAAAAAAACCTTTGCCTCCTTTTTCACCTTGGCGCTGCGCATAGAGCAGTCTTGGGAGAATCACTTTTTGGGAGGTCAAATCAAGTCAAATATGCAAACCAAGCATATATGTTACACCATTTTTTGGTCATCTAAGCTTTTACTATTAGATGGACCTAATTACACCATGTAAGACCAATTTTACCCTAAGTAAAATTGCTTTCACTATGAAAAATAACTTGGTAAAACACCTTTATTAAGTTGTTTATGGTCTAAACAGGAAACCCCATGAGAAAATATTAAATAAATCCACATTTAATTGATTTTACTCAAGGAATAATTAGTTAAACAACAATTTAATTAATATTCCTGGTCATATTTAACCCAAAACAGGAAAATTAATTAGATAAATTGTTATTTATCTTATTATTTTCTAGGAATAATTATTTAAACCTTATTTAAATAATATTCCTTGTTAAATTTGACTAAATCACTCATAAATAGTTAAATAAATCATTATTTATTTAATTATTACTCAACCACATCCTTAAAATTATAAATAAATCATTTATTTATTTATTATTTACAAATAAAGGGACTTAACCCAAGTCAAATTCCTTTTTACCTCCAACAAAAATAATAAAATATTCCATAAAAGTTGGATCTTGATTTGGTTAATAATATTTTAACTATGCACCAATATCTAGACTAACTCAATATTTTGTTATAAATAGAAGGGTTTTTCCATTCATTCATCACCTTTTTTTGCCTAAAGATCATTCTAGATCTATACTTTTGGTCTGACTTTGATCCACCATCATTGTCATATTTTTCTATCTTTTGCTTGTGAGCTCCCTTTGAGTTCCAATTTTGTCTGGGTTTTCTACACCATCAAGAGAAAGGAATTTTAGAGCTGAAGTGCTGAGGACTTACAAGAATCCATCCCATTGAGGAGAACTGGTAACATCCTTATATGTTTTCCTCCCAAGTGCCCTTAATATAAAATTCATTCAACATATTCTTGTCTTGTCTATTGGATGCATGGAGTAAATCTCGTTTTTATTTATTTACTGCTTAATGTCTTTTGATGCATAGATCTAGATTTTTGCAGCATTTATCTTGATAAACTAATTGCAGATCTGAAGATATTGGTAACCATATTTGCTGTTAGGGCTGTTTGTTATGCACAACTAAAGTGGTCTTTTTTCGTACACTTGCAATTAATATTCATACTAACAACTGGCGACTCCACACGGGTTTATGATTACGAACGTTGTCGTTTTTCTGATCCCTGCATATGCAGCTGCTTCAAACCCTAAGATTTCTCTTCAGCTTCTTGTTTTGATTTTCTTGACGTTGTTTTTAACCTATAAAACCCTAAAACATTGAAAATTCTAACTTCCGTGTGTTTTCAGACCTATTGGGCAGGTGACAGACATCAGCTACAGCTGAGATGACACATTTTGCTGAAATCTGTCGGTGAGAGTGCCAGAGGTGCAGGTCACAATTTTTGGCCCTAAACCTGTGACTTGGAGCTTCAGGACGCAATTTTTAGCCCAAAAACTGTGACCTCTACAGAAAATAGGTCAGAAGCTGCGACCTGGACTTTTTGCGGGAGTTTTTCTGAAAGTTTTTTGGGTTTGTATTGGCCTATGTTCAGGGTTGTCTTACCTTTGTATCCGCCCGTTTTGGACCTGTAATTGTTCTGTTTTACTCAACTAAGTGGGAACCTAGCCCCCTAGGGATTTAATACCCTCCACTTTTGGTGGAAGAGTTTTAGCTGCTGCAGGTTGTCTGAAATTTTCAGAGTGTTCAGACATTTTTCAGATCTGATACCTCACCTTCATATTCGCTTCATATTGGCTATTTATCCATCCAAATCACCTCATTTAGTTTTTTTGGTTTTCCTCTAGGGTCCACTCTGTTTCCCTCTAGGAGATAGCTTTTCTCCACCTCATTTACAACAAATTTTCCTCTGATTTTTTGCTGTTTTTCTGCACCACTTTCCAACAGATTTCACCTTTAGATCCCTGTCCCTCTTGACCTTAGATCTATTGGCTATTTTGGTGTGTTTTGACTAGTTTTTTTTCCCACCTACAGACTACTTTTTGAGAGGCACGCATTCTTGGGTTTAGATTATTGCATTATTAACTATTTATTTACTGTTATTTTAGTTTCATATACTGTTATCTGTAGGTTTATTTACAGTTACACAACACACTTTTTATTTTTCTCTACAAATTTTTGGGTTTAAAAATTAAAATTTACACACTTTGCACACACACCCTAAGAGAAAAAGATCTTGGTTAACACCGCCAAGCAAAGACTCTAAAAAATTGAAATCAATTGATCCTACACCTCTCTACCCTTGTTCTGACATTGTAATCAGTTGATCCTACACCTTTATGCCCTTGTTGGTATCTCTTCCCCTTGTGTCGTGTTTGTGTCGTCATCATTGCGCCACCAAGGCATTTATCCTGGAGAATTCTTGGCCTTCATACTCAGTTTCCGGTAGGAAGACTTACTCCTCCACGTAGGATTCGAATTAGTCCTCCACCGAGCCCGCACTCTGACTCCTCTTCTAGTTCTTTGGGTTCTCCTTCTGGTTCCGCCCCCAGTTCCCCTCCTATCACCTTCACCATGTCTGGTTCAGGACCTAACGCTAGTGGTAGCCCTGACTGTAATGCTGGGAATACTACTAGTGGGACCGCAACAGGAACTACTCTGCTACTCCCTTGCTCCCCTATATGGCAGGCCTCAGTCTTCCCGATTTTAACCAGTTGATCAATGACCCTATACACCATGATGCTAGTTGGCCTCCTATGCCGACCAAGCTCCCTTTCGACATCCCCAAGTTTGAAGGCCTTGCTGGAGAAGATCCTACAAATCATGTTCGATCTTTCCACATGTGGTGTTTGTCTAACTCCATCACCAATGAATTTGTCCGTCTTTGGTTGTTCCAAAGTATGCTTACAGGCGAAGCTTCTAAGTGGTATGTTGATCAAGCATCATCCTCTCATACCACCTTTGCAACTCTTGCTCGGGCTTTTCTGTCTTATTTCTAGCTTCCCCTTCGTTATGACACTGGTACCGAACTTTTGACTTCTTTCCGTCAATCGTCCGCGACCCGCCTATTTGATCATGTCCAAGAATTGCAGAGAAGAAAGAGCCTATGTCGAGCCCCTACCTTCGTAGACCGTGTCTACATGGACTGGTTCCTTAGATCTCTCTTGCCTGCTATTAGCAAAGATGTCGCATCACATTTCCCTCAAACCTAAGAATCCGCTCTCCAAATTGCGTTAAAATATGACCTGATCTACGCTTAGTCGAGTTATGTTTATACCGTTCTACCTGATCTTTATAGACCTAGTGGTGCCAATGCACCGAGGGCATCTCATGCCACCGATGGTATTGTTGGAGCTCTCTCTCATCCGTACGCTCAGCCTCCCATGGGCTATGGTTTTCCTCACCGGGGGGGCAACACCTCCTACACTTTTCCCCCTCTCGGTAGCATGTATCCAGGATACAACATGCCTCCTCCTTTTTCCCAACCACCTATTTACCAAATTGTTACCCAACCTCCTTATTATCCGTATCCACAGCCTGGTGCTCCAACTCCTCCAAAATTAGCACCTCCTCCTCCCTTGCCTTCTCAACCCCTGTAACAACAGCCACCTCCCCCTCAGGGGCAGGTGTATGCACAGCAGGGTGCGACTAATCCTCCTCCCTCCAAAAAGAAGAGGAAAGGCACTTAAAATCAATCTGCTCTCGGTAATCCTGGACCTAATCCTCAAAATAATGCTCCTAACACTGCTAACCAGCAACAGGGCACTCAACCCAAATAGGACAGGCCTGTTCGCACGAACAAACCTTGTTCTTTTTGTGTTGTTTATGGTCATTGCACGCATGATTGTCCTATTTTACCACATATGAAGCAGATGTGGGAGTCTCAACCAACATTGCGAGGACATCAAGCCTCCCCTTCTGTCCCTCCCAGTGCTGCGCCTAGTCATCCAACTATGTTTACTAATCCTTTCCCTCAACAAGGATTTGTGGCTACCCAACCACCTGAAGGTTAGGGGGCCACTCAACCTATTCAATCTGGTACCCCCGATTACCAGATTCTCACGATGAATTCTGATCAACCTCTAACCGTAGACATCAATCTTCAGACTCGGTCCTGTCTGTACAACAAGCCTCCCGCTACGTCTGTCCCCGAGCCACCTCCTTCGGTCTCTACAGAGCCTCTTTTGACACCTAATGGTCCTTTGCAGATCCCTCAGCCTAAGTTGGAGGTTCATACCAATATCCCTAAGGGACCACTACAACAAAATGCTTCTTCTGGCAAAGCTGCCCATTCGTATGGTATAGTAGATGATTTGGCACAATCTCCTACTGCCATTTCAACGATGGAAATCCTCCAGTCGTGCCCTTCACAACGAAAAGCTCTACTATCTGTCATGGGCACTGTAGATCCTTCTGATGATCTATTGATTGTCTTTGATGTTGAATGGTTGGAACATCCTCCTCTTCCTACTTTCGTCGCCTTCCAAATCTCAGTCAAGATCCAGAACGCCAACGTTTCCTGGTGCATTATTGATGAGGGGGCATCCACCTGTGTGATGTCCGCTTCGGTTTGGAAGCAACTCAGATCACCTGAGTTGGCTCCTTCCATGATCACTCTCCGAGCATGGGATGGCCATGCCTTCCAGCCCATTGGCATATTCTGCAATTTTCCTATTACTCTTGCGGGCAAGACTGTTTGCGTTGACGTCGAAGTCATAGATGCCCCCTTAGATTACAACATTCTATTGGGTCGTAGCTACACCTATGTGATTTCTGCTGTCCCATCTGCGGTTCACTGCAAGATTTCCTTCCCTCATAATGGAAATATAGTCACCATTGACCAGTTGACATATTATGAATCAAAGTCTCAGACCTCCATAATCTCTTCAGTGGCCAATAAGCAAACCATCGATCCTTTGACCAGTGTCTCACCCAGAGTCTAAAAATACTCCTCATTTCTTGGTACATTCCCTGGTATTCCTCCTCCTGTCTCTGATCCCAGATCATTGACTGTTTTCATGATGCAGTCGTCCTAGCCTCAAGCGACCTTCTTCGGCTAGTCAGCATCCTCCTCGCCCTCCACAAGCTACTTTTAGCCCTTTGATTCAACCTTTTAGACCTCCTCCTCCTGGCCCTTCACCTACAGATGGTAACCTCATTGAATGGTTCCTCCAGGCCTTAATCATCTTAGAGCTGTCCCACCTGGACATTACCCCTCCGGTCAGATACTGTTCCTAGCTCCCCCCCAGGAGTGTACACAGTACCTATCATGGCTACCCTCTCTCTCCCTAAGTTGACCCTTGGGATTCCCGTCTGGTACCTTGATCCTCCAGCTGCTACCCCACCTAGTCAACCTAAACCTTATCTTGATTTGACCCTAGTTCAACCGGTCCCCATGACTTCTCTCGCTATTATAATGCCTAAACCACCTCAACAGGAACGACCTCCTATTGCGACCGATTCAGGTAAGAAGGTAAAAGCTCACAAGAGGGCATCAAAAGATAAGGCTGCCCCGACTGACCCTATGCATCCTCTGCCTTCAAAGCCTTGTGCTTTGTGTGATGTCATCGGCCATGCCACCCATAACTATCCTGAACTGCCTCGTATCAAGCCCATGGTTAATGTTGTGTTCCATGAGTCTACATTCCTTGAAGCCCCTGTTTCTTCCTCGACTGCAGCCAAGAACCCTAAGACTATTCACACCAATCAACCCTGTGCTTTGTGTGATCTCCATGGCCATTATTCCCACCATTTTCCCCGCCTTACACATTACCGTGCCTCTTTGGAGGTAGTTCGGGAGTACAAGTTTGAACAGAACCAATCCGCCTCTCCTATACTTGCGCAATATGCTGCAGGCTAGACTGAGGATTTACCCACTCTAATTGACATTCCCCCTCTTGATGTCGAGATGATAGAGCCTCCGGCCACCATCCTCTACCTATCATCATCCATGAGACCCTCGGTGGAAGCTCCCTCTGAATATTCTACTATTGTTTCGCTCGACCTCCCTTCAGTGATCACCCTGGGCTCGACATTGGTAGATCCCTTATCTTCTTATTCTTCCATCATCCCCCATGATGATACACGTGTGAACCTCTCTTCTCATGATGATGAGTCAGGTAGATTTGCTACATCATGTGGTCTCCCTTCCTCCCGTCACTCCATCTTCTATTGTGATGATGACATCATGGAAGCCTGGTCCACCCCTGACTTCATCTTTCCCGCCCATAAGCGGGATGGTACCATTCGTGTCTATGGTGAATTTCACAGCCTGAGTAGAAGCTACACCTCCAATAGCTCCCACACACCACCTATCCGTCGGCGTGTCAGAAGTAGACATCATACCCAGATCACTCCCTCTCACAGTGATTGTTCAATCTCTACTATGCACTCAGGTTTCCAGCATTGTTCATCATCCTCCCATTTGTTGTCTTGTGGAACTTTTCATATGGACCTCCTATCCACACCTTATATCGGTTTTTCTAATGGTGCAAGTCGCTACTCCCAAAATCTAGCCTCGACAGGTTGGGCCATTTTTACCCCCTTGCATTCGCTTGTTCTCTCGAACAGTGTATGCATTGGTACTGCTACCAATAATCAGGCTAAATATGATGTCGTGCGAGGTTTATTAGCTGATGCCCTTTCTCATCGCATCTTCCACCTTCATGTTCATTTATATTCCCTGCTTCTTGTCATGCAATTGAATTGTGTCTATCGTGTGCATAATCCTATCCTTTTTAGAAGACATTTATGAGTGAAGCTTTTGATGCGTGAATTTGAAATCATTACATTCAGTCATGTACCTAGAGCACAAAATCACTATGTAGATAGCATTGAAAACCATATTCTAGATTGGCATTTAGCACATGCATTTAACACAAGAAAATAACATAAACCATCAAAACGATGCATATCCATAATATATGTCGTATAATTTTTTTTTAGAGTCCATTAACTCTGATACATATGACATGCCCATAGCATGTTATAAAAACTCAAAAACTGGGGGCACCACCTGACCTCACACACTAATCACTATCTAGAGGATCTCGAGCCAATGGCTCTGCTCCTGCAGCTCGTAGATCATGCATCCCCTGTCTAGCCATTGCCATGCGCCGCATGACCCCTCGCCACTCTGAGGGTAGATCAATACATGGCTCTATGTACTGGTCCTCTAAGTCTTGCCAGCCAGGCTCTAAAACACTGGTCAGAAGCCTCTCACATCTACGACAGATGTCCTCTAAGAGGGCTGATGCATCCTCATTTTGTGGCACCCTCGACGCACTCGGTCCTGCACCTCTTGATATTGTAGGCCGTCCCATATACCCAACCATTTTTACCAGTGCTGTATCTGCATACCAAAATTGAAAGAATCAGTACCATATACAATATTCTAAAACTTTACAATGCACATAAAAAGGTTAACAATTTTTCACTTACCATCGGGCCCCCATACTCGACCAGGTGGTAGTGGCAATTTCGGGTCTCCATGATAACTCATCCCACTATAGGGATAGTCGTCTATGTACAATGGCATCTGATCCCAATGAGAAAATAACTCGGGTCAGAACACCCGTCTGACTGCCCCACCTCCTCCTTTGCATAGTAGTCGCCCCCACCGGCGCATCCTAGGCTCTCTCGGGCCCCCATCCTGGAGCTATATACGAGGTGGAAGTGTCAGGATCTTCTAAAAGAAGAGCGAGCACAAAACCGTACCATATGCATAGTCATGGTTCACTTGCCGCTTGTGTTAGCACCCTGTAATTAGCAAGATTGGCAAAAGTCAAACTGCAGGGAGAACATCATTTCAACCACTTTGGGATTCTAGGATCTAGCCCTCCTAAATCTGGAGAGGGATCTCTCCAATAAGTGCAAAGATTGATTTGTCTTTGAATTTTTGGGTAATTATATTAGGCTAGTTATGAAGGCCGAGGGTTTGCTTTGTTTTTGGATGGTTGAGCATGATTATTGTTTGAGGTGGAAAGTCCTAAATGCAAAGAGTTTCAAAGGTGTGAAGTTGCAAGCAATCAAAACAAGCTTTGGACAGAAAGATAGATAATTGCAGGTTTTAGTCCATTGGGCTATGGAGTCATAGTAGGGTTTAATTGAAATAGCGAGGGGCAAGAGTGGTCCATGGGGCAAGTCATCTATGTCTAAGGATCTCTTTCAAGTTTGATTTATGGAATGAAATGAGACAAAAAGAAGGGGAATTAAACAAATGAAAAACGAAGAGTAGCCTAGGATCTGGTAAGTAATTTGAAACTAGCCAGCCTTTGACAAACACTTAATAAAGACATAAAATAAATCCAGGATCTGGTAAGTACCTCGAAACTAGCCAGCCTTTGATCCATTTTCAATAGAAAACATAATAAAAATAGAGGGAAACTTGAAGGCAACTGTTGGAGAAGAAACTAGCAGGCCGGGCTCACCACAAATCCTCTCCTAGCTCTGCTCTACTTGGTTATATTCAAGACAAACACAAAGATAGCACATAATGGCCTAAGATCTGGTAAGTACTTTTAAACTAGCCAGCTTTTAACACATTCCAAGGGAAACTTTCAGACAATCTTTTGGGATAAAACTAGGACCAGGGCACACCATATCTTTTTTAGTTCATATCTACTTAACATATACTGAAAATAACATTTAAGAATAACAAATAGCTCAGACAGTAGGACGAGTGAACGCCAGCATTCCTATGCTGGAACTGAATTAGATCATTCTTAAATAACACAATTTGGAAGAAAACATACAGATAAATATTTTTCAGTCAGAGAAGTGTAATGATATACAATAGGTCCTAACTCTATGCATGTTGTTCCTTATAAGAGAAGATGAACAACGTGAAAACAGAAGTAAAATAACAATTCACAATAAGAAATAACATCACCGTCGACATAGACCAGGATCCCATAAATAAGCTTGTATTGATGCTCCAAACCAGTTACAGCTTTAAGTCCAGTGCCTTAGTTTAGCAATCATCTACACTTCCCAGACTAACTTATCTATCACAAGCAGAGCTCCAAGAGCCAGTGAACACTATTTACAGGTAGAAGTCTCAAGCTCAATTACATTTCAAAGTTGAGCAACCAACATTTTCCCATCTTCTACAGAAGTATTTATAGAAGGAAGAGGAGGTGAGATCTGATGAAAGATCTCCCTAGATAAATAATATAGTCTTGATGGCTTCTTGGCCTTTGAGGGGCTTGATGAAGAAGCTTACAGATGTTTTTGACTGTATCAATGTTTTTCATTTATGATTAAGCTCAGTGGGAGCTCTTATTGACTTTTGAGGTTTTTTGTTATGTTAAAGTAACTCTGTTGATATTTTGTCATTAAGTTTATTTGCAGAATTAACTCTCTGGCTGCGCTAAGGCAAATATCTGATCTGGATCAATAACTTTGGCCTCTGTTTGAATGCTTTGAGGCAAAGGTGGCACTGTGGTAGCTGGGAGGAATCAATTTGCCTCAGATGTGGGGGTGGAGGCCTTCTGTTTGATAAAAAACTTTTATTTCCCTTTAACTATGTCTTAATTGGGAGGATTATGCTTTTGATAATCAATATTAGCCGTAATCCTCCTAAATTTGTCTTCAATCTTCCATTCTGGTGCGTTCTATCTTCGACACTGATACTCTTCGATTTTTGATTCATTTACTGTGTTCTATTGGTGTGCAGTGCTATGCATGGGTTGTGAGGCATCAAAGCCTTTGAGGTATTGACGAGGCGCGAAAATTTGAACCCTTGGATGGCTTCCCTTTAAAGAATCGAAGGCGTGAGAGTTAAACCCTAGCCTTCGGATTTTTTCTTCGGCACAATATAAAAACCATATAATCACCCTTACCAAATAATGTATCCGTACTTCAAAAATTTTGATAAAACCACGCTGTATAACCATTTCGGGTCACAAAAGAGACTTGCTGACGTCAGGGTGTTTGTGACCCGAAATTTTATGAAGTCCACCCTATAAAGTTCCCCGGGTCCGTTTTGGGGCCTGCTGATGTCAGCCCAAGTGTGACCCGAAATTTTATGAAATCCACTTTATAAAGCTTATCGGGTTCGGCTTTCACGACTATACGAGCAAGCAAACAAGGCTCGCTCCAATCTGCTGCTGTCACGTGGATGTTGACTAGGCGTTGGGACCACCGGTTCTGTGGGACTGCTGACTGCTGTTGTGGCTGTGGGGACCAGGGCGACTGATTGTGGGTCGTCGGTCTGCAGATCAGATCGACGGCGGAGATGTTTTGATAAATGTGCCGTACCTTAGTTCATCTCCTAAGCTTCTTTTGAGTGTGATCACCGTCCGATGAGCCGGCCTCAGATCGGACGGAGCACGTCAATATCGTGCTGAGCCCACAGTCGACTTTTAATGTGCGATGAGAGTGGGTTTTCAAAACTGCTTAAGGCCACGTGTCGGCCTGTGGCATTGATTGCGATCAAACAGGAAATACAACTTATCCCTCAAAGGCGGTGCGATAAAAACTGCTCCGGTTTTGTACAGTGATTGACCGTGGGGACCACCGGGGCGATTGATTTGTGGGCCGTCGATCTGCAGATTAGATCGACAGTGGGGAGCAAATTAAGTTTTTCTCCAGCGGAAACCTTTTCGAACCCTGCAAAAAACACAAAAAATTAATATAAACAAAGGTTTCATGTGTCGGGATGGTTTTATATATACGAAGAGGATAGGCGCTCGACTGTGGGGCCTTGGTATATATGAAATGCAATATGACCGGGGGCTATAATATACAGGGCTAATAGGCATCAGAGTTTTTTTTTAACGCACAAACAAATGCGCTCCGTGAGTTGCTCTGACGCGATAAGCGCTCAGGACCTTAGCACTTGGTTCTAGCGCTGGGGCACATGGAGGGGAAATGGTTTGGATTTAGCCCAAAGGGGCTTAAACCCAAAATCGAAATACTTTGCTTTTTAGGACATTTTCAGGATGTTTAGAAGGATTTTGGAGGTTTCGATATGGTTCAAAACGAGTTTTCAACCATGTAAAAGATGATTGTTATGAATGGAAGAAGAGGAATCATGAAAATAGAGGCGTTTTATGGAGGAAAAAGGGGAGAAAAATGGAGGTTAGTTCTTCAAGTGAGGAAAGGGAAAAAGGTGATTTTGCAGCAGTTTCTTCTCATGAAATTAGCAGAATTCCAGAGTGTAAAATGGGCACAGTAGGGAAGATTTTGGAGAAAGGCATGAGGCCTTCAAGAGTCTTCAAGAGCCAACACTTTTTGCAATAAAATTTGTTCCTTGAAGGCTCCAAAAAATGATTTAGCCACCTTTTGGTATAATCAAATTTCCTAGGTGGCTAACAGTGGCTCCACTTGGGGATGGTGCCTTCTTGAAGGTACCAAGAACTTCAGACTTGCTTTCTCTGGGAGGCTAACCTGTGCCTCATCCATTGGGCTGCTCTTTCTTTGCTGGGATGATCTTGCTCTGAAAACCTATTAGCAGTCATAAAAACAATGGATCTTTCATCAACAAGATTTCTACCTACCCAATCCTACTGATCTAACATTTTTTCTTCATTTGAGTGCACTTGGATTGGCAAACTCTTTTCATAACATTTTATTCTTTTGAAAGTAGGAAATCTAATCTATTTCTACTCCTTATTTCTCCATGGACTTAGATTAAACAATTGAGCCCATATGATTCTCTACCTAATCTACTATCTTTTGGGATTAAACTGTCCAGCAGATTTTATTCACTAAATCCTACAACAGAAATTTAAAAGCATACAAGTCAGGACTGAATAGTCTAACTCGTTGCTGATCTATGGCATAAAAACAAGCTGCACATAGATCTTATTTTGCAGAAAAATAAAACAAAATGGAAGGCTTAGGATCTGAAATTTTAAAGCATTTCCTTCATCTTTTTTACAACTCTGTTTTGACTTTTGTTTGAGCTATCTTTGCTTGTCCTCTGGTTTATATTTTGAGCTAATTGGAACCAGATTTACATCTTTTTTGACTCAGAATTTGAAACATATTTGAGTCATTCTCTTTGGAAACTCAGGTTCAGATTTTGAGCATGTTTGAACCTTTAATTTCTATCCTAAACTATCTACTGATAAGCCAAGATTAAACAGTTTGGAAAATATAATTCACTATCCTATCAGTAGAAAATTTAAAACTAATTATTCAAGATTAGGTTGTTTGACTAACTAGAAGTGTGTTCTTCAGGAGTGGCATTTGAGCTTGCACACTTTCAGATTTGTTTCTCTTTTTGGTATGGGGCTGTACCTTTCTTGTTTTTACAACCTTCCCTCTTTTCTTCCTTTCTTTGTTTTTGTATTTTTTTTTTAATTTTTATAACTTTGAATGCAATGATGGGTGAAGTATTTACAATGAGAAAAAGATAAGAAGGCTTCCAGAACATAACATGGATTAAGGGAAGTAATGCTTAAGCATCCGGCCATTGATAAGACCCCCAAAAAATTCTGCTCCATTCAACTCTTGAAAAAAATAAGCATTATTACCAGCAACTAAATGGATAGAGTAAGGGCCAAGCCATAAGCTGTAAAATTTTCCATGCTTGCCCTTGTCTTCCCTCCTGGAGTCCCACTTCAAAACTTTGTCCCCAATATTGAAATTGCTGGCCTTTGTTATTCTGTCAAAAATCTTTTTAATGCTGTCCTGCTTCTGCAATGCTTTGTTATAACCCTCCTCTCTAGTTTGCTGAATATGAATGGTCTGATTTATTATTATGATCATGTCATTATATTCAGTTTGCAACTCTTGAATTAACTTCATGACTGGTACACCAAGGCTGGTTGGAAAAATTGCATCAGTACCATACACAAGCTGGAAAGGTGACATACAAATATATTTCTTCAATGTCAACCTGTCAGCCCAAAGTGCATGAAATAGCTTTGTGTGCCAAGACTTTTTGTTGTCCTCCAACAGTTTCTTAATTATGTTCACTAAACTCTTGTTTGAGGATTCTTCAATTCCATTACCTTGAGGGTAATAGGCTGTGGAATGCCCCAATGTTATCTGATATCTGTGACAGAATTCAACCATCTTCTTTGATCCAAATGCTACTGCATTATCAGTGATGATCTTGGTAGGACAACCAAATTTGGAGAGAATGTTAGTATCCATGAATTTTATAATAACAGAATCATTGGCCTGCCTACAAGGTATGGCTTCTATCCACTTAGTGAAATAGTCTGTGGCAGTGAGAATCCATCTATGCTGAGCAGAAGATGGTGGATGGATTTCTCCTATGAAGTCAAGTCCCCACTGTTGAAAAGGAGCTTCAACAGTGACTGGATGCAGAGGTAGGGGTAGAAGTTTTCTTTTGCCTTCAAAAAGTTGACATTTATGACAGGCAATGATCATCTTGTGTATATCAGGAAAAAGAGTAGGCCAATAGAAACCAACCCTCAAAATTTTGTTGGCTGTTTTCTTCGAGTACAAATGACCTCCACACTCTCCTTCATGGAACTCGTGCTTAACCTTCTCTGCATCATACTCAGGCAAACATTTAAGCAATACGCCACTTGCATTTTTCCAATAAAGACATCTATCTATAATGCAATAGTTCACAGCTTTTAACTTTAGGAACCTTGCCTTTGTTTTTGTCAAACCAGGAGGTGTATTTAAATTAAGCAAAACATAAATAATATCCGCATACCAAGAGGAATTCATGAAATGATCTTCAACAATGGGAGTTGAGATTTCCTCTTGATCATCTAAAGCATTAATCATATTTATATCAAGAACTTCAAAATTTGATTCAGCCATTAATCTAGCTAGACCTTGGCCTTTGATCAGTTAGTGGATTTTATCTTAAATCATATTCACGAATAACCACAATCCACTTACCTCTCTTACCATCTGGGTCCTGTGTTAGAATGTCTTTAACAAATGAATTTGGGACAAAGGAAATGATGTGTGAGTGCAAGATGTATACTCTGAATTCTTTCAAAGCTTTAACCAAATTAAAATCTTGCTTCTCCATAATGTTATATTTTAGAGGGGCATCCCTTAATGCCTTGCTAAAGAATGCAATAGGATGCTCTTGTCTTTTTGGATTTTTCTGTAAAAGGACAACAACTATGGTATGTTCTGATGCAAATGAAAAAATATAAAAATCCTTTGAAAAATCAGGACTTATTAGAACCGGTGTTTTGGTTAACGCTTGTTTCACCAGCTCAAAGGACTTCTTTGCTTGCAAGGTCCACTTTACCCCTTGCTCCTTCTTCAACATGTTTGTGATATTCCTAAGGAGCTCAGCTAAGTTGGGTATGAACCTTCTCAAAAAGTTAATCTTTCCAATGAAAGATTGCAACTCCTTGATGTTTCGAGGATGAGATATTTGCAATGTGGCTTCAATCCTCTTTGGATCTATCTTAATACCCTCTTCTGAAATAATATGCCCAAGAATTTTACCTTTTTGGAGCCCGAAAAGTGTTTTCTTAGGGTTTAAAGATATCCCAAACTTTCTGCATCTCCCGAAGACTGTTCTTAAATGTGCTAATTGCTCTTCATCTGTTTTTGAAAACACAGTAACATCATCAAGGTATATAATGATGAAGAAGCCCAGTTATTTCGAGAAAGCTATGTCCATGGCTCTCTAAAAAGTTTCTCCAGCATTCATTAGACCAAAGGGCATTTTCACATACATGAAAGTGCCCCATGGTGTAGTAAAGGCTGTCTTTAACTGATCAGCAGGGTGAACTAAGATCTGATTGTACCCTAAGTAGTCATCAAGCAAAGAAATTCTTCTAGACCCTACCACCCTTTGTAAAATATGATCCATCTTAGGTAAAGTGTAGTTGTATTTTAATGAAGCTTTGTTTAAGTCTCTAAAGTCTATACAAAGCCTGATCTCTCCAGTTTTCTTCCTAACCGACACCAGATTAGACACCCACTCAGAACATCTAATAGGGACAATAATACCAGCTTCATACATTTTCTTGATTTCCTTCTCAACCAGAGGCAGCTGAACAGGGTTTATTCTGCACAGTTTCTGTTTGAATGGTTTTTGGTTTTCTTTGAGAGGAATTTTGTGCTGTATTATTTCAGTGTCATAGGATTTCATATCTTCATAACTCCACGCAACAACATCAAAAAATTCTTTAAAAAACTCTATGTATTTGAGTTTAATGTGAGCTGGTAAAGTTTTAGACAGTTTAATCATTTTCGATTTAAGTTCATTGCCTATATTGCACTCTTCCACTTCAGTATCTACTGGTTCCAGTTTTGGCTTCCTGGTCACATCGTTAAAATCAAACAACTCTTCTAAAGGTGCCAGACTGTTAGGCAAACTTTCATCTTTGGACTGCATGGTTTCTAACTCTTCTGTTTCTAATTCTACAACCAGTTCTATTTTGTTTTGAAGTTTGATTGACAGTAGATTAATATTAAAAAATTTAGGAGACGGTTCTTCTTCACCAAGAAAATTTTCTTCACTGCAGTCTGTATCATAATCTAAGTCCGAACTGTGTAGTTCGAATTCATTTCTGAATTGCATGAAGTCTTCTATTTGTTTGTCCCCATCAAACACTTGCCAGTATTTTTCATTATCAGGTATGGCTGGTTTGAGTTTTATTTGAGTTGTGCAGTCTTTGGTTTCATATGGCATTAAGCATGTTATGGCTGCAAAGGCTAAATTGTGGGCCGCAATATTTCTTTTCCTCGGGACAAAAATTATTTGGTATTCTTCAAAAGTTTTTAAAAGGTCCATGACATCGTTTCGATAGGCCCTAAGTCTTGGGTGATTTGCGTTGTATTCTCCATTGACTTGCCTAATGACTAACTCTGAATCCCCATACGCTTTGATTTTCTTGGCTCCTAAATTTTTCAACAAACGCAAGCCTAGAAGCAGGGATTCATATTCCGCTATGTTATTGGAACACTGGAAGTTTCGTCGACATGAAAGGCTTTCTGTGTGATTATTATCAGTGTTTCATAGCCAAACACCTACACCAGCGTTGGTCTTAGTGCAAGACCCATCAAAGTGCATACTCCATAGAGGACTAGTATCGAGTTTATCATTTGGGTTACTATGCTCTTCAACTAACGTGCTATCGAATTGCTCTTGGAGGTCAGCACACTGTTGAACTCATCCTAACTCCTCAGATTTTTTATTGGGTTGAGGACTGCTTTCTTGACTCTCAATGTTTAAAAGTAAAGGACACATGATTTGTAGCTCAAGGCCTGTGTTTTGTTTGCTAGAATTCACAGGTTCAACAAAATTTTCTGACACTCCTACATTATCTTCTTCCTCCTCTCTATCTGTCATTAAGTTAGAAAAGGTCACTTGGTCACTGAAAGTTTCATCATTGAAAAGGATAAATGAATCCAGGCCTGTGTTTATAGAATAAAGGGGAGAGTTCTGTGGTCTGTCTTGACTTGTAACTGTATATTGCATATGAGACTCCCTGTAAAGTCTTCTAGTCTGATTGAAAATAGGGATAGTCGCATAGGTCATGTCCATTTGCATAGTCCCTTGTAACTTAGCCCCCCAAGATCTTGATAATAACATTCCATACTTTGGGGGCACATCGGCCACAACAATATCCGTTACTAAGAATTTGGCTGGAATCTGGGCTAAGTTAACACAGAGGTCTTTGATTAGTCCTAAACATTTTACTTTGCTTGAGTCAAAGGAGTAAAGGTCTTTGTAAGGTCTGGTGATTTCAAGGCCTAGGCTCTCCATGACAGCTTTGGGCATTAAATTATGAGAGGTGCCTGAATCATGCACAACGTTATGTAAAATCTTGACATGAATATTTAAAATTATATAAAAGGGAGGAACAGGTCCCTCTTGATATCTACCTTCAATCTTAGGACCAAAAATGAGCTCTAGCTGGTCATCATTAAGATTGACTGTGTCATTATTATCCTCAATATTTAAAGCCTTCAAAATTTGGGTCCTATATACATCCTGGGCAGCTAACTCAGTCAGGGGAACAAATATTTTGATCTCTGAAATTTCCTGCTCTAGGCTGAAAGGAATTTGGTTCTTTAAAAAACTTGTTTTAGCCTTACTAGCTGCTAGTCTATCAACAACATCAGCTTGCTGATTTTTTCTATTTACATTTGACAAAACGGTTTTAACAGGAGTACTAGCTGAAGTGTTAGTGTTGGGGTTCCCATGTTTTGGCCAGATTTATAAGACCAAAAGATGAGACAACATCAGAACCACTTTCAGACCTCAGGATCCAGCCCTCCTGGGTCCAGAGAGGGATCTCTCTATATAAGCAAAGGTTTTATGTATTTGAAGCTCCGTGTTAAGATGTTAGGCTAGTTATAAGGCTCGGTTTGTTTGTTTGATTGTTTGTTTGGTTGCTGGAAATCAAGAAAGAAGGGTTTAATATAAGACAAGGATGAGCAAAGAGGATTTTAGGCAAAGGAGAGATACTCCAGGGAACATCCAAGACCATTGGGCAATGGAGTCGGGAAAGGGTTTACTTGCTATTCAATGTGCAGGCTTTTAGTTGGGCTAGTCATCTAAAGCATTGGATATTAAATATGATTGTGTGATATGAAATGGTAAGAGAGAAAGGTGAAAGTAAGGACACCTCCAAGGTGACCTTCAAAGATCAGATCCAGGGACAGGACATGCCATTGGACACCTGTGATCTAAAACCAAAGGCTAACTCTTCAGATAAGAAACATTAAAGGTTTAGAACACAAAGTTAAAGACTTGAGATCAGAGAGAGACTTTGAACTCTCAATGCTTCAACCTCTAGCTTGAGGGATCTTAGAAAGGTTCAATTAATTGAAAAGGATCCTAGTGAGATAAAGACAAAGTTCTAGACCTCCCAGTGTTCCCAATTCATTCAATTAAATCCTAACAAAAACATCTAAGAACATATTCATTAATTCATACATCAGCTAGCAGGCAATGACATCCACTACACTGGTTAAATTAATTGAAATCAACCCTTAGATAACACATTTAGCAGAAAACATTAAAGGCAAGGAGAGCAGAAACATAGGGTACCCAACAAGGGTAAATCCTATGCCAGATTTCTGATGTGAGCCAGTGGAAATGAAATGAAATGAACTGCAAGTTAAAAACAAACATAGAGATAGAAAAACATCACCGCTGCTTTAGATCAGGATCCAAAGAAATATGCTTGTCATATTAAAGAGCAATACCAGTCAAGTAAAACATTACCAATAGCTGGATATTCAGCCTGAAAACATCTTCCTCAGCCTATCTTACAACTTTACACAGAGACTATGTCTCAAAAAGAAACAGCTTGTAATTCTCTGATAACTAATCAACAACCTTTACAACGAGTTTCTTCATGAGTTTTATAGCTGAAAGAGGAGAAGAAGAGGTAGGTGGAAAACTAAATGAAGCATTAAAACTCAGAAAAGAAAGAGGGTCGAGGCCCCATTATGTTTTAAATCTTGGGCATTTATCTCTGGTACTCTTTGGATGGAAGATTGATCTTCGTCAGGCTGCATTTTACTCTAGGTATGTCTCTGCTGTACTTGGCTGCAGTACTCTATATTACTTTTGGTGAATAAAAAAAAGGTAAGTAAATGAAAGTGAAGTCTGCCATATCGTATAAAAAATTCTCTGGTAGCTTAGGACTGTGGTTAGGGCTGAATTTTCTTTAGGAACACAGTAAATAAAGGAAACAATATGGGTGCTTGGTCCTTTAGGTGAAAGAACAATATGCTGATGTGAAACCCTGATAGTATTGTTTTCTTGTGCGCTGGGCCTTCCGTGTGATCCATGATGTCTTTGATCTGGTACTTTACCTTCAAATCATTGGATTAGGATCAAAATATTCAATGACAGGCCTTAAACACTCTGTTTTCCCACTGATACTCTTTGCTGCTTCCACGTTTGCCTTTGACTGCAAAATCTATGCTTTAATGGCTCTGGGGAAGATTCTATAGAGTTTCAACTCTGTTCTTTTAATGCGAGCCCTGTCATAACATCTTCTCAGACCCTTCTTCATGATTTCAGCTTCTGAGAATGGTCCTTTCCCGTGTTCTCTGTAACTGTAACAGAGACTGTGAATCATGGCGGTTTTTTCCGCTTGTACCATACAAAACACACAAACATGTTAAGAAATCATGCATGGGAAGGGTGGATGCAGCGGGGACGATGAAATTGGCCGTGTGGACTGGTGAAAAAAATGAAGAATTGGTGGAAAATGAAAAAATAAGGTATAAACTGCGACTGATATGGTTTCGGTGGAGAAATGCGCGTGGGCCGTTCGATCATGGTCCGGTGGCGAAGATCGACGGTGGAGATTTAAACAGTGGGATGGCTTATGAAAGTTGGGTGGAATGCATAGACTCGAATGTGAAACATTAAAATTTAATGTATATCACGAGAGTTAGAACTTAGGTGAAAATGCATAGAAACGAATGAAAATGAAATGAAATTGGTCATGCGTGGTGGGACCTGGCATGGGCGGGGGGCGATTCCCTTAGGACCGTTGGATCTCAGGAGGGGATTGATGGCCACGATCCAATCGGAGGAGAGAAATGGAGGGGACGACAGTCCGACGAATGATGGCGCGATTGTTTTATGACCGTTGGATCTTGGAATAACAGACGGTCGAGATTGGATCGGGGAAATCGCAATTGCAAAGGGCGAAAGGTGGCAGCGATTGGAAAATGCGATTGTGATTGGAGCGAAAGAGCGAGGGCCGTCGGATCAACAGGGGAATCGATGGTGGAGGTCATCATTGGCGGATCGCCATCGAAGGCATAGAGGATGGGATGTGATGCGACTGGCGCGATGCAATGGAGCACCAGCCGTCTGATCTGGATGACAGATCTACGACGGAGATTGAATCGGCGGAGGGGAAAGAATGGAGCGACGGGAGGGGAGCGGGATAAATCTTAACCATTGGATCTGGAGGGGTGGACGGCTCAGATTGGATCGGGGGATCGCAATCAGAAGGAACGGAGGAGTGGCATGGCAAAAGTTGTGATTGCGATCGAAGCGAGAGTGCGATTAGCGCCGGGCCGTCCGATCCGGGTGATAGATCAACAGTGGAGATCACGGCAGAGGTATATAGACCAAACCCAATCGCATCGAAAATTTTTTAGTTAACACAACTATGTGCTCGCTCGAAAACTCTGATTGCGATAAGCGCCCAGGCTTAAGCGCTTGGTCCTAGGTGCAGGGTCACGTGGGGAAGTGGTTTGCGGGGCTAGGCCCTAATATAAGGTAGAAAGTGGGTTTTTGGCTCATTTTTAGTGCATTTTAAGGCCAATGAAGGGTAACGATAAGGGAAGAAAGGGGAAAATAAACCAAACCAGGGGTGCGTGCGTAATTTAAAGGGGATTTTGGGATAGTTTATGAAGACTAAGGGAGAATTTTTGTGGTGAAAAAGGGGGCTTTGAAAAAGGGGAAAAAGGGGTGAAATGGAGAATTCTGCGGAGGTACAAGGGGAAAAGAAAGGCCTTTTGGGGCGCAATTTTTACAATCAGTGAGGCCTTGCGGATGAAAACAGCAGAGGATATTTTATCAAAGGACACAAGGCATAAAGAGTTTTCCAGGATGATGTGTTTTTCAAGAAAAATGCATTCCTTGAAGGCTCCTAAACAATTTAGCCCCCTGTTTGCTTGTCAAAATTTATAGGGGGGCTAACAGTGGCTCCACATGGGGATGGCTACTTCTTGAAGGAGTCAAGAATTCAGAAATAATTTTTGGAGTAGGCCAGGTGCCTTGTTTCTTGACACATTCTGTTCCTTCTTGGATCAACTACCACAAATTGTGAAGACATCAAATCAGCAGAGTATTTTTCCCAAACAATCTACCTACCCATCCTACAATCCTAGCATTTTTTCTTTTAGGGTGCATTTGGACTAGCAGACCCTTTACATCATTTATTTTTATAAACAGAAAATAAACCTATTCTAAATCTACCCTTATCACTCCATGAGAACAGATTAGACTGTTGGTCTCATATGTTTCTCTACCTAATCTAATATCTGTTGGGATTAGACTGTCCAGCAGATTTCTTCTCTACATTATACAACAAAAATTTAAAAACAATCAAACTAGGATTAGACAGTCTAGTTTGTTGTAGATCCAAGGCATAAAGACAGTTGCACATGGACATAAATTTGCAGAAAACCGAAGACAAAACTTTGAAGGCTTGAAATCTGAAGTTTGAAGCATCCTTCTTCTCTTTGTGACTCAAGTTTTGAGCTTGTTAGAGTCACTTTATTTTCTTCATTTCAGCTCTGATTTTGGGCTTGTTAGAGCTAATTCTTCTTTCTTCTTTTTTGGTCCAAGTTTTGGGCATGTTTGAACCAACTATCTTTACTTTCTTTGGCTCAGGTTTTGATCATATTAGAGCCAATATTTTTCACTTCAGAGGTTCATGTTTTGAGCATGTATAAACCTCTCCTTTCTCTCTGTTTTTTGAAACATTTTCTCTTTTTCTTGAAAACAAAACACTGCAATGGTATGTACAATGGAAATGGAAACTGGAAATTGGAAATCAGCAGAAGTAGTGTTTGAGCATCCTGCCATTGACAGGACCCCCAAACAGCTCTGTACCATCTGGTTCTGGTAGAAAAAATGCATTTGGACCCACAATGGCTTGGATGATGTATGGAGCCTGCCACAAACTGTCAAACTTGCCGTGCTTTCCTTTGTCCTCTCTCCTCGAGTCCCACTTCAGAACTTTGTCTCCAATTTTGAATTTAGAAGCCTTAGTTCTTTTGTCAAACAACTTCTTTATGTTCTCCTGAACTTTCACAGCTCTGTTATAGACCTCTTCCCTTGTTTGTTGGAGATGAATTGTCTGGTTTATTCTCCTCACCATGCTATCTTCTTCTGTTTGTATCTCTTGAACAAGTTTGATCACTGTTACCCCAAGGCTGGTAGGAAACACTGCTTCTGTTCCATAGACAAGCTGGTATGGTGACATGCCAATGGATTTCTTTGTTGTAAGCCTGTCAGCCCACAAAGCATGTACTAACTTGTTATGCCATGACTTTTTGTTGTCTTCCAACAGATTTTTGATGATAGTCACCAGGCTCTTGTTTGATGATTCAACTAATCCATTGCCCCGAGGGTAATAGGCAGTTGAATGACCGAGTACTATTTGATACCTGTGACAAAAATCAACCATTTTCTTGGATCCAAAAGCAACAACATTATCAGTGATTATTTTTCTTGGACAACCAAACCGAGAGAGGATATGGCCTTCTAGGAACCTAATGATGACCGAATTTGTGGCATTCATAGTAGGTATAGCCTCTATCCACTTAGTGAAGTAGTCTGTGGCTGTTAAGATCCATTTGTGTTGTGTAGAAGAAGCAGGGTGAATTTATCCTATGAAATCTAGGCCCCATTGCATAAAGGGATCTTCAACAGTGATGGGTTGTAGAGGTAAGGGGAGGAGTTTTCTTTTGCCTTCAAAAATCTGGCATTGGTGGAAGGAAATTACCATCTTATGGATATCATTGAGGAGTGTGGGCCAATAGTAACTAGCTCTGATTATTTTGTTGGTAGTGGCTTTCCAGCTCAGGTGGCCTCCACACTCTCCTGCATGGAACTCTTGTTTAATCCTTTCTGCTTCAGACTCAGGCAAACATTTAAGAAATAGGCCATTTGTACTCTTCTAGTATAAACATTCATTCAGAATACAATAGCTTCTGGCTTTTAGCTTTAAGAATCTGACCTTGGTCTTTGATAGTTCAGGAGGGGCATTGAGGTGTGTAAGCACATACAGAATGTCAGAATACCAAGGAGAGCTCTGAAACTTCTCCTCAATAGTGGGATCAGGCAATCCCTACTACTCGTCCAAGGCATCTACCATGTTAATGTCAAGGGCTTGTAGATTTTATTCAGCCATTAGTTGAGCTAAGCCCTGAAATTTAATCAGTTTGGTGGGTTTTATCTCAAGGTCGTACTCTAAGATCACAACAATCCATTTGCCCATCTTCCCATTTGGGTCTTGGGACAAGATGTCTTTAACCACTATATTTGGCACATAGGCTATGGTGTGGGAATGCAGTATGTACACCCTAAAGTCTTTCAAGGCCTTAACCAGAGCATAGGCCTATTTTTCCATTATGTTTTATTTCAAGGGTGCATCCCTGAGTGCTTTGCTGAAGAAAGAAATGGGCTGTTCCATTCCCTCTGGATTTTTCTATAGTAGAACTGCAGCTATCGTATGCTCGGAGGCAAATGAAAAAATCAGGAAATATTTTGAGAAATTTGGGCTGATTAGGACAGGAGCCTGGGTGAGTGCAAGTTTAACTGATTCAAAATATTTCTTAGCCCCAACAGTCCACTTAAATCCTACACCTTTCTTTAAAATGTTAGTCATATTCCTCAGGTGTTCAGCTAAGTTGGGAATAAACCTCCTGAGGAAGTTGATTTTCCCAATGAAGGACTGTAACTCTTTGATATTTGTTGGGTGTGTGATTTGTAGTATTCCCTCAAATATTTGTGGGTCTATCCTAATCCCCTTCTCAGATATATTGTGGCCAAGAAGTTTACCTTCCTGCAGCCCAAATACAGTCTTTTTGGGATTCAATGACAGACCAAACCTTCTACATTTTTCAAAAACTCTCCTCATATGTTTTAGGTGTTCTTCTTCAGTCTTGGAGTAAACAGTTATGTCATCTAGGTAGATGACAATGAAATGCCCTATTTCATCTGAAAAGGTTATGTCCATTGCTCTTTGGAAGGTGGCTCTAACGTTCATCAGTCCAAAAGGAATTTTTACATACATAAAAGTGCCCCATGGAGTGGTGAAAGCTGTTTTGAGTTGGTCTTTTGGGATTACTAAAACTTGGTTGTAACTTGAAAAACCATCTAGCAGGGAGATCCTTTTTGAGCCTACTACCCTATGAAGGATGTGTTCCATTTTTGGCAAAGGGTAATTGTCTTTGAGTGAGGCTCTATTAATATTCCTGAAATCAATACATAGCCTAATATCCCCTGTTTTCTTTCTCACAACCACTAGGTTTGATACTCAATCAGAGAAACTCACAGGCACAATTATGCCTGCCTCATACATCTTCTTAATCTCTTTTTCCACTGCAGGAAATTGTTTTGGGTTTATTCTGTGAAGTTTTTGTCTGAAGGGCTTCTGATTCTCTTTCAAAGGTATTTTGTGTTGTATGATGTTAATATCATAGGCCTTCAGGTCCTCATAGCTCCAGGAAAACACAACAATGAATTCCTTGAATAGGTCAATGTATTTATTTTTCATGTTTGCAGGCAGGGACCTAGCTAGTTTGATCATCTTGGGTTTATCTTTAGTGCCTATGTTGCATTCCTCGACATCAGAGTCTGCATGTTCTATAGTGGGATTTTTTGCTACATCATCAAAGTAAAAAAGGTCCTCTAAAGGTGCCAGACCTCGAGGTATGTTCTTATCTTTGGTCTGTAGCACCTCTACTTCTTCACTATCTGTGTTTTTACATTTTTCGTTCGGATTTCCAATCTGTTTGTTTAAAGTGTTCATTTCTATGTTATAGGGTGGTTCTTCCTCATCTGAGGACTCTTCACTTAGGCAGATACTGTCAGATTTAGAATCTGAATCAGAAAATTCAAACTTGTCTCTGCCTACCAGGAAATCTTCAATCTGTTTATCGCCCTCAAAGACCTGCCAATATTTTTCATTTTTCGGCACTGCAGGTCTGAATTTGGTCTGAATGATGATCTGTTGGTCACTGGGAGGCTTATGATATGAACTAGCCATGCAGGTTAATACATTTGCAATTATGTTTTGACTCCTAGGGACAAGCACAAATTCATATTCTACAAAGGTTTTCAGTATGTCCATAGCGTCGTCCTATATGCTCTCAGCCTAGGATGTTTCACTGTGTATTCACCATTCACCTGTTTAATGATCAGCTCAGAGTCCCCATGCACAGTTATCTTACGGGCCCCTAATTTTCTCAACATATTTAAGCCTAGGATCAGAGCCTCATACTCCGCGATATTATTTGTACATTTGAAGTGCAGGTTACAGGCCTGGCTCTCTGCGTAGTCACTCTCTGTGTTATGTAGCCACACGCCTGCTCCAGCAGTTCTCTTGGTACATGACCCATCAAAATTCATTTCCCACAGGGGATGATTTTTCGTTTTATCATCGTTTCCTTCCCTAATGTGGGTTTCAATGGTCTCTTGTGTCACGGGTTCTGCGTTGTGCTGAGGAAGTTTTCGTTCTTCGTGTGGTATATGAGTTCATGAGGGGTGACTAGCCGGCTGATTGCATTCGATTTCTCGCTTGGTCTGAATTTTTGTTTTAGTGCACTGTCTCTGGTTTCCTTCTTCGTTTTCTTCGAAGTCCAGGGTGGCCATTATGTTAAAATCCGTGGTCTCAAAACCTTTGTTTGTATCTATGTTTTTTGATTCTAGCTCTCCCAAGGATTCATCGCTGCAGAAGATAAAAGAGTCTAGATCTGTGTGTACAGAATACAGAGGGGAATTTTCATGCCTTTCAGGGCTACTAACTAGGAATTTCATTTGTGCCTCCCTGTACAGTCTCCTAAGTTGGCTAAAAACAGGGATTGTGGCATATGCCCCATCCATCTACATCGTACCCTGTAGCTTGGCTCCCCATGACCTTGAAAATAGCATACCATACTTAGGTGGTACATCTGCCACCACAACATCCATGACCATACATTTTTCTGGAATCTGGGTGAGGCTTACACACAGGTCTTTGAGTAGGCCCAAAAATTTTACTCTACTAGAGTCAAATGAATATAAATCTTTATAGGGTCGGGTTATTTCTAGGCCCAATATTTCCATAACTATCTTAGGCATTAGGTTGTGTGAGGCCCCAGAGTCATGCATTGCATTGTGGAGGATCTTGTCGTGAATATTGAGAATGATATAAAAAGGTGGCACTACCCCTTCCTGAAACTTCCCTTCTATCCTGGGGCCAAACAGGAGGGCTAGTTGATCATCACTCAGATTGACCGTGTCACTATTCTCACCTAGATTTAACGCTTTCAAAATTTGGCCTTTATATACATCCTGAGTGGCCATCTCAGAAAGTGGGACAGAGATTTTAATTTTTGCAATCTCACTTTCCAAATTGAAAGTGGGCTGACTCTTTGGGAAGTTCAACTCTGTTTTTCTAGTCACCACCTTGGTGGCAGAATCAATGGGCTGATTCTCACTATGTATAGTGTTAGAAACTGTTTTATCAGGAGCACTAACTACAGTGCTAGTGCTGCTAGATGGTTGGATTTTTTTATCAGTGTTTTGGTTGTCTTTTTCTTTGTTCTTCCCAGAACTCTCAGCTGCTGATTTT
The DNA here is from genome assembly GCA_034641835.2 of Pinus albicaulis. NCBI lineage: Eukaryota > Viridiplantae > Streptophyta > Pinopsida > Pinales > Pinaceae > Pinus > Pinus albicaulis. Next base: position 972,808,845 of record CM076569.1, read on the forward strand.
TCACTTTCAGCTGTTACTTTAGAAATTTTCTCAGGCCTTTTCTTGATGGTAACCTCAGAAGCTTTTGGTTTGGCAGTGTCTAGGCTCTTTTTGCTTCTAAGTTCATATTGTTCTCTGACCTGCATGATGGCATATTCAAATCCTAACCTGTAATCCTCAGATTCTAACCTTTCCTCCTCCCAATATGAGGGTGAGGACTGATCTTCTTCTGTGGAACAGTTGTGGATTGAGTTTTCTACTTCAAACATGTTTATTGTGTTCCCCTCAAACTCTTCTATGATTCCCTCATCTTCATTAAGAAAGTTCTCTTGAAATGGGGGAATAACTTGTTGATCTGATTCTCTTTGTCTGTTAGGAGTGGTGTTGTTTCTCCTAAAGTTCTGGTTTTGATTATGATTTTGATTTCTGTTTTGGTTACTAACTGTGACAACCATTTTTTCCATCATTTGCTGAAGATTTTCCATGTTTTTAGATAGGCGGTCATAATTTGGGTCAGATGTGGAAGCTACAGCGTCATCTCTATATGTTACCCTTTTCTCAACTCTCAATATGGCTCTCTTCTCAATCAGGTTAGCCTCTACACTCACTTCTCCCCTTTGCATGTCTTCCAATGTGTTGTAATCTCTCTCCTTAAGCTGGTAGGCCATGTCAGCATCAAAGCCTTCAGGGTATTTTAATAGAGACATACCTTGAGGAGGTTTCATGTGTGGAGGAAGAGCATTGTAAACACTGTTAAACCTTGTAGAGTAGTCATGGAAACTCTCTCCTACATTTCTCTTAGGATTCTTGTATTCTGCTAGGGTTTGGAGAGGGTTGGCCTTAAATTCCCATTTGTTTATGAAAGTTTGATATAAAGCAGGAAGATCTTGGATACTATTAGGAGGTAGGCTCTTGAACCATTTCTTCACATCACCTCCTAAGCTCTGGGCAAAGATTCTCATTTTGAATGTATCATCATCTATCTCCATGTAGTCAAAAGAATCTTCCATCCTATCTACATGGTGTTGGGCTGTGGTAGACTCTTTTGTAGTGAAGTGTGGGATCTTTGATTGATAATCATTGGGTAAAGGCACTAGAGGCTGGGGTAAAACCAGAGGTGCATACCAGGCTGCCATGATGATGTTCTGGTGAGGTAAAGGGTTCGCTTGAGCAGTTGGTATATGGATGACAGGGATGCTAGGACCAGCAGAAGTCTGTTGAGAATATTTAGGATGACTGAGCCCCAAGTTTTGAATGAAGTGAATGTCAGGGGGTGTAGATGGAGGGGTCTCTCTGTCCCTAATGTGTTTACCACTTTGAGGTGGTGAACCGGGAAGCTCAAGGTCTGGCTGGTCTAGAACACTAAATGACCTAGTTCTTGGAAAACGTTTTTGAGTGCCTAGGTCAAAAAATGGGTCTGATAGAGCTGTAAAGTCTTCTGGTGTAGAGTTAGCTCTATGGATGTGGCTGGAAATAGTTGGTCCTTTAGGTGAAAAAGACCTCTTGAGGATGATCTCAGGGTTATCAACTATTTCAGGTGGATTTGGGTTGGGATGAGCTCTTGTGTGAATGGTTCTTAGAGCCAGAATGCTATTTTCATAAAGGAGCTTAACCATACTTGTTACTTCTACTGTGGTTGATGTTGTTATGGAGGCTAGTCTCCTAGTGGAGTCTTATGTGAACGAAGATAATCAGCAGGCCTACTGATCACCAATGGAGTCTTTAATCTTTAAGGAGCTATGGAGTCGCCAGGTGGAGGGTTTAGGATGCTTCTGGAGGGTACACTGTCCACCAAAGTGCTTATGAAATATCCCCTTTTCAAGGATATATTCAAAACAAAACAAAATCTAACCAGAGATTGACTAGGAGGGCTTTAACCAGATATGTCACCTTTGAAAGAGTGTGAGATTTGGAGGCTACCTAGCCCTTTCCAAACTCTGTCTAAGAGTGTAGGGGAAACAAAACAAGTGGATATAGCAGTTAAGGGTATTTCAAAGTTCCTTCCCCAGCGGAGTCGCCATTATGTTGGGGTTCCCATGTTTTGGCCAGATTGATAAGACCAAAAGATGAGACAACATCAGAACCACTTTCAGACCTCAGGATCCAGCCCTCCTGGGTCTAGAGAGGGATCTCTCTATATAAGAAAATGTTTTATGTCTTTGAAGCTTAGTGTTAAGATATTAGGCTAGTTATAAGGCTTAGTTTGTTTGTTTGATTGTTTGTTTGGTTGCTGGAAATCAGGAAAGAAGGGTTCAATATAAGACAAGGATGAGCACAGAGGATTTTAGGCAAAGGAGAGATACTCCAGGGAACATCCAAGACCATTGGGAAATGGAGTAGGGAAAGGGTTTACTTTCTATTTAATGTGCAGGCTTTCAGTTGGGCTAGTCATCTAAAGCATTGGATCTTAAAGATGATTGTGTGATATGAAATGGTAAGAGAGAAAGGTGAAAGCAAGGAAACCCCCAAGGTGACCTTTAGAGATTAGATCCAGGGATAGGACATGCCATTGGAAACCTGTGATCTAAAACCAAAGGCTAACTCTTCAGACAAGAAACATTAAAGGTTTAGAACACAAAGTTAAAGACCTGAGATCAGAGAGAGACTTTGAACTCTCAATGCTTTGGCCTCTAGCTTGAGGGATCTTAGAAAGGTTAAATTAATTGAAAAGGATCCTAGTGAGATAAATATAGACTTCTAGACCTCCCAGTGTTCCCAATTCATTCGATTAAATCCTAACAATAACATCTAAGAACATATTCATTAATTCATACATCAGCTAGCAGGAAATGACATCCACTACACTGGTTAAATTAACTGAAATCAACCCTTAGATAACACATTTAGTAGAAAACATTAAAGGCAAGGAGAGAAAAAACACAGGGTACCTAAAAATGGTAAATCCTATGCCAGATTTCTGATGCGAGCCAGTAGAAATGAAATGAAATGAACTGCAAGTTAAAAACAAACACAAAGATAGAAAAACATCACCGCTGCTTTAGATCAGGATCCAAAGAAATGTGCTTGTCATATTAAAGAGAAATACCAGTTAAGTACAACATTACCAATAGCTGGATATTCAGCCTGAAAAAATCTTCCTCAACCTATCTTACAACTTTACACAGAGACTACATCTCAAAAATAAACAACTTGTAATTCTCTGATAACTAATCAACAACCTTTACAATGAATTTCTTCATGAGTTTTATAGCTGAAAGAGGAGTAGAGGAGGTAGGTGGAAAAATAAATGAAGCATTAAAACTCAGAAAAGAAAGAGGGCCGAGGCCCCATTCTGTTTTAAATCTTGGGCATTTATCTCTGGTACTCTTTGGATGGAAGAGTGATCTTTGTCAGGCTGCATTTTACTCCAGGTGTGTCTCTGCTGTACTTGGCTGCAGTAATCTGTAGTACTTTTGGTGAATAAAAAAAAGGTAAGTAAATGACAGTGAAGTCTGCCATATCGTATAACAAATGCTCTGGTAGCTTAGGACTATGGTCAAGGCTGAATTTTATTTAGGAACACGATAAATAAAGGAAACAATATGGGCACTTGGTCCTTTAGGGAAAGAAAAATCTGCTGATGTGAAACCCTGATAGTATTGTTTTCTTGTGCGCTGGGCCTTCCGTGCAATCCATGATGTCTTTGATCTGGTACTTTGCCTTCAAATCATTGGATTAGGCTCAAAATCTTCAATGACAGGCCTTAAAAACTCTGTTTTCCCACTGATACTCTTTACCGCTTCCACGTTTGCCTCTGACTGCAAAATATGTGCTTTAATGGCTCTGGGAAGATTCTACAGAGTTTCAACTCTATTCTTTTAATGAAATCCCTGTCATAACGTCTTCTCAGACCCTTATTCATGATTTCAGCTTCTGAGAATGTTCCTTTCCCGTGTTCTCTGTAACTGTAACAGAGACTGTGAATCATGGCGGTTTCCGCCGCTTGTACCCTACAAAAAACACAAACATGTTAAGAAATCATGTATGGGAAGGGTGGATGCAGCGGGGACGATGAAATTGGCCGTGCGGACTGGTGAAAAAAAATGAAGCAATGGTGGAAAATGCAGAAATGCGACTGATAGGGTTTCGGTGGAGAAATGTGCGTGGGCCGTTTGATCATGGTCCGGTGGCGAAGATCGATGGTGGAGATTTAAACAGTGGGATGGCTTCTGAAAGTTGGGTGGAATGCATAGACTCGAATGTGAAACATTAAACTTTAATGTGTATCACGAGAGTTAGAACTTAGGTGAAAATGCACAGAAATGAATGAAAATGCAATGAAATTGGTCATGCGTGGTAGGACTCGGCATGGGCGGGGGACGATTCCCTTAGGACCGTCGGATCTCAAGAGGGGATTGAAGGCTACGATCCAATCAGAGGGGAGAAATGGAGGGGACGACAGTCTGACGAATGATGGCGTGATTGGTTTATCACCGTTGGATCTTGGACTAACGGACGGTCGAGATTGGATCGGGGAAATCGCAATCGCAAAGGGCGGAAGGTGGCAGTGATTGGAAAATACGATTGCGATTGGTGCGGAAGAGCGAGGGCCGTCGGATCAACAGGGGAATCGACGGTGGAGATCATCATCGGCGGATCGCCATCGGAGGCACAGAGGATGGGATGCGATGTGACTGGCACGATGCGATGGAGCGCCAGCCGTCCAATGTGGATGACAGATCTACGACAGAGATTGAATTGGAGGGGGGGAAAGAATGGAGCGACGGGAGGGGAGCAGGATAAATCTGAACCGTTGGATCTGGAGGGGTGGACGGCTCAGATCGGATCGGGGGATCACAATCGGAAGGAATGGAGGAGTGGCACGGAAAAATTTGTGATTGCGATTGGAGCCGGAGTGCGATTAGCGCCGGGCCGTCTGATTTGGGTGATAGATCAACGGTGGAGATCGCGGCGGAGGTCTATAGACCAAACCCAATCGCATCGGAAATTTTTTAGTTAACACAGCTATGTGCTCGCCCGACAACTCCTATTGCGATAAGCACCCAGGCTTAAGCGCTTGGTCCTGGGCACGGGGTCACGTGGGGAAGTGGTTTGTGGGGCTGGGCCGAAAGGGGCTAGGCCCTAATATAAGGTAGAAAGTGGGTTTTTGGCTCATTTTTAGTGCATTTCAAGGCCAATGAAGGGTAACGATAAGGGAAGAAAGGGGAAAATAAACCAAACCAGGGGTGCATGCGTAGTTTAAAGGGGATTTTGGGATAGTTTATGAGGACTAAGGGAAGAATTTTTGGGGTGAAAAAGGGGGCTTTGAAAAAGGGGTGAAATGGAGAATTCTGCGGAGGTACAAGGGGAAAATAAAGGCCTTTTGGGGCACAATTTTTACAATTAGTGAGGCCTTGCGAATGAAAACAGCAAAGGAGATTTTATCAAAGGACACAAGGCACAAGGAGGTTTCCAGGATGATGTGTTTTTCAAGAAAAATGCATTCCTTGAAGGCTCCTAAACAATTTAGCCCCCTGTTTGCTTGTCAAAATTTGTAGGGGGGCTAATAACGACGAATGGGTTTTCTTTGTGAGTTTGTATCTTCCTTTCATAAAAAGTGTTATATTTGATTAGTATTGATAACACTCTCCAATATTTAATGTTGGCCTCTTGAGGATCTATTTAATAGCACTGATATGTTGCTTCACTGTTATATACTAGTTGTGCTTTCCTACTATTAATATTAGGGACTAGTCGTGTAGATATATATGGCTAACTTGGAGGATTGGTATAACACTTGTATATGGGTTGCTTTATGGAGAAGGAGGAAATAATATTTTTTATTGTTTCTTTGGAGATATCTACCTCTTTTTAGGATTAGTCTATTGTGGGTCTTGCACTAGAGGCATGTTTTGGAATGGTTGGTTAGGAAGGATGATACGTTGAATTAAATATTTCCACTAATCATTCATGGTCCAAATAGGTGGAAAAGAATGGTACCAAGGTCAAGAAGGAAATTTTGTATTACAAAAACCAAGATACTAAGGAATATTGTAATTGATATATTTCTAAAATGGCCTAGATGCTCCTTGTTTCTTTCAATTTATAGAGCATAGCTAATCCACATTCTCCTTGGCTCATTGATACCAACCTTCAATCTTGGAAAATAAGTTCATTTGTTAATTGTATGTGATTCCTCACAAATTACACAAACCTATATTGCATCAAGTGGAAATTCATTTCTCGGATGCCTTTTGGTACACTTAGGGAAGGATAACCAAATTTCTCTCTACTTATTGTTTCTTCTTTACCTACAAGGTGTCCATATACATGCTTAATGAGTGTAAAAAAATTACTTTTATATATTATAATAATCATCCTAACACTTGTTTAGTAAGGGTCGTAGGATGAGAGGATTGTGTTGTAATTTCATCACCATTTATACCTTTATTCTAGTATATCTAGATTTTTTTATTAATATTTTCTCATTGCGCCCTTAATCCATTTAGAATATATCTCTATTTCATCGGATATTGAGTGTCTATGTGAGCTCTTAATTAATCCCATTTGTAAGACAAGTTTGACTAAGTCTTCATCTACTATATAGTTATGTGTTTTCTTGTAGTAATCTTAATTATTCCATCAACTTATTCTCCTCTGGGGTCCTTTATAAGGCCTCATCTATTGTCTCTCTAATTTTGCAACAATATCTATAATGATTGCTAAAATATTTCTTCATTTGATCCCAACCATTATTGTTGTTGACTTCTAAGCTTATGAACCATATCAGAGCTAAATATTTAAATGTGGAAAGGAAGAAATTTAACTTCTAATAATATCTCTCGTGATCACTGGCCCTTCATACAACTAAAAGCTCAAAAACAAAAATTGGCATTATTCTCTATAATTAGTCCATGGAAGTGAGTGCAAATGGATTGGATTTTTTCATTTTTTTGTCTCCATTTATTTCTTGAATAGAGAAATCAAATACTATTACTTGGTCCCCACAATCAACCATTTTTTAATGATATGGGGTCCCTTATACCTCTAATATATTCTCAAAATATCTTGCTTCTCCTTCTAAGATGTCATTGAAAGTTTTTTATTTTCCTTCCTTAAATTAAGGTTCACAGTAGACTAAAAATGAAGATTGTGGATATTCTGAGTTTTGCATCTGAAAAAATTCTTGTTGCTATTGACTAGAAAGCCATGGTTCATAGATTGTAGTTTTAGGTAAAAAATGTCTTCATTTATCCTTAATTTCACACATGTGTGCTTAAAAAACCTCAAAACAATGTAACCTATTCTATATGCTCACTAGAGCTATATTATTTCTTTGGATTTTTTTTTCTACTAAAATGTTAAATATGAAAAAAATTATATGTAGTATTTAGAACCTCGCTAAAAATGACAGCAGAAAGTGGTGGTGGGGTTTAGAATGGAAGAAAAAATTCTTACACTCATCAACTATTCACTTTAAATGTCAACTTAGGCTTTGTAGAAACATAAAATACATTGTGCACTACATGTGGATGCATCACACATATAATTATTTATAGTAAATACTAAGAGTTCTAAGTCTTCCACAGACCACCTTAAATTACTCAATAATGGAGAGTGGCATTCAAGTGATCATATAATTTTAGAAAAAACATTAAATTGATTAGACAAAAAAAGAACTAAAAAAGTTCTTAGAGAGTCAAATGGTAACCATGTTGTGAATCAAGTTGCAACTATATATGGAATATAAAGAAAAATAAATCTTAGATAAAACTAACTTGATTGCATAGTAACTAAAGCATAATAAAGAGAATAAATGCCTCATACGAAGTACTTTATAGTCCAACACATTGCTTCTAATTCCCACACAAGTTCAATAAAATAAATTTGGAAACAATGTTATAGGAATTTTTCATCGTTATAAAAACCTATAGGAAATAGGGAGTGACATAGGAAAATGTATGGGAAATTTGAAAAGGCTACACGAAAGGAAAGTTTTATTATAGCCATGAAACACAAGTGACATCTATTAGATAAAGCTATATGTAAAGTGTTTCGGTGTGAAACACAAGTAACTTCACCATGAAAATGTTGTTGCATTCGTATACAAAAAATAAATAATTCACTATCTAGTATTTCTTATAAATTTTACTACAATAACATAAGCACTAGTACATGAGGGTACTTGCTGAAGCCTCGAAAATCGCTGCTTCAAACATTGGGGGAAAACCACCTGGTTCGGACCTTAGGAAAGCTCCTTTCCTGTTTGGTGTGGTGGCTCCAACTCGATTTATGGACCAGTTTCCTAATAATAAATGGATTGGTGATGGAGTGTTTGTGCAAGTGGATAAATGGAACTAACTAACTGAGATAATCTATCTAACCTAATCTATAACTTGTAAATAACTCTAAAACTAACCCGGCTATTAAATATGAATACGACTTAAAGATTGTTTCAATTAAACAAATAACCATGAAAATGTATTATTATTCAATAGAAAGATGCAGTATCATATAATGATAAATTTGTTTAAGAAATTAAACAGAGTTAGAATAGCACATCGCATTCATAATTATATATATCATTTGCACATATTATGATAGATGAATATTTCTATATCTTCAGAAATGACATGATAAAGAAATATTTGAGAAACAAGCATATATAAATGATAGAAATTTTCAAAAAGAATACTTCATTACATAAAAAAAATAACAGTAAATCGATAGAAATACCAGATTCATTAAGATATTTTCTTGATGCAATTCGATATCCAGATCCTACGCTTTAACTTAGAAAAATATTCAAGGTACAGAAATGCAACTCTAAAAAATAATTCACCATGAAATCACAGAATGTGATCCTTTATAAAAAATGAGATAGTCAATGGAGTACAAAAATGTATTATCCAAAGCCCAAAATATTACAAATTCAGGACCCCCTTCTAAGTGCTTGAAAGGGGTTTAAATAGGAAATTCAGAAAACAAATTAACTACAACTTATGCTATAAATGATCATAGTAAATCCGAGAATAGACTTGTGATATCCAATAAAGCAGCTTCATTGAATTTCTTCAATTCCCAATGTGCTAAGCTGGCAAATTTTAAGCATATCTTTAACTTCAGTTGGATGACTCAGCCTTGAATGCAACTAACTGGTGTATGTGGCATCGGAGAATTATGGAATGATGTAATTTATGGCAATAGAAAGGAATTTGATTGCCATCTGCTGACTGTGTGGTTTGATTAAAAATGTCCATAGGACATCCCATGTAATTTCCTGTATTTTTCTGATCTTTTGATTCTGGTTGATTAATTCCTGCTTCCACCTAGTATCAGTTTCTTTCACCTTGGAAAATTTACCTAGAGTACAATCTGAAATTAAATTAGTAGCATATAAACTATCATTAACTAATTGTGTTAGATTGTTCATCATGGCTCTGGCCCTTGATGTAGCACATTCTTCTTTAATCAACTGTGTTTCCCATTCAGCAAACAAAATTTCTTTATGCCTTTCTTCGATCCTAGGAATATTTGCACTCTTTCCTTGTTCTGAGTCCTGCCATAAAATAAATTCTAAAATATTTTCATCTTCATTTTCAAATTCTATTCTTATGTTTCCTGCTTCATCGATGAGGGATAATGTTATTTCACATAGAGTTTCATCTTGTGCAATTTTTTGACACAGATCATCCAACTGCTGAGACAATAGCTTATTTGTTTCCAGAGCTTCTATTTTAAATTGGTCAATTTTAGGATAATCCTTGAATTTATCCAATCATGCTTGCAATATTTTACCTTGCTCTTCTTTGGCAGTTTTCTTATTTTGCAGCAAGGTTTGTAATTTGGATACCTCTTGAGACAACTATTGTTTTTTATTCAAAGCTTGCTGATCAAGCTTATTCTTTTCAATAATCAGTTGTTCTTCCAATTGTTTGGCTCTGAGTCTTTCTTCTTCCAACTGCTGCTCCAACTGCAATATCTTTTGCTGATCACCTGTTGTTTTCTCTTCTAGCAATGCTATCTGTAATTCTTTTTGCTTTATCATTTGAGTGACTTTAGTAGCTTTATCTATAGTAGCTGCACTATAGGCACCTGCATATTGTGATAGTTTGGTAAGATCCTCTGAAGGATTCACTTCACTGTTCTTCCAAACAACATTCATTAACTCAACTTGTGAAGTTTCAAGTGGTCCTTGATCTATCCTCCTTATTTTTCTTTGTTTTATAACAACAGCCCTATGCTTAGGACTATAAAATATATCCAGAGGAGGGATATCTTCAACTCTCAACACAATTTCTTTTGATGGATGTTCAGGAATGATCTCCATATCTTGATTGTTCAGATTATCAACTTGAGGATTGTTTTTTTCTCCTATTTGCTGAGCGAATTGTTCATACTGTTGTAGAAAATGGGGAGTAATAATCACTTCAACAAAATTTCCCTCTTTCTGCGACGCCTTTTCTCTTTCAAGTTGATCATCGGGCTTATTACCTGTATATCTTTCTTCAGACTGCATATCAGCTTTGGTACCTATATTCTCTTTTCCTATCTGCATATCAGTTTTTCTGGTAGACACTTCTTTTTCTGTTTTGCTAGCTGTATCTTCCTTTTTCTTTTGTTCTATTTCCATACTTTCATTTTCTTGTAAAGGAATCCTCAGCTGGTCAAGTGGAATTTTAAGTAATCTTGGAGTTCTGAACTACATAAATTTATTCATATCTTCTGCTTGAAAATTAGATTTAGCTAGATCATAAACTCGGGAAAATTTCTCAATTGAGACAAATAAATCATCAAATTCATCAGCCTCATGCTCAAACTTAGAAATTTGGACCAAAGTTGTGAAATCAAAAGCCACTTTATTTGGATCATATTGTCTGCCTGGAATGGTTGCAAGCTTAAGATTGCTTATCTTAAGGGTTTCTTTTTCAGCATGTTTAAAGTAATTAAGAGTATAGGTTCCACAATGGAAAGGAAAAGTAGGCCACATCAATTTTTTGGAATTCTTTAAACACCTGGACATCCCTCTTTCTGTCAACTGGTACGAAATTTCTTGAGCTAAAAGTTTATCAAGGACATATAGAGGTAAGACATGAGGTTCAATAATGCTTCCAAAACCCTAATATAGGTAAAATTTTCTTCTCCAAACCAATTTCTGATTAGGGATATATCAAAATTTTCCTTTTCGGAGAGTCGGGGAGGAAATTGGTTAAAAATGGTTTGATAGATAGGTAACATGAAGCCGTGGAAAATTCTATATACATGGTTCTTGAAATGAGCCTTCCACAAAGTTTATGGTAAATGTGAATCGGGACAGGTTCCTGTGAAGTCCATTTCCAACCCAAAATAGGGAATTCAGAATTAAAACACAAAGCATCTAAGATATAGGCACAGAAATGAATCAGGGTTGTATTTCCAGTATTTTTATTCTTTCTATAGTCCAGAATTTTGTTAGCCATCTTATCAGAAAGAATAACCAACCAATCCACAATCTCAGAATCTATAGCAGCATGAATTAGGGGTACCATCTGAATTGAAAACCTTGTAGAATTATCGTATCCAAAAAGTCTGACATCATGGAACCAGCATAACAATACGGAGGTGCGAGAGACTCTACAGAATACATACCTGAGGTCTCATGCTTATGATTTTCTGGAGCTCGTCTCTATTCTTTAATTGGGTCTAATTCAATTTCATTGCTTGAGGTAAAATCTGCTATGAAGGCCTTGTTGTAGGTCTTTTGAGAATCTGGAAGATAGTACATTGCTTTGATATCTTTTTCTCTAAAGGACCCAAACGCATTTCCCCCAACTGTCACGAATGTTCTGTTTGTGATGGTGGTGTTGTCTATCACCCATCATATTATGTCATAATATGGGAACACATTCGCCCGAGCTGCAATTCTATGAAGAAAATAATTTGTGAGTTCTTTAAGGGGATTTTCATCTAAATCTGATTCTTCATCTAGCATTGTTGCCTTTACCTATGTAACTGTAGGGTCTTCTTTTTCAAGAAAATTATATACTTATTCCCAGGAAAGCTTCCCGAGACTCTGGCATGTGGTATCTGTAACTAGCTTTATCTTGGCTGGTTTTTCTTTTGGCATTGTGGTAGTGGCAACGGTCTTTGCGGTGGCAACAGTTCTTTATTTCTTAAGCTTCTTAGACATCTTCTTCGTATGGTATCATTTCACTAGTTCGGCGAACAAAAGGGTTGGACGTTTTATAGCTCTACAAATGAGACAAACCTTTCAGACGCGGGAAGAAATGAAGTTAGGAGAACAACTATGCGAAAATACTTTTATTATGATCCCAAATTGATTAACCACGTATTAAAAATGAATGCCTTAAATAAAAGCCACATTCATGCATTGATATGAAAATCAATTACCATAATTCGTTTGATTTTCCAATTAATGATGCTCATACAATCGGAGATCGGCGATATTGAAATGTTAATGTAAATTTTCCCTTTGAATTTTCTGATTGCAATTGACTGATAAATAATATATGCGTGGTGCAAAATAGTGATTAATAAAGACTGAAAATTCATCGCATCGGAGTTTTTGAAAGGAAAACTAAAGACATATCATATTTTCCACCGATTTGCGATTAGCGATAAAGGTATATTGCATCGGATATTTCCAAAGGGATTGAGTTGTTCATGATTTTCACCAAAATGCGATTGCGATGATGGTGGGATCCATCGCATCAAAAATTTTATTAAACAAGTAATCTTTTCTTTTACAAAATGCGATTGCGATATGTTGTATCGCATCGAAGTTTATAAAATAGACCGAATGAAGGATAACCTTTCCGAAATGCGATTGCGATAAGTTATATCGCATCGAAGTTTTGCAAAACAAATGTGAAACCTGAAGACTCTACTGATTTGCGATTGCGATTTACTTTATCGCATCGTACTTTTTAGCATTAATACTTTTATACTTTGTGCCGATGCGATATAAGGCTTATAGTTGATTGGATCAGAATAAATTCAATGTCACTTTTGTTCGTTTGCATTTGATATATGCGATATGTGATGCATGACTTTTAAACAATGAATCTTTTTATTGTTTTATTTTAAAATAATCGGATTTCCTCAAAGTATTTTATTTTTATCTAAAAAGAAAGGGGACATATTTCTAAACGAATTTTATTCTAAAATTAAGAAATGGGGAGGGTTGTTGTACCGTACAACAATTGGCGATTCACTGGAAGAAACAGTTATCTCTAAAAAACAATAAAAATGAACACTATATTTTTAGTAAGTAAAAAGTTTTAAAGATAATGAAAACTATCTTAGAGAAATTTAAATAAAATCTAACTCTGAAAAAGAATAAAAATCACTTACAATCTCTTTTTGATTCTTCAAAAATAAAAACATTTTTTGGTTTTATCAAACTTTGATTGGTTAATGAAGATAAAGTAGGGGGCCTCTCCGCTTTTTAGCTTTGTGATTTACTCTAATTTTCATAGGTAGTGCCTCTGCTGCCTGTAAACGTTCATAGTTTCGACATGGTTACCTTTTAACCATCAATCATTCATTGTCCCATCCATCTAAGAGCATGACTCTTTAAAAGATAAATTCATAAGATATAATATCTTATGTTTTTTCTCTTTTCTTTTAATTTAAAAGCCATTGTTCTAGTTTGGTAGCCAGTTAATAACAATGCCACTCACTAGTTGTAACTGAACTGAACAAGTTAGCTCGTGATGAGACCCCTTATCTTATGATTATAAGTCATTACCCTATTTTTGTATGTAGTGGTGGTAATGTCAGTTTAATTATTTCTTATGATCATGGTAAGCAGGCTCGTGATGAGACCTCTTATCTTTTAATTTTAGATCGATCCTTTTTTTTAGAATTACATCCTAAAAAATCCCAACCTTAATGGATGGGGTGAAATGATTTTCTCCTTAAGAGTCAATGGATGACAATTTTGTAGAGTTTTAAATGCCAAAATTGGAAAAGTCTTTACTATTTATAGATAACCTTTCTCTGCTTAACAACCTTATAATGATTTACGATATTTTCGAAGTTTCGGAAGATTTTGCAAATGTTTAAACAAATTTTCAAAGTTTAATATTTTATTTTCATTATCCAAAATTGTAATCATTTCCTTAAAGATTCTTATTTACATAAAAAGGTATTTATAATATTTTCTTAAAGATATTTTCAAATAGTAAAAAGTCAATTAAAGACTTTTAACAACCTTATTTGTAAATAAATACACTTGCATAATGGAATATGTACAAGTAAGAAGGGGTTACCTTCTTAGGAAAAGAATTTTTTCAAGACAAGCCCATTGACAGGAAGAGATTCTCTCTTTCCTGTTAAATCTTGCAATATGAACGTTGATGAGCCTATATTTTCAGCAATCTGAAATGGTCCAAGCCACATTTTTTGAAATTTGGTATGCTTACCCTTATCTTCATGTGCTTTGTCCCATTTCAGAACAAGATCACCAGTTTGCAAAGTTTTGGATCCGGTAGAATTTGAATCAAAAGAATATTTTTATGAGTTGTTGATGTTTGGCATGAATACTTTTTTCTTTCTATCTATCTTCTTCTAATTTAAGAATTTGATCAAATCTCAATTGAATAGATAATGAAGGATTCTCTTCAAGGAATTGAACTAGGGCTAAAGATGGAAGTATTAGGTTTGATGGTATTACAGCTTCTTTTCGATAGACTACATTAAAAGGTGAAGTACCTGTTGAAACCTTATGAGTTATGCGATCAGCCCATAATGAAAAAATTAGAGATTTATGCCAATTCTTTTGACTTTGATCAATTGTTCTTTTGATGATTTTGATAAGATTTTTATTTGTTGATTTAGCTAAACCATTACCTTGTGGATAATAATTTGCTGAATATTTCAATTTGAAACCTCTTTTGATTGCAAATTCCATTATACTATTTCCAGAAAAATAAGATGCATTGTCAAAAACAAGAGCATTAGGTACACCAAACCTGGTAATGATGAATTGATCAATGAATTCAATGATTGCATCAGAATTGGCTACCTTTAAAGGAATTTCTTCTACCCACTTAGTAAAGTAATCTGTTGTTTTAAGGATGTATCTGTGTTGCTTGGAAGAATGTGGAACAATTTCTCCAATAATATCAAGTCCCTATTGTTCAAATGGTTGCTCAATGTTTACTGGTTGTAAAGGAAAGGCTAGTTTCCTTTGTCTTCCATTAGCAGTTTGACAAATCTCACATTTCCTTACATAATCATGTGCATCTCTAAACAAGGTAGGCCAATAGTAACCAGCATGGATTATTTTGTGAGCCGTGGTATCACCTCCAAAATGTCCACCTGCTGGTCCATTATGTAATTCCTGCAACACCTTTTGTGCTTCAGTTTTTTCAACACATCTTAATAAAATTGAATCATAATTTCTTATGAATAACACATCATCAATGATTTCGAAGTGTTTGGATTTTAATCTTAAAGCACACTTTTTTTTATAGTTGAGATTAGAAGGAGCATACCCATTTTTCAAATAAAAGATCAGATCAGCATATTGAGATTCAGAATCTATAATACTTATCTGATTTACTTGAACAATATTATCTTGATATTAATGTTCTGGTATGTTGGAAGCGCCTACTAACAATCTGCAAAAACCTTGTCCTCTAGCAATTTTGGTTGGCTTAATATCAATATCATACTCTTGTAAAGTTGTTACCCAATAAGCTCTCTTTTCTCCTTCTTCCTTTTGTATTAAAAACTGTCTCACTGCAGAGAATAGGACAATAATATTTGTATGTGTTTTTAGGAGAAAATGTCTAAAATGTTTGATTTATTTAGATACAGCAAAGGCTTGTTTTTCTACATCGGAGTAGTTAAGTTCGGCTCCTTGCAGATTTGAGCTAAAGAAAGAGATTGGCGCTTCTTCTTTTTTATCATTGGGTTGTGTCAAAACAACAGCATAGGATGTTTCAGTAGCCAAAGTATACAGAATAAAATTTTTAGAAAAATCAGGAGTATTCAATGTAGGTGCATTAATGATTGCCTATTTGATTGAATCAAAGGCTTCTTTTTCTTTATGTAACCATTTGAAAACTGAATTTTTCTTAATCCTATTCTACAAAGGTAAAACTATTTGAGAAAAATCAGGAATAAATCTCTTGACAAAATTGATCTGTCCCAAAAAGCATTGCATGGATTTCTTGTTATGTGGTAAAGAAATATTAGAAATTTCTTTCACTCTATTAGGGTTAATGTATATGCCATATTTAGACACAACAAATCCTAATATTTTTCCTTCATTGAGAGCAAAGAAGGATTTCTTTTGATTTAAAGAAATGCCAAATCTTCTACATCGTTCAAATATCTGTTTCAAATCATGCAGATGATTAGCTCTGTTATTTGAAAATACAGTTATGTCATCAAGATAAATAACAAATGATCTATTAATCAAACCCTTGAATGCTATATTCATGGCTCTCTGGAAAGTAGCTCCTACATTTATCAAACCAAAAGGCATTTTTTGGTAAGCATAAGTTCCCCAGTTGGCTCTGAAGGTATTTTTCAACCTATCATCCAGATGTACCAATATTTGGTTATAACCTAAAAAACCATCAAGAAAATACATTAGATTAGAACCATCTACTTTTGGAATTATTTGTTCCATTGTTGGCAATTGTAAGTTATCCTTTTGACATGCCTTGTTTAGATTTCTAAAATCAATACATATTCTAATATCTCCATTCTTCTTCCTGACAGGCAGCATGTTTGAGACCCAACTAGAATTTCTTACAGGAAAAATAATTTTCGCTTTCAAAAGTTTATTCAATTCTGTTTTGATTTGACTTTCTAGATTGGGATGAATTTTTCTCAACTTCTGTTGCACTGGTTTTACATCGGAAAGCATTGGAATTGTGTGTTGAATGACGGAAGTATCATAAGTTTTCAAATCTTCATAATTCTAAGCAAAGACATTTTTGTACTTATTCAGAAGCTTGATGAAAGAAATCCTTTCCACTTAAGTTAACTTGAGTCCTAAATTAACATTTTTTGGTTTAGACTCAGTGCCATTTTGTATAACTTTGAAGTTTGGCATTGGTAACGTTTTGAATCTATCTTTGATATCATATAGATCTTCAAGTTTAACTACAGACCTAGGAATAGGATTTCCATTGTCTTTTGATGTGCTTTGAAGATCATGATCACTTTCATCAATGATTTGGTCTTCA
Organism: Pinus albicaulis; assembly: GCA_034641835.2. Taxonomy (NCBI): domain Eukaryota; kingdom Viridiplantae; phylum Streptophyta; class Pinopsida; order Pinales; family Pinaceae; genus Pinus; species Pinus albicaulis. The sequence continues at coordinate 972,825,971 of CM076569.1, forward strand.
TAAGATTTTTCTGAAGTCAAGAAATTTAAGATATCTTCATCATGATATAATACTCTCCAATTGGTGACATTATCAGATACAGAAGGTCGAAAAATTAATTCAACTAAAAATCTATCTGGAATATAATCCTCAGCTGGGAGAATCTTGGAAGCGACATTAGCTAATAAATCAACTGTTGAGTTCTGATTTCTAGGGATAGAAGAGATGTTGAATGCTAAAAATTGAGTGGTAAGATCTTGAACAAGGGATTTATAATGTTTAAGATGATCTGAAAGACAATGGATAGTGTTTCTTACTTGTCTGATAACAATTTTAGAATCACCATACACTTTCAGGTATTTAACATTCAACCCTATTTCTTTGTAAAGCCCTTGGATCAAGGCTTCATATTCAGCAGTGTTATTCGTACACTCAAAATCTAGTCTGCATGACAGCATAGTTTTTTCTCCCTCTGGATCAACTAAAAAGCATCCAGCTCCTGCACCAGCGTTGGATTTTGATCCATCAAAATACAAATACCAAAATAAAGACTTATCTACAGTTTTATTTACAGACTGATCAGGAAAATTAACGCATCTTGAAGAATAAGTTTGTGAAAAATTTCCAATTTGTGAAGTAAAAGTATTTACAGAAAAAGGTGATTCAGGGGCTGTGAAATTTCCAAGGAATGATTCCATAGAATAACCTCCGAGAATGTTGTTATTAAAAGCCACAAGTTCATTTTCTTGTTCAAATTCTGTCACAGTATGCATCATGTGTTTTTCTCTCTCAACCTTGATTTGTTTCGGTTTCCCTTTGTGGGGAAGCCACATGTGAGAATAATCGGTGGCGATATAACCATTAAGCTTTGCAGACCAATCCCTGCTTAATATTAATCCATAAAACTCAGGACTATCTGCAATTAGAATATCAATTCTCTGGACTATCCTGGGATCAGAGGCTAACCTAATAGTAACTGAATTAATTTCCCCCACAACTTGCACTTTATTCCAATCTAATTGAACAATATGTACTGCGGATTTTTGGGGTTCAATGTTTAATTTTGATCAGACTGAAGTAGGCATTATATTTGATGATGCTCCTGAATATATCAAGCAGTTATGTAAATTTTTGTTGTAGATCTCATAAGTCAAGAGAAAAAGAGGTGTCTGAGAATTGGATCTTTCTCCAATAAGAACAGTATCAGTGGCATCTACTTTATTTGGTGGCTTACCTAATCCTTTGGCAGCTTTGGCAATTACACCACTTGGTAGAGGAGAAATAGGTGTTGCATTTAATTCTTTCAATAAAAGCTTCTGTTGATGCTTGAGTTTACTGAGTTCATGCAAAGAAATATTTGCTCTGGTTTTCTTCATATCTTCAACAATGTTATAATCCATAGAATCAGACACTACCAGAGTCTTAGATGTTGTTGTAGGAGGATTAGAAGAGGATGGTTTATTTTGAGTAGACAAAGGAGAAGTTTTCTTTACAGGGGTTTTATATTTGGTATTCAGAGTTGAAATTTTCTTCTTGGGGACTGTTTGAATAGGTTCTGCTGTAGATTTAATTCTAGTACTTACTGGCAGGGCTTCTTGTTCTTTTTCACTGTCTGAGTTGGGAAAAATGAAATCCCACATCCCATGTAATTCAGCTATTTCTTCTTCTTCTTTTTCTTCTGATAATGGAGGTGTATCTTCTTCTTCATCTTATTCCAAATCTGATTCTGCATTGGATATTGAATTGGGTGGTTTGGATTCAGTTTTCTGATTCCTTTTGTAGTTCCTAAAAGATCTATTGGTGGAATTTTCTGCTACTTGTTTTTTGATTTCGACCATTTCATTGGACAAAGTCTTCAGAACTTTCTATAAGCCTTCCATGTCGTAAGGATACCTAGGTGTTTTCTTCTTTGAATCATCCTTAAAACTAACTTTTTTGGATTTTCTTTCCTCATTAGCATTCTTTTTATCCAAAGCAATGATATGTCATTCTACTGCAATTGCTTCTTTCATATTTTCAGCTAAAGTAGGTTTAGCAGCTCTATCTACAAAAATGGTTATATTTGAAGGCAAAGTTGTTATATACCATTCACTTCAGACTTGCTCACTGGGTTTTGAGGTTGTAGGAATTTTCTTCAAAAGTTTATTGAATCGGGAATTGAAATCCTTTATAGGTTCTTTGGATTCTGCTCTCAAATTGGAGAGATCATTAATTAAAGTCTCTATTGATCTGTCATCTCCAAATTTGGTTAAGAAATGTTCCTGGAAAATATCCCAACTTGTAATAGATCTTGATGGTAATGAAAAATACCAGGATCCTGCTGCCCCTTGTAAATTATAAGGGAATAACCTAACCACAACATCTTCATGTTGTACTGCATTTAAATTTACAAATAACATAAGTTATTAATGTGTTCTTTAGCTTGTATGCGAAGGTCAGGACTAAATTTTGGCAGCCATTTTTCAGGATGATCTAGAAAATCATGCAAAGGTGCAAGCATTTCAATAGCTCCTAGATTAGTCCATGGTATTTGTGCCATTGTTGTGATAACGGTTGAGGGACTTGCAGAGACAACTAGTGTTTGAATAGAGGTTGTTGTAATAACTGTACTCTTTTGGGTTTGAGTTTGGGAAGTAGATGAGTGAGTTTGTGATGAAGAAATAATATCACTACCTGATTTAGACGGTGTTTCTCTTGTTTTAACTCGACTAGGTAAAGGAAATTCCTTTGGAGGAATACCAAGTTTTTCACTTTGTGACCTAGTAAGAGGTTTTGAAGATATGAATTGTGACGTAATACTACCTTCGGATAATTTGGACTCTTCTAAAGATAAAGAGAACCCTTGGATTTTATGAACTAAATATTGTATTTCAGGGGACTCAGGAGGTTGATTGTCTGACAGATCTAAAGCTTTGGTAGTGGGTGTATTGATGTTCTTCTCAATTTCTTCCCTAGAGATTTCAGATGTAGAGGAAATTGAAGAAGGCGATGAGGGTGAATTTCTCTTGGAATGGTCTGTAGATTTGGATTTACTTGCCATTCAATATAGCTTAGGCCCTCCTTCTATCGCCAAAAATGTTGAAGCCTCGAAAATCGTTACTTCAAACATTGGGGGAAAACCACCCGGTCCGGACCTTAGGACAACTCCTTTTCTATTTGGTGTGGTGGCTCCGACTGGATTTATAAGCCCAGTTTCCTAATAATAAATGGATTGGTGATGGAGTGTTTGTGCAAGTGGATAAATGGACTAACTAACTGAGCTAATATATCTAACTTAATCTATAACTTGTAAATAACTCTAAAACTAACCAATTATTAAATATGAATACGAATTAAAGATTGTTTCAATTAAACAAATAACCATGAAAATGTATTAGTATTCAATAGAAATATGCAGTATCATATAAAGATAACTTTGTTTAAGAAATTAAACAGAGTTAGAATAGCACATCTCATTCATAATTCTATATATCATTTGCACATACAATGATAGATGAATATTTCTATATCTTCAGAAATGATATGATAAAGAAATATTTGAAAAACGAGCATATATAAATGATAGCAAATTTCAAAGAGAATAATTCATTACATAAAGAAAATAACAGTAAATCAATAGAAATACCAGATTCATTAAGATGTTTTCTTGATGCAATTCGATATCCAGATCCTTCGCTTTAACTTAGAAAAATCTTCAAGGTACAAAAATGCAACTCCCAAAAATAATTCACCATGAAATCACAGAATGTGATCCTTTATAAAAAATAAGATAGTAAATGGAGTACAGAAATGTATTATCCAAAGCCCAAAATATTACAAATTCCGGACCCCCTTCTAAATGCTTGAAAGGGGTTTAAATAGGAAATTCAGAAAATAAATTAACTACAACTTATGCTAGAAATGATGATAGGAAATCCGAGAATAGACTTGCGATATCCAATAAAACAGATTCATTGATTTTCTTCAACTCCCAATGTGCTAAGCTAGTAAATTTTAAGCATATCTTTAACTTCGGTTGGATGACTCAGCCTTGAATGCAACTGACTGGTGTATGTGGCATCGGAGAATTCTGGAATGATGTAATTGATGGCATTAGAAAGGCATTTGATTGCCATATGTTGACTGTGTGGTTTGATCAAATATGTCCATAGGACATCCCATGTAATTTCTTGTATTTTGCTGATCTTTTGATTCTGGTTGATTAATTCCTGCTTCCACCTAGTATAAGTTTCTTTCACCTTGGAAAATTTACTTGGAGTACAATCTGAAATTAAATTAGTAGCATATAAACTATCATTAATTAATTATGTCAGATTTTTCATCATGGCTCTGGCCCTTGATGTAGCACGTTCTTCTTTAATCAACTGTGTTTCCCATTCAAAAAAACAAAATTTCTTTATGCCTTTCTTTGATCCTGGGAAGATTTGCACTCTTTCCTTGTTCTGAGTCCTTCCATGAAATAAATTTTGAAATATTTTCATCTGCATTTTCAAATTCTATTCTTATGTTGCCTGCTTCATCGATGAGGGATAATGTTATTTCACATAGAGTTTCAACTTGTGGAAATTTTTTGACACAGATCATCCAACTGCTGAGACAATAGCTTACTTGTTTCCAGAGCTTCTGTTTTAAATTGGTCAATTTTAGGATAATCCTTGAATTTATCCAATCTTGCTTGCAATATTTTACCTTGCTCTTCTTTGGCAGTTTTCTCATTTTGCAGCAAGGTTTGTAATTTGGATACCTCTTGAGACAACTGTTGTTGTTTATTCAAAGCTTTTTGATCAAGCTTCTTCTTTTCAATACTCAGTTGTTCTTCCAATTGTTTGGCTCTGAGTATTTCTTCTTCCAACTGCTGCTCCAACTGCAATAACTTTTGATGTTCACCTGTTGTTTTCTCTTCTAGCAATTCTATCTGTAAGTATTTTTGCTTTATCATTTGAGTGACTTCAATAGCTTTATCTATAGTAGCTTCACTATAGGCACCTGCATATTGTGATCGTTTAGTAAGATCATCTGAAGGATTCACTTCAGTGTTCTTCCAAACAACATTCATTAACTCAACTTGTGAAGTTGCAAGTGGTCCTTGATCTATCCTCCTTATTTTTCTTTGTTTTCTGACAACAGCCTTATGCTTAGGACTATAAAAGATATCCAGAGGAGGGATGTCTTCAACTCTCAATACAATTTCTTCTGATGGATGTTCAGGAATGATCTCCATATCCTAATTGTTCAGATTATCAACTTGAGGATTGTTTTGTTCTCCTATTTGATGAGCTAATTGTTCATACTGTTGTAGCAAATGGGGAGTAATAATCACTTCAGCAGAATTTACCTCTTTCTGTGAGGCCTTTTCTCTTTCAAGTTGATCATCGGGCTTATTACCTATATATCTTTCTTCAGACTACATATCAGTTTTGGTACCTGTATTCTCTTTTTTTGTCTACACATCAGTTTTGCTGGTAGACACTTCTTTTTTTGTTTTGTTAGCTGTATCTTCCTTTTTATTTTGTTCTATTTCCATACTTTCATTTTCTTGTAAAGGAATACTCAGCTGGTCAAGGGGAATTTTAAGTAATCTTTGAGTTCGGAACTACATAAATTTATTCATATCTTCTGCTTGAAACTTATATTTAGCTAGATCATAAACTCGGGAAAATTTCTCAATTGAGACAAATAAATCATCAAAGTCATCAACCTCATGCTCAAACTTAGCAATTTGGACCAAAGTTGTGAAATCAAAAGCCACTTTATTTGGATCATATTGTCTACCTGGAATGGTTGCAAGCTTAAGATTACTTATCTTAAGGGTTTCTTTTTCGGCATGTTTAAAATCGTTAACAGTATAGGTTCCACAATGGAATGGAAAAGTAGGCCACATCAATTTTTTTGAATTCTTTAAATACCTGGACATCCCTCTTTCTGTCAACTGGTACGAAATTTCTTGAGCTAAAATTTTATCAGGGAAATATAGAGGTAAGACATGAGGTTCAATAATGCTTCCAAAAACCCTAATATAGGTAAACTTTTCTTCTCCAAACCAATTGTCGATTAGGGATATATCAAGCTTTTCCTTTTCGGAGAGTTGGGGAGGAAATTGGTTAAAAATGGTTTGATAGATAGGTAACATGAAGTCGTGGAAAATTCTATATACATGGTTCTTGAAATGAGCCTTCCACAAATGTTTATGGTAAATGTGAATCAGGACAGGTTTCTGTGAAGTCCATTTCCAACCCAAAATAGGAAATTCAGAATTAAAACACAAAGCATCTAAGATATAGGCACAGAAATGAAATGGGGTTGTATTTCTAGTATTTTTATTCTTTCTATAGTCCAGTATTCTGTTAGCCATCTTATCAGAAAGAATAACCGACCAATCCATAATCTCAGAATTTATAGCAGCATGAATTAGGGGTACCATCTGAATTGAAAACCTTGCAGAATTATCGTATCAAAAAATTCTACACATCATGACAGCAGCATAACAATACGGAGGTGTGAGAGACTCTACAGAATACATACCTAAGGTCTCATGCTTATGATTTTCTGGAGCTCATCTCCATTCTTTAATTGGGTCTGATTCAATTTCATTTCTTGAGGTAAAATCTGCTATGAAGGCTTTGTTGTAGGTCTTTTGAGAATCTGGAAGATGGTACATTGCTTTGATATCTTCTGCTCTAAAGGACCCAAACGCCTTTCCTCCAACTATCACAAATGTTTGGTTTGTGATGGTGGTGTTGTCTATCATCCATCGTATTATGTCATAATATGGGAACACATTCGCCCGAGCTGCAATTCTATGAAGAAAAGAATTTTTGAGTTCTTTAAGGGGATTGTCATCTGAATCTGAGTCTTCATCTGGCACTGTTTCCTTTACCTCTGTAACTGTAGGGTCTTCTTTTTCAAGCAAATTATAGAATTCTTCCCAGGAAAGCTTCCCGAGACCCTAGCATGTGGTATCTGTAACTAGCTTTAACTTGGCTGGTTTTTCTTTTGGCATTGTGGTAGTGGCAGCGGTCTTTGCGGCGGCAACAGTTCTTGATTTCTTAAGTTTCTTAGACATCTTCTTCGTCTGGTATCGTTTCACTAGTTCAACGAACAAAAGGGTTGGACGTTCTATAGATCTACAAATGAGACAAACCTTTTAGACGTGGGAAGAAATGAAGTTAGGAAAACAACTATGAAAAAATAATTTTATTAATGATCCCAAATTGATTAACCACGTATTAAAAATGAATGCCTTAAAGAAAAGTCACATTCACACATTGACATGAAAATCAATTACGATAAGTCGTTTGATTTTCCAATTAATGATGCTCGTACAATCGAAGATCAGCGATATTGAAATGTTAATGTAAACTTTCCCTTTGAATTTTCCGATTGCGATTGACCGATAAATAATATATGCGTGGCACAAAATAGCGATTAAGAAAGACTGACAATTCATCGCATCGGATTTTTTGAACGGAAAACGAAAGACATCTCATATTTTCCGCCGATTTTCGATTAGCAATAAAGGTATATCGCATCAGATATTTCCAAAGGGATTGAGTTGTTCATGATTTTCACCAAAATGCGATTGCGATGATGGTGGGATCCATCGCATCGAAACTTTTATAAAACAAGTAATCCTTGCTTTTACAAAATGCGATTGCGATATGTTGTATCGCATCGGATTTTATAAAATAGACCGAATGAAGGATAACCTTTCCTAAATGCGATTGCGATAAGTTATATCGCATCGGAGTTTTGCAAAACAAATGTGAAACCTTAAGACTCTACCGATTTGCGATTGCGATTTACTTTGTCGCATCAGACTTTTTAGCATGAATACTTTTATACTTTTTCCGATGCGATATAAGGCTTATAGTTGATCAGATCGGAATAAATTCAATGTCACTTTTTTTCATTTGCATTTGATATATGCAATATGCGATGCATGACTTTTAAACAATGAATATTTTTATTGTTTTATTTTAAAATAATCGGATTTCCTCAAAGTCTTTTATTTTTATCTAAAAATAAAGGGGACCTATTTCTAAACGAATTTTATTCTAAAATTAAGAAATGGGGTGGGTTTTTGTACCGTACAATAATTGGCAATTCACTGGAAGAAACAGTTATCTCTAAAAAAAAAATGAACACTATACTTTTAGTAACTAAAAAGTTTTGAAGATAATGAAAACTATCTTAGAAAAATTTAAATAAAATCTAACTCTGAAAAAGAATAAAAATCACTTACAATCTCTTTTTGATTCTTCAAAAATAAAAACATTTTTTGGTTTTATCAAACTTTGATTGGTTAATAAAGATAAAGTAGGGGGCCTCTCCGCTTTTTAGCTTTGTGATTTACTCTAATTCTCATAGGTAGTGCCTCTGATGTCTACAAACTTTCATAGTTTTGACAGGGTTACCTTTTAACCATCAATCATTCATTGTCCCATCCATCTAAGAGCATGACTCTTTAAAAGATAAATTCATAATATATACCATGTTGTGTTTTTTCTCTTTTCTTTTAATTTAAAAGCCATTGTTCTGGTTTGGTAGCTAGTTAATAACAATGCCACTCACTAATTGTAACTGAACTGAACAAGCTGGCTCGTGATGAGACCCCTTATCTTATGATTATAAGTCATTACCCTATTTTTGTATGCAGTGGTGGTAATGTCAGTTTAATTATTTCTTATGATCATGGTAAGCAGGCTCATGATGAGACCTCTTATCTTTTAATTTTAGATTGATCATTTTTTTAGAATTACATCCTAAAAAATCACAACCTTAATGGATGGGGTGAAATGATTTTCTCCTTAAGAGTCAATGGATGACAATTTTGTAGAGTTTTAAGTGCCAAAATTGGAAAAGTCTTTACTATTTATAGATAACCTTTCTCTGCTTAACAACCTTATAATGATTTACGATATTTTCGAAGTTTCGGAAGATTTTGCAAATGTTTAAACAAATTTTCAAAGTTTAATATTTTATTTTCATTATCCAAAATTGTAAAAATTTCCTTAAAGATTCTTATTTACATAAATAGGTATTTACAATATCTTCTTAAAGATATTTTCAAATAGTGAAAATTCAATTAAAGACTATTTACAACCTTATTTGTAAATAAATACACTTGCATAATGGAATATGTACAAGTAAGAAGGGGTTACCTTCTTAGGAAAAGAAATTTTTCAAGACAAGCCCATTGACAGGAAGAGATTCTCTCTTTCTTGTTAAATCTTGCAATATGAACATTGATGAGTCTATCTTTTCAGCAATCTAAAATGGTCCAAGCCACATTTTTTGAAATTTGGTATGCTTACCCTTATCTTCATGTGCTTTGTCCCATTTCAGAACAAAATCACTAGTTTGCAAAGTTTTGGATCCAGTAGAATTTGAATCAAAAGAATATTTTATGAGTTGTTGATGTTTGGCATGAATACTTTTTGATTTCTTTCTATCTTCTTCTAATTTAATAATTTTATCAAATCTCAATTGAATAGATGGTGAAGGATTCTCTTCAAGGAATTGATCTAGGGCTAAAGATAGAAGTATTAGGTTTGATGGTATTACAGCTTCTTTTCCATAGACTAGATTAAAAGGTAAAGTACTTATTGAAACCTTATGAGTTATGCGATCAACCCATAATCCAAAAATTAGAGATTTATGCCAATTCTTTTGACTTTGATCAATTGCTATTTTGATGATTTTGATAATATTTTTATTTGTTGATTCAGCTAAACCATTACCTTGTGGATAATAATTTGTTTAATATTTCAATTTTAAACCTCTTTTGATTGCAAATTCCATTATACTATTTCCAGAAAAATAAGATGCATTGTCAAAAACAAGAGCGTTAGGTACACCAAACCTGGTAATGATGAATTGATCAATGAATTCAATGATTGCATCAGAATTGGCTACCTTTAAAGGAATTGCTTCTACCCACTTAGTAAAGTAATCTGTTGTTGTAAGGATGTATCTGTGTTGCTTGGAAGAATGTGGAACAATTTTTCCAATAATATCAAGTCCCCATTGTTCAAATGGTTGCTCAATGTTTACTGGTTGTAAAGGAAAGGCTGGTTTCCTTTGTCTTCCACTAGCAGTTTGACAAATCTCGCATTTCCTTACATAATCATGTGCATCTTTGAACAAGGTAGGCCAATAGTAACCAGCATGGATTATTTTGTGAGCCGTGGTATCACCTCCAAAATTTCCACCTGCTGGTCCATCATGTAATTCTTGCAACACCTTGTGTGCTTCAGTTTTTTCAACACATCTTAATAAAATTGAATCATAATTTCTTCTAAATAACACATCATCAATTATTTCAAAGTGTTTGGCTTTTAATCTTAAAGCACGCTTTTTTTTATAGTTGAGATTAGAAGTAGCATACCCATTTTACAAATAAAAGATCAGATCAGCATATTGAGATTTAGAATCTATAATACTTATCTAATTTACTTTAACAGTATTATCTTGATCTTGATGTTTTGGTATGTTGGAAGCTCCTGCTAACAATCTGCAAAAACCTTGTCCTCTAACAATTTTGGCTAGATTAATATCAATATCATACTCTTGTAAAGTTGTTACTCAATTAGCTCTCTTTTCTCCTACTTCCTTTTATATTAACAATTGTCTCACTGCAGAGAATGGGACAATAATCTTTGTATGTGTTTTCAGGAGAAAAGGTCTAAAATGTTTGATTGATTTAAATACAGCAAAGGCTTGTCTTTCTAAATTGGAGTAGTTAAGTTCGGCTTCTTGCAGATTTGAGCTAAAGAAAGAGATTGGTGCTTCTTCTTGTTGATCATCGGGTTGTGTCAAAACAGCAGCATAGGATGTTTCAGTAGCCAAAGTATACATAATAAAAATTTTAGAAAAATCAGGAGCATTCATGTAGGTGCATTAATGATTTCCTGTTTGATTGAATCAAAGGCTTCTTTTTCTTTATGTAACCATTTGAAAACTGAATTTTTCTTAATCATATTCTGCAAAGGTAAAACTATTTGAGAAAAATCAGGAATAAATATCTTGACAAAATTGATCTGTCCCAAAAAGGGTTGCATGGATTTCTTGTTATGTGGTAAAGAAATATTAGAAATTTCTTTCACTCTATCAGGGTCAATATATATGCCATCTTTAGACATAGCAAATCCTAAGAGTTTTCCTTCATTGAGAGCAAAGAAGGATTTCTTTGGATTTAAAGAAATGCCAAATCTTCTACATCGTTCAAATATCTGTTTCAAATCATGCAGATGATTAGCTCTTTTCTTTGAAAATACAGTTATGTCATCAAGATAAATAACAACTGATCTATTAATCAAACCCTTGAATTCTATATCCATAGCTCTCTGGAAAGTAGCTCCTGCATTTATCAAACCAAAAGGCATTTTTTGTTAGGCATAAGTTCCCCACTTGGTTCTAAAGGTAGTTTTCAACCTATCATATGGATGTACCAATATTTGGTTATAACCTGAAAAACCATCAAGAAAAGACATTAGTTCAGAACCAGCTACTTTTCGAAGTATTTGTTCCATTATTGGTAATGGGAAGTTATCCTTTTAACATGCCTTGTTCAGATTTCTAAAATCAATACAGATTCTAATATCTCCATTCTTCTTCTTGACAGGCACCATGTTTGAGACCCAACTAGAATGTCTTACAGGAAAATAATTTCCGCTTGCAAAAATTTATTCAATTCTGTTTTGATTTGTCTTTCTAGATTGGGATGAATTTTTCTCAACTTCTGTTGCACTGGTTTTACATCGGAAAGCATTGGAATTGTGTGTTGAATGATAGAAGTATCATAAGTTTTCAAATCTTCATAATTCCAAGTAAAGACATTTTTGTACTTATTCAGAAGCTTGATGAAAGCAATCCTTTCCTCTGAAGTTAACTCGAGTCCTAAATTAACATTTTGTGGTTTAGACTCAGTGCCAAGATTTACTAATTCAAACTTCAAAGTAGAACTTTGAAGTTTGGGATTGGTAACCTTTTTGAATCTATCTTTGATATCATATATATCTTCAAGTTTAACTACAAACCTAGGAATAGGATTTTCATTGTCTTTTGATGTGCTTTGAAGATCATGATCACTTTCATCAATGATTTGGTCATCATAAGATTTTTCTGAAGTCAATAAATTTAAGATATATTCATCATGATAGAATACTCTCCAATTGGTGACATTATCAGATACAGAAGGTCGAAAAATTAATTCAACTGAAAATCTATTTAGACTATAATCCTCAGCTGGGAGAAGCTTGGAAGCAACATTAGCTAATAAATCAACTGCTAAATTCTGAGTTATAGGGATAGAAGAGATGTTGAATGTTAAAAATTGAGTGGTAAGATCTTGAACAAGGGATTTATAATGTTTAAGATGATCTGAAAGACAATGGATAGTGTTTCTTACTTGTCTGATAACAATTTCGGAATCACCATACACTTTTAGGTATTTAACATTCAACCCTATTGCTTTATAAATCCCTTGGATCAAGGCTTCATATTCAGCAGTGTTATTCGTACACTCAAACTCTAGTCTGCATGACGGCATAGTTTTTTCTCCCTCTGGATCAACTAAAAAGAATCCAGCTCCTGCACCATTGTTGGATTTTGATCCATCAAAATACAAAGACCAAAATAAAGACTTATCTACAGTTTTATTTACAGATTGATTAGGAAAATTAACGCATCTTGAAGAATAATTTTGTGAAAAATTTTCAATTTGTGAAGTAAAAGTATTTACAGAAAAAGGTGATTCAGGGGCTGTGAAATTTCCAAGGAATGATTCAGCAGAATAACCTTCGAGAATGTTATTATTAAAAGCCACAGGTTCATTTTCTTGTTCAAATTCTGTCGTAGTATGCTTCATGTGTTTTTCTCTCTCAACCTTGATTTGATTCGGTTTCCCTTTGTCGGGAAGACACATGTGAGAATAATCGGTGGTGATATAACCATTAAGCTTTGCAGACCAATCCCTGCTTAATATTAATCCATAAAACTCAGGAATATCTACAATTAGAATATCAATTCTCTGGACTATCCTGGGATCAGAGGCTAACCTAATTGTAACTGAATTAATTTCCCCCACAACTTGTACTTTAGTCCGATCTAATTGAACAATATGTACTGTGGATTTTTGGGGTTCAATGTTTAATTTTGAGCAGACAGAAGTAGGCATTATATTTGATGATGCTCCTGAATCTATCAAGCAGTTATGTAAATTTTTGTTGTAGATCTCATAAGTCAAGAGAAAACAAGGTGTCTGAGAATTGGATCTTTCTCCAATAAGAACAGTATCAGTGGCATCTACTTTATCTAGTGGCTTACCTCATCCTTTGGCAGCTTTGGCAATTACACCACTTGGTAGAGGAGAAATAGGTGTTGCATTTAATTCTTTCAATAATAGCTTCTGTTGATGCTTGAGTTTGCTGAGTTCATGCAAAGAAATATTTGCTCTAGTTTTCTTCATGTCTTCAACAATGTTATAATCCATAGAATCAGACACTACCATAGTCTTAGATGTTATTGTAGGAGGATTAGAAAAGGATGGTTTATTTTAAGTAGACAAAGGAAAAGTTTTCTTTACAGGGGTTTTATCTTTGGTATTCAGAGTTGAAATTTTCTTCTTGGGGACTGTTTGAATAGGTTCTGCTGTAGATTTACTTCTAGTACTTACTGGTAGGGCTTCTTGTTCTTTTTCACTGTCTGAGTTGGGAAAAATGAAATCCCACATCCCGTGTAATTCATTTATTTCTTCTTCTTCTTTTTCTTCTGATAATGGAGGTGTATCTTCTTCTTCATCTTCATCCAAATCTGATTCTGCAATGGATATTGAATTGGGTGGTTTGGATTCAGTTTTCTGATTCCTTTTGAAGTTCCTGAAAGATCTATTAGTGGAAGTTTCTGCTACTTGTTTTTTTATTTCGACCATTTCATTGGACAAAGTCTTCAGAACTTTCTGTTAGCCTTATATGTCATAAGGATCCCTAGGTGTTTTCTTCTTTGAATCATTCTTAAAACTAAATTTTTTGGATTTTCTTTCCTCATTAGCATTCTTTTTATCCAAAGCAATGATCCGTCATTCTACTGCAATTGCTTCTTTCATATTTTCAGCTAAAGTAGGTTTAGCAGCTCTATCTACAAAAATGGCTATATTTGAAGGCAAAGTTGTTATATACCATTCACTTCGGACTTGCTCACTGGGTTTTGAGGTTGTAGGAATTTTATTCAAAAGTTTATTGAATCGGGAATTGAATCCTTTATAGGTTCTTTGGATTCTGCTCTCAAATTGGAGAGATCATTAATTAAAGTCGCTATTGATCTGTCATCTCCAAATTTGGTTAAGAAATGTTCCTAGAAAATATCCCAACTTGTAATAGATCCTGATGGTAATGAAAAATACAAGGATCATGCTGCCCCTTGTAAAGTATAAGGGAATAACCTAACCACAACATCTTCATGTTGTATTGCATTTAAATTTATAGATAACATAAAGTTATTAATGTGTTCTTCAGCTTGTATGCGAAGGTCAGGACTAAATTTTGGCAGCCATTTTTCAGGACGATCTGGAAAATCATGCAAAGGTGTAGGCATTTCAACAGCTCTTGGATTATTCCATGGCCTTTGTGTCATTGTTGCAATAACGGTTGAGGGACTTGAAGAGACAACTAGTGTTTGAATAGAGGTTGTTGTAATAACTGTACTCTTCTGGGTTTAAGTTTGGGAAGTAGATGAGTGAGTTTGTGATGAATAAATAATATCACTACCTGATTCCAACAGTGTTTTTCTGGTTTTAACTCGACTAGGTAAAGGAAATTCCTTTGGAGGAATACCAAGTTTTTCACTTTGTGACCTAGTAAGAGGTTTTGAAGATATGAATTGTGACGTAACAGTACCTTCGGATAATTCAGACTCTTCTAAAGATAAAGATAACCCTTGGAGTTTATGAACTAAATATTTTATTTTAGGGGACTCAGGAGGTTGATTGTCTGAAAGATCTAAAGCTTTGGTAGTGGGTGTATTGATTTTCTTCTCAATTTCTTCCCTAGAGATTTGAGATGTAGAGGAAATTGAGGAAGGCGATGAGGGTGAAGTGCTCTTGGAATGGCCTGTAGATTTGGATTTACTTCCCATTCATAGCTTAGGTCCTCCTTCTATTGCCAAAAATGTTGAAGCCTCGAAAATCGCTGCTTCAAACATTGGGGGAAAACCACCTGGTTCGGACCTTAGGAAAGCTCCTTTCCTGTTTGGTGTGGTGGCTCCAACTCGATTTATAGGACCAGTTTCCTAATAATAAATGGATTGGTGATGGAGTGTTTGTGCAAGTGGATAAATGGAACTAACTAACTGAGCTAATATATCTAACTTAATCTATGTAAATAACTCTAAAACTAACCCGGGTATTAAATATGAATACGACTTAAAGATTGTTTCAATTAAACAAATAACCATGAAAATGTATTATTATTCAATAGAAAGATGCAATATCATGTAATGATAACTCTGTTTAAGAATTTAAACAGAGTTAGAATAGCACATCACATTCATAATTCTATATATCATTTTCACATACTATGATAGATGAATATTTCTATATCTTCAAAAATGATATGATAAAGAAATGTTTGAGAAACAAGCATATATAAATGATAGAAAATTTCAAAGAGAATACTTCATTACATAAAGAAAATAATAGTAAATCAATAGAAATACCAGATTCATTAAGATATTTTCTTGATTTGATATTCTGATCCTGCGCTTTAACTTAGAACAATATTCAAGGTACAAAAATGCAACTCTAAAAAATAATTCACCATGAAATCACAGGAATCTTGCGCTTTAACTTAGACAACCTTCAAGGTACAGAAATGAAACTCTCAAAAATAATTCACCATGAAATCACAAGATATGATCCTTTATAAAATAAGATAGTTAAGGAGTACAAAAATGTATTGTCGAAGCCCAAAAATATTACAAATTCAGGACCCTTTCTAAAATTCTTGAAAGGGGTTTAAATAGAAAATTTAGAAAACAAATTAGCTACAAGTTATGCTAGAAATGATCATCGAAGATCCAAGAATAGACTTGCGATATCTAATAAAACAGATTCATTGAATTTCTTCACTCCCCAATGTGCTAAGCTAGAAAATTTTAAGCATATCTTTAACTTCGGTTGGATGAATCAGCCTTGAATGCAATGTTGAGAATGCAGCAAGATGATGGAGCTTAGTGAAATGAAGTCGCCTTCACTAAGTGGGCCCGCAGGCAAATTCTGGCGCAAAGTCTATTTTTAGACTATGTCTATTTTTAGACATACGGAGAATAATTTGGGAATTCTACTTGGAGATTCTTGATGGATGCGACATGTCGGTAAAAATAGATGAGACCCTATTTTTTAGGACCCAGGCTATTTTTAGACTGATCTCCTAAAAATATGGAAGTCAAAGATTATTTACCCTTAATAATATTTTGACTATAAACAGCAGTTTACTCTCTTGGCGCACTTCAGTTTGAGTCATGGAGGTGGCTCATGCAACTGACACAAGGAATCACGTGGTTCCTAGGGTTTGATGGCATCTTGCATGGTTGGCTTCAGTTAGACTTCAGTGGCAGGAGTTTTGGAGGAGTTAACGGAACAAGTAGTGGAGTTGTGTTCTGTTTGTTTTAGTTGAACTAGTTGGGATTAGTTAACTAACTAATCAACTAGATATGAGTGGAGTAAATTAAATAATATTTAATTTACTAAATATTAACTCATTAGTCAACCCAAGAACACTTCAGTTCACTACAGTGCATGATCAGTTCAGTGGAGACCAGTGGAAGAGGTAGATGAAAGGGTGAGTAAAGCTATCAGTTGGTAGATTTGTTTTGCATGAGATTTGCATTACACTTGGAGGAATTGTCCATGAAAATTACGCAATCAAGGGAAGGGGATTCTAACCTTGAACCTCTTCATATACAGGCCATGATTGCGCAATAGAGGCAAGGCAATTGGCGGGGAGTTTTGAACCTCAGACTTGTTCAAAACTGAGTCAGATTGTGAGTAACTTCATGAGAGAGTACTGAGTACTCGTGAGGAGTATTGTACTTGTTTGGTTACTTGATTTCTCCATTATAATATACACAATAGCTGTGGGGTTTTCAGCTATAGGCTTTCCCCATACATACTGAGTTAATGTGTGATTGAATTGATGTGAGATTGCTTCTGTTATTTCCGCATATGACAATTAATTGTAGAAGAAGGTTATGTGTTATGTATGCAATTCGAAATTGATATATGACCAGGTTAATCTTCAGTGAATAAGTGATTTATTCAGCTAATTTCTACATGGTATCGGAGCGAAGTTAATTGTCGAAGTCTATTACGGTGATTGCAAACTTATTTCCTCGGACAGAGTCTGCATGCGGGCCAGGTAGCTTCCGGAATATTCATCCTTCTTTGTAAGGTGAAAGATCTGGTGAATGCCCTTTGCAGTCAATCTCTGATTTGGAAATAATTTGTTTTCAAGTATAGATCGGAAGCGATAGAGCTTGGAGATTGGAATTCGAATTTTGCAGAAGGTTGTTCTTCTTGGTGCCGGTGTTGAAAGATGTCTTCTTTCAATGGTTTGCGACTCGAATATGCTCTTGAAGGCAGTTCGAACTATATTGCATGGAAAGATCGAATGGAAGCAGTGTTAGAAGATAATGGTCTGAAGGAGTTCGTGGATGTGGATGTCCCAAAGCCCACTGATGCAGCTCTGGTCGATGCATGGCAAAAGAAGATCGCGAAATGTCGAAGGATCCTGTTGGAGGGCGTCAAGGATCATATTGTATCCAGCCTGCATGGAAAGGCTACTCCATATTTAATGTGGAAAGCTTTGACGGATCTATTCCAGAGTAAGAGTGACCAAAGGAAGCCGGCGCTCAAAGACAAGCTCAGGAACATCAAGATGGAGAAGGGCGACAGTATCGCTAAATACCTCACGAAGTTCACTCAATGCAGAGATGAACTGGGAAGTGTGGGAGTTACTGTTGATGAAGAGGATATGGTCGACCTGGCTCTCCTTGGTCTTCCGAAGGCTTGGCACTCATATCAAGATAGTGTCAATGGTCGGGAGAAGCTGCCGGGATGGGAGCGCCTTTGGGTGGATCTCATGCAGGAGGAGATAAGGAGGACTACTCGAGATGGATCTTCATCAAAGGGAGCTGATGAAGAAAACTGCGCTTTGGTGTCCAAAGCTAAGAAACGGAAGGGTAAGAAAACCTCTCATTCTGGAGCTAAGGGCAAGAAGCAGGATATGGCGAAAGTGAAGTGTTTTCACTGCCATGATCACGGACATTATGCTACCAATTGTCCAAAGAAGAAGAAGAACAAGCAAGCGGGAAGATCTGCAGATGGAGAAGCTTTGGCTTCACAGCTCGAGCTTGAATTTTCACTGATTGCATGCTTGGTTTCAAGTGTGATGGGATCGGTGTGGTTCTTGGACAGCGGTGCGTCATTTCATATGACGGGAGATCGGAAGTTGTTCTCAGATCTGGAGGACAAGGATTTGGGTATGCACATCGAGATGGGCGATGACGGCAGATACAGTGCGACTGGTATCGGTACCGTATCCTTTCAGAGGGAGTCTGGTAAACCCTTTGTCTTAAAGGATGTCATGCATGTACCTGGATTGAAGAAGAACCCGATTTCAGTAGCGATGTTGGAGGATAAGGGGTATGATGTGGTCTTCAGCGAAGGAAAAGCCTTCCTGCGCAGTAAGACTACTGGAGAGACCCGGAAGATAGGGGTTCGAACTCGGAACCTTTATCAGTTGCAGGTAGATGACTGCGCAGCTATGGCATGCAAGGCGGGAGAAGTGGTGAGCCGGGATGATGAGGGCGAACTGTGGCACAGGAGATTGGGCCACCTTCACCATGGAGCTTTGAAGATTCTGCAGCAGATTTCTACTGGGCTTCCTAAGGGCACCCTTGCGCAGTCAGATCAGTGCAAGGGGTGTACTTTAGGGAAGTATGTGAAAGCCACCTTTCACGAGAAGGATAGTCGCACCACGACGATCCTTGAGAGAGTTCACACATACGTGTGTGGTCCTTTCTCAGTTGCTTCGACAGCAAAGCACAGGTATTATGTGATCTTTGTTGATGATTTCTCTCGAAAGTGCTGGATCTTCTTCATGCAGAAGAAGAGCGATACATTCGCGAAGTTCTGTGAGTTTAAAGCACTGGTCGAGAAGGAGTCGGGGAAGAAGGTGATTGCTCTAAGGAGTGATAACGGTGGTGAATTCATCTCGCCTGAATTCAAGGAGTTCTGCAGTGCAGAAGGGATTCAGAGAGAGCTCATCGCACCCCATAACCCACAGCAGAACGGGGTGGCTGAGCGGAAGAACAGAACGATCGTGGGTGCTGCACGGGCGATGTTGCATGATCAAAGCCTACCCCTTCACTTGTGGGCCGAGGCATGCAATACAGCAGTGTATGTGCAGAACCGTTGTCCTCACAAGGTTCTTGGCATGAGTACACCGAAGGAGGCTTATTCTGGCAAGAGGCCTGATATTTCCCATTTTCGGATTTTTGGTTCTCCTGTCTACATGCATGTGACGAAGGATGCGAGAAGGAAGCTGGATCCAACTGCTGAGGTTGGAATATTTGTGGGGTACACCGATACACCTCACAAATATCGAGTGTATTTGTCAGACAGTCGAAAGACTGTTGTGCGACGGGATATAAAATTTCAGGAGGAGAAAGCCATGCAGTGTTCGCTTGAGAGGGAGCTACACTTGCATGCAGATGAGGAGCTATTAGTTCCTAAGGAGGAGCTTCCAGATGTGGATCAGCCACAAGAGGAGGTTCAGGAGGTGGAAGAAACCACCCAGGCAGCGCCAACCATCAGAGGGCGCATGCGCACTACAGAAGCTGAGCGACTGGCTCGGGATGCAGAGAAGGTTGTAGGACCACCTACAGCACAGCGCAGACAGAGACAGTCACCGGATCGGTACACTGGATACATGGCTCTTATGAGTCACTGTGTTGTGACAGAGCCATCCTCTTTTGAGGAAGCTGTGGAGGAACCCGCATGGGTTGATGCCATGATCGAAGAATATGATTCGATCATCAGGAACAGTGCGTGGGAGATTGTCCCAAGACCGGTGGGGAAATCAGTGGTGGGTTCGCGATGGATCTACAAAGTGAAGCAGGCGGCTGACGGGAGTGTGGAGAAGTACAAGGCGAGATTTGTCGCCCGTGGCTTCTCACAGATCGAGGGGATTGACTACGAGGAGACTTTTGCACCTGTCGCAAGGTACTCTTCCATACGGACGATCCTTGCTCTCTCAGCGCAGATGGGGTGGCACATTCATCAGATGGATGTGAAGACTGCGTTCCTCAATGGAGTTATTGAGGAAGAGGTGTACATAGAGCAGCCTGAAGGTTTTGAGATCTTCAGCAGTGAGTCGCATGTGTGCCGACTCAAGAGAGCACCGTATGGGCTGAAGCAAGCACCTCGTGCTTGGTACACTCGGATAGACAGCTACTTCACCGGGCTTGGATTCTCCAAGAGTGAGGCGGATCCAAACCTGTACCAGATTGTGGTGGAGGGGAAGCCGTTGATCATCGTACTGTATGTAGATGATCTGATTTTGACTGGCGACGAGCAGTTGATACTTTCATGCAAGGAGGATCTTGCACGAGAGTTTGAGATGAAGGACCTGGGCATCCTTCATTATTTCCTGGGATTGGAGATTTGGCAGCGCAGTGGAGGACTGTTTGTTTCTCAGGGCAAGTATGCCTGGGAGATTCTAGAGAGGTTCAACATGCAAGGCTGCAAGCCTGTTGATACCCCTCTTCCTGGAGGTTGGAGGAAGGGAGATGCTACTTCGGAGGAGGTAGTGGATGCCACTGCCTATCGACAGTTGGTGGGGTCGTTGATGTATCTGGTCAATACTCGACCCGATATATGCTATGCAGTTAACCAGCTTTCGCAAGCTATGGTTAAGCCTACCAAGCCCTTTTGGAAGGCGGGCAAGCATGTATTGCGCTATATCAGAGGCACATCGGGATATGGTCTATGGTACAGACAGGAGGATGGAGTGAAGCTTTCTGGTTTCACTGATGCAGATTGGGCAGGGAGCCCAACAGACCGGAAGAGCACTTCTCGAGGAGTTTTCAGCATTGGGTCGACAGCAGTTTCCTGGTACAGCAGGAAGCAGAGATCCGTGGCACTCAGTTCAGCAGAGGCCGAGTACATGGCAGCAAGCTTGGCTGCATGTGAGGCTATTTGGATGAGGAAGATCCTCGCAGGTTTGTTCATGTTGCATTTGGAGCCTACAGTGATCTACTGTGATAACCAGAGCTGCATCAAGCTCTCGGCTAATCCAGTTTTTCATGATAGGTCCAAACATATCGACATCAGGTACCATCACATCAGAGATTGTGTTCAGCGGAGGATCATGATGCTTTCATATGTTCTCACGGAGGATCAGGATGCCGACATCCTGACGAAGGCGCTCACCAGGAGCAAGTTCGAATTCCACAGAGGCAGGATAGGGATTGCAGATAATCCATATCTTGCTGAGAGGGAGTGTTGAGAATGCAGCAAGATGATGGAGCTTAGTGAAATGAAGTCGCCCTCACTAAGTGGGCCCGCAGGCAAATTCTGGCGCAAAGTCTATTTTTAGACTATGTCTATTTTTAGACATACGGAGCATAATTTGGGAATTCTACTTGGAGATTCTTAAAGTATGCGACATGTCGGTAAAAATAGATGAGACCCTAATTTTTAGGACCCAGGCTATTTTTAGACTGATCTCCTAAATATATGGAAGTCAAATATTATTTACCCTTAATAATATTTTGACTATAAACAGCAGTTTACTCTCTTGGCGCACTTCAGTTTGAGTCATGGAGGTGACTCATGCACCTGACACAAGGAATCACGTGGTTCCTAGGGTTTGATGGCATCTTGCATGGTTGGCTTCAGTTAGACTTCAGTGGCAGGAGTTTTGGAGGAGTTAACGGGACAAGTAGTGGAGTTGTGTTCTGTTTGTTTTAGTTGAACTAGTTGGGATTAGTTAACTAACTAATCAACTAGATATGAGTGGAGTAAATTAAACAATATTTAATTTACTAAATATTAACTCATTAGTCAACTCAAGAACACTTCAGTTCACTACAGTGCATGATCAGTTCAGTGGAGACCAGTGGAAGAGGTAGATGAAAGGGTGAGTAAAGCTATCAGTTGGTAGATTTGTTTTGCATGAGATTTGCATTACAATTGGAGGAATTGTCCATGACAATTACGCAATCAAGGGAAGGGGATTCGAACCTTGAACCTCTTCATATACAGGCCATGATTGCGCAATAGAGGCAAGGCACTTGGCGGGGAGTTTTGAACCTCAGACTTGTTCAAAACTGAGTCAGATTGTGAGTAACTTCATGAGAGAGTACTGAGTACTTGTGAGGAGTATTGTACTTGTTTGGTTACTTGATTTCTCCATTATAATATACACAATAGCTGCGGGGTTTTCAGCTATAGGCTTTCCCCATACATATTGAGTTAATGTGTGATTGATTTGATGTGAGATTGCTTCTATTATTTCCGCATGTGACAATTAATTGTAGAAGAAGGTTATGTGTTATGCATGCAATTCGAAATTGATGTATGATCGGGTTAATCTTCAGTGAATAAGTGATTTATTCAGCTAATTTCTACATGCAACTGATTGGTGTATGTGGCATCAGAGAGTTCTGGAATGATGAAATTGATGGCATTAGAAAGGCATTTGATTGCCATTTGCTGACTGTGTGGTTTAATTAAATGTGTCCATAGAAAATCCCATGTAATTTTTTGTATTTTACTGATTTTTTGATTCTGATTGATTGATTCCTGCTTCCACCTAGTATCAGTTTCTCTTACCCTTGGCAGCTGTCCTGGAGTACAACTTGAAATTAAATTAGCTGTATAGAGACTATCATTAACCAATTGTGTCAGATTGTTCATTATGGCTCTTGCTCTTGATGTAGCACGTTCTTCTTTAATCAGCTGTGTTTTCCATTCAAAAAATAAAATCTCTTTATGCTTTTCTTCAATTCTGGGAAGATTTGCAATCTTTCCCTGTTCTGAGTCCTTCCATGACATAAATTCTGAAATTTTTTCATCTGCATTTTCAAATTCTATTCTTGTGTTGACTGCTTCATCGATGAGAGATGATGTTATTCCACATAAATTTTCAGCTTGTGCAATTTTTTGACACAGAATATCCAACTGTTGAGATAACAACTTACTTATTTCCAGAGCTTCTGTTTTGAATTGGTCAATTTTAGGATAATCCTTGAATTTATCCAATCTCGATTGAAATATTTTACTTTTCTCTTCTTTGGAAATATTTTCATTTTGCAACAATTTCTGCAATTTGGATATCTCTTGAGACAACTGTTGTTGTTTATTTAAAGCTTGTTGATCAATCTTGCTCTTTTCAATATTCAATTTTTCCTCTAATTGTTTGACTCTGAGTCTTTCTTCTTCCAACTGCTGCTCTAACTGTAATATCTTTTGTTGATCACTTGTTGTTCTTTCTTCTAATAATGCTATCTGAAAGTCTTTTTGTTTTACTAATTGAGTGACTTCAATAGCTTTATCTATAGTAGTTGCACTATAGGCACCTACATATTGTGATAGTTTGGTAAGATCCTCTGAAGGATTTACTTCAGTGTTCTTCCAAACAACATTCATTAATTCAACTTGTGAAGTTGCAAGTGGTCTTTGATCAACCCTCCTTCTCTTTCTTTGTTTTCTGACAACAGCCCTATGCTTAGGGTTGTAAAAGATATCCAGAGGAGGTATGTCTTCAACTCTCAGCACAATTTCTTCAGATGGATTTTCAGGAATGATCTCAATATCCTAATTGTTCAGATTATCAACTTGAGGATTGTTTTGTTCTCCTATTTGCTGAGCGAATTTTTCATATTGTTGTAGAAAATGGGGAGTAATAATCATTTCAGTAGAATTTCCCTCTTTTTGTGAGGCATTTTCTCTTTCAAGTTGATCATTGGGCTTCTTACCTATATTTCCTTTTTCAGACTATACATAAAGCTTTCTACCTATATTCTCCTTCTCTGACTGCACATCAATTTTACTGGTTGTCACTTCTTTCTCTGTTTTTCTGGCTGTATCTTCCTTTTTCTTTTGTTCTATTTCAATACTTTTATTTGCTTGTGAAGGAATCCTCAGATGGTCAAGGGGAACTTTAAGTAATCTCTGGGTTCTGAACTGCATAAATTTATCCATATCTTCTGCTTGAAACTGAGATTTAGCTAGATCATAAACTTGGGAAAATTTCTCAATTGAGACAAATAAATCATCAAAATCATCAGGCTCATGCTCAAACTTAGCAATTTGGACCAAAGTTGTGAAATCAAAAGCCACTTTATTTGGATCATATTGTCTGCCTGGAACAGTTGCAAGCTTAAGATTTCTTATCTTAAGGGCTTCTTTTTCAGCATGCTTAAAAATCATTAAGGGTATAGGTTCCACAATGAAAAGGAAAAGTAGGCCACATCAATTTTTTGGAATTCTTTAAACACCTGGACATCCCTTTTTCTGTCAATTGGTAAGAAATCTCTTGAGCTAAAAGTCTATCAAGGACATATAGAGGTAAGACATGAGGCTCAAAAATGCTTCCAAACACTTTAATATAGGTGAATTTCTCTTCACCGAACCAATTTCTGATTTCGGATATGTCAAGTTTTTTGTTATCAGAGAGCCGGGGAGGGGGTTGGTTAAAAATGGTCTGGTAAATAGGCAACATGTAGCCATGGAAAATTCTGTATACATGGTTCTTGAAATGGGATTTACACAAATGCTTATGATATATGTCTATAGGGATAGGATCTTGAGGGGTCCATTTCCAACCCAAAATAGGAAATTCAGAATTAAAACACAAGGCATCTAAAATATAAGCACATAAATGAAATGGGGGAACATTTCCAGTATGCTTATTTCTTTTATAATCCAGATTCTTATTTGCTATTTTTTCCGATAAAATAACTGACCAATGCATAATAACAGAACCAACAATGGCCTCAATCAGGGGTACCATTTGAATAGAAAACCTTGCAGAATTATCATACCCAAAAAGTCTGCACATCATGGCAGAAACATAACAATACGGAGGTGCGAGAGACTCTACAAATTACATACCTGAGGTCTCATGCTTATGTTTTTCTGGAGCTTTTCTCCATTATTTAATTGGGTTTGATTCAATTTCATTTCTTGAGGGAAAATATTCTATGAAAGCTTTGTTGTAGGTCTTTTGATGATCTGGCAGATGGTACATTGCTTTGATGTATTCTGCTCTAAAGGACCCAAACATATTTCCCCCAACTGTCACGAATGTTCTGTTTGTGATGGTGGTGTTGTCTATCACCCATCGTATTATGTCATAATATGGAAATACATTCGCCCGAGCTTCAATTCTATGAAGAAAAGAATTTGCAAGTTCTTTAAGGGGATTGTCATCTGAATCTGATTCTTCATCTGGCACCGTTGCCTTTACTTCTGTAACTGTAGGGTTTTATTTTTCAAGAAACTTATAGACTTCTTCCCAGGAAAGCTTCTCGAGACCCTGGCACGTAGTATCTGTAACTAGCTTTATCTTGGCTGGCTTTTCTTTTGGCATTGTGGTAACGGTAGCAATCTTTGAGGTAGCAGCAGTTCTTGATTTCTTAAGTTTCTTAGATATTTTCTTCATCTGGTATTGTTTCACTAATTCGGCGACCGAGAGGGTTTGATGTTCTACAGCTCTACAAATGAGAAAAAACCTTTAAGAAGCAGGAAGAAATGGAGTTAGAAGAACAACTATGCGAAAAGATCCAAATTGATTAAATCCATATTTGAAATTGAATAACTTAAAGTAAAGTCACATCCACACATTCATAATAGAATTGATTACCATAATTCGTTTGATTTTCTAATTAATGATGCTCTTACAATCAGAGATCGACGATATTAAAATCTTAATGTAAAAATGTCCTTTTGAAGTTTCTGATTGCGATAGGGCGATAAATGATATATGTGAAGTGTAAATAGTGATTAGTGAATATTGATGATTTATTGCATCGAAGTTTTTGAAAGGAGAAACAAAACAATATCTCATGATTTCCTGATTTGCGATTTGCGATAAAGTCATATCGCATAGAATATTTTCAAAGGAGTTGAGTTGTACATGATCTTTGCCGAAATGCGATTGTGATAATGGTGGGTTCCATCGCATCAGATCTTTTATAAAATAAGTAGTCGTGATGTTTCTTTTTTGAAATGCGATTGCGATAAGTCACATCGCGTCGAAGTTTTGCAAAGAAAATATGAAAACATAACACTCTACCGATTTGCGATTGTGATTTAATTTATCGCATTGGATTTTTTAACATGAAAACTCTTATTCTTTGTGCCGATGCGATATAAGCTTTATAGTTGATTGGGTTGGAATAAACTTAATGTTATATTTGTTTATTTTCACTTGAGATATGCGATATGCGATACATACTTTTTAATCAATGAATATTTTTATTGTTTTATTTTATAATGATCAGATTTCCTCAAAGATTTTATTTCTATCTAAATAAGAAAGGGGAGCCATTTCTAAATGAAATTTATTCTAAAATTTTCAAATGGGGAGGGTTGTTGTACAATGCAACACCCCGTGAGGTGGAAACTATAAAACCTCTATGGGAAATACATCCTGAAATTGCTGTAATATCGGGTACCTACTTAACACTTCCACATCCTCATCCTCCTTACCTTTGTCACTAGAAAAATGCACTGCAAATAACACACTCTTTTCTGCGACTGCACTTTTCCTGCATAGATGTCACCATTCTAACTGATGTTTCTTTCTTCTTACCCTATAAAATTCTCTATACTCTATTGTCATCCAAGCACTCAATAAATTTTCCACAACAATCCACTTTGGTCTTATGAAGATATAACCAATCCATACCCAAAATCATACTATAGGATCCCAGTGATAATACATTCAAATGTGCTAATGTAGGAATACCATTCATTTCAAATACACAAACTCTTACTCAATGATGAATTCTCTTCTTTGTACCTGTAGCCAAATGCACTAACCAAGATTCTTCATGCACTTCTTTATTCAAACCACACTTATCCACCAAGTCAGGGTTAACATAACTATAATTAGATCCACGGTTAATGAAAATAGAAATAACTTGATCACAAATCTTACCTTCCATTTCAATGATAGATGCCTGATGGCAGGCCTGCTTTTTATCTAACACTATATAGATATGAGGAATTCTCTGTCCAACATACCCAACAATTTTCACCTCCTATGCACTATATATATGATGCCTACTACCCTGATATTGTAGAAAATATCTCTTGAGATGCTCCTTACCGCATATCCAACACTCCAACTGTCGAGTACCATCACCTCTATTCTGCTGTTGTGATCCATGTCCTTGTTTGGCTACAATGAAATTCTTGTGTGGTGAAACATTTTCCTTCTCTTCTGCATTATGAGGCCTTGCTCTTTTCAGTTTCCATTTATCTTTACCTTTATCCTTATCTCTCCCTTTCCATCCTTGTTGAGATTCATTCTTACGCTTTGAATGTTCATAGCAATGCTTCAATTTACCAAGGCTCAACATACTCAATCCGATATTTAAATGCTAATAGAAATCCACTGAGAAACATCCTAACTTTAGCCTTATCTTCTTTAATATACGGTACATACCTCAATAGCTCTAGGAACTTGGCCATATACTCCTCATCAGTCATCGATCTCGTCTTTAGCTTATAGAATTGTTTAGCCTTACTATCGTAGTACCTATGTGATAAGTACTTCTTCCTAAAAAGCCTCTTGAACTCATTCCAACTCAAGTCCTCTATCCTGATGTCTCTGACCTGCTTTACATCTTCCCACCAGATATCTTCTTTACCTCTCTGGTTGAATATAGGTAATCCAACCTTCATATTATCTATGTAATGATGTAATTCAAAGAAATTATTCATCCTAAGTATCTAAGCCTATGCATATTCCGACTTCTTCAAATATCCATCAAAATTAGGTGGATTTTCTTTCTTAAAATAATCTAGAAAGTATCCCCTATCACTCCTCCTGTAAGGATGATAACGATGACGATGAAGATTCCTGTCAGAACCAAAACTAGAATAGTACTTGTTTCCATCACCTATCCTGTCTAGAGTATCCAAAAATCTACCATCTCTAACCATGTCATCTCTACCCAACCAGTTCCCACCATGAGATCTACTGCCATATGCCCCATTAGTTCTTTCCTCCTGCCCATGGCTGATCCAAAGTGTCCCCCGTCACTGCAATTCTAAGAAACTCTAAATTATTACTACATCAACTTATGCTTGTTTCTCATGCGCTTGTATGATTCTGTCATTGTCCGCTTTACAACTCCTTATTTCTTCCTTCAATATTCTCAATGTGTCTGCCAAGTCAGAAGTGTTCCCAAAGCCACACTACTCATTTTACCCATAAGGAGAATCTCATGAATTGTAATCTACCATCTTGCTATTCATCTTGACCTATTTCCTGCAAGGCATCTTGTATCAGCTAAACCAAATCACAAAAAACCCATGTACCCTAGCATAATTCAGGGAGGATATCTCATCTGCAAGGTTAACCAAGTTAGCGTAATACATGTATAAACATAATCATAACAATGACATATTAACATATAGACATAATCATAATCATGTATAACATATAAGCATATTAACATATAAACATCATTCTAACCAAAGTCCAGTCATCAATGCATGACCATAGAAATCACATACCATGACCCCATGAATGACAATGACAACCATACCAATGTACACTTGACAATACATAAGCACTTGACATGCATAAACAACGCATAACAAAACATACACTCATGACAACACATTCCAAAACAACCCCATCAATATTCACATGGCGAAATCACAGTAAGCATGACCACACCAAGCATATTCAACATGCATATAGACCATAAGGATAAGTAACACATGTGAAACCGACATGAATGCATGAATAACACACACCACCCATCCAGTCCAAGGGGTGAACTGTAATGTTCCAAATCAGGATTTTCTTGCTCCATCGAGAATATCTTAAGATATTCCAAATTTCTTCTATAGAAAGACCACAAGTCCATTCCAGAGATTGAATGTTGGGGAATTTACCGGATATGTCACCTTCAAAAGGAAGTGTGAGATACAGAAGCTATCTGGCCCTTCACAGACTATGTCTATGGATATGCAATATTTCCATTCTGGAATTTCTGCTACAGGGTCCTTGAGGACGCTGTATAAGGGAGTCACTACATAAATAAGGCAAAACACTACTGGGATGCCCTAGAATATACCTAATAAAACTCCCTTGCAGAAAATGAGCTCAAAGAAATGATTCTAGATGGGTTATACAGACCTCCCCAAACTAGATCTCTAAAACAAGGCTCAATGAGAGAGCTTACAACAATATATGAACATTGACATTAAATCTGCAACTCTGAATACATAATAAGATGTAAAATGCTACAACCATAATTATATTACAATATCAGCAATAAAATACAAGAAATAGTTGAGGGACAAGCCACTCAAACCTTTAGAACCAATCTCCCGTGGATAATCAATGAAATGCAGGAGTTGCTGCAACTATACAAAATGCTGGAGGACCATGCCTGAGCAGTCTATATGAAGTAGTAGCTGCTGAATATGTATAAAATGTACATGTGGCTGAAGGAATACAAAATAATTCCCCATAACAAAGAAATGGGCCGAAATACAGGATTCCTAGCCAATCTAGAAGAGATTGCTAGAAATGCCGGAGAATACAAAATGTGACACCTGAGTTGTCACTACAATTGAACTGAAATATGAACAAGGCCATGGAAGATCTAAAATATGATTTCCCTCCTCTGATAATGTCTCTAATCACAAAGGGCTGATCCCTTTGTCTCAAAAACACACTCCTGATGAGCTCTATGAACCCTCTCTAACGACCTTCTCTGGAATAACACAGTTTCTGCTATGGACTGCGCAGTGGGAGATGTTGGAATGTTTTCTAAGTGCCAAAGATGTGTGATGAAGCCCAGGAATCCTCCTTGCAGCTCCTCCAATGAGTAGATCACTCCTCTACTGAAGAAAACAAGTCAAGAATGACTCCATGAGTTCCTCTCTTGCTGCACCCAGCAACACAACGTCCTATTTGCTGCAGAGCTAACGCTGTAGGTGATGAATGTAGCTGTGGCCAATGCCGGATTGAAGAAAATGAAGCTCAATCCTCTCCTTCCTTGAGGAATAGGTAGGGATTCCCGACCGGGAACACCCTAGTGCCCGAGGGCACCACCACCCTGCTAAACAGCCCGGGGATGTAAGCCTTTGCAGACCCAATTCGAAATTCTAAACCCAAACATAATCCAAATGGGCTGCCATATCCTCTCTATAAAGAAAGGGAACTCTTCTCCACCATGTTCCCACCAATTAGGGTTTCCACCCTCATGTGAATGTCCTCCCTCTAAAACTGCGCAACTTCTCTAGCAAGCTTCTCCTCTATAGGCAACACTGTTGAATTTAGTCAAAGAGGACTAAATCAAGTGATTCGAGTTCCATTCACACCCTTAGGTGCTTTAATCCAGCTGCTTATTCATCTCCTTTTCACATAAGGAGTGTTATTTCTCCATCAAAAGGGGCTAAGGTGTCTCCTTCCCCATTTTATTTAACAAAATAAAATTATGTAAACTATAATGTTCCATTTAGCTTGAAGCTAAAAATTGGGAACATTACATGAACCATGCTTTGATACCACTCTGTAGCACCCTCTTCCCACATTTACCCAAGCTAATCGGTCCACTGGGGTAAACATATGATGAGAGGCTACTATGATCTGATTCAACCTCCTAGGTCACCTTACGGATGTGGAACCGACACAACAGAACTACAAAAACCTTCTGCACCTACTACAGGACACTTAGGAGCCACCCAAACCTTCTAGGTGGCTAGCCCCCGAGATAAACTAACTTTTTGTGCATCAATCCCCTAGTCGCTCCCTTGATATGGGCAAGAGTTGGATTGGAAATCTCGAGTCCCTCACACAACATGGGAATGCGTGTGACTGGGTACCTTTCCAGGCCCCGATATTTGTGCCACTTTTTCAGGCCTAGGGGCTGAGGTCACTGCCCAAAATTGCATGAAAATTCAACAACTGAAATACAACAATGAAATAATGATATAAATGAAATCACTTGAACAAGGACTTTAATTTACCCCTATTATCCATGACAGGCACTTCGTCAAACATGTCACAAATATGCATTCTATAGGTTTAAATAACAAATCTGAGCATAAGGGTCTCATACTTATCTGAGAATCACTAAGAAGCATTGTTAACTTATCACATTAGCTGCATTAACATATATTAGGTCATATGTTCATTCTCATTAATTTACAAATAAAAACATGGTGAAAACCATACATTTTCCCTGTCATAAAACACATTCATAACCAACATATAAACAACAAAAATACCGAGGACACAAGAACCATAAATTCTACATAGAATCCAATACATTTACACATAAAATAGCAAGGAAATGAAATCTTATTAATGAATGCCAAAGCCAACCTAGTATGGGACTACCACGTTCCACCCGACCATAGATTGGCTGAGCCAAATCTCTCTTCAACCAATCACCCATCGTGCCATATTCCAAGCATGAATGTGGGAATCTAACCAAAATAACCAACTAGGGCTTCCTGAGGCTAAATCACCTCACCCTCATCAATAGAAACTAGGATTTACTACAATCCACACCATATCACTAGGCTAAAACAATAAACATTTAAGACCAGGCTTTACCATTATCTCCACTATATCACTACGCTAGAACAAGCATGGATGCCACCGTATTTCTCCACCTACACCATGAGGAAGTTTCCTGTCTCCTAGTCTCTAGGCTTCACCACTATCCACATTGGATCACTAGGCCCTAACCAAAACTCCACCCTCTAGGCTTTATCATATATCCCATCCCAGGATTACTAGGCCTGATGGAGAGCACCCAATAACTCTAGGATTTCCATATATTCTGCCATTCACCAGTCGAGGATTCCTAGGCCCACCAAGGAAACAAAAAATATGACTTTACCGCAACCCATATTCTGGTTCAGGGGTTAGTAGGCCATGTGTTATTTAATTCATAGATCCACCTCACTCAGCTTCAAATCCATCCAACAATCCAGCTCAACAAAAACATGAGAACCCCATCACACAATGGCTATCCAGAAATGGAAAGGCTAGGCTGAAAAACACTGTCACACCTGGAAAAACCCATGCCAATGACAACAAGAGAACCAAGAACACACAAGCAACACCATGCATGCTTAAACTAGCAAGGAAACAACACATGAGAATAGATACCTGAAAAGGATCCTAATGTAGCTACCTCATCCAAATCTTCCTTGCTTGATCTTTAATTCCTCTTTTCCTTATTTTCCTTTCTTGATCCAATTCTGAAATTCTCCAAGAAAACTCAAGTGTCCAAGAGTGTGTGAGGGAGAGAATAGAGAGAGAATAGAGAGAGAGAACTCCAAAAATGAATGGAAAAAAGGTACCAACTAATCCTCAGAATCCTTTTTATCAATTAGGCCTCTATTTTCTTCATTTTCCATTATTTTCCTTCATTTTCCTCCTCACATGCAACCTGTGAACTTTCACCTTCCTTTTCTCCTAATTTTCATTATTTTCATAAATAAAATTCCAATTAATGCCACTTTTCCTTTCCAAAGCCTTTTTCATTGCATTTTCCAATTTTCGTAGCCATAATAACCAAAATGAACACCCACAGTAGGATGTTTTGCCTAATATTAAGCTTGGAATAAGTGTCCCATAACCGTGGTTATTATTTTTCCTTAATAAACTTTATTTACATGTAATTTTCACCAGGGCTATTACATGACAACAAAGTTAGGAGTTTTTATGGGTTACATCGAAACTCCCCACAATTATTGTGTGCTCTTACCTTCCCTCATAATGAAAGTCATGTGAAGGGGTGCAAAGTTTGATGAGGAGAAAGAGGTGCAGTTCTCTCTTGAGAGGGAGCTTCAGATCCCACTAGAAGAGGAGCTTTTAGCTCCAAAGTAGGAGCCTTAGGAAGATCCTTGGAAGTTGTGGAGTCACCAATGTTACACAGTAATTTCTAACCTTGCTCACTTCCCTTCCCTGATCTTGAAGTACCCTATGGAAAATATTGCGTAGTATATCCACCTGGGAAAAATACATAGAGACACCCTCTAAAGACTAAAAGAAAGCTGCCTTGAAATATCATTGAAGAAACATAGCTAAAATCCTAAATTTCTGGGTCAACGCGATTCTCTAGTTGCCTGCTTGTGCTGATGGCAAGTTGACAGTTCTAGTCTAGCGCTGTAAGTGCTCTTTTGATTGAGAAAACCACGCTGAACCATTTCTGGTACTATTTCCTCAAATGGAGGAGAAGTTTTGACCTCTAGAAGTTTCCAAGACGATGAGCTGGATGTTATTCAGTGGAGATAGGGTCGAGCTCTCTCATTTAGATATTTTGACCTTATCAAAGGGGGATTATACCTTGAAAAGTGGACCTTCCTCCTTCTTTCATGGGCTCCTAAATCCATCTCCCTTCCTATAAATTGATCCCCATCCTTCCACTATTGGTTGGTCATGGTTGGGCCAATTTGATGATTCATTTTCCTTTGCATCCCTGTATTGTGATAACGCCTAAGCTATTCGGGAGAAGGAGTGCTTTAAGAGCTTCAGTGAAGGACTCAGACATCACCAAAGGGAGGCCTCCAACATCAAGGCCACATTTGTAAGCTTTCCATTTCATAATATTTAATAAAACATATGGTGCTTTATTTCTATCTTTGTCTAATATTTTACACAAATATTCTAATGTTCCATGATTTTTTAGATAGTTGATGTTCAATGTATTTTTTGTATTAGATTACGTTTACTGTTGTCTCTTGATCTCCCGCAGGTAATCGTATGCCACTAGTAGCGAGTAGCAAGCCTGAGGGACTGTGGATCAAGGCTATCATCAAAGGATTCGAGTATAGCAGGCCTATTTTCTTTCTCATCTTGTTTTGAATATTAGCTAAGAAAGCTTGCTTTAGATATTCTCGTAAGTTTCTAAATCCACTCTAGGGCTACAAAGATCACCTATGTCTATAGAGGGGATTTATCTTCGCAATAGAATTGGCTACTCCACTGGAGAAATTTAGCCTCTTTGTCTTCTCTTTTCCGGGTTGATTTCTGATCAATTTGAATGATCATTGAGATCTGAGTCTGCTTAGGTCTCTATAGGTCTACATAGGATTTGATAGTTATTTTAGTGTGTTAGGTATGGTTTTAGTGTGATTTATTTTCTTGTTTTTAGAGCATTTTCTACCCTTACAGTAGCGCTAATAAAGCTATTTTATATAAAACAATCACACTGATTTGCCTTTCAACACTCTTCTAATCATCATAGACGCATTAATCCTAGATCTAGGAAAAATTTAGGGTTTACGCTTATATTTCCAATGTATCTTGACCCATGAGAAAGCCTGTCGAGTTTGAATGACCTCCTGCCATTGTGTTTGGGTTGTTTGTGTTGTTTGAATGGTTGGTTTTGTCTCTTTGACTTGATTGTGGTTAGAGTGAAGTTAAAACATTTTCTAGGTATTTTCGGTCAATTATCCTTCACTTGTCACTTGTGTTTATTTTTAGAGAGTTAATAGGCTCTGCTTTAGAGTTCTATTCCAGTCAGGTTGAACACCGTCACACATTACTTTTGGCTTGTTTTGAAGTTGTTTTCATTTGCATTGGTCATCACTGCACTTAGAGATCACCTTCAATTAAGTGTCAAACATAAGATTACGACTGTTTGATTTGAAATTTTGGAAGAGTGTGTCTTCTCTAGTTTCTGAATTCAAAAGAGTAAATCGAAACAGATTTTCATTTTGAAATTTTGATTTGGTTTGTTTTTCATCGTTTTGAAAAAGAGTGAAAGTGATTTTCATTCGTACATTTTTTGAAGCAATCTTGTTTTCCATTCGGTAGAAAGAAAAGTGAAAAGAGTTCTATTGCATTTCTTCATTCATTTGGTTGATTTTACTTTAGTTCATGGATTGCATTTGAATTTTTAGCTTTCAAAGTAAAAGAAAAAAAAAATTGTGCATCTTAGTGAAAAGAGAAGCAATTTCATTTTTTTTTTCAGTAAGTTTGCATCTTGAGGAATAGTGAAAGTGAATTCGATTTTAAAAGTTGCATTTCAATAGTTTTGAACTAGTTGGGGGGCATCATCATTTGTTGCATTACTTGCAATCTTGTTTGTGCTTCTTTCCTCATTAGTTTAGAA
This sequence comes from Pinus albicaulis, assembly GCA_034641835.2. Taxonomy (NCBI): domain Eukaryota; kingdom Viridiplantae; phylum Streptophyta; class Pinopsida; order Pinales; family Pinaceae; genus Pinus; species Pinus albicaulis. Next base: position 972,861,338 of record CM076569.1, read on the forward strand.
TTCATTGAAATGGAAATAATTTCTTTTAGAATTTAGCTGCATTATAAGGTTCAAGTGACATCGATATTGAACCTAAAACTGAGACTTAACTGAAGATCAACTTTAAAATTTATCCAATTAACCTTAAGGAGCATTTGAAATTAACGAAAACATCTAGAGGCCTAGGCTAGAGATGTGTTATGGCATCATTAAGTGTAGGAGTTGTCGCTAACAATATGTGTTACATCCCGGGGGTGATATCTCATCCCATGTATGGAAGTATATAGAACTATGCTCCACGTATGAAAAGTATAAGAGGACGCTCTCATCGTACGGTTACACATTGGAGAACACTACTACGGATTGGACTCCCACACACCGTCTAGTATATATGGGGAGACACCACTTGGTTGCAAGCCTGCCATAGGTAACCGAGTCGACCGCCTTGTAGACGTGATACACCGAACTCAAAATTCAGGGAGATTGGATGTAGTACGGTAAGTCCTTGGTAATTTATTCTATCATTTATCACCAAGGTGTATATTTCAGTTCATGGATACCTGGTAATCCTTTATTCATAGTTCACCCTTTTGATTTATTTTTTGTTTAATTTCTAAAAATCAACTGCCCACGATAACATCCTACCTGTGCAGTTCTCCGGCCCCATCTTTGCCTAGTTAATTGTAAAATTTAAATTGCTCAATAAATTAATTCACATTTTCTTTCTTTGATCTTGCCTTAAAGGTCATCGTGGCTGAATCTTCAGATTCACCTCCTTCCTCTTCTGAAGGATCTCAAGACCCTCCTCCTGAGGCCCCCCACTTTCCAGTTGGATCCCTTGAAGCTCATGGTGTCGAAATTGGAATTTTCATAAGTGTACAACCTATTTCGTCGTGACCACCACCTTGCAATTTTTTTTCGTCGTCATCTGAGGATCCCGTGCCGGAAAATCCCAAGCCTTCTGGATAATTATGGCCTTTCCTCCAAATATAATCTTTGATCCATTAATGGTCTCACCTTAATAGACTTATAGTCCTTTTGAAGAACCCAAATTTCCCCTTGCTTCTTCTCCAGTAGTGTCTCGCACTACTGTCCATTAGTTGTTTCCTCCTGAAATGGCATCTAACGCTAATGATATTCCATTCTCGAGTGATCCTCAGAGCACTTCACAGGAAAGCACTACAACTCACATTCTGGAAGAAATATCATTTATGTTTCCTCCTGAAGGCTATCGTTATGTCACCACTCCTCAAGTTACAAGAAGTGGGATGGGAATACCCTCTAGTCAACTCGCATCTTCACTTCCGCATGGGAATACCTCTCTTCAAAGCCTTTCTTCAAGAGCTTCTAGAGCCACACCTTTATTTATGGATCCCATTTGGTCAACGGGCATTCCCCCATCTTCCGACCCATTCGTTTCGAATATGTTTTCCATATCTCAACCTGTTGTTCGACCTACAGTGACTATAGGTCAAATGACCATTTCAAAAGGATCCTCTACCCCGCTATCACTATCTATGATTAGTGCGGTTCCACCATTGAGTGGAAAATCTACGGTTTCATTCGTGCTTGAGGGAAAGTCCAATCCTCATTATGTACCTCCCCTTTCGAGTGGGGGACATTTGAATTTTGGACCTGTTGCAGGGGTGGGAGAACCCAACGCTAGTCTAGGTGGAACATTGATTTCATAGTTGACAAATACTAGGACCTCATGCTGGACCTCATGTTCAACAAGGACCTCAAGATGGACCCTATGTCCATAAAGGACCACAATTTCACACCCAACATGGGCCTTATCAATAGCTCTAGCAAGGTCCCTATGTTCAACAACAGCTGTAACAAGGTCCTTACAAAAGATGGGGGAAGTAGGCGTATCAAGGTCAAAATCCACCCTATTGGGGGAAAAATCCATATCAACTAGGTTGGAACCCTCAGATGGGTAACTTCCAAAGACCGTTTTCTCCTCACCAAACTCCCTTGCCATTTTTGACTACTTTGGAACTGTTAGACATGTCTAAGATTATAAATGACCCCATCCAACATATGTTGCATTGGACGCCAGTTGCAACCAAAATTCTAGGATATTGTCCAAAGTTTGAAGGAAAATCTAGGGAAGGCCCCCAAGCACATGTCATGATATACCACTTATGGGGATCTTCAAACCCTTGGGTTGACGATTCAATTCATTTACGTCTTTTCCAGTGTACTCTGACAAGTACTGCAACAAATGGTATATTGAAATCCCTCGAGGTGTCTTCTTCGATTTTAACACCTTGGCCATGCCCTTCCTCACTCACTTATAGCTACCTATCCGGTATGAGACTAGCACCCACCTTCTCACATATTTGAAGTATTCAACTGCTACCCGTATTTCAGACCACATCCACGAATGGAGGCGCACATGTTGCCTCATCAAATTTGAGATCCTCGATCAGTTGTTGACTAAATGGTTCACTAAATATTTTGTTTCGAAAATTTCCAAATATCTAGCTATGGGTGATTATGTGACTGAAGAGGAAGTCATTTCCCGAGCCCAATATAGATATTTGGTTTATTTCCAATATGGAACTCTATATGAGCTCCTACCTGACGCACTGCAACCTTCGACTGATCCTACATCATCTTAATCTTCTACCACACCTCCGATTGATGGCCTTATTAGGTTAATGGCCCATGGTGATAGTAGTGCACCCAAGGATTCCAAAAAGTCTAAGTCTGCTGCTACCACTGCACCCTCCAATTCTTACAATAACTGGAAGAATCCTAGTAAAGCCTCTCAGGTAAATGCTGTCCAATTTACTACAACAGATAAATCCTCAAAATGTAAGAAAAAGGGCAAAGGCAAATCCAAATCCGATAACCATAAATAGGATTCCAACAAGTCATCTGTTGATGACACTTCCAAACTTAAGCCTAAATATCCTTGTTTGATATGTAAGGATGATCATTCCACCAAGGATTGTCCCTAGCGTGGCAAAATTTCCCATCTCTTGAAGGGCGCGCCCGAGACTCTGACTGTCTTGAAAGAGCCATTTCCCTCTCAGTAGACACAAATGGTCGATCAACCTTCTATGTCCGGAAGCTCCCAAGTTTTTATGGCTAACACAGAGCCTATTTCTGTCCCCACGTAATCTAAAGATTACCCAAATCCATTGAAATCTCCTATGGAACAAGATGGCATAAATAACCCTTCCTCTTCTATGCCTTCTAGTTATAGTCCACTCTAGATTGAGAGACCTAGTAGTGATTCCATTATCCGACCACCTCCAAAGGGTGTTATTCAGAAGTTGTCTTATAATTCGAATGCGAGAGCTGCTCAACACTATAATATTGTAGAGGATTTAGCTCAAGCACCTTTAACGATGTCGGAATTGGAAGTCCTTCAGTCGTGTCCATCAGAATGAAAGACACTATTATTTTCCATTAGAGGGATTGATCCGGCGGATTCCAACCTCATTACTTTTAATCTTGAGAACTTTGTTCCTCGTCACCCATCTCAAGTGGATTTTTTGATTCAAGTCACCGTAATAGGGAAAACCATTCATAGGAATGTTGTTGATGAAGGCGCTTTAACCTTCATCATGTCTATCGCTTGTTGGAAAGCTATTGGATTTCCTCCGTTGAGTCAGTCCTTGAACACTTTTGAAGTTTTCAATGATTGAGGTTCTCAACCATACGATATTCTCAAACATTTTCCCATCCTGTTGGAGGGAAATACAGTAAACCTGGAAGTGGAGGTGGTGGATGCCAACCTGAATTACAACCTCCTTCTTGGACGTAGTTGGACCCATGTGATGGTTTGTGTTGTCTCCACCCTCTTCTGTGTTCTCCACTTTCCTCATCAAGGGAAGATTGTGACTGTCGATCATCTTGCTTTATTTTCCTCTGATTCTTCAACTGGAAACATTCCATGTGTTGGGAAAACCTCTACCCCCTATGAGAAAGTTGGGCTAGGCCTTTTTAAGGACTCGTCCCTTACGGGAATTTTTCCACTCCTGCCTCCTATTGTCACCACTATCAACATGATATCATATAGTCACGATCCATGGATTGTTCCTAGTCCCAAAAAACTTGAAATATTTGGTGATGTTATGCCTATCAACCCTACAGAAAAATGTATTAGAGCATTCTTCTAACTTCTAAGGTTGTTTCCGAACCAACGACAAATTGGTTTCACCCTTGGATAGTTATGCACAATATACCTGGTTTTCTTCTTGGGATTCAGATGATCCCTTGAATGAGATATTCCCAACCGACGAGAGTATCATGGAGGTTATGTATCTTGAATAAACTCCGTGGGATGATGGCCATCATAATTTGTCATTTCTCCCAAGCCTCGGTGAGGTCTCCGCTTGTCTGGAATCCCATGTTTCATCTGAATCAACTGGCCCACTGCAAAATCCCATTTTGATTCATGAAGTGTTGTCTAAGGAAACATTAGAAATATTTCCACTACAATTCCAATCGACATCTTTGTCTAATTAGGGATTGTCGAGAATGTTCATATCGGTGCGTCTTGTTCTCCTGACGAGGTCAAGATTTACATTGGGATTTTTAAGGAATTCTGTGATGTCTTTGCATGGTATTACGAAGAAATGCCTGACATAGATCCTAGTATTGTAGTGCATGAAATACCTACATATCCGGAATCGAAGCCCATTTGTCAACGAATTCGTCCCGTGCACCCAAGAGAGGCTGTTTCCATAAAGGGAGCAGTTGATAAACTTCTTAAAGGTGGTTTCATCTATCCCATACCATTGATAGATTGTGTCTCTAATATTGTTACCATTTATAAGAAACATGGGACCATTTGGGCTTGTGTTGATTACAATGATATCAATCGAGCATGTCCTAAAGATAATTACCCCACTCCCTTTATAGATCAAATCATTGACGAATGTGCTGGGAGTGAGATATTTTATTTCATGGTTGGTTTTTCTTGCAATAACCATATCAACATCGCTCCAGCTGATCAACATAAAACCACTTTTATCTGTCCATGGGGAACCTTTGCCTATAAGAAGCTCCCTTTTGCTTTGAAAAATGCTAGGATTGCCTTCCAACGAGCTATGTCATATGCCTTTCATGATATTAAACACATAGTTCAACCATATCTCGACCACCTTCCAGATCATTCTGCGAAACATCAAGATCACCCCGAACATCTCAGAGCAATCTTTCCTTGCTGTTGGCACTATAATATCTGGTTAAATCCTCATAAATGTGTATTTTTATAGAATCAGGTTGCCTCTTAGGTTTTCTCGTGTCCAAAGAAGGAATTCAGATAGATCCTCTTAAATTTGAGGTAGTCATCAATTTTCCTCCTCCCTCTTCTGTAAATCAACTGCAAAGCTTATAGGGGAAGGCCAATTTTCTCCGTCGGTTCTTCCTGAATTACGCCGAGATTGCCAAAGGATTCACTCGCTAGTTAAAAAAGGGAATCCCATTCATGTTGTTGTAACATGTTTTAGCACACCTAAAATTTTTCATTTTCGGTGAAAAATTGTCAAAATGTTACTAAGCTAAAATGATGAGAGCTTTATTATTGTGCTTTTAAAAAGTTGATTTCTTTTATATTATATTTTTTCATTTAAAATATATTACTTTTTATAGTTTTTTTTTTTTTTTTTGGAAAATATCTGTTTTAAATTTAAAAATTATATTATAAAATTTTAAGCCTAAGTTCTCTTAAACATTTTTAGTTTATGAAGGATGGTGTTCATTCAATTTCGAACCCCCCAGGATCATTCTAGCTTCAACAACTAGGGGGGTGTCCGAAATTTGGTTTTGTCAAAACCACTCTTGGGGCACATGGCGTCATTTAAAATAATTCGCTCCCCCTAGGCACAAAACCATAAACCATTAAAGACCCCCTTCGAAAATATACTCGTGGATTTTATGTAAACAAGAATGATGCTTGCTGTAGAGGAAAACTTAATTTCAGACTCTGCTCTTGGAGTCGATTCCATTGTCAAATTAAAGGAAAATCAAAGCCAGTCAATCTGGCTTTGCCGATTTAGAGGAGGCTCTTTGGCACCGATGACAGAAATATAGCTTCCACTTCGTATATTATTTTACAACAAGGATCACGGTCTTAGATTGCATGGAATGACTTATAGTATTGTTCGAGGCTATGCATTTTAAGGTCTTTTATGATTTTGCTTGTGGCGGATATTATTAGAGTCACCTACTATGTAGTGACTATTACAACTTACGATCCTCAACTCTCACCTGACGGGTCTGACGCGATTTTAGCATTCTTTATCATTCTTGTCTTCCATATACTGCTGGTAATGATGAGATGGTCCTACTTCATGGTAGTCTTGATGGATCCTGGTAGTGTTCCACAAAATTGGAGGCCAATCGTAGATGAGGAAGCTACAGAGGCGCAAACAATACTGATTCCTCAATACTTCGATGGATTTCATCGCTTGTGCACAATATCATTTCCAATATAAGCTTCACAGAAACAACTCCCGTTGTATTTTCCTACAATTTGAATACGTTGGCTTCTCTCCCATAAACGCATTGCCACAATTTCCATTTATCATTGTATATTAGCTAAGGTAGCAGAGGGTGTTTGTAGCCTTCTATATTACTGGCAGAAATGTGTAATATGCATTGCAGAAAATAAGGCAGGGGCCACATTTGTTTGGTCTCATGTTCAGAAAACTACACCAGCAAGCTATACGATGGCTCTAGGCATGAGCTTAAGAAATATGTTTATGACCTGGATGTACCCAAGGACACAAAAGGGATTCAGGAAAGACAAGGATGGTAGGGCGCCTTCAATTTCCTGACAATTCTGAAGTCTCTCCAAATGTTGTAGTGTTTCAGATTTCTAGTAAGATTTCCTTTGAGATGGACCTTGTTTTGTTTCTAGCACTAATGCAGATAATTCTCAAGTTCAAGAGTGGGTTGAAAATATTTCAGGAATTCAAATGAATGGAAAGATCAGAGAGCAAGAGAATATCTATGAGGAACGATTTTTGATTAAATATGCCACATCTAAAGAATAATCAGATACACATAATGCCAGATTTCACCATAAAACAAAAAACACAACATTTTCGCATAGTGGATTTCAGGCTCCATTTCTGAGCAAAAAAATACAAAATTCCAATATCTAAAATGTGGGTTTTCTGTAGAATCGTGTTAGTTAGGTGTATCATGAGAATTTATACAAAATTTTGATCTGTTTTGGAGATATCCTCAGTTTTCTCAAGGGTACATATTAATATTTCAGGATGAAAAATTATAGAGAAGTGATGTATAGAGGATAAAATTCTTGCATTGCTCCAATTAATTTAAGCCAGAATGTTGATGCATCACATTGATGCATTGGATCGTGGCCTGCACAAAATAGTTTGTGAAGGTTGTGGATAAAAATAAGCTTGTGAAGAGTTACAATGTATGCGGGAGAAAAATTAATTAAAATGACAATCCCAGCTGTGGTTTTATTAATAGAGTGTTGTTAATTTTGTTTACCTCTACTCATCGTGGTCTTTTCAAGCAAGTCAATATCCTATTTTCAGCAAGTTATTTTAGTGATTTGGGCCAAATATCAAGCACTGGCACCAACATACTCTTGGTGAAGTTTATTTAGCACGTAGCTTCAAGAATTTAGAAATTAGTCTGAAGCCTTATCTGATGATAATTCTTCTGATTTTTGAGTTTTCAGATCGAGCATTTCAAGGCACAAAATCATTGACAGTTAAAGGATAGATGACATATGGAAACAACAAATCAATGATTCAATTGGCAGATTTCAAGGATCACCTTTAGATTTTGAAACAATAACTAAGATAAAGGGTAGAAGTTGAGAAGACACCTTGGAAAAGTAGATTTCCAGTTAAAGAGGCAAGGGATCTATAAACAATTTAGCTTCTTGCAGCTAATAGGGGATTATCCTATTTTTAGTGTGCTATTTCAGGGTTTTATTCCATTATTATTGTAACAATTTAGTAGAGAGTTTGACTATATATATTATTTAATATTGTAATATTGATGTGGGATTTTGAGGCCAAGACCTCTTTAGCTTTGTAAAACTCTTTCTCCAGAAATTCTAATTGAAGTATTTCATCTATGGCTTTGACAAAATTTGTGTTTCTTGTATGGTTTTCAAGTATTTTCATAATCTATTTCCGCACGTGTCCAGAGTTACATAGAAGAGCTGGGTAAGATTGAGTTTCAATCTCTCTGAAATCCCCTGCAAATTTATAATTGTTTAAAGAGATTAGTATCGGACTTTTGTTTGAGTTAGCTCCTCTTTAAACTGGTTATTCTTTGCCACTTCTATCTTCTCCTGGATGTGCTTTGTTTGGCTATATAATTTTTCTACACGCATCCAATTCTATTCGATTTATTAAGTATTTTGTTTGGCTCTTTAATTATCAGGAACCTTCATACATTTTTCTTTCAAATTATAAGTTCTACTGTCAGGATGGAAGCTGACACTTTGAGAAAGGACTTTGCAAAAGATGGATTTATTCATGAATAGGGATTGTCATTGATAGCCAACCACCACTAATCAAAACCATAAATCTGGCCATTGTGTTTTAAGGGCTGCTATTTGGTGATAGTGAAGAACGTTAAACAAGGCCTCATAACAACTGAGGGAGCCCCCTCCGGTTCAAGGATCAACTTGAACCTAAAGCTGGTTTAGTTGGTTTCTTGGCATAGTTTTTGCAGCTAAGGAATGCCTATGGGAAACAGGAACAACACATCTGGGATGCAATTTCCCAAAACTCTTTCGATGCTTTAAAGAAAGCCCTTATCAATGCTCCTTTATTGCATCCTCCCAACTATCATCTCTATTACTTCATGTATTTGGCCACTGCAGATAGCACTATTAGTATGGTGATGGTTCAAGATGGTGATGACGGGCAAGAACATGTAGTTTACTAGTTGAGCCATAATCTCTTTGATGCCGAGACCCGCTATGCTCATGTATAAAAACTCACATTGGATGATGTTCATGCTATTTAGTGTTTTCCTCATTACCTTCTCCTGCATAAAACTATGGTGATTTATGACCTGAACCCCATGACTTACATTCTTACACATCGACTTCTTGGAGGAAAATACTCGAAATGTATTGTAATTCTCCAAGATTTTGACTTATATTTTGCTACAAATAAGTCTAAGAAATCACTTTTCTTTGCTGATTTGATATGCGATCTTCCCACTATGGTTGATCCCACTCCCTTTGAAGAATCTATTCCAGATGAATCGCTCTTTCTTATCAGTACTATTGACCCTTGGTATGGAGATATCATCATTGATCTCCAGACCCAAACCTTTCGACCAGAGCTATCTCACTCTAAGAGACGACGGATTCATTACTAGTCCCAACCCTACCGCATTATTGGAGATACTTCGTATCAAAATTGTGTTGATTCTATCCTCCGTTGATGCTTGACTATAGAGGAAGCTGAGAAAGTTCTTAACGAAAACCACTCTGAGGCCTATGGTGGTCATATGTCCGGTTATGCTACCACTAAGAAAATCCTCCGAGTAGGATATTTTTGGCCTTCTATTTTTAAAGGTCGCATTCTTGTTGATTGAAAATGTCATGATTACCAAATCTATTCTTGGAAAGATGATGCCCCACCCTCACCCTTTCACCCAGTTGTGATCACCGAGCCATTTGCAAAATGGGGCATCGATTTCATTACCTTTAACCCTCACTCAGTCGGGGGGCATGGTCATATTATTGTCGTCGTCGATTATTTTACAAAGTGGGTCGAGGTGATGCCTACATATGATAATGAAGGTCAAACTGCAGTGAAATTCCTGTTTAATCATGTCATAGCTCGGTTCGGTGTCCTGAAAATCGTTTTCACTGATCATTGCTCTCATTTTCAAAATAATATGATGATAGAGCTTACTGCTCAGCTGGGGCTATGTCATGATAGCTCCACTCCTTATTATCCATAGGATAATGCCCAAGTCGAAGATATTAACAAGTTTTTGGTAACAATGCTTCAGAAAATCACTAGGAGACACAAACGGGATTGGCATCTCATGCTTTTCTCAGCTCTGTGGAATTATAGAACTTCCTCTAAGACTGCCACCAGATTTACACCATTTCAACTGGTGTATGGTCTGGAAGCCACACTTCCGATCAAGTGTGAAATCCATTCTCTGAGGCTAGCCATTGAGCTACTTCCTAGTACTTTGCTAGAAGAGGAAAGTTTTGTTTACCTCGAGCATCTTGATGAGACTCAAAGACTTGCTTCTTTAGTCATTGAAGCAACAAAAAAACGAGTTAAGGCTCAGTACAACAAATCTGTTAATCCTCACGTTTATTTGAAGATGATTTAGTTCTGCTTTATGATCAAGCCCACGATAAATTAGGAGTCGGGAAGCTCGAGCCAATGTGGCATTGGCCCTATATTGTACAACATGTATTGGAAAGATGTGCCTATGATCCAGTAGATTATGAATGTAATCAGTTCGTTGAGCCCCAAAATGTGGCTCTATCTGAAGAAGTATTATGATTGATCATAAGTATGGTACTTTGTACATTAGTGTGTTATTCTTTAGTGTGCTTTTTATATTTTTTGGTGTGATTGTTTGCTTTGCAAACATGTTTCCTATGGTTACCTTGTCTTCCACTTGGTTTACAGCTGTCGTCGAACCATTATATCGGCTTTGTTGATGGTGCTTGCCATAGCACACAAAGCTTATGTTCTGCAGCATGGGCACTCTTTTCCCCTGGTGGTGAGTTGACTAACATACAAGTATTTGTTTGGGTCAAACAACAAATAATATTTCCATATATAGTGCAGTTATCGAGCTATTGTCGGATGCAATTGATATCAGCATTAGAGATTTGGTTGTCAAATTAAACTCACAACTCGTTGTGTTACAATTAAGTGGTCATTATTCAGTGATAAAACCTCAAATTTTGCACATGTATTTACATGTTTTATTATTGGAAAGTCATTTTTATTACATTACATATCAACACATTCCAAGAAATTTGAATACATCAACAAATACATGAGTAAATTATGTATTATATAGACATCTACGTAACATGTAAAAAACCAATACATCATCATGATACATGAACACTTAGTAGTCGTAGAAACATGCATAAATATATATATATATCGATTTTGTTAAGTGTGTTACATCAAAATCTCAAGAAATATGTGCTTTGTGACACAAATAGCTCTGTGAGCCTACATCAGTACAAAAATATAAACTAAAGGCTGCTATCGGCCCACATGGTTCTCATGATAGCATGTGACTGCTCGGATGAGTTGCCAAAGTAATTGACGTAGTCTGCCAGGGACCCCAATTGTATGCCTATGGTAGCATAACGGAATCTCATCAAATGTCATGTACTCTGGGATGCCTCTCATGAGGCCTGTCAAAGTTATGCTCCACCTCCACTAGTGGGTCTACTCGCTCCTCATAAGGAGCATCCTCGATTTGGCGAGCTATCCTCGCAATCAAGGACATACCGACTAGTCTCTTAGGTCCAACATCTATAAAAACATAATAAGTTTAGATCTCAAAATACATAAAAAAATATTAAAAACTAAAATATTCTATGAACATAATTCTTTACTTGCATTGGACCACTGTGCACCTGGTGGAAGAGGTATATCTGGATCTCCTTTGAAATCAGTGCCTTCATATGCATAGTCCTCAACCACATCAGTTGACGACGCAACCAAATGAAAAAAAATGTCTAGAAATGCATCTATTGACCCCCTCCCTGACGGGGCATGATCTCGCACTACCTCAGCAGCCTCAGATCCCTTAGCTCCGGATCATATATCTCTAACCGCTGGTACTAAAACAAAGGCACTCTCTCCAAGGAGAAGGTAACTAGGATGGATCCATATCTAAATTGTTTTGGTCGTCTTACCTTGCACTTGGTTAGTTGGCTCTTCATATTGGCCAACAACCCCTCGCACCAGTTAAACATTGTGGGAGCTAGAAAATCCACTGCGTGCTGGAACTGGGACTTCGTTGCCTCATGAAATGCCTAGGCTCTGGAAACTCGGGCCATACAATGCAATATTTTCCACAAAGGTATATTTGTGATGGTTTTTATATCTACCTTCCCGCTGCTAGTATTTCTGGCCCCTGGACAATGTCTCTGGATGAGCATGCTAGTGCTCTCCCCTCTAGCACGAGCTTTGGAGAGTTGGATTCTCTCGCTTCTCTTGGAGCCCCCTGTGATGAAGTAGATGTCTATGAATTCTAACTCAAGTTATTGATCCCCAATTATGAAAACTTGGCGATCCACATCCCATATTCTGATCAAATACTCAAGCAACTCCAGCTCAACTCTTAGCCCTGAAGTTTGGAATAATTTGAGAAATCCATAATTCCTTAGTTCATTTATGAAATTTTGGTCCTAGAGAGCTTGGTGGTCTTCCACCTCATGGCCTCTCTCTTTCCATTTGATCACCATCTTCATTGAAAACACCTGCAAAACATGTCCAAATGGAATTTTAGGAGCTTTCATTGGAGTAGTTTTTGAAATGAATCATTTAAAATGGATGATTTTAGTGCTTTAAATTCTTCCCCGTGGTTAGCACGCCTGTAAAAATTACAAAGGCGCTAACGGAGTGCTGCCTTGAAGGGCTAAGAGTGATCGACGCGGGTCTGATAGGTCGAACCCATGTTGATTTCCATCGAAAATAAAACTTGAAATTCTCCCCACAAAACCAAAATTTCTAAGCTAAACCACTTAATAATGGAATTAAATTAATAAGAAAAGTTTGAGTTCTTACCTGCAGTTGACAGATTGCCGAATGGTGTCCTGAATCGACCGCACCACTGATCTGAAGTTTGAAGGAAAAAGGGGTAAAAATCACTTTCATAATTTACTCCAAATAGAATGGTTAAAATGATATACTTTTTGTTTATTTATAGGTTTTTGAAGATACTTTTACCATTATTTTATTATTTTTCCTTGATATCAATGATGTTTGTCATTTTTTTGCTACAACATGATCCTTTATACTGACATTGATTATTTCTGATGCGACAAGTTTTATTTTATCTCTTTTTCGGATTCAGTAAAAATAAATGAAAAAGGAACCCCCTTGGAGTCATCTTTCAACTCTTTTCTAACTCTCAAAAAATGAAAAGATTGCCAAGTACTTGTATTTGTGAACTCGTTAAAGTAAATGAATTTATGTGGTCTCAGTATATGTTTACCTCCTTTTCGGGATGAGATTAACTACTTACGAAAAATGAATACCTTGACCAAACATGGTCAAGAGGTTCTCTCAGATATTGTTTTCTACCTTTTCAGATTTGAGAGACAATTTACAAAAAGGGACATGGTGGAGTTTTTTCTTTTTCTTTTTCAAAATCCATAAACATGAAAAAGACACCGAGTTACTCTTCTGTCAGACTCATTAAAATTAACTGCGAAAGACTTGTCACCACGATGATACTGAGTTTGTCCTTCCTAGGGCTCGTTAAAATTACTAGGATGAATTCATTCGAAGAATGAACTTACACACTTAGCATATGCTATCCTCTTCACGCTGGCTATCAAAAATAAAGAGGTACTCGTTAGCAATAACGATCGAAAATTTAAAGTGGAACATCCTATGTGTTTTGGGAAGATTCTCGCTCTTGGACATGACACTCATCGTCAGGTTGTGGATATCCTTTATTCGTCATTTTTCCTTCTTGGCTTTGGGAAATCCATTTGCCTCTCATTTGAGTAACATTTCTGTCATCATGAAATATGATCCTATTTGATTCAAATGATGCCACACTCTGAAGTCACGTCACCAACATGTTCAAGAGAAGTCATTTTTGTCTCCTCTGCTTATTTGACCCTCTCTGTTATAGCCCTGAATCACTCCTATTATCTTGAGATATCCGTTGTTTCATGTCGATGATGTGGGAATCATTATGGCTCTCCTTCAATAAATCACTTCTTGTCGATTTCAACTCATTATCGAGGAAGATGGTTTAGAAAATCCTTTTCAGTACCTTGGAGCTTGCATGCCTCAATGGCAATTTCTTCGTGTTCTACGACCTGTTCACATCATTGGCTTTCGATTGGATGATTATGCAAATGTTCAACTTCAACTCATTTATTCACACTTGTAGATTGCGCTGTTGTACCTTGAGGGCCATCCTCATTATTGTTGGTTTCTCTCATGCCTGTTAATGGTTCTCATCATTGACCAGCAATCAGGTAGCTTCGACCATGTTTTCCATCAGAAAATCTATTCACATGGCTAGACTCGTACATTGGGTAGATTGAGATTGAGATGGAGACCCTGATCACATTTTCCATTATCTAGGTTGCATGGAGTTATTGAGTATTCATGATTGTACACATGATCCTATCTATACGGATGGCTGCGTCCATGCCGTGGATCTATTTCCGTGATCTCCTTCCGGCGGATGTCTGTGACCATGTCATGGGTTCATGTGTTATTTGATGCCTATTCAACATACTTGTTTTTAGGAATATTCATATCAACGATATCATATATTGTACTATGTTTGATTTGTTAGGTTTTCGGGTGGTATTCCGAGTTCTTTGCCTTGGTTCATAAAGAATTTCATCCATCACTTCCCAATCTGCCTTCATGTTTTAGGGGGCATATGTTACACAGTAATTTTTCACCGTGCTCAATTCCTGTCCCTGATCCTAAAGTACCCTATGGTGAATCCCGTGTAGTATATCCACCTAGAAAAAATAGATAGAGACATCCTCTAAAGACTAAAATAAAGGTGCCTTGAAAGATCATTGAAGAAACTTAGTTAAAACCCTAAATTTCTGGGTAAACGTGCTTCTCTAGTTTCCTACCTGTGCTGATGGCAGGTTGACAGTTCTAGCCTAGCTTCTTCAGCGCTATTTTTACCGAGAAAACCGTGCTGAACGCTTTCTGGCAGTGTTTCCTCAAATGGAGGAGAAGCTTCGTCCTCTAGAAGTTTCCAGAACGGCGAGGTCGATGTTATTCGGTGGAGATAGGGTTGATCTCTCTCATTAAGAGATTTTTATATTATCAATGGGGGATTATCCCTTGAAAATTGGGCCTTCCTCCTTCTTTCATGTGATCCTAACTCCCTCTCTCTTCCTATAAATTGATCCCCATCCTTCCACTACTGTTTGGTCATGGTTAGGTTGGTCTGATCATTCATTTTCCTTTGCATCCATATATTGTGATAACGCCTAAGTTATCCGGGAGAAGGAGTTCTTTAAAAACTTTAGTGAAGGACTCGAACATCACTAAGGGAGGTCTCCAACATCAAGGCCACAATTGGAAGCTCTCTATTTCATATTTATTAATAAAACATCTGGTGTTTTATTTGTATATTTGTCTAATATTTTACATAAATAGTATAATATTCCTCGATATGTTAGATAGCTGATTTTCAATGTATGTTTTGTATTGGATTACGTTTGTTGTTGTCTCTTGATCTCCTGCAGGTAATCATACGCCACTGGTAGCGAGGAGCGAGCTTGAGGGACTGTGGATCGAGGCCATCATCAAAGGATTCGAGTATAGCATAAGGAAGAGGTAGGCCTATTTCCTTTCTCATATTGTTTTGAATATTAGCTAAGAAAGCTTGCATTATATAGTCTCGTAAGTTGCTATACCCACTCTAGGGCTAAAGAGATCACCTCTGTCTACACAGGGGATTTATCTTAAGCTAGGGAGATCGCCTCTATCCGTAGAGGGGATTTATCTTCACAACAACCACAAATTAATGAGTAGAGAGGAGGCCGAGTGGAGACATCCAATCAAGTAGAACCATCTAGAGATCGTAGAAAAAGAACCAAGGAAGCTAATATATTAGTGCAGGATACGAGGGAGAATGTGGGAGCTCCGTCAAATTGGTGTAGGAAAAGGAGGTCTCCTGAGAGGTATATTAGCTACCACTACAAGGAAAAGACCCTCTAGCAGAGGTTATAAAAGAGGTTTTTAGTGTTATAAAATTGGCCAAAATTGTCAAAAAAAACATTTTCTACAACATCCGTTTTTGGTAATGGAGGTTTTGAGGAAGATTCTAATGGAACTTGAAAACAACTTAAAAAAACTGGGCAGCTGAAGGTTTTTAAGAATGTTTTTCTCATCGGGGCACGCATCATGTGTGAATGCACCGGTGCATTCACACATGTACACACTGGTACTGTAAATATACTAAGCACCGAGATGGTAAACAAATTTCGGAAGCCGTGGGGCGTTTAGAAATGTCTTAGTGCGTGTCACCCAAAATACACACCGAGCCGATAGAAGGTGCATGCACCAGCACCGTTAAGGTGTAAAAACGCACCAGGCTGTTAAGTTGTTAAAACGCACCAGGCCATTAAGTTATAAAAATGCACCAGCGCATTAAAGGAAAACCATACTGGTGCATGAAACACCTATCCGCCTGGGTCGTAGTCATTAATAAAGCGAATTGGGCATTCTAATTGGTATTGGTATTTGGTGCAATGATCATAGGTCATAGAAATTCACCGGTGCACAGTATCATACAAACGTACCGGTGAACAGTAACTAACATGCATAAGTGTTCATTTTCTATTTTTTAGAAACATCGACCTGTGACAGTGAAATTATTTTGATTTTTAAAAATTCATTATTCATCAAAAGTCGACATATTTCTTATAACAATATTATTCATATTAATTAAATATTTATTAGTGCATTTGAATGTGATGTTTGGATGAATTTGTTATATCATATCATCATATTTCACATATATTCATTATAATATTTAATCATCCATATATTTAATCAGTGGTGTAACATTTCACAACGAAAATGGAAAACACAATAGAATAAATTAAAACATATTTGATTATATATATATGAATAAGGAATTATTTGTCATACAAAATGGCACAGTTATTGGTATCCCTTTGTATTTTAATTGGGACACTATGTCCATTACATTAAACAAAATGTCTGATTCCACAGACAAATATTTCAAAAAATGCAATGCCTTGCTTTGATATCCAAACATATTGATCATCATTCCTCACTGGAACTACTGTCACTACTCGAGCTACTTCCATGACTTGGATTATTTGGAGGAATATTTTGTTCAATGTGTTGATTGTTTTCTTCTTCTTCAAGTTCCATCTACAAACATAAAAATAAAGTGTAATGAGTGTATATACATTGGTGAGAATAATGAAAATTGTAATATTAAATAATATACATCAATGTAAATAAAAAATAAATGTACCATAAAAAGAATTGACTCGTGAACTATATACATTCTTTCAAAACCAAATTTCATGCCATATTTCAACAGTTCACTTGTTGGCGCAGTTCCATACTTTGTTTCCTACAAGTTTTATACCCCATAACAAATCATAGAATTAATATAAAATATTTTTTTGTTATATTAATTATAGACAGAGCTAAGTAAAACATGACAGATGCTTACAAATTCCACAATTAATTTCTGATATGCCAACATCTACTGATAACCCATATTTAGCCTAATGTGAATTAATTCTTTTGATGGTTCTTCTTTGTATGTTAGCACTTGTTTGAAGACATTCAATGATGATTGCTGTAAAACAACTTAAAATATACAAAAATAAA
The DNA here is from genome assembly GCA_034641835.2 of Pinus albicaulis. Lineage (NCBI taxonomy): Eukaryota > Viridiplantae > Streptophyta > Pinopsida > Pinales > Pinaceae > Pinus > Pinus albicaulis. The sequence goes on from CM076569.1 coordinate 972,878,884, forward strand.
ATCTAGTTAAGTTGTTATAAGGAATTAACAATTACTCGCAAACATAGATATCAACCCTTTTCTTCCTTGTCGTCCTATTTTATGTGCTGAATGGGTTCTATTTTCTTTTATTTTCTGCAAGAAAATACTTGAAAATTAATATTTAATGGTAAATTATTTATTTATTGTACCTAGTCGAAAAATTTAATAATTACATATTACATTTGAAGCATGTTGTTGTTGAGATGGCTCCTCGTGCGATGCAATTATGTCCATTTCTTTGACCATCTCCTTGTACACCTTTTTGGACATTCCTACTAGCATATTTCTGATATCAGCTCGTTCATCCTTTGAGATTTTCAAAATCTTCTTGAAAAAGTAACATGATAATAAACTATTTAATTTTTGTATTGATATCTGAAAACTATATATAACAAAAGAGATATTTATAAATGATTGCTTTGTAGTAATATATACATATCATTCTAGAAAAACATTTAAAGGAATATTACTTTTTCAATCTTTCTTTTTTGTTGTTCTACGTTTTTTTCTATTAAAAGTCTCACATGTCTCATTGACCAATTCTTCGAAAACTCTTCCTGTAGTTTAAATAAAATTTGGTTCTTGGAATCGTTGGTTTGATTTTTGTATTGTAAGTGGAAAGAACGTCTATACATTCGTTCCACTAGACCCTTCAAAGTTTTGCAAAAGTTTTTCTCCATTTCAGCACCACTCCAGATGAGTTGAGGAGCAATTCATTTTCATTTTCATGTTCTATTATTTTTTTTCTTTTCTTAGAACAACATTCCTTTTCTTCGCTGTTGGTCCCTGTAGAACATTAAGCATATATAAATTAATAGATTGTTTGAAACATGTTATATAATATTTTTAAGTATATTATTAATGAAAATTCAAAAAAGAAACTCGTATTGGATCGATAGTATTTTTTCATTCACCTGATTCATCCTTCTACAAAATTTCCAATGAGCTTTTACGCTCTTTTTGTCTTAGATCAGAAAGAACCTTATTGAGCTTTGTCATTTTGTGGATCTGCGTGATACACATTAAACAATACATATTAGTTAAACTTACATATAGTTCAAAAATAATAATTTTTGTAAATAATTTACAAAGAACTTGCCTTTTTGGCTTTTCTGAATGTGCTAACTCTTGTGAGCCATTTATTTATCAATATAAAACATGTACCATTTATTAATATATTTTATAAATAAATCACATACTTTTCATGTAAAAAAAATAATAATCAAGAAAACGGTGCGACTTTCGGAACTTACGCATCGAACGCGGTGCTGTAGGTTCTTATAAACGCACCACAAATATAGTAGAAACACCGTACGGTGCTCTTTGTCAACAGGAAGACCTGATGCATTATATTAATACCGGATAATAGATTAACATAAACATAAATTAATAAAAAATAGTTTTTTGTCAATACGCGCCCGGTGCGCTATACTACAATCGCGCATTGGTGCACTGTTTTAAACTGTGCACACTGTTTAAAAAAAATTGTTTTTAAAAAAATCGTGCAAGGGCCGAAAAGGATTGAGTTCTAACCCTACAAGTGGTCCCGCAGGTTAGATGTCATATGCCTATATATATATAGTAATACAAACCCTATAAATCTAAAATGAAAAGCCCTAATTGTGACGTCACATAAACAAGAAGAAGCAAGGGTTTAACATAAGAACGGATTTGTTTTGTTTTGTTTTTGTTTTTGTTTTTTTTGTTTTTTGTTTTTTCTAAATTTTAATTAAATGTAAATAGGAATAGAGATTTTAAATGATTTTATTAGTAAAATGCACAGTAAAATTAAATTTTTTACTATCCACGTATTAAATCTAACAGAAACTGTAAAAAAAACAATTATTAGAGTAAAATTTAACAATTTTACTATACTACAGTTTTTTGTGGGAATCACTAGATGTTTCAAATTCCGATTCTCTGAATAGTGCTGCTGTTCAAAATTATTTTTCTATTCCACATTTCTCTCGTGCTCTCTTGCTCCAGGTATGTCTCTCGTGCAAATACCTCCCTGATTTTTTGCAAAAATAATGAAATAATGAATAGCTTTTACTATTTAAAGAATTTTTTTATGAAATTAGATTTCTGAAAATCATTTGCCGCTCATTTTCCAATTTATCGCTTTTTTTTTCACATCAAAAAAATAAATATCACTTTTTTTTCCCGATATTTGATGCGTTTATTAACTAACAACGCTGGTGCGCCCGATAATAAAACCACACCGGTGCGGTTAACAATACATTAGCTCTGATAAAAATAACTCCTTTTTTAAGGCACCGAAATTAATTTTAGGTATGAACACTAAAATTTATAGTTGATTTTGTTGAAATGCAGTGACAAAATGTCATAATTATATTAAATGGACAATTCTTCAAAATCCAGATCACTCCATAATATTTCTCAAAGTCCATCGGGGAGTTCTCCCTATCCATCTCCAAATGTAATTGCTTTAGATTTTATTTATATTTTCATTATTTAATTGATTATTTATTTATTTTTTAATTCATGTCAATCAGCCTAATAAAATTAATGTATAAAAATTTGCAGGTTCATGCAGATTCAGAATTAAGTTCAGATGTAGAAAATATTCAAACAGTTCCAAAACGTTGGAAGCTCTTATCAGCAGCAACATACTGCAAGGCATGGTTGGTATATGAAAATGGACAACCGGTTCACCCTGCCAATTGTAACATGTCTTCTAGCCACAATATTGGGACAATGATGGTAATAATAAATTTTTGGTATAGTGTAATTATTTCAACATCAAACCAATTAATCATGCATTGACGTGCTTACTAATTGATATCATCGATTTTGTAATAATTATGTTCAAATATATTTTTTGAAATTAGTAGGATTCTAGTGATGATGACCGACCTACCTACCATCTTCCATTACACCCCACGACAATGTAAAATTGAGAGAAGGCCGAATTAAGAGAAAAACTCGGAAAGGAACGATACCAAGAATGGTTGAATCAACCACCTATTCAATTCCCACTACGTCCAGATTCACCAATTAGGAATGACGACATCAATAGTAGTTCTTCACAAGATGGTAATGGAGGCAATAAAATAGAGGTTGGTATGGATGATTACTTAAGGGATATGACGGCCATGGAGATAATGTTTTTAGATGCATTCTAGAATGATGATCAGGTGGGGGATGATGCTCATATCACCGATACCCTTTTCGAAATCCTTAAATTTGCTTCCACCATGCCTCTCTTTGGACCTAGTAGTCAGTCAAAGTCTACCTAGTTGGGAATAACGATGTTACTGTTCAACTTGAAAGCAAAGTTTGGCTTGTCAAATGCATGTTTCTCGGAAATTTTGAGGTAATTGACCATCAAGTCCCTTATATTTTGAGAAATCTTGTCACACAATAACCATTACAAATGGTCAATTGTATGAACGTTAATAATTATTGGCATTGTACATTAATATTTTCCATGACTAACTACAGGTTATTCAAAGATAAGGTTCTTCCGAGTGATATTAATGTCTTTCCCAATAACTGCAAAGAGGCAAAGACATTGTTGAAAATGTTGGGTGTTGAGTACTTATCATATCATGCATGTCCAAATGATTTTATTCTATATAGAGGAGAATATGTAGACAAAGAGACATGTTCGAAATGTGGGCATGACATGTATGATAAATAAAAAAAGAAGGGTAAATCACGTGGTCCTCCTTTTAAGATATTGAGGCACATGCCTATAATCCCATGGATTCAAAGGCATTTTCATTGCAAATAATTAGCTATGTTGCAGGGATGGCATGCCTCACATAGGAGTGAGTTGGGAGTTATGTGAATCCCAAAAGATTCAACAGCCATGAAGCATATAGAGGATACATGGCCCGAAAAATTCAAGGATGAAGTACGAAGCTAGGACTAAGCATAGCCATGGATGATGTCAACCCATATTCCCTCTAGAACACCAACTATTCTGTTTGGCCTGTAGCAGTGATCAATAACAATATCCCCCCATGGTTTTCTGTGAAGAATGAACATCTTATGTTGGCTCTCATAGTCCCTGGTAGAAGACAAGTGAAGAATATGGGTGTCTATTTACAACCACTGGTAGATGAATTGAAGGAATTATGGGATGGGATAAATGTATACAATGTATCAAAACCCTTCGCATTAGAGAGGAGTTTTACATTGTATGGCGTATGTGCTTACGCGACACATGATTATCCAGGCTTAGGAGTTTGCTCTGGTAAATTACATTTTTATTGATTTGTTTTTATATGTAATAATATTATTTCACATATTAATTATTTATTTCATTGTAATTGTTCTGATCTTCATGATATTCTTTAACATGCCATGCATATTGTATACAATAATTTCACAGGTCTTGTAACAAAAATGTATTATGGATGTAAATGTTGTGGAACTTCTCTAAAAGCTAGATGGTCCAACAACCTACGAAAGCCAGTGTATGAATTCTCCAGGGTATTACTCCCAGAAGAACACCCTTACAGAAGAGAAATGTTTGATTTTAATGTTAAACGAGAGAGAACCCAAAGGCCTACAATAACGACATAGGTGAATGGCTTAGAGAATATGAGAGAGAGAAGGAGAAGGAGTTCATAGAAATGTTTGATTAAAATGGGGAGCCTATGTTCGATGATCCATAATTCTTCGACACCTATGTTGAGAAATTTCCCATTGGGATGAAAAGGAAATCTATCTTTTATAACCTCCCATATTGGGAGCATCTTAAGATTACCCACTTATTCGATCCCATGCATATGTTTAAAAATGTTTCATCTTCTTTTTGGAGGCACATATCATCGAAAAAAAGTGACACATTGGCTGTTAGGAAATATATTATTACTTCAAACTAAAAAGAAACATTGGCCAAGACAATTAGAAAGTACAGGATCAGAGGCCGATCCCTCTAATTGGTATTTCAAAGAAGGTGATGTCCCATGGATTTTTTAGATGATCTTTCTTTGGAAAAGGAAGTTATAATGGGTGTGAGGGTGCCATCTTCATATGGGTCTTCACTACGACGTGACTTCACCATGGAATACCATTTTTCGGGGTTGAAATCGCATGACCATTTGAATATTCTAAGAGTACGTATAATGTCAAAAGCATGATTTTATTATTTGTTATGCTAATAAATTTTATCCCATGGGATCATAAAACATAGCTAATTTTGTATATTATTTCATGTGTTTATAGCTTTTTAGTGTCATTATCATTTTTTCGTGTGTGGGTGTGTGAAACATGACTCCCCCCAAGACCTAGGATGTGCCATATCTAAATTATCTGCATTTGTACGTTGGATCATGTCAAAGGAGATTCATGTGACTAGCATTCCACGATGGCATCAAGAGATAGTTGAGATTTTTTATATGTTTGAGAAGGAACTACCAACGATTTTCATGGACTTGCAGGTTCATCTTCTAATCCACCTAGTAGATGAGGTTGAATTATTTGGGGTGGTTTCTTGTCGTTGGATGTTCTTCTTAGAGAGGTACAGGAAGAAATTAAAAGGTTTTTTTCGACAAAGGGAAAAACCCGAGGGGTCTATGACAAAGGGGTACATATCATATGAGTCTTTCTATTATGCCAATGAGTACATCAAGTAGATTGAAAACATACCAGGTGCGGTGATTTGGGACGATGAAAGGGATGAAGACAAAAGAGAAGGGGAGATTCTACAAACGAATGGAAAAAAGAAGTTGATAAAGAGTAAGCGACTTATACTTTTTTAAATTTACACAGTAAATATTCACATTAAATTTCGATATAATGCATATTTTGATCTCATATGTACTATATGTTGGTTTGATTTCATTAGCGAATGCAAAAATTGAAGCAATCAATAAATTCATTCTTTACAATTCCGACGTGACACAACCATGGGTCGCATTGTACGAACAAAAGAGGATGAAATGGGATAGGACAAGAAAGAATTCAGATGGTTGAATGGTAGAAGCGTGCCTTATCCTGATCATTTAAAAGAAAATATGCCAATTATATGCCCCAACAGTTGGGTTGCTGAGCAAGTCAGAGAGAAATACGGTGCAACCGGTCATTACCCACATGCTGAAGAGGATGCGCTAAATGTAGGGATTATGTGCAGAAACTCAGTAATAATCTATTTATGTACATTTTAAACTTAATAATGCACCTTTGAAATGTAACATCTATATTTTATATTTTAACAGTTGGTTTATTAGACACATAGCACTATGATTTTTTAACTTTTTTATAGGTGCATTTGTGTCCATCTATGTGGACATATGGACACCTTTTTCACACAGAAAATGCCAATGATGGACACATGACACAAGACTGTGGAGTGGAAGTTGAGTTCGATCAATCTAGTCAAGCTAGCCACTGAGATCAAAACCTAGTACGAGGGATGCTAGGTTACGTCGAAAAGATATAAGAGATCATTAAAGTTGACTTCTCTTCTTTCCAATGTGTTATTTTAGGTGCAAGTGGTGGGACACCTTTGATCGGAATAATGTAAAGGAAGATTACGATAGTAGGCTGATATGTATCAACTCTATAAATTTGTGGGATGAAGTTAAGGGGCCTTATGTTTTCCCCAAACCCTGCAACCAAGTGTTTTTTACCTAGATGTGTTGGATAGGGATTGGTGGTTCGTATTGAGACATGAACCTAGATCAAAATATATTTTTGAGAACAATATTGTTATCAGGCCAAGTGAGCTAGAAGATAATGAGGGCGATCATGAGAACAAAGAGTGATATGGTACATGTATTATTTCATCATTTGTACTATTTAAGATGGTTTTTTTATAAAGAAGAGGACTTAACCTTATAACTAAGACTCTTTTTTTTCGAAACATTATAATATGTATTTTGAATTAATTGGTTTGCATTTTGTTAATGTTAAAATCTTTTCACTTGATAATTTGCAATTATGTTGATCTAAAAAACAATACACTGTATCAAGTTCTTTTTTTTTATGTCAATTCCTAAAATAATACAACTATTTGATTTCTTTAAATGGTTTTTCACTATATCATTACTTAAATAAATGCACCCTCTATATGTGTGTGTTTGTGTGTGTGTGTGTGTGAATGATATCTTCAAAATTAAAAAAAATGTATTAATGTATACTGTTATTTTTGGTATGTAAGATCATAATAAAATAATGATAATTCTAAACATGAATTTATTTGCATTATTTTCTAAATTTGATTATGTTACAAAAAGTTCATATTATTCTAGATTTATTATTTTACAATTATTATGGTAATTTAACAATATGTATGGTACATATTTTACTTACGGTAGTTATGGTTCAAAATTGACAATTAATTTACAATTTTACAATTTTACAAATTTACAAATTTTACAATTTTAATAAAATTGAATCATGGCAATACATACAATTACAATGACAATTTTACAATTTCACAATACAATTACAATTACAAATTTACAAATATTTTACATACAATTAGAATTAGAATTTTATAATTTTACATACAATTACAATTAAAATTAAAATTACAACCACGATACATACAATTACAAGTTTACAATTTTACTAAAATTGAATCATGACAATACATACAATTACAATTAAAATTTTACAAATATTTTACATACAATTACAATTACAATTTTACATACAATTACAATTATAATCATGATACATACAATTACAAATTTACAAATTTACAAATTAAAATTTTTACAATTTTAATAAAATTGAATCATGACAATACATACAATTACAATTACAATTTTACAATTTCAAAATACAATTACAATTACAATTTTACAAATATTTTAAATACAATTACAATTAAAATTAAAATTACAATTTTACATTCAAGTACAATTAAAATTACAATTATAATCACGATACATACAATTAAAATTTTACAAATTTACAAATTTTACAATTTTAATAAAATTGAATTGAATCATGACAATACATACAATTACAATTACATTTTACAAATATTTTACATACAATTACAATTAAAATTAAAATTACAATTACAATTACAATTTTACAATTTTACATACAATTACAATTACAGTTAAAATTTTACACTTTTACATACAATTATAATTAAAATTAAAATTACAATCCTGATACATACAATTACAATTATAATTATAAAATTTTACAAATACCAATACATAATATTTAATAAATATCATGATTTAATATTAAAAATAAACATCACGATCATGATAACCATCGTACAAACATCATATTCTAAAATACACATTCAAATTCACTAACATCATCTAATCATCATGATCATGATCATCTAACAAAACAAAAGCATTGTATAGCAGCATCACAACACAAACATCAAATATACATCTCATGTCAAATAACTTCTACCACATACACATCTATCTACAAACACATTAAATGAACATATCTAGACATAACAATATACACATCATGACGAACACCAACATGTAAATTAAGTACAACAACATGAACATAAATATATGCACCACACATATATATATATATAACTATATAATGTAAAAAATATACAACTGTAATAGAACTGCCTATAAATTTCAAATATCTCGTGGTACTACATCAATACTATAACTAGTACTCAAGGCCTGCTCAGTCAATGGGGTAGCCTCATGCTCAGATGGATGATGTTCCTGCTCAGGAGGTGCCTGCTGATGAGATGGTGTATGCTCAAGTGGTGCCTGTTGATGGTTCAATGGTGCAACCTGCTCAGTGGATGGTGCCTACTCATATGGACCTGCCTGCTCAGGATCAGGTGCCTGCTCAGTTGATGGCTGTGTCTGCTTAGGACTAGGTTCCTGCTGAGATGGTGCTTGGTCAGAAGATGCCTGCTGATCAGGACTCGATGCTGTCTGCTCATCTCTGGTGCAAGGTGAAGGAGGAGGAGGTGGAGTACAAGAATGATGATCAGTCCCCTCGTGATCATGATCATCCGATGAGCTACGCTGTCACGCATCTCCATGATGCCTATCCCTCCTAACCGCTAGTAGCCTGGAAGCTCCAACAATATGAAACATGAGGGTCATCATATCGTGGGACATGTCTCTCTAGACATCTGTGAGCCTATGACCAACCGAGATCTCTCTGATCGCATCAGGGAGAACTCCCTCATCAAGCAAGAGTCGACACAGTTTGTCGCCCAACTCCATCTTGAATCGGATGTCCGCCCTATGCCAATCGCCACGGGTATCTGCACCCGAGGATCAGGTCTATCACCCTGATCCACGACCTTCGCCATGTCCTCGTCATGATATACAAGATCATCCAGTGGTGGTGGAATCATGTCCCCAACGAATGTGCCAATATCTACAAATATATAGTACACAAAAATGATTAGACAATTTCATTAAACAATTTAATAAAACAAGTTAAAGAACGTGTTAGAATAAATTTTATTCTAACTAATTAATTAAGAAAAAAAATGAAAATATATTAATTTAAATAAAACACTAATATTACCTCTAGCATCTGGTGGCTCATCCTATGTGAAGAGGATGTTGGCACACCCTCGCCAATCCAAACCCGTGTATGGACACGACACCATCACGAACATGTGATCATCAACGCTGGTTAGCAGCTCCAGTGCATCACTAGATATCCTGGCCGGATAGTCGGACAAGCCCCTCTTGGGAGTCATCTAGCCCCACATTTTCATCTATACATGTAACATCAGCCTACGAGGATACCGGAAAAAATTAGGCCTCGTCTACAAAAACCTCTCAAAAAATAAACAAAATAAATTTGAAGAAAAAGGGAAGGTATACCTCGCACGTGCCTGAGAACAACATCTATTTAATGTTATACAAAACTACCGCAAAAGAATGGCAGACCATCTCACAAGTCGTGGCTTCTGGAATAAAGAATCAACATAAAATAAAAGTGGGCAACAAATGTGTTTCCCGTCACTAGTATAGTGTGCAATGGTCGTCAGTAGTAGTGAGAGGCACCTCACCTCCTCTGGACCAAACGAAGCAATGCGTAATTGACCACTGGACACCTGAAACTCTGCAGGAGAAAGTATACTGTCCCTAATGTATCTATAGGAGTATGCCAACTGACTCCATGCTGCATAACTGATGAAGACATATGGGAACTGGGGAAAATCCTTCCCTCTCCTAGATAGGCCAGTAATAAAATAAATGTACTCCTCAGTGGGCTTGTACCACTGGTCAAGACCGACCCAGAAATCCTGTTGATGGGAATCTCACCTGTAGATCAATTGTCCCAGTAACCCACTATGCCCCTTCAGGGATGTAGCATCTTCATAGAACTTAAGGAGGCCTACCTCCCTTATGAAAAACTGGGTGGGTGCCATAATAGGGAGAGGGTACAAAAGTCTTTCCCTCTCTCGTGCCTCCCACTGCTGAATCATGTTATAATGGTCCTCCATATGCTCTTGTTGTTGCCTTTCCTCTCTCTGTTGACGTCACTGAATTATTCACATATTAAATACATTTTTTTTATTAAATGAAAATTGTATTTACAATATATATATATATATATATATATATATATATATATATATATATATTATTGAAAAAAAACATTTGGTGCACCAAAAAAAACAGTCGTGCACTGCTACCGGTGTGTACATGATTAACACACACCGCCCATGATGCGCCAAAAAAAACTTCATGCACCACGCAAAAAAAAATTATTTTTTGTGCGATGTGTTGACCAAAATATCCGCCCCAGGGCGGTTAATTTGGTCAACGCACCACCCGATAGTCGTACATAATTCTCGATGCATTCCGGTAAACGACCGCATCGCCATACAACCATACATAGTGTGTTATTTTAAAAAATATTATATGGTCGGTGTGATTGGAAACCAACACACCACACTATTTTAGTTTTAAAGCGGTGCGCATTTTCTCGGTACCGCACTGGAACCCGGTGCGGTTTCTGTTAACACCGTTCGCAATGCGACATGTAAATTTACAGGCAGCACCACGAATGGTGCAAGCTGAACCACTTGAACACACTGCATATATTTTTTATTTTATTTTTTAAACGGTAAATTTTAATCTGCTAAAAGGTTAAGCTATTGAGAAATGAGTAGATTACCTGCACATTTGTGCGTCGAGGAGGCATTTTTGCTGAGGAATGCTAAAATTCAAATTTGGTCACCGTTTTCGAAAATTCAAACTCCACAGAGTGAGAAATGGAAGGAAGAAATGCAGGCAACAGGAGCACCGATGGCAAGGCGCCTCAGAGAATAAAAAATCACACTGGTGCTTGAGATATCTAGAGCACTAAAAAAGTAAAAATGAAGTTTTTTTACGGCCGGTAATTTTTTTAAATTAACCCTTTTTCAGTGTGCCTGATTATGAGACACACCGGGCGGTTTTATCAATGGCACACCACACTTTTTTACGGTGTGCTAGATTACTGAGATGCACCGGGCCGGTTTGTACGAAGAGCACAATATCTCGGTGTGCCATTGATAGTACGCACCATTGCACTAGATTACTGAGACACATTGGGCCGGTTTGTATGGAGAGCACCGTGTCTTGGTGTGCCATTTGATAGTATGCACCTGTGCGATTTATATAAATCGCACCGGTGCGTGTTATGATTATAAATGCACCACAAAAAAAAATCCGCAAAAACCTCCACCCACCAACCTCCTCTACTGACCTCCGCTACAAACGAATATCTGGGCTATTTTTATAAGGGCTTCCTCGAAAACATCCACAAGAGGGTATTTTCCTTGTAGTGTACATGGCTCTAATGACTTATCTTGTAGATATTGAGCCATACTATTTTGAGGAAGTAATTGAGAAACCAGTATGGGTTAATGCAATGGTGGAAGAATACAAATCCATCATGAAGAACAATGTTTGGGAAGTGGTCCCAAGGTCGATATATAAATCAGTTGTGGGTTCAAGATGGATCTTCAGGGTTAATATTACAACAAAAAGAAGCATAGAGAAGTATAAGGCCAGATTTGTGGCCAGAGAATTATCTCAAGTTGAGGGAACTGACTATGAGGATACCTATGCTCCCATAGCAAGGTATTCATCCATTAGATCAATTATTTCACCGGTTGTACAAATGAGGTGGAAGATCCACCAGTCTATGGATGTAAAAATACATTTCTCAATGGTGTTATTGAGGAGGAACTGTAAATCGAGAAACCAGATGGTTTTGAGACATCTGATCAAGAGTATCATGTGTGCAGAGTCAAGAAAGAATTACTTGGTCTGAAATAGGCACCCTGGGCTTGGTACACTAGGAGCGACAGTTACCTCACTGGATTTGGATTCACCAAAAGTGAAGCGGATGCAAACCTATATCATATTTTGGTAGAAGGTAAATTTCTTATCATTGTTTTTTATCTTGATTATTTAATATTAATAAGTGATGAGAAACTGATCATCTCTTGCAAGGAGGACCTTGTAAAAGAATTTGAGATGAAGGACATGGATCTCATGCACTAATTCCTTGGGTTGGAAGTATGGAAATGCGATGGGGAATTTTTTGTGTCTCAAGGAAAGTATGACACCGAGATACACCAGAGATTTCACATGGAGACACCTATAACGACCAATTAGAGGAAGGAGGATGCCACTTCAGGTGAAGAGATGGATGATACCATTTACTGGCAGATAGTGTGTTCAATTATGTATCTTGTGAACACATGAACATATATGTGCTATGGAGTCAACCAACTGAGCCAAGATATGGTTAGGCTGAATAAATTGTATTGGAAGGAAGCTAAGTATGTTTTACAGTACCTCATATGCACTACCCAATATGGATTATGGTACAAATAGACAGAGGGGGTGAAGCTATGTGGATTCACAGATGCAGATTGGGTAGGGAGTCCATATGACTGAAAGAATACATCAGGTAGATTTTTCAGTGTTGGGTCCACAATAGTTTCTTATTACAACAAGAAGCAAAGATATGTGGCGCTAAATTCAGCAGAAGCTAAATACATGGCTGCCAGTCAAGAAAAATGTGAGGCGATATGGACGAGAAAGATACTTGTGGGATTGTTTTGTTAGATGACGGATCCAAATGTGATCTATTGTGATAATAAAAGTTTCATTAAGCTCTCTCAGATTCCGGTATTTCATGATTGATCCAAGCACATATATATCCAATATTATCATTTACGGGACTATGTGTAGAGGCGTATAATGTTGCTACAATACATTCTGACATAGGAAAAAGATGCTAACATCTTAATAAAGGCTATGTCAAGAGGGAAGTTCAAATTCCACAGGTGTAGGATAGGGGTGGTTGATAATCCCTTTCTTACTAAAAGGGAGCATTGAGAAGTGTAGCAAGAATGTCTCAATTTGACTTTGCCTTGGTCAAATTGAGAAAATTCGGATTTCCACATCAAATGACAGCTTGGAGGTAGTTAACTAGGGTGAGATGGATCTTGTCACTCAGTTAGCTCAAGAAATTTAAGTTAGAGGGCTTGGAGTTCAGTTAAGCATGCTTCATTGCTAAATTTTAGTAATCCAGGTCAGTTATTTCCGTTAGTGTTCAGTTAAACTAGTTCTAACAGTTAATGGAGCTAGTGGAAGGTCAATTGTGCAATGGGACAATAGTGTAACTCAGAGATCATCCAGTTAACTGATCAATCAAGTCAAAATAGATAGTGATTGCAAAGAATTCGAGTTCCTAAACTGCAGTGGAGATTCCAAGGCAGTGTAACAAGTATTTGTAAAATATTTTGAGTGTACATGTGTTTCATGTAGTCAGATGATCAATCCTTGGGAATTTCACAATTAATTGGAGGAATATTCCTAAAAAATAGGGGATAATTCCTGAGGATTTGTGCAAGGAAATAAGGGCTCAAGCAGAGGTAGAAACTGGATAAGTCTGGGCCAGAGCTTCTCATTGAGAATAGAGATAGATTATGCACTTTCATGTTGTGTTGAGAGCAAGAAATAAATTGTAATACATTCTCTAATCATTTGATTAATGAGAAGAGGCTTGAGGATTTTTTCCCAGTTGGGTTAGCCTAGAAAGATACTGTGCATGTTTGGTTTTTATTATTGCATGTTTGTGAATATTGTTTTAAATTGCGAGTTAAAATTCCACAGATCAATAGGGTAGAATTGTGTCTCTTGATTTTAGATTAAAAATATTGAGCAATTTCAATTCTATCACCATATTTCTACACAGACATGTTGTGGAACACGAGATTCTCTGAAAGTTGGATACTACTCTTTTTGCTGCAATATATTATATCGTATATAGTACATGCGTAAACAACTCTCCAAATAGCTTCCTCAATCCTAATGCCTTACAACTATCCATGATGGAAACAATATACTTAGCCTCATTCGTGCTAACAGTAATGAAAATTTTCTTCCCGCTCATCCAAGATATCATGGAAAATCTTAGACCAAAACAACACCCTAATGTGCTCTTCATGTAAATAACATTTTCTACCCAATAAACATTAATGTATCCATGAAGTCTCACATCTTTGATAATATATCTCAGTCCAAGATTAATCGTTCCATATAAGTATCTCCGCACATGCTTAGTAACGACCAAATGTGCATGTAGAGGCTTATTCATGAATTGAATCAGAGTGTTAACTACAAAACATATGTCTAGTCGAGTGTTCACAAGGAACGCTAATTCCTCGTTCAATTGCCAATACTGAGAGGGATTTTCCAGATCGGATCCTACAACCTCACCACATAACTTATTGAAGTTCATTTCCATTGGTGTGGCTATGGAATTCCATTCTACCATTCCAAATATTTCCAACAACTTAACAACATATTTACCTCAAGAAAGGAAAATCTCACCAAGTCTCCTCTAAGCCTAGGAAGTAGTGCATCAATCCAATCTCTTTCATCTCGAATTTAGAGGCCAACTTCCTCTTACACTTGAGAATAAGAGGCATACCTTGGAGGACTTTTAAGTAGAGGATTAGGTCAATGCCGCTCCTTATGAATCCAAGTTTCATAAAATAGCTATCAATGTGGGCATATCAAGCCCTGGGGGCCTGCTACAATCCATAAGGAGTTTTCTTTAGCCTGCATACACGTGTCTTCCTGTCATGCTCTTGAAAACCTTACAGTTTCTCAGCATATACTTCTTCTTGAAGAAAGCCATGTAGAAATGCAATATTCACATCCATCTGGTGAAGAGTTCATCCTTTGATAGCAACAAGGGAAATAATAGATCAAATAGTAGTATAGTGGGAAATCAATGAAAATATGTCATCAAAGTCCTCTCCCCCTTTATGGGAGAAACCTCTAGCCATGAACCTCGCATTATATTTCTCAATAATTCCATATGCACCATGATTAATCTTGCACAACCATTTTGAATTCACAACAGACTTTCCTTCGAGTCACAGAACGATTTCCCATACATAATTCTTCATGATTGATTCATAGTATTTGACCATAACGTCCTTCCATTCCCGCTCTTTCATTGCTTCTTTCTAAAGTGTGCGGTTAAGCCTATATCATGTTGTTCATAACTAAAATATATCTAGTATTGACATGGCTTATTACTTTCCCTAAAGGTACTTCTTGCAATAACGTGTTTCTCAGCATCCTGTAAACTGTCATGAAGTCATAATGGCCTCTTCCTGGTAGGAGGATCACACATAGGGGAATACAAGGGTCATAAAAAATATCAATATCAGGTATAGACATAGAAAGGCCTTCTTATGTATCCATGAAATCATGCTTCCTTTCAATATTGGCAGGGGGAGGAGTGTCCCTTGCTTTCCCAAGGGAAAGATATTCATCAAATGTCACATCCCTACTAAAATCTATATTATTTTGACCAAGAAAATATATTCTATAAGATTTATAATTTTCAAAATATCTAACAAATGTACCTTTATTTCCTAAAGCTTCCATATTGTTCCTTTTTTCCTTTGGCACATGAAATTATACAGGGCATCCAAAGATGTTCAAATGTCCAACATCGAGCCTTACACCTATTAAAACCTCTTCGGGAGTCTTGTCACCCAATTCTTGATGAGGAGTCCTATTTTGAACACACACTACAACATTAACAACTTCACCCCATAGAAACTTCGATGAATTTTTATCGTGTAACATGGATCTGGAAAATTCCATAATGGTCATGTTCTTCCTTTCAGCTACTCCATTTTCTTGAGGGTTGTAAGGTACAATAATCTCTTTCTTGATTCCTACTTTATTACCAAAATTTAATGAACTCATTTGAAATGAATTATCCACGATTATAAGACTTGAAGACTTTGATTCTCTTCCTTGTTTGATTTTCTATTAGTGCCTTGAAGTCGTTGAAAATATGAAATTCCTAGTCCTTGTGCTTCAAGAAGAATATCCATGTTTTGCGAGAGTAGTCATCCAAAACTATTATATAGTATAGGTAGCCACAAAGGGATGTCACCGACATGGGTCCACATAGATAAGAATGTATAAGTTGTGCAATGTCACTCGTCCTACTCCTGTTAGAATGGAATGGTCGTTTTGACTTCTTTCCACTAGCACATCCTAGATGTTCCATCATGATTTGTTTGAACCTTAGGCATTCCCTAAACCATATTCCTCACCTTAGGAAAGACATCATAGTGAATGCTAGTGAATATTTGGTGCCACAATTCACATTGACTATTACTATCATGAAACAATGATCAGACTGGTCTTTCATTAAATCTATATAGGACTTCGATTCTCGATCCCAAAGTGAAGGCATCCCTCAAGATATATTCCATAAGATAGGTAAGGACCTTTCCATTTATAAAATAAACCTTCATTCCTTTGTCCTCCAAGGCAGATATAGACAATAGATTCATTTTCAATCCTGACACATACATAACATCTTGTAGATGTATAGTTTCATAATATTCCAAGTGAAATGAAACAAAACCAAATCCCTTGACTAGATAAGTAGAATTATCCCTAAGAATGATTTCAAGTTTTTCTCCCTCTCAACCAGGTTTGATACGACTTCATGATAACTAGTGAAGTGTCTAGATTCCCTATTATCTACCAACCAACTATCAAACGAATTTGGAGGAGAGGAAATAGAAAGAGAGAAAATGAGAAAATATTTAGATTGAGTGGTAGCCTCATTATTATCACACATTGAGTTCCTTGATATCTTTTGAGGATGGTGTCCTTCTTCACGATAAGAAAGAGAATCTCTTATTCTTTTATTTTTGAAACTATTGTTATTGTAACCACGATTATTGTTGTAGTTTAATCTTGGAGAACTTATTTTTTCTAGATAATCTCGGGCATAGTGACCATGCTTGTGGCAGTTGTAGCATTAAAATTTTGTTATATCCCTTCTAAATATCATATTAGATTACTTGGATGCTGGAGTCGACTTCCTTGAATTATATGGAACTCCTCTTCCTTTCTTCTTGTTAGCTTAAGAAACAAATTCAGAGGGTTCTCCTTCTTCATGATTTTGAATTACCCCTCTAGAAATAATCCTAGTCACTTCTTGAGTACACTTTCCAACGAGCTCATCAAATGAAGGAAACATTTTATTGTTTCTTATGGTAGTAATGAATGTATCCAAAATCAAAGGAAAACCTACAATTGCAGTGAGTACTATCTCTCTATCATATGTAACTTCTCCAGCGGATAACAATTGATCCTTGAGTTGGGATATTCTCATGAAGTATAACTACACAATTTCTCCCTTGCTCATATTAATGTACCGGAGTTGATTCTTCAAAGAAATACTTTGGATAAAGTTGTTGACTTCATACATTCCAACCATATTATCATATATTTCCTTAGACTTCTTCAACTTTTCAATATAAGCAATAAAATGATCTCTCAAAGAATCAATAACAATTTTCTTTGATTTGACCTCACATTTCTTGTACTTGGACTTGATAGTAGTGGAAGCATTTTCAAGAGGCTCATGTCCTTTCCGTCCACATATTACTAAGACATCATTCTCATCCAAAGTCACATCCAACTTGGTTCTCCAAACAATATAGTTAGATGAGTCATTCAACCGATCCTCAATCTTTAAGTAAGAGGTAGACATATTGACCAAGTCAAATAAGCTTCTTCAGAGTCAGATTTATTAAAATGTGATTGCTCTTGTCTCTTTCAACTTGTCTTCACCTCAAATTTGACACCATGTTAATTTTATAGTGTTCTATGCTGTAAAAATTAGTTAATTAATTTAATCTTTCAATCGCAATCGCTTTTTCCAATAATTTCAATCTTCTAATGAAAATAAGCAATTTGTGGATAGAATAGTAAACCAAATGCACAATAGAAGACATCATAGAAAAATAGAGACACATGAGTTTTGTCAAAAGACTAGGGAAAAACCCCACAAGGGGGAAAACCCTTTCCAAATTATTCTTCTATTATATTGTAATCAAGTTTTCAGTAGAGAGATACATAATCAAAGTACATTAGAAATGAGTCAAAGGGTCAAACCTTTGACCAACCAAGTCAACTATCCAATATCTAAACCAATATGAGAAATATAGTCAAATCTAGTCAAAAGTCAAATTTTCAAATTTTGGTAAAAGTCAACAACAGTTAACACAACCATAACTATACTTGGTTAACGGTCAAATTAGCTCCCAAATAGTTTGGTCAACTATTAAAAATATGGAGCCTCCTTCCTTCAATAAAACCTAGTCAAATCAACCCTCAGAATTTGTCTTCAAATCTGGTCAAAATAAAAATTTGACCTACGGGAACCCTAGCTCAGAATTTCGGTTAATGCTAGTCAAAATGGTCTGAAAAATTCCATTCAAGATCCCAATCAACTCAACCTTCCGAACATATCCAAAATTAGGTCAAAATAATTCAAAAGCTCCAAAGTTGATGCTGGTCAAAACAATCCGAAATAGAAAGTCAATGTTGGTCAAAACAGAAGTTCCTCTCTCCTTCGCATATGTGAACTTAGACCTGCAATTTTAGAGCTAATAGAATCAATCAAGAGAAGATATGAATGTGTGATGATTCCTCCAAGTGATGTGACATGTGGTTGATGAATTCAAATTTCCTTTCCCAAGCCGACTTGTAATTTTTGTGATGATGTGGTTCCATGTCAAAAATAATATTTTTCCTTGAGAAAAATAAATTCTTCTAAGGTATAATAGGATCTCCAGAGGGTGAGGAGGGGTTCCCAAAGGAGGTAATTTCTCCGTAAGTTTCAAAATTTCAACAAGGAGATCCAAAGAGTCATGCATCATGATGAGGATTTTATTCAAGCCAATTACAATGTTATGCTATCATTGTTTTGGAAAGTTACAAAGCTTGAGTGAGTTTTCACCACTCAAATTGCTAATATCCGAAGCAAAGTGCATGCTAGGTATGTGTTATATTATTTTCACAATTTCTTCCACGCGTGACACATATGAACCAAGCGTGGTGGGGGGTGAGGGGGGAGGAGGTTGGAGCAACATCTTGAAAAAAAAATTGGGTATTTTTTGGGTGCATGGTGTTTTTGTATATATAATCAAAGGAACTATAGCTAGGGGTGGTAGCCCCCTACATGGGGTTTGGGTAAATTCCTCGATTTTTCTTTGGGTGATTTTTTCATCTGTGGTTTCGAGCGCATGGTGGTTTTTCCCATGGTTTTGTCGATCCAGTCAAAGGAAATATGGCTATATTCAAATATAGAGTTAATGGATTGGGTGAATGCTTCAACATGTATATACTGTATTGTAACATTGAAAGGAATATAATGAAAAATCAATCTCGTTTTCCTGGTTTTGGGTTCCAAGAGGGAAATATTCAGTTTCTGTGATCGCCATTGTATCTTTTCTGTTTTTTTTAAAGAATTTGTTTACAGGTATTATTAGTATAGGGTTAAAACCTATAGTATAATATTCTTCAAAACCTTACATACACCTAGCGTATGGACTCTTTATCAATGTCATCCAATAATATAGAAACAAAGAAACTAGACTATGCTAAAGGAGGAAGATACAATCCACTAGTTGAGAGGCCCTATAGAAATCAAATGGAAAAATTTCCCTCAGTTTGATGGGGGGTAAGAAGATGATGGTAGTGCTCCTACTTGCCATTAAAGTAATGTACTTCCAAGTTATATGTATCTTAAGAGACTATGTGAAACAAGCCACATGTAGGCCAACCTGGAACATCTACCTTGTGGTATGTTGGAAGCATTTTGATGTATATTGTCTTATTTTGTTGAAGGAAAAATAAATTAACTCTATGTAACTTGTTGCGTGCTTTGGCCATGACCCTTTTGTATTAATACAAATTTTGTTTTGGTAAAAAAATAAAGAAAATACATTTTATATGTTAATTGGAATCAATTAAGATATATTTTTTTGTATCTCTACTTTTCTCTTTGATTTTAGTCCTAACGGTTAGCTTATGTGGTCATGAGCTAGACATGAGACCTCTTTTATCTCCCCCAAAGTTGGGAAAGTCAAGGTCAATTATTTATACCATTTAATTTCCATGGATAATGGGACAGTAACTTGGAGATTTTTCCAAGAGGATTTCCTTGGGAAAAGTAAGGTCTCTTTAAACTCAAAGTGGTTGGACCATTCAACTTCTATGATGTCTGAATAACGATTCAATTAGAGGACTTCTAAGTATCACTTCTATTGTAGTTTTCCTCTTCGTCTTCACTACTGACATTTTGCAATAGAAAGTTAATTTAAAAGGAAAATTTAAGTAGATTAAATCTTAAATATAAACTTGTACAAAAAGTTTCTTAGAAAGTTTCTACATTTATATATGAAACAAATCTTTGAACAAATAATATATATATATATATATATAATCTCAATTGCATAGTTCGATGTTCTTGAAAGTTGTAAATGGTTTTGGCCATGTATCCGCTTGTTTTAATATAAATGTTATATATATATATATATATATATATATATATATATATATATATATATATATATATATATATATATATATATATATATATATATATTAAAACAACTGGATACATGGAAAAAACCATTTACATGTTTCAAAGACATCGAAGGCTTGTAAATTTGAGATTGAGAACGGAGGCTCAATCCAAACCCTCAAGCAAGTTCCCCATGACACAAAAATTTTAGTCCCTTTCCAAATTTTGTTTACAAAAAACCCAATATCCAGACACATTTATATTCTATTTTTCACTAATTTAATTTTGATATAGTCTCACTTGTTTTTGTTGGTGATTTTTTTCTTTTTTCCCCAACTTGAAGCCAACTCACATTTTCTAGAAATTCCAATGGAACATTCTACGACAGTAAGTGCATGATAATATTCTTCAAATTTTCCTCATCCACTTGATCTACCCAAGAAGTTTCCTATTCAACATTATTCCTTATGGTTCCTACTGGAGGAGATCCGTCTTCCCTAAGGGATTGCTGATTTTCCACTAACGTTGCATCCAGGGAATCCTTAATGATGACCAAAAGATCCACATTTTCTTGGAATTTATTGCTTAGATTTTGTTACTGCAGATGCAATTTCTTTGGTCACATCCGCTTCCTTCTTGTATTCTGGTTCTTTCTTGTCCTGAAGCTATTCCTCTTTGTATACCATATAGTGATCACCTTGTGCACCATCCCACCATTAGGGCCTTCAGGGTTTTTTTTTCTTCTGATCTTTAATAATCTAAGAACATTTAGGGAAAATTTTAATTACATGCCCCATTTCATAGCATTCTCTACACCGAAATGAAATATATCATAGTCAATATTTTGGACACAAACATAGTTTGGAGCCATCAAATTAATCTTCGTGATTAAACCCTTGTCAAAGTCCATCTCCACACAAATGTGCGCATAAGTATTATTGAATTATCTTTAAGTTTCATAAAAAGGCCATAAAACTATCCTAGTTATTCCCAATGGAGGAAAGTGATGTAAGATTCCAAAACTATAAGGGAAGGTTCAAAAGCCTTACCCAAACTGGGGTTGTAGAGATTGAATCCATTACCGGATCAAAAGTGGGAGTCCATGGCTGTATGAAGAGACCAAAACTACCCCAAAACCTCAACTCAACTTCACAGATAGCCTTATTTCCCTTTATATTATCAAAAACCACAATAAAAAACCCTGATCCATAGGGTAAATGTTCAGTTAGTCAATCAAAAGGAGCTTCCAAGTCTCAGAGATCCATTTCTGTAGATCAACCAATACACGTTAAACCTGAAAACCAAGCCATTCTCTGAAAAATATTTTTCACATTCGAAATATTCTTGATCCATTAGAAAATTAACTAAAGGAATTTTTTGAACCACCAAAAAACCAAAACCAAATTTTAGCATAGAGATGTATGAAACCGAAGAAGAGCTAGCTTGACTAGTAGACATACTTGCAAAAGAAACCATATTTTTCGTCAGATCACAAATATTCACCATTAAACGAGATTTGCAAAAAATATAAGAAAAAAAAGCAAAAATTGGGTGGCTAGGGTGAAAACATAGCCACCGTGAGGGATTCCATAACTCCTTCCATTCTTTAATTTTAATAATTATTATAATATCGTAATCTTTATTACCTATGCAGTTTGATTATATGTGTACATTTTACCTATATAATTTAACATATAAATACATTTTACCTATATAATTTGATTAGGTGATAAAAACACAAAACTCTATATTTTTATAATATAAATTTACTTATTATTATGAAAAAGTAGTTCAAAAATGTAAATCATTGTACAATTCTACAATATTAAGTTAGTTTCACAATAAGAACTTTATTGTAATTTTTTTTGGTTGAATCTTACTTGCATGGCTTATAAATTTATGGCTCTGTAGTTGTAATATAGAATTTAAGAAAATTCAGAAAGGGTAATTATGCCGATAGGCATTCTTATGGTGAGGTTTTCTCACCGACACTGTACAGATTCGTCGTCTGCCATTGTACAAATTCATATGACATCATGCGGGTCAAATTATTCTCCTTAGGTTTGGCATGTTAAGAGATATTGAGGTTGAATTTGCCCATTAATTTTGATTTTCCAATTAATTTTTATGACCAGGTTTTGGTGCTTTTTGCTCACAGCCCAAGTCTTGTATGACCAGGCTTTGTTCCTTTTTGCTCACAAACCTTTTTGTTCACAACCCAGACCTTTATCCATGCCATGAATAAAACCCCATGAATAGAAATAAACTATAGGTAGCCTAGGCCTTTAGCCATGTCGTGAATATAACTATAGGTAACTCTTAATAGGGTTTGCACTTGTTCAAGGGTTTTACCCTATTAATTTTTTTCCCAGAATTTTCCATGGATACTATATCACAGTTATACAGGGAAACCTTGGCATGGCCTCAACACCTTTGTTCACACTCATTTGTGGAAATTGTGATTAACCTGACCCTTTTTTCATTTTTCACTTGCAGGTCGGACGTCTCTTGCACTCTCTGGTCTTCTTATGTGGATTGGTGTAACAGAACTGGGCTAAAAGTTCATATAATAAAATCTAATAAAGGACAAAATAAGACTGCGGTTAAGGGACACTTATTCCAAGCTGAAAGTTGGGAAAAGATATCCTAGTGAGAATCACTGGATGTGTTTATGGCTAAGGGAAAATTGGTAAAGGCAATGACTTAGGCATTAAAAACAAAAAAATGTATTTTGACACATTTATTTATGAAAATAAAGGAAATTAGGAGAAAATGAAGGTGAAGGTCACATGTTACATGTGATGAGGAAATTGAAGGAAAATAATGGAAAATGAAGAAAATAGAGGTCTGCCTCATTAATAAAAAGGATTCTGAGGATCAATGGGTAACCTTTTTATCAGTTCACTTTTGGATATATCTCTCTATTCTCTCTCTTTCTCTCTCTCTCTCTCTCTCTCTCTCTCACTCTTCGACACTTAGAGTCTTCTTGGAACATTTCAACATTGGACCAAGAAAGGGAAAATAAAGCAAATGAAGAACAAGGAAAGGAAAGTAAATATCAATCAAGGAAGGGCATGATCAAGCAACTTCAACATGAATACTTGCAGGTAACAGACTGCATGTATGATTTCCTAGATATTTTTGACATGCATGGTATGTGCATGTTGGTATTTTGTTCTTTTGCTGTCGGCAATGTGGTTTTTTCCGGGTTTTGCCATTGGTTTTCAGCCTTGAATTTTTACAAATAGCCATGGTGTGATGGGATTGTTCCCGATTTTGATTTTTGGAATTTCCATATGGTTTCAAAATCTAGGGCGGAGGTGGTCTCAGGTTCATTCCCATAGGCCTAAGAATACCTTGACCAGTTTTGGGGGATATATGGTAAAGCCTGAGGGTGGTGTCTTGGTAAGGGCCTAGTGATCTGGTGTGGATTGTGGTAAGGCCTAAAGACAAGGAAATGGAAAATTCCTCAAGGATAGTGATGAGATCTGAAGGAATTGCAAGATTGGTTTGGTTTTGTGATCTCGGTGTTGGTTTATGTGAGATCACAGTATGGTGAGGGCGGAGATGGTTTAACCTCTGGATTCCCTTAGTTGTTTTTGGATTGGTTTATCCATGAGATCCCATATTCATGCTTGGAATATGGCATGGGGGTGAATAACTAAAAGAAATATTTGGTTCAACCATGTATATGGTCTGGTGGTATGTGGAAGTCTCGAAATTGGTTGGCTCTTGAGTCTTGCCTATGCTTAATGAAAGCTATGTTCTCTTTCTTTTGTACCTATTAATATGTGCCTTCAATGGCTGTTATATTATAGTTATTTATGTAGTTATATGCTGGTTATAAGCATGGTTATGTGATTGGTTCTAGTCACGGTCCATTCATGTTTTTACTTGTAATTGAAATAATAATGGATGCAAGATCTAATTAATGTTAAGACAACTAAAGAGAGAGGGTGGTGATCCTTCTTGATAAGTCTGATATGAATTTTCAGTCCCTTATGCTCAGTCTTATATTCATGACCTGTAGATTGAATTGTTGCAAAGTGTTGATAGAATGTTAGTCCCGGTTGGGGATGGTCACGCCTAGTCATGGTGTCAATTTTTGGTTTACAAGCGTTGTCCTTATGTAATTTACGATTTCTGAAAGTTACAGGGATTTATAGGTAGAGGTGTAGCCCCAACCCTGGAATCTAGCCTTAAAATATGTAGTCGCTGGCACAACACTGAGTAATTTAGTCCACAGTCGCACTAATGTAGGAATATGCATGTGACTGGGAGGCTCCATTTGCACTGATGCCTTGGAAAGGGAGCGATTGGGGGTAAAAATAAGGGAAAACTTAGGTTGGCTCAGGGGATGGACAACTGGAGGGGTTGGGTTACTCCTAGAGGGTCCAGTGGCACTCGAGGGAAGTCAGTAAGGTTTTTTTATCGACTCCATTTCCTTAAGGTCACCTGGGAGATTAAGTTTGGTCACAACTGCCACTCATCTCATGTTTTCCCTAGGTAATCCGGTGAAAGTGGGTAGATGCGAGGGGCGATGGTCGTTATAAGTGGTATCAGAGCATGGTTTTTCTCTCTTTGGGAAAAGTTTGATGTTTTCAAAATTATTGTTGTCATGCATGGGATCAGGGTATTGTTGGGAAAAAATACTGAGAGGGGGGGGGGGTTGAATCAATATTTAGGGATGAACAAATTTTCTTTTCTTTCTCTTAAAACCATATTTTACAGTATTGCATCCAACATGTATGTCCATATATCTTATTATGTCTTTACTTAGAGCATTGCATCAGATAAGCATTAAGCATGAACAGAAATAACAGAACAAACCATCAAACATAAACAACACATATAAACACCAGGATTTAAGGTGGAAACCCAATTCGGGAGAAAACCACCGCTGCTGTAATCTCAGTCTTCAATATTTATTATAGAGAAAACTTCTTACAATATATGCTGGTGAAAACTTATACCAGCACGCAGGCACCCACCTGCAGAAGGCTACAAGCTTCTCTCGTTTACCAGCCTCTCCTGGAAGGGAGCTACTACCCCCCGCTCTCGTTTACCAGCTATCACTGGAAGGGAGCTACAACCCCCTCTCTAAAGGCTTCGACCCTCAGCACCACTACAGACCACGTTTCATCAATTTTCATACTGGATCCACCAGTTTCCACTCGACATACCTTGCTGGCCACTAGATTTATTCATTCAGTACACTAGAGTTCGCCCATACAGATATTCCTTCGAGAACTTTATTCATTCACCACTCTTACGTATGCACATGTTCTTCATGATTTCGTCATCGATTAAACCAGAATTAATCATCATCCTAACATCAATTTTCACGTGCACCATAGATTCCGAACATCATCATCTCAACATCATCTATCCTACTTCCCGCGCTTTCGCTTCTACCTGTACATTCAAAAACATCATATCTCTGCCACCATTAATTTATTCAATGGATACACTGAATGCCTCGAGAGCCCCTCATATATTCAACCAAGTAGTTCCACGACTGCAAATATCAAACTAAGCCAGTTCTTCATTACAAGAAGGTCTTATCCTGGAATTCGAATCCTACCACCATGATTCCTCAAGAGGGTTTCACTTTTAAATCCATACGGAGAGACTCATACTATACATAATTACAAAGAAAAACCGCAAGGTATTCCCACACATATTTTAATCTTCAGGTGCTACTCCTTTGTTATCTCCTTTGCCTCTATTTTCTCTGATGTCTCTGCTGCCTTTCCAGATCTCCAATCAACTAACCCTTCTAAAACTGCCTTAGCTTCATATTTCATTTGCTCTTTTCTTTGATGCTGTTTCAAGCGCTCCTCTTTTGGCATTGATGGAGATACATCATTCTTACATCTTTAACACATACGTTGCTTATCATAGGAAACCTATCAAGTAGGATTCCATCAAGGACAACTTCATCAAGTAGGTTTCCATCAAGGACAAAACATTGCATCATATAGCCAACAATCTCATTTCATCAAGTAGGTTGCCATCAAGGACAACATATGCCAACAATCTCCCCCTTTGGACTTGATGGCAACCATGATGGTGTTTGATCACCACAACATATAGATACATTGATTATAACCATTATTCAAACACCATGATACTCTCCCCTTTTGACATCAAGGGCAAAGGGCGGTTTTTCTTTTCTTGTAGAAAGAAGAGCTCTGTAGATCTGATGTGCACTGAAGTTACCAAGCTCCCCCTGAGTTCATGCTGAATATTCAAACATAATATTCAATGAAGTACATGACTCTATGACCTTTCCTATCACCAAGGACTCAAACTTAAATCAATGATCCAACCAAGTGAATTTACATATGTGACACAAATACCCAACCAAGTGGGTTTACACATTTGATCAAGTCCTTACATGACTGAATATTACAATTTACATCATAGGTCTCAACATGAAATTTTCATCACATTATAACTTATACAATCAAGACCAAAGAATCTCAAGCATGAGATCAGACCACAACAAATAATTAGAATGCCAACAATGCATCCTTTTCATAAGACCAAAGCTCCCCCTTAGCGTGTGCATTCAGAGATGCCCAACAACACCTCACAACCAATTTAATCTTCTGTATTTAAGTAGACCTGATCCTCTGCATGGCAGAGACTACTCCTAGTTTTTGTCTGAGATATTCGAACGCTTCCCTGGGTAGAGTTTTGGTAAATATATCAGCAACTTGTTCTTTGGAGGAAACATACTCCAATTTCACCTTTTGTTCAAGCACTTGTTCACGTAAGAAGTGATATTTTATGGGAATGTGCTTGGTCTTGGAATGCATAACAGGATTCTTTGAGATACTGATGGAACTTGTATTATCACACATAATGGAGATAGGAGGTGAAAATTTGATTTGAAAGTCTTGTAGGGTTTTCATCATCCAGAGAAGTTGAGTGCAACATGATGCTGCAGCCACATATTCTGCTTCTGCTATAGATAAAGTAATGGAGATTTGCTTCTTGCTGAACCAAGATACTAACTGGGGCCCCATATAGAATGCACCACCATTAGTGCTTTTCCGATCATCAACACTTCCAACCCAATCTGCATCAGTGTATGCATGAAGAGTAAGATCAGCATTCTTTGGATACCATAGTCCAAAATCTTGAGTTCCTTGTAGATATTTGAATATTCTTTTCACAGCTTTAAGGTGAGACTCTTTTGGATTGGCTTGAAATCGTCCAACAATCCCAATTTCATGCATAATGTCTGGTCTTGTCCCAGTGAGATAAAGTAGACTTCCTATCATAGATCTGTATTCTGGTTGATTCACCGTGGGGGAATCATCACTAGAACTGAGATTACATCCGGTTATCATTGGTGTACTTACAGGTTTGCAATCTTCCATGCCATACTTCTTCAGGATTTGCTTAAGCTATTTTTCTTGTGATAAGAAAATGCCATCTATTACTTGTTGCACTTGCAATCCAAGAAAGAATGTTAGTTCCCCAAGTAAAGAAATTTCAAATTCTTGCTGCATATCAGAAGCAAATTTCTGACTCATAGACTCTTCATTACTTCCAAAAATGATATCATCAACATATACAACCACAATAAATAGTTTGTCATTTTCAGTTTTTGTGTATAAGTTGCTATCAACAGACCCTTTTGAAAATCCTTGTTGATGAAGATATTTGTCAAGACGATAGTACCATGCCCTTGGAGCTTGTTTGAGACCATATAGAGCCTTTTTAAGTCTACAAACAAGTTTTTCACCATTTCCCAAAATTAATCCTTCTGGTTGTTCTATATAAACTTCTTCTTCTAGATCACCATTGAGAAAAGCAGATTTAACATCCATTTGATAAAATTTGATTTGTTGGAAGCTTGAAAAAGCAAGAAAAATTCTTATGGCTTCAAGTCTGGCTACAGGAGCAAAAGTTTCTTCAAAGTCTATACCTTCTTGTTGAGCATACCCCTTGCAAACAAGTCTAGCTTTATTTCTTATAACATCCCCATTCTCATTTAACTTGTTTTTGCATATCCATTTAGTTCCAATGACATTTTTGTCATGAGGTCTTGGTACTAATTCCCAAGTGTGATTCTTTTCAATTTGATCAAGCTCTTCATTCATGGCTTGAATCCAAAATTCATCTTTGCTAGCTTGACTAACACTGTGAGGTTCAATAGTGGACAGAAATGCCATATTGCTAGAAGATCCCACAAGAGTCCTTCTTGTTTGTACACCCGATCCCTTTTCTCCCAAAATTTGAGATTCTGGATGATTCTTTTGAACATATCTGGATGGAGCCTTTTCAGACAAATCATCTTTGGGTTCTTCACTGGGTTCACTGTTTTTATCATTACTATTTGATGTAGAAGGATATGTGTCATCATCATCTTCATCTGTTGTTTGCTTTTCTTCTTTTGGAGCTGCAGGAGACTCATCAATAACAACATCAATACATTCAACAATATTCCGAAGTCTTTTATTGTAACATTTATATGCCCTACTCCTAAAGGAGTAACCAAGAAATATTCCTTCATATGCTCTGGGTTCAAATTTGCCAAGTTTTTCATCATTATTCTTGATAAAGCATTTGCTCCCAAAAATTCTAAAATGCTTTATAGTGGGAGGATTACCATACCAGAGTTCATATGGAGTTTTATCACTATTTACATGAACATGTGCCTTGTTGAGAATGTTTACTGCTGTATGTGCTGCTTCTCCCAAAAATGTGTCAGGTGTTTCGGAATCATTGAGCATTGCTCTAGCCATTTGTTGAACTGTTCTATTCATTCTTTCTACAACACCATTTTGTTGTGGAGTGCCAGCTATAGAAAACTGTCTTTTTATGCCATGTTGTTCACAAAATTCAAGGAATTCATCTGATGTATATTCTCCTCCTCGATCAGATCTAAGACACCTGATTTTTAGATCTAATTCATTTTCAACCAGTGCTTTGAAGATCTGAAATTTCTCAAATGCTTCATCTTTGTGTTTAATCAACCCAATCCAACACATTCTAGAGAAATCATCAATGAATAATATATAGTATTCTTCACCACGTGGTGACTTTTTCCTCATAGGTCCACATATGTCAGTATGAATGAGTTCAAGAGGCTTACTTGATGATCCTTCCTTGGCATTAAATTGTACTCTGGTTTGCTTACCGAATTGGCAAGATTTTCATATGATATTTTCAAGTAGAGTAATATTGGGAAGATCACAAACAACTTTCAGTTTGCTTGATTTGTTGATTTGAGAGAAGCTCAGATGCCCCAACCTTCTATGCCATAGCCAATTTTCTGAAGATTTACTCAAATAACATTGTTCTTTGTAGTTCTTTAATACATACAGGTTGCTTGGAGTTCTTTTTCCTTTTATAATTGTTTTACCTGTATCAAGATCACGTACCACACATTCTTTTGAACTAAAGACAATTTCAGTTCCTTGATCACACATTTGACTTACACTTAACAAGTTATGCTTTAATCCATCCACATACATGACTTCATTAGCTTTCACCTTTTCTTTTAGAAAAACAGACCCTTTTCCCTTAATGACTGCAAGAGTATCATTTCCAAATGTAACATTCTTTTCCTTTTCTAGAGCACTATATGCAAGAAGTTTGGTTTTATCACCTGTCATGTGTCTTGAGCATCCACTATCAATGTACCATTGGTTTTCTTCATCTTCTGCAAACAACGCTATGCCACAATTTTCAACCTGTAATTCCTTATTTTTCCATACTTTGGAGCTTGAAGGAACATGTTCTTTTGGCTGAACTTTGCTCCTACATTCAGATTCTTCATGGCCAAAGTTATTGCAATAAGCACATTCAAATTCATTTTGAAGAGGAGAAAAGTTGTTATAGGTATTCTTCTTTGTTTCAATATCAATCCTTTTATTTCTTGCTTCTCTTGTCATGATAGTTTTATATGCTACACATTGAACAACTTTATGACCAAAATTGTGACATGAGAAATATTGTCCATTGAAGAAGAAATTTCTGCGATCATAAAATCTTCTACATGAATTTACCTGTTGATTGGTGTTTCTTTGAAAGACATTCCTGCTAGTGTTCTTTGAATTGAGATGATCATGCTTTACCTGTAAATATTCTTTATTCCCTTGCCGAGTGGCAACATGTTGTAAACCGGCTGTAACTGCTTTTAGATAATTTGGTGCTGAAGCCTGAGAAGATTCTCCAATATATCCAAGACCTGTCTTTATAAGAGGAGAACGTTGTACCTTGATAATCTCATCTAAGGTTTCAGATCCTTTAGAAAATCTAAGATTCAAAGTCTTTACTTTCTCAAGTTCTTTTCTTAAACTTACTACTTCACACTCTAATTTCTCATTGTGTTTCTCCTTTTCTTCAAGCTGATTTTTCAGAGTTTCTATGGTTATTTTACTCTCTTCTAAGCAAATTTTGAGTTTATTGTTTTCATCAAGAAAATCACTGTCTTCTAGAGCATCCACAAAAGTATCATTTTCTTCTCTAGATTATTTTTCAAATGCCATGAGAAGTCTGAGATCTTTTTCACATTCTTCCTCACTATCAGATAACCCATCACTGTCTTCATGAGTATAGTAATTGTTTCTAGTGCTAAAACGATTCTTATTCCTTCTTGCTACTTCCTTCCCCTTTTTATGTGTTTCTTTATAAGGACACTTAGCAGCATAATGAACAACTCTTCCACAATCAAAACATTTGAAAGGAAGCTTACCTCTGAACCGTCCTGTGCCAAGTTGAAGTTTCTTTACAAATTTTATCTCATCTTCTTCTGAGATATATCCCGATCCTTCTGTTTTTTGTACTTTCTTCCCTTTTGTAGAAGTTATAAATACTACTTCTTTGACTTCAGATGGTCCTCCTCTTCTCATTTCATATGCAGTTAGTATGCCATGAAGTTGCACCACAGTAATATTTTGAAGATCCTGCTTTTCTTCAAGAGCAGAAACTTTTGACTCAAATTTTGTCGTTAGTGATCTTAAGACTTTCTCAACCAAAGTAGATTCGGTTATTTTTTCTCCCAGATTTCTCATACGATTTACAATATCATCAAGACATAAAAATAAATTGGAAATGCTCTCCTCATTATCCATTTTTAGATTCTCATATTGAATTCTGAGAGTTTGGAGTTTAGCACTTTTTACCTTTGCATCACCTTCATAACATAGAATGATTTTGTCCCATATTTCCTTTGCTGTATTCAGCTGCATGAATTTGACAAATTCTTATTCAGTTAGACTTCCCAATAGAGCATTGAATGCCTTTGCATTTGTTTCATAATTATTTCTTTTCGTTGGATCTATTGGTACTGCAGCTGGATATTGATATCCTCCTTCAACAATTGCCCATACCTCTGCTCCCAGAGACTGAAGATAGGATCTCATCCTTGTTTTACAGAAGATTAAATTGTTTCGGTTAAAGAGCGGAGGCCTGATAGATGCTGTTCCATCTTGATTGATCATCTTGCTTGATCTTCCTTCTAGCGGCTAAGATTTTTCAGAAGGACCTGCTCTGATACCAATTGTTGGGAAAAAATACTGAGAGGGGGGGGGGGGTGAATCAGTATTTAGGGCTGAACAATTTTTCTTTTCTTTCTCTTAAAACCATATGTTACAGTACTGCATCCAACATGTATGTCCAGATATCTTATTATGTCTTTACTTAGAGCATTGCATCAGATAAGCATTAAGCATGAACAGAAATAACAGAACAACCATCAAACATAAACAACACATATGAACACCAGGATTTAAGGTGGAAACCCAATTCGGGAGAAAACCACCGCTGCTGTAATCTCAGTCTTCAATATTTATTATAGAGAAAACTTCTTACAATATATGCTAGTGCAGACTTATACCAGCACGTAGGCACCCACCTGCAGAAGGCTACAACCTTCTCTCGTTTACCAGCCTCTCCTGGAAGGGAGCTACTACCCCCTGCTCTCGTTTACGAGCCTCTCCTGGAAGGGAGCTACAACCCCCTGCTCTCGTTTACCAGCTATCACTGGAAGGGAGCTACAACCCCCTCTCTGAAGGCTTTGACCCTCGCACCACTACAGACCACGTTCATCAATTTTCATACTGGATCCACCAGTTTCCACTCGAATTACCTTGTTGGCCACCAGATTTATTCATTCAGTACACTAGAGTTCGCCCATACAGATATTCCTTCGAGAACTTTATTCATTCACCACCCTTACGTATGCACATGTTCTTCATGATTTCGTTAGTCGATTAAACCAGGAATTAATCATCATCTAATCATCATATTCACAGGTGCACCATAAATTCAGATATATCAGGGTTTATTCATACATATATCTCTAAAAGAGATTCGTTTATTATCAGCCCTTTTGCATGCACACCGTTCTTCATGATTCTCATCACCTTATATAGTTTTCACTTTTAATAAAACCTTGGGTCAAAAACCATTCAATTGCTAATGGTATTCCAGGACGGTATTTTCATTTACCACCCTTATGTACCTCTTTGATTTCTTTTTAATTTATTTATCAATATGAAGAAATTGATAAATAAATAAATTTATAACTTTGAACAGAACTTTAGGATTAAAGTTAACCCTTCGCATTTTAACGCTTTCAAACAATATGGTAAATCTTTGACCCCGGGCCCACAAATATAGTCAATAGCCAATCATATATGCGCATGGTACCATAGGTAAACTTCGCGCAAGTCCAATGTCTGATCAACGTTCGATAGTAAGCTTCCAGATCAACGACATATATGCATATTGCTCAACCTCCGATGCCGAACGTTAACGTGCGATGGCCCGTCGTACTTAGGTTATTCTTTGTGCACCTTCCTCATATGACCATCGTCTGATGGCTTCCCTCCAGATCAACGGCGCACAACAATATCGCTGGGCGTCCTGGGTCGAACTATAACGCGCGATGGCCCATCGTACATTGGTTAACCTTTGCGTATCTTTATCAAATGACCACCGGTCAATGGCTCCTTCCCAGATCAACGGCTTGTATCGATATCGCTGGGCATCCTGGGTCGAATGATAACGCGCGATGGCGCACAGTGAAAAGCATTTTTGTAAAATCGTACAGGGACGCGTGTCACCCGTTCTATGGAATCGCTCCCCACCTCTTGAATACCGCTTGCCCGTCGAAAGCGGTGCGATGAAAACCATAAACCGCCTTCACTGTTCCTCCTTCGTGGTTCTGCCTTTTGCTCAAGGTTCCGTTCATGATTCCGAAGGGTTAGTCTGGGTTTGCGCTATAACTCTGGTCTATATTTGGCAGGATTTCCAATAATCAACGAACAAATGTAGCTCTCTTCCGACAGGATTTCCTTACAATCATTAACTTGAGACAATTCAATGTCATTCTTCAATTCTGCTATGATATATATAACATATCAACCTTCCATTTCAGAGTTCTATCCTGTCACAATTCCGCTTCTACCTGTACATTCAAAAACATCATATCTCTGCCACCATTAAGTTCTTCAATGGATGCACTGAATGCCCGAGATCCCCTCATATATTCAACCAAGTAGTTCCATGACTGAAAATATCAAACTAAGCTAGTTCTTCATTACAAGAAGGTCTCATCTTGGAATTCAAATCCTACCACCATGATTCCTCAACAGGGTTTCACTTTTAGCTCCATACTCAGAGACTCATACTATACATAATTACAGAGAACAGCCGCAAGGTATTCCCACACAGATTTTAATCTTCAGGTGCTACTCCTTTGTTATCTCCTTTGCCTCTGTTTTCTCTGATGTCTTTGCTGCCTTTCCAGATCTCCAATCAACTAACCCTTCTAAAACTGCCTCAGCTTCATATTTCATTTGCTCTTTTCTTTGTTGCTGTTTCAAGTGCTCCTCTTTTGGCATTGATGGAGATACATCATTCTTACATCTTTAACACATAGGTTGCTTATCATAGGCAACTTATCAAGTAGGATTCCATCAAGGACAACTTCATCAAGTAGGTTTCCATCAAGGACAACACATTGCATCATATAGCCAACAATCTCATTTCATCAAGTAGGTTTCCATCAAGGACAACATATGCCAACAGTTATACTATTGGAATGGTCATGCATGATGTTATATGTCAATATATTGATTATATGGATATATTTATGATTATAGATGTACATGTTAATGTGGATTGATCTCGCAAATGAGATAAGCCTCCCTTGAACAATAATAAGTTATGGATTTTATTTTGGTATCTATTTGTTTTTTCTGACATGATATACTTGCAGGAGGAAGTGAAATCAAAGATGATGAGAAAAATGGCAGACTATAGTTCTTGTGACTCTCCCTATAGATAAGTTGGACAAAAATTAAATGAGTATTTTCCTGGTGCTGCAGATACATTGAGAAGCTTGAGGGAAGAGATCATAAGTTGTAAGGAAGATAATGACAGGTTGGTTGAGGATTAAGAAAGACTTGCAAGGGCTCAGGAAAATCATATAGAGGTTAATGCAGTGATTCTTCAGAGCTTATCAGAGTTTCAAAAATAGGGACTGTTGGGCATGACCCAAATTGGTCCCCTTTCTATCAAAATACTCTGCAACTTGAGGAGAGGAGTGTGTGGAACCACGAACTTAGTTCTACCACGTGGTGTTTAGGAGCTTCGGGGTGGGTCGAAGCCCCTCATTTTATAAAAGGTAAAGGGTTTTAGTCTATTATTTTGTCCACCCATGGTATGTGGACCATGGTTTTGTATGTGTGTAGAGATATATAAAGTGATGTAAAGGCCTTGTCGAAGTATAA
This sequence comes from Pinus albicaulis, assembly GCA_034641835.2. Lineage (NCBI taxonomy): Eukaryota > Viridiplantae > Streptophyta > Pinopsida > Pinales > Pinaceae > Pinus > Pinus albicaulis. Next base: position 972,914,496 of record CM076569.1, read on the forward strand.
ATCCACGTAATAGTTGATGAGCACAAGCACTTGATCTATCTATTTAGTATGTTTTGGGTTTTAGGAAGGCTCATCAGCTGCGTGTGCAGAGGCCTTGAAGAGTCTGCAACTGTGTGCACGCGCTGAAGAAGTGGATGTACTGAAGAGAATTATCATAATAAAGAAGAAGAGTTTTGAAGTTATCTCTATGTTTATGCATTGTATTTGCTAATATCTACACTGTGAAGTTTTTTCTATTCTTTATGTTGTGTTTTAATCATAAAGGCGTAGTGTGCACAAGTATTTATTGATGAATGAAGTATAGACTATTAAAGTGGATAGATGCACCCATGCAGTTAAGATAAGAATAAGGAAGAATATTAGCAGTAGATCCACACTCCATTGTCCCTATGGATGCATAAACCTAGTTCTGACATCCCCCAATATTTCCTTGGGTGAGACTGTGATCTGCGCAGTAGATCTTTGCCAAAAGGGCTGGTAATAGAGGGTTTTGTTGGTGCGCAGCTAAATCCGAACCTGGGTCAGGCCCAAACATAGCCAACAAATGGTTCCATTGCCGAGAGTAGGATATGTGGATGTGGCATTCATCAAAGAAGGAAATGCAAGACTGGGTAGATCTGAAAGAGAGAGAGTTCAAAGTTCAAGGAAACATAAATCCACGACTATTGATTCAAGATTGGTTGCAAAGGTATCTTTTCACAAAACAACATGATATTTTCTTCGTGACATTTGCAAATGAATTTCATGAATGGTTATTTAGGCTGACTGAGAACAAGACTTGTTTTAAGAACGATGAGCCTACTGCGTGGAACCCTGAATTATTACAATGAATTAAGGAGATCAATAACAACATATCAAGAGATGTTGATTTATGGATCAACAATATTTTGGGAGGTTTTATTATTGAGTTCATGATAGACATGTCTATATCTTATAACGAATATGAATGAAGATTTTTCAAGCGTCCGCAAGGTAAGTATCTGAATTCTTTGAAGTTGTGGATTAAAATTATTTTATGTGAAAAAGGTGTACTATAGATGCAATCAGATTTATGTTTGTAAGAAGTAAGTCTGGAGCTACGCGAAGTGGAAAGAGATACAGGGTAGATCACGAAAAAATTCATTGAGAGTGAATACATCCCCTTGTTATAATCTGAAAGAAAAGAAGAAAGCAGTAACCCTGCAACCCCTAGAGGTGCACCGTAGTTAGGAGTTGAGAATAATCAAGGCACCTTTGGGAATCCCCATCCTGCTACTCCCCTTACCCCCCATCCCCATCCCCATACTTTCTCTCCACCTCTGCCTCCACCTCCCCCACACCTAGGAAACATGGTCAATGGTATCAAGCTACCTATCTTTAGAGGAATCAGATCAGAGGATCCTGAAAAATTTTGGGTTGTATCTAAAGTAATATGGAAAGAAAGATAGATTACTAACGAATATATAAATAAGGTGCAAATTGTCACCATGCTGCAGGAAAGAGCACTGACATGGTACAAAAATTATTCTACAACAAATCAATCTACTTCACTAGATGATGCGAAGAAAGAACCGACTGCATAATTTAAGAAGCCAAAATCGAAATCACAGTGTATTACTGAATGAAAGGAGATCAAGAAGCTAGAAAAGGAATCTGTTTGGGAGTTGGATCAAAGGTTTAAAATGTTAATGGGACAAGTGAGCTTTAACATTTTTGAAGAACAACATAAGGAGTGGTTTATAGCTACGCTATTACCACATATCAGGCTACCTTTAACACAACAGAAGATATCAACACACGCTGAAGCTCTGGAAATTGCAATGAAGTTGGAAGCTTCTCGGGTCACAGATACACATGTAGGAGTACAACAGATCCATAGCCAACCAGAAAGTTTTCATTTGGAGCTGGAAGATCTAAATAAATGTAAGGAAGTCAGGCAAGATATTTGATCAGAAGTATGGTGTATAAATCTTAAGTAAAAAGGCCATTATAAGGTAAAATTCCCTGTGTTCAAAGAGCACCTGTCTAGCGGAGCACCAAATCCATTGAATCCAATATCGAGCGTATGGTGTGACATATGTAAAATTGCATGTCAACATTGCTCGGAGGAGTGCTATTTTTTACAGAAGTATGTACGAACTCCGAAGAAAATGTTTTGTAACTGCTGTAGATTAGTGGGGCATGATGAGAAGAACTATCGTAGTTATGATTTAATGATAGAACAAACTAAAGGAGCTTATAGAATGCAAGCTGAGGGACGTGCACATGAGGATAAAGTTCAACATGCTATTTGAGGAGGATTCCAAGGATGAGGACGAGGATGAGGAGGAGCCACTGTCAAGGACGTGGCCAACTTATATGTTACAACCACAAAGAGGCAAGACATTTTGTACGAGACTATCCAAATCCTACCTCCACCTGTAAATACTGTAAATATTTTGATCATGTGATAGAGTAATGTCTGATCCTAGTGGAGAATATGCAAGAGAAAAGAAACCAACAACCAACACAAAATCTGCAGATGATGATCGCTGAATCAACGAAAGATGACCCGTGCATCAACATAGTAACAAGAAGTGGTGCAGTGACAGGAAATGATAAAGCCGAAGGTAAGAGGCTAATGGAAGACACATGGGTTAGGAAGACTGCATAAAGACGCCCTGGGTTCAGTATCCAGGCGGAAAAATAAGCATTCTTGGAGGCGAAGCAAGTTTCATGGATCCAGGAGCTTCAACATCTAATGTGCAGTGGCTGCAGAAGTTGATAGCAAAGAAGGACAACGATGAAGTGATTACTCAGCTGAAAGAATTTGATCCAACCATATTAATATCATTCTTGAAAACCTGCATGAATTTTTTGAGAGATCAGAAGGCTGTTCAAGGAATCCAGGAGTTGATAAACTCTTGTGCCAGTAAAGAAGAACCGTGCAACGGGAAACGCGCAGTAAAAAAGGTTCATCGACATAAGAATAGAACTGGAAGGGAGATGAGAATAACTGCATAGGTCAGGGAATATGATATGGATTAGGTAATCCTAGATTTGGGATGAGATGCTAATGTGTTTCTTAAGAAAATTTGGGAGAGAATGGGAAAACCAAAGTTGCAATGATCACCGATCCAGTTGAGGATGGCCAACTAGTAGAAGATCATCCCTAGGGGAAGGCTATCTGGCATTGTAGTAGATATTGAAGGAGTGCGCACTGTTGCATATTTCTAAGTAATTGAAATTGTAGATGATAGAAATCCATATTTGGTGCTGCTTGGATTGGATTGGGATTTCAATATTGACGCAATAATCAATTTGAAGAGGAGATAAATAGAGTTCTAAAATGGCGATCTGAGGGTCATTTTTCCTTTAGACCCATCTAAGGAGTGCGATATACAAATATTGTATATGATGAGTACTGCAACACAGATATTGACAATATTTACAAGATAAAAATGGAGGAGGAAGATTCGATTAATCAAACTGCAGATGGAATACTAAGTTGGGAACATGATAGTTCCTGTACTTCAGATTCTGAGGAAGGGCTGGAAAATTGGCAGAATAGGCTACAAGAATTATCCACCAGACAATGTAGCAGAATCACAAGATCACTTGGCTACATAACTTCAGAGGTATGTGATCTACCTTATTATGATAGGATAGGTGATGTAATTTTTTTTCTTGATAAATTTTAAAAGGAAGTACCAGAAGAATGAAGGTTCCAAGATTTGGATGTAGCTCTGTGGTCTACACTTGCTAGATGGTGGGGTACTCATTAAGTGAATATAGGGAGTTGGAAAGAATATCACAGGCTGTGTAAGATGAGATTTATCCTAGTAAAAACCAAAATCAAAGTAAAATATGATGGCAAGGATGACCTCTGGGAGCATATGTTTCACTAGAATTTAGCTTGGGGAGAAGACCCAGAACCAGAATGGGTACATGTGTTCTTTCACACATTAGACCTGATACCTATGAATTGGCATCTTGAAACATAACTGTGACATGGAATGCCAAACTCGATTGACTTGGTTGAAGGGTTCCTGGTGACATTTAGCTTTGAAGTAATGAAGCCCTTCAAGAAGCGAGAGCATGGGTTTTTAAGGGCACAATTGTGCTAACTTGGATGCAGCTAGATTGGACCACGCAGTCGCAACACACACTGGAATGCTATAATGTGACAACATAAGAGGATGATGAGGATGCACATAATATTGATATCCCCAAATCAGAAGGACATCGCAAAGTTGCTGGACCTGCACCTGAAATATTTGACATAATGCAACCCATTAAGATGAAGAAGGTGAGTATTAGGTCCTAAGAAGAACCAAAATTTGCACTAATTGGAGATTATTGGGATGAATACAAAGTTAGGAAAGTTTCATAGCTGTTACATGAGTATCAAGAAATATTCCCCATGAAGTTTTATGAATTGAAGGGTATAATAGGAGACATAGGAGTTATGCAAATTAATCTTAAACCCAACGCAAAGCCCATAAAGCAAAGGCCCTATCAATTGTATCCGAAATACAAGGAAAAAGTGAAGGCGGAGTTAGAGAAAATGAACAAAGTAGGGATCATTGAATTGGTCGAAGATTCTGAATGGGTAAGTCCTATGGTAGTTCAAGAAAATAAGACAAAAGGAAAAATCATAATATGTGTGGACCTACGGAAGTCGAATGATGCATGCTTGCATGACCCCTTTCCAACACCGTTCACAGACTAAGTGTTGGACAATGTAGGAGGACAAGAGGCTTATTCTTTCACATATGGCTGTTCTGGTTACCATCAGATCAAAATTGCAGCAGAAGATAGACACAAGATCACCTTTGCTATAAAATGGGCTTGTTACCGCTATACAGTGATGCCTTTTGGATTGATGAATTCTCCGACCATATTTTCTTGAGTCGTAGTCGTAGATTTCAAGGCGTATATATACAAATTTCTGGAGGTTAACTTTGATGATTAGACGGACTTTGGATTATTCAAGAAGCATGTTTCAAGCTTGAGGCCGATGTTGGATACGTTCAAGGGATATCAGATCTCATTGAATTTGAATAAGTGCATATTTTGTGTACCTTTTGGTATAATAATGGGGCATGTAAGTGTTTTAGTCTATTATTTTGTCCGCCCATTGTATGTGGACCATGGTTTTGTATGTATGTATAGCTATATAAAGAGATATAAAGGCTTTGTAAAAGTAGAAATACATGTAATGGTTGATGAGCACAAGCACTTGATCTATATGTTTAGTTTGTTTTGGGTCTTAGGAAGGCTTCACAGTTGTCTGCATGGAGGCATTGAAGAGTCTGCATATTTGTGCACAAACCACCTACAACTGTGTGCACAGGTCGAAGAAGTGAATGTACTGAAGAGACTTATCATAATAAATAAGATTTTCTTAAGGCATCTCTATGTTTATGCATTGTATTTTCTAATATCTGCATTGCGAAGTTGTTTAGATGATTTATGTTATGTTTTAATAATAAAGGTGCAGTGGAGACAAGTATTGATTAATGAATGAAGTATCGACTGTTAAAGTAGATATATGCATCTGCTCGGTTCAAATAAGCATAAGGAAGAAGATTAGCAGTAGATCCACACTCCATTGTCCCTCTAGATGCAAAAACCTATTTAAGACATCCCCCAATATTGCCTTGGGTGAGACTGCGATCTGTGTAGTAGATCATTGCCGAAAGGGCCGATAATAGGGGGTTTTGTTGGTGCGCATCTAACTCTGAACCTGTTTCAAGCCTAAAAATAGTCAACAGGGATAGATGAGGATCAATCAAGATCAGGAAGAAATGACTAATAGAGCCTATGGTAGCGGGTCTTGGTCTAGACACAGGTTGGATAGAGTGGACACAGTTAGAGGTGGAAAATCATTGGACACACCTGGAAGGAGGCTTGGTATGTATGGGCATTATTCTAGCTTCTCTTCTAGGAGACATAATCATAGTCATCACCATCATCATCCTTATAGGAGGGGTAAGTACTTGCCTAAAAATTTCAAGAAATTCAAGCCGCCTACATTTGATGGAGAGATGAAGAAGTCAAAAGATGGAGAGGCATGGTTGCTTGGGATGAATAAATTATTCAAATTGTATATATATATAGAGAAAACGAAAGCCAAGATAACCAATTTCAATCTTAAAGGGAAAGCGCATATTTGGTGGGAGGATGTGAATAATGTTAAAGGTATTCGGTAGGATGACTTGACTTGGGATGAGATGGAGAGACTCTTCAAGAAGAAGTACCTGTCAGAGAGGTACTATGATTCCAGAGCGAAGGAGTTTTATGAGATGTAGATGGTTTCCATGAAAAATGATGAGCATACTAGCAGGTTCTTGGAGTTTTTGATATATGTGCCTTACCTCAAGGAGGAGAAGGCCAAGGTTCAAAGATTCATCAATGGGATTCTAGTATCATACAAAGACCGTATTGAGTTTTATGAGCCTAGATCATTGGAAGAAGCCATTCGAAAGTTGAAGCATTTTTATGAGCAGTCAAAGCGCAAAATTGATCCTAACTGTGATATGAAAGGAAATGAGAAAGCTAAAGGAATATGGCCATCAAAGCAGGGAAGACCTCAAGATGAAGGTGAGAAAGAAAATGTTGTTCCTTGCAAGAAGCTTAGTGCATTTGAGAAGGGACATGGATCACAACAGACTAGAGCTGATTATAGAGCATCGTTGTAGTGTTGGATATGTGGCAAAGATCATCGCAAGATATATTTTACGCAATATCAGGGTGGTAGACCCCATATCTATAGTGAACAAGAGGTGCAGACAGTTGGGTATGTTGGTCATAACATTCCTCAGATTTATGAAGTTGTGGAAAACAGGAAGGAAGATCACTAGGCATCTATCATTGAGATGGACAATAATCTTTGTGATCATGTTATTTATATTTTGATTGATACTGGATCTAATTATAGTTATGTTAATCTTGACTAAGTGGATAAGTGTGGCTTGAGAAAAGAAGTGCATGTAGAATCTTGGTTGCTGTAGTTGGCTACATGTACGAAGAATAGAGTTCACCATTGGGTAAGAGGTTGTGCATTTGAGTTAAATAGTATGCCTACAACAACACATTTGAATGTACTACCTTTGGAATTGTATAACATGATTTTGGATATGGATTGGATGTACCTTCATAGGACCAAAGTAGACTGTTATGAAAAGGCCATTGAGTGCTTGAATGATAATGGAGAAAAGATAATTTTGCAGGGAAAGTAGAAGCCTACATTAGTGAGGATGGTCACAATTATGCAGGGTAAGTGTAGTTGTAGGAAAGGTTGTGTGATGTTTGTAGTGCATATTTCTAATGATAAGGGTAAGGATTTTGAGGATGCAGAAATATTCCAAAGGTATCCTGTATTGCAACAATTTCAGGATGTGTTTCCAGCAGAGATTCCAGAGCTACCTACTCACAGGGAAGTGGAATTTTCTATTGATTTGGTAACAGGGGCAACACCAACATCAAAGGCACCTCACAGGACGAGTATGCAAGAGTTATTTGAGTTGAAATTGTAGCTGAAGGAGATGATTGACAAGGGATACATTAGGCCAAGTGTATCACCTTGAGGTGCACCAATGTTGTTCGAAAATAAGAAGGATGGTACTCTTAGGTTGTGCATTGGTTACAGGTAACAGGACAAAGTGACGATCAAGGATATGTATCCATTGTTATAGATTGATGACTTGTTTTATCTGTTGAACATAGAAAAAATGTTTTCTAAGATCGACTTGAGATCAGGATATCATCAAGTACACATCAAATAAGAGGACATATACAAGACCAAATTCAAGACCAAATATGGGAATTATGAGTTTGTTGTAGTTCCATTCGATTTGACTAATTACACAACTACATTTATGTGTTTGATGAATACCATGTTGCGTCCTTATTTGGACAAGTTTTTTATTTTATTCATTGATGACATCTTGGTATATTGTAAGAATGAGGAAGACCATGCCGAGCATTTAGCAGTAGTGTTGATATCTCTAAGAGATCATCAGTTATATGCTAAGCTTATTAACTGTAGTTTCTTCAAGTTAGAGGCACACTACTTGGGACATGTTGGTTCCAAGGAAGGCATAACAGTAGATCCAAAAAAGATAAGATACATCATAGAGTGGGCAACTCATAAGAATGTGCAGGAAGTCAGATCGCTTATGGGATTAGAAGGTTACTACAAGAGGTTCATCAGGAACTTCTCACGTATTGCATATCCAATTACATCTTTGCAAAGGAAAGGTAAGAAGTTTGAATGAATAGAAGAATGTGTAGCTAGTTTTGAGCAGCTGAAGCAGTTGTTGACCAATGCTCAAGTTCTTAAGATTGTAGATCCAGATAAAGAATTTGTGGTGTGAAAAAATTCTTGTAAAAGAGGACTTGGTGGAGTCCTTATGCAAGAGGGACATGTGGTATGCTATGAGTCTAGGAAATTGAATGAGTATGAACAAAAATACTCATGTATTGAGTTGGCAACTATCATACATGCATTAAAAATGTGGAGGCATGATATTATTAGCAGGAGATTTGTGTTGCTGAGTGATCACAGTGGGTTCAGATATTTTTATAACCAATCAAATATGAATGCTAGGTAAGATATATGGTTATCCACCCTTAGTAAGTTTTCAATATTGTATACATTAAGGGAAAGGAGAACAAGGTTGCAGATGATATCATCAGGAAAGTACAAGTGAATCATATACTAAGCTATGAGTTCCTATGGGACAGATTTATAGGAACAAATCTTAAAGGTAGGAAAATAGGGTGACATGTATGTGGAGCTCAGGCACAAGCTACAACAAAATACATGTATGGGTGTAAGTGAAGGTACATGTGATTAGGATTCAGACTATCGTCTCATTCCAGATGGTTTGTTTAGATTTAGGGACAAGATCTGTGTTAGATGACAGTGAGCTTAAGAAGCTTATCTTGAGGGAATTTTATGTCAAGCCATACTTGGGTCACCCAGGATATCAAAAGACATTTATGACAAGGAAGAATTTCTACTATTAGCCGAATCTGAGGAAGGAAGTGGCAGTGTTTGTGGTTAGATGTTTGGATTGTCAGCAGGTGAAGGCAGAATGTAAGCATCCAGGTGTTATAATACAACCTATTATGATTCCAGAATGGAAATGGGAGGTCATTTCCATGGATTTTATTACAGGTCTTTCAAGGACAGTGAGGCAACACATTTCTATCATGGTTGTGGTCGTCAGGTTGAGCAAGGTGGCTCACTTCATTCTAGTGCAGTCTACATATTCATTTAGTGAGGTGGCATAGGTATTCATCAGGGATATTGTGAGATTACATGGTGCTCTGAAGAATATTGTGTCGGATATGGATGATAAGTTGACTTCCAAGTTTTGGAAGGAGCCGTTTGCAAGTTTGGGGACAAAGTTGGCCTTCAGTACATCTTATCATCCATAGAAATATGGACAGACAGAGAGGGTCGATAAGATTCTGGAGGATATGCTGAGGATGTATGTCATTCACCAGCAGAGGATATGGGAGGAGTACCTTCTGTTGGTTGAGTTTTCGTACAAAAATGGTTATGAGGAGTCATTGACGATGAGTCCTTTCGAGGCACTTTATGGGAGAAGTTGTAATAATCCCATCAGTTTAAGTGATATAGTGAACATGGTACTTATTGGACTAGATATGTTGGCAGACATGGAACATGAGATGTAGGTTATAAATAAGAATCGAAAGGCAACACAGGACATGTAGAATAGTAATGCATACCAACACATGATAGATCAAAAAATTAAAAATTATCCACTTCGAGGGGGAAACCTCATTTACATTACATAAATGAACAATTCTTGGATGATTCAAATGAAAAAACCTCCTTTATATATATAGGAGTCTAATGCGTCACAATATAATTAGAGTCGACATAACAATAATAATGTAAGGGAACAACAATAACAATAGTGGGCTTTTATGGGGCACAATAATAACAATATGAGGAATACATGGGCACAACAATAGCAATAAGGGGGCTACACTAAAAATAACAATAAGGGGATACACTAGTATTATAGGGACCTAACATGCCCCTCCCCTTCAAAAAAGTGTTGTCCTTAATGCTTCAGTAATTCTGGATGCTTCTGTATAAAATTCTCATCCTCCCATGTGCAATCTTTGATGGGTAAGTTCTTCCCCTTGATGAGATACTCTGAAATTGATCGATTTTGTAACTGTCGAGTTCTTTTTTCCGTGACTGCTTCAGGTTCCAATATGATTTTTCCTTGCTTGTCGAGTTCTAGCAATATCTTTTGAATTGGTAGCTTTTCACCTATAACCTTTTTTAAGAATGAAACATGGAAAACTCGGTGCACTCAGGAAGATGCATGAAGCTCCCATTTGTATGCCATAGTACCAATATCTTGCAACACCTTGTAAGGACTATAATACTTTGGTGATAATTTATTATCCTTCTTAGCTTGCTTGAGGGACATTTGTTTGTATGGTTGTAGCCGTAAAAATACCCAGTCACCTACATTAAAACTTATTTTGTTGTGATTTTGATCTGACTGTTGTTTCATTCAATTCTGTTCCCAAGTGAGGTTATCCTTTAAGAGTTGGAGAACTTGTTGTTGATGCTCGATGTGATCTTCCATTGCTTGAACCTTATAATTTTCTCTTAAATATGATGTGATGGACGGTGGATGATATCCATAAAGTGCCATAAATGGGGTCATTTTTGCTGAAGTATGGAAGGAAGTGTTATACCACCATTCAAACAGAGGTAACCACTTGAACCATTGTGTCTGTTTATTATATACAAAGCAACGAAGATATCCTTCCAAACATTTGTTCAGTATCTCAGTTTTCCCATTAGATTGAGGATGATAAGATGAGCTATGAGCTAATCAAGTACCCATAAAAGAAAATAATTCCGTCCAAAAATTTCCAGTGAAAATGGGATCTCTTTTGCTTACAATAATATTTGGGTTTCCATGTAGATTTTGAATTGTTTCCATAAACACAATAGCAACTGTACTCGATTTAGATGGATGAGATGCACAAAAGTGTGCATACTTGGAAAGTATATCAACTACCACCATGATGACACTCTTTCCTTTGGACTTGGGTAAGCCTTTGATAAAATCCATTGAAACCTCCTCCAAACGTTGACTTGGAATGGATAAAGGTTATAACACATCTACATCTTAATTGTCTCAACTTTATTTTGTTGGAAAACCAAACATTCCACCACAAACTTTTGAATATTAGATTTAAGGCCATCCCAAAAAAATTCCTTCTTGAACCTGCAGTAAGTTTTTAAAAATCTCGAGTGGCCTCCTAAGGGAGAGGTGTGCAATTCCAAAAGAATATTTTGTTTGATTTGGGAACTCTTACAAAGATATAAGAGATATTTGTACCATAATGAATCATTTTTCATGCTAAATGTATCAGATGTACTGGGATATTGCTTCAAATTTTGAATGAGTTTCCAAACCTCTTCATCATTATTCGATTCATCCCTTGCCTTAGTTATCCACTTAGGTTGGATAATATAAATGACACAAAGCAATGCTTCCACATCCTCATCCTTTCTTGAGATTTCATCTGTAATAACATTTTAATTTCCTTTTTTGTAGATCTTTTCAAAGTCATAACCCAACATCTTTGTGACCCATTTTTTTCTCTCTTTCGAAGATAATATTTGTTCCAAAAAATATTTAAGACTATCATGATCTATTTTTACCTTGAAGTGTCTTCCCATTAGGTAAGGTCACCATTGCTTTAGTGCATGTAGTGTTTCCAACATTTCCTTCTCATAAATATGTTTGTGTAAATAATTTCCTTTGATTGGATGATTTTCAAAATCAATGGGTCTTCCTTCTTGCATTAAAACCGCACCAATTCCATATCCTGAGGCATCAAATTCCACAATAAATGTTTTTTTGAAGTCTGACGTAGTTAAGACTGGTGCTTGGAACATTTCCTCTTTAAGATGTTCAAAGGCCTTAGTTTCTTTTGGAGTCCAAGAAAATGCATATTTCTTTAGTAATTATGTTAGAGGCATCGATACTTTTCCGTAATTATTAACAAAATTGCGATAATACCCTATCAACTCGAGAAATTCTAGACGATTATTTATGGTTATGGGGATTTTCCATTCCTTAATGGATTTAATTTTGTTAGGGTCTACCTTAACACCCCCATGAGATACAATATGATGCAAATATTCCACTTCCTGTACTCCAAAGAAACATTTGGAGGTTTTTGCATATAATTGTTTCTCCTCCAATAGTTTGAGCACCCTGTCAACATGTTGAACATGATCCTTATGCCATTTAGTGTATTTTCTATAAAAACTATAAAAAATGCCTTTTACTCTTTTTTCCTCCAATTTTTGTGTTGTAACCCTTGTAGGTTATGGAAGGTTAGGAGAAACAACACTTAAATATTTATAGTTGTGAGTGGTAGACTTCATTGTTTCCATAATTTTACTTTCAACTTTTCTTTCCACCTTGAATGCCTTCTCCAATGGATCGGGTTCCCAAAGGTGAACCTCATGATGTACGTTAGCCTTTAAATTCCCTATTAAGACATCAATCCTATGCTCCTCTGGAATATTTGTTACCCTGATATTCAATTTTTGGAAGTCTTCAATGTGATCTACCATTGAACCCTTTTTTTTGAGATTGACCAATTGTCTAAAGAATTTGTTGCTCTTTGTATCCTCATAACATGCTATCATTTCCTCCATAAAAATTAACCAAGTGACAAGTGTTTTACATGGAAAAAACCAATGCTACCATACAAACTGATTGGGTTCTAAATATATAGTTGCAATGCATACCTTTTGTGAGTGTTGCACATCACGAAGATCAAAATATTTCTCAATTTGTAGTATCCATGTTATTGTATCCATACCATCAAACTTCCTCACATCAATTTTTGGAATTTCGTGGTTCTTTAAACAAAAAATGGAGTTTCTAAAATCATAATTCATATTCCTTTTGTCCTCTGTTGGCCCTCGTTTTTAATTTCTTTTTGTTTAGAAAATACACCTTATTTTTCCATATTATCCATCTATTTACCATCATATCCACCTTATATTGACCCATAGATGCATATACAGGTATTTAAGTTATGTTTTTCAATTATTAGATGTTTTTGTAAAAATTGGAATTTAAGTGCATTTTTGGACAACGATATAAATTCCAGTAATAGAATTATGATTGGAATATGTGCAGGACACTTGGGCTCAAGATGGATACATTTATAGAAGGCTCGGGAATTGAGAATAAGAGTACAACTATTATCACAGTCAGATCAAGCTTTAATATGCCTGGTAAAAGGAAGTCAAACAAGACCAGTCTTTATGGAGGATCCCTAGAAACTAGGTCAAAACTCTTATTTTGTGGGATTTTCTAGATTATGATGGAATTGGTAGATGAATTTGACTTGATATGATAGGATAAGGATATTTATGATTACTTGAACTATTTTAGATGAGTTTGTTAGAGACTCTATCTATTTAATCCTCAAACTTTGAAGGCTTTGATATGGAACTTGTATGACTTATTATTATTATTTCCGAGACTTGGAGACATAATTGAAGATCTGTTATATCATATTTTGATGCTATTACATTATGGTTGATTGATTAAAGTCTTAAGTAGCTGAATTTACCTTCATTTTGTGAGGCAAGGGTGGAGGCCCTGCACTTCTTAGTTTATTTCGTAGCTGCAATTTCTAAATTAGTTTGCTTAGGTTTAATTTGTTTATGATGATTATTTTCAAGTATTGATGAACCTAATGATCATTATTAACCTGCATATGAAAGGACAAACAAGTGTTTAAAGTTAAGCACTCTTTCTATCTAATCAAGATTTTAAGTTAGAATTCATCTTTACATGTCTTTACATGCTTTGATTGTTGATGGATCTTAATCTTGTTTCTATTCCGCATTCAAAGAGACAAACCAATATTTAAAGTTAAATACTTCTTCTATCTGATTAAGAGATTAAATCTAAGATTCATCTTTCCTGCTTTTTCTGAATTCTTGTTTTAACAATAACATTGCTGATAAATGAACATATGATGAAGGACAATCAGGACCTCTTCAGTGAAGAGCCTCTTCAATTATTTCATGTATCTTAATCTATTGTTTAGTTAATTAGTTTGATTTATAATTCACATGGTAATCTTGTTAAGAGAAGGACAAACAAACCTCTTAAGTTAGGAGATTCTTCTGCATCTAATTACACATCTGAATTTATAAATTATTTAAGTTAGATTTATATTTGTAATATGCATTTCCCTAATCATCAATAAACCATTTTCTGAATTGATCGCAACTAAAACCCATATACTTTGGGGATGCTTCTAAGTTCCAATAACCCGTATTGATAATAAATACTTATGTTATTTTACAATAGTAAATTGACCCAACATTTTGGTGTCGTTGCCGGGGAAGCATATTTCAAAACGGTCAAAATAGGAAAACAAAAATATTAAAAGACAAAAATAATATAAAATCATCAAAAACAACAAAAACATATTTTTTCTTTCAAGTAATGTTTTCTTATGCCTAGAGATAAAGATAAAAAAGGTAGATTTGTAAAATAACACCCCCCAACAACTCATTCATCCACAAGACTAACAACACTGGTTGCTGAAAAACCTACTATAGAAGAGCTAGAGGAAAAACAGAGATCAGGACATAGATTAACTTTATTTGAAAGACAAATATTGTTGGCCTTAGAGGTAAAGAAAAAGAAATCACCTAAAGAACCTCCTTACATTTGGAAACAAAAAGACACAAGAAAAACAACTGTTGAACAACTAGAGCAACTTGTCTTTGAAGAAATCAAAGTAGTTGAATAAATACAAAGCCAAACTTTAATTGAAACACTACAAATATTTGAACAAGAAATGGCTGAAGAAGGAGAAGGATCAACTAGATTAAACATGGCTCCTGAACAAAGATTAGAATATGAAAGACAACAAAGGGAATGGCGAAGACAAAGAGAAGAAGAAAGAAGAATTGAAGTGGAAAGAAAGGTAGAAGAAGATAGAAGAGCAGAAGCACTTCGAAGAATAGAGGAAGAAGCAAGAAGAGAAAACCAAAATCGAAGAACACAAGAAAATGAGCAAGAATTTAACAATGATCAGGAAACTACTTTTGGCTTTCCTATTTTAGATGCAAGAGCAATACTAGGAGAAGAAATAAGAATGAAAAATATTCCACCTTCTGTATTGCCTAATTTCTATGGAATGTCAGTGGAAGATCCTGATGCATTCATATTTGAGTTTGACATCTTGTGTAGAAAATATGGATATACTGATGATACACATAAGCTTCGAATTTTTCCTGCTACTTTAAAAGCTGCACCCTTGAAATGGTTCATGGGATTAGGAGAACACATGATAGCTCTTGGGAAGATATGAAGAAAATATTTCTTAAAAAGTATGAAGCTTACTGCAGGGCTAGAGACTCGAAAGAAGACATTTTCAGAATGTCCCAAAAAGAAGATGAAAGTTTGGAAGAATATTGGGAAAGATTCCTTTACAATTTACAGAAATCTAAACATCATTCTCTTAGTTCTGATACCATCCGCACTATTTTTCTAAAGGGTATTAGAGATGAGTATTTAGACATTCTTAATGTAATGGGAAAAGGAGATATTTCTAATTTACCATTTGAAGAAATTTCTGAATTATGTCAAAAATAATCTAAGGGAAAAGACAAGAGCGGGAAAAGAGATATTTCATCAAAAGCTTCCAAATCTACAGCAAGTGCAGTAACAAGAGCAGAGATAGGAAGCCTGTTAGAAAATTTCAAGACAGATCTCTTGAGCACTTTGGGTACACAAGTAGATGTTTTGAAAGCTAATAAAAATAAATAAGAGCAAGATAAAATCTTAGCAGTTTTCTGTCCAAAGTGTAGACAAAAACATCCACTCAGGGAATGTCCTTTGCAAGGTACACAAGTACGTGGACTATGCATAGAAAATCATGCAACATAAAAATGTCCTAAATTAAAAGAATTTCAAGGAGAAGAAGTGCAAGGAGTAGATTCTCTCTACTATATGGCACCAAGGAGACCTTGGCAGCCAAGAATGGCTCAATAGTTCCCTCAACAAAATCCCCAAAATTTTCAATATCCTCAAAACACATGGAATACACCAATGCCATGGCAGGCTTGGCCACCACAACAATATCAAAACCAACCTGAACAAGGTTGGAGGGGATATGGTTATGGAAATCAACCACCACAAAAAATGTATCCCCAACAGTATTAATATCAATAGCCATACCCTCCACAACCATTTCCTCAATATCAACAATTCAAAAAAAAACAACAAATGCCATATACATCTCAAAACCCACCAATGCTAACTCAACCTCAACAACTTCAACTGCCTACTAATCAACCACCTCCTAGACCAACACAATTACCATCTCAGCCAGTATCTAATCCAAGTAACAAGGTAGATAGACTAGCATATCACGTGGAAGAGACAACATATTATCCTACTTATTCAATTCTTCCTGTGCAAGATGTCCACCTAAGGTCTGGGAAGGTGTTACAGAAATATTCTCCTCCAATAATTGAAGAAAAAATAGAATAAGGAGAACAAAGTGAACAATCTCAAACATAAAAAAAAATTTAGAAGGGTAAATCTATTATGACACAGACTCCACCATATCTAGAGAGATTGATACAACATAATATTCCAATATCTCTCCCTGAATTTAGTATTTTGGATGAATTGAAAAACACATATGTTAAAATTCCTTTATTGCAGGAAATTAAAGACATTCCGATATATGCAAAAACAATAAAGGAATTATGCATTACAAAAACTGGCAGAAGAAAGAAGGATCCACCAACAATTCAGGTAATTGGAAGTTTGGCTAGTCTCATGTATAAAAACATAACCATTGAAAAGTATGTTGATCCAGGAATTCCTATGGTTACTTTTTCGATTAAAAAATTTTCAATGACAAATACTTTAATAGACTTGGGAGCAGCTATCAATGTTATGACAACAAAGACTATGAAACATTTGAATCTAAATAATATTAGACCTGCTACTATAGTCTTAGAACTTGTAGACATTTATAAGGTTGTTCCAGAAGGTATATTAGAAGATATCATTGTCTCACTGGATTCATGGGATTATCCTGTAGAATTCTTGATTTTGAAGCCAAAAAAAAACTTGGGAGGGCATCCCTTAATTTTAGGCCTACCATGGTTAGCTACTGCAGATGCTTACATTGGATGCAGGTCAGGAAGCATGATTATTTCACACGGAGATGAAAGAAAGCATGTTATATTATATCCTCCTGCTCAATATCCTTATTTATTATCATGTATTGATGAAAAAGAACCACAAAAGATTCAATCTATTCTTAGTATTAATCAAGTTTAAAATTTTAGAGAGGAAGAAGAAAATGAGTACTTATTAGATCTATTCATCTCAGAACCAAACCTTTTAGAGCAACTTAGGATAACTCAATATGGAGCTGCTAGTTATCTTTTGAATGAATGTTTTCAAGAAAATTGCACAATACAGTCATTACAAAATACATTTGAAAGTATTTTTCCTGTAAATTCAATTACCAATTCAAATAGCAAAATCATTGAAATCAGTCCTGAGAGACATTTGAATATCGGTAACAACTTACAATCATCACAAGAGGAAAAGCTAATAACATTATTACAAAAATATTCAAAAGATTTTGTCTGGGATTATAAAGACATGCTAGGAATTCATCCAAAAACATGCATCCATCACATTTACACTAATAATGAAGTAAAAACTGTAAGGCAACCACAAGGACGTATGAACCCCATGATGAAGGAAATAGTGAAAGAAGAATTACAGAAACTATTACAAGTTGGATTTATCTATCCTATTTTAGACAGTTAATATTGGATTTCACCCTTAGTTGTAGTACCTAATAAAAATGGGAAATGGAGAATTTGTGTGGATTACAGAGAACTCAACAAAGCTACATTAAAATATCAGTTTCCTTTACCATTTATCGATCAAGTGTTAGATTCATTATCTGGAAATAAGTTCTTTTCATTTCTAGATGGATTTAGTGGATATAATCAGATAAAGAAAGCATTAGAAGATCAAGACAAGACAACATTCACATGTCCATGGGGAACATATGCATACAATGTATTACCCTTTGGTTTGTGTAATGCACTTGCTACCTTTCAGAGAGCATATCTTGCAATCTTTGTTGATTTGATTCATGAGTGTGTAGAGGTTTACATAGATGACTTCACCGTGTATGGTACAACATATGATGATTGTTTACAAAATCTTGAAAAAGTGTTAAAAATATGCATTGAGACAAAGCTATCGCTCTCTAATGAAAAATGTTTTATGATGTTAACTGAGGGGATAGTGTTGGGACACCATATCTCTTTTTCAGGGAAGTGGATCCAACAAAAAATCAGGTCATTGTGAATTTAACACCACCCACAACACAAAAAGAAGTTAGAAGTTTCTTGGGTTATGCAGGCTACTATAGAAGATTTATTGAAAATTCAGTAAAATAGCTTTTCCATTATTCAAGTTACTTGCGAAAGATGTGGAATTCCAATGGACGGATAACTGTCAAAATGCATTTGAAAAATTAAAACAAAATTTTTCAATTGCACCTATTCTTCAAGGACCTAATTGGTCTTTTCCATTTCACATTTCAATAGTTGCATCCGATACAACTATTGGAGCATCACTTGGACAAAAAGAGAATCAATTCAATTATGATATATATTTCATCAGTAAAAATTGAACACTAGTAGAGTTGAATTACACTGTTACGGAAAAAGAAATGTTAGCTGTCGTACATGCAGTAAATAAATTTTGACATCATATAACAGGTTATCACATTTATATTCACACAGATCATTCTGCTATAAAATATTTAATGAACAAATGAATAAAAAATGGAAGAATAACTAGGTGGCTGTTATTAATGCAAGAGTTTAATATTAATGTACAAGATCGCCCAGGAAAATTTAACCAAGTTGTAGTCTTTTTGTCAAGATTAAATTCACTTGGTGATCCATATCCAGTATCAGAAAATTTCCCAGATGAAGAATCCTACCATCTCACTACACAAACAAACAAAAACAAAGAATAATTAGAGAAAGTGCTAGGTATAGCTGGGTCAATGGAGATCTATTTTATACTAGTGCTGATTTAATGATTAGAAAATGTGTAAGAGAAGATGAAATAATTGAGATTTTAAAAGCTTGTCATGATGAACCATGTGGTGGTCATTTTGCAAATAAAAGGAAAACATACAAAGTGCTGAAACTTGGCTACTATTGGCCATCCATCTTCAAATACACCAGAACTTATGTCAAAAGATGTGACAACTGCCAAAGAGTTGGTAGACCAGTGGTATCAGATGAAATGCCATTAAAGCCACAAGTACTTATTGAACCATTGGAACAATGGGCTTTAGATTTCGTGGGACCAATCAAGCCTCCATCCAATGGAAATAAATACATCCTTGTATGTACAGATTATGTAACTAAATGGGTGGAGGCCAAGGTAGTAGCATGGGCAACAGAAGAAATTGCTGTGTCTTTTCTGTTTGAAGAGATATTTGTAAGATATGGAGTTCCGAGACAAATAATAACTGACCAAGGTACACAATTCACATCAAAACTTGTTCAAGATCTTACGGAGAAATATAATATCAAACACAGAAAATCAACTTCGTATCATCCTCAAGCCAATGGAAAAGTGGAATCAATAAACAAAGTCCTAGAGAACATTATGACGAAGACTGTAAAAATAAACAGAAAGGACTGGTCATAAAAGTTGAGAGATGCATTATGGGTATATAGAATAACTTGGAAAAACACTACTGGGTTTAGTCCATATCAGTTAGTGTATGGAAAATAAGTTCTATTACCCAATGAGTATAAAATACATACATACAAGCTAGCAACAGAATTAGGGATGGAATTGTCTCAAGCACAAGAATAGAGGATTATGCAGTTAAATAAACTGGATGAGATACAACAACAAGCAGTTGAAAATACATCTCTTGTCCAAGTACAAATGATCAAATGGCTTGATCGATTCATAAATAATAAAGTGTTTCAGAAAGGAGACTGGCACTCTTGTTCGACTCCAAGTTCAAAGATTTCAAAGCAAAATTTACGACTCATTGGATTGGAGCATATGAGATTGAAGAAATCTTTGAAAATGGAGCTGTCAAGATAAAAAAAATTGCTGAAGTGTCTGTTTCGTTTGTCGTCAATGGACATAGGCTTAAAATCTATAATAAGCCTATAAATAAAGAAGATTTTCTGAGAAAAATTTCGATGGATTTAGATCTGGAATCAATGGGGTAGCATAGAAATATGCCTTCCATAATTCCAACAGAAGAAGAATAAAAAAAAAGAAAAAAAAAAAGAAAAAAAAAGAGAGTTTGGTTGTGAAAATCCAGGAAACTGGCACAATACAAACTTGAATTCATATCGGAAAACCAACTTTTTTGGCCAATATGAATTCTCTTTTTGTTTTTATCTTACATTACTTAAGATTTTTGCAGATATACACTCCAAGACATTGCAGACTTGAGGACAAGTCAACACATCAGCTTAGGGGAAGGTGTGATAAAAAAAACTATGAAAATAGTTTTTAGCAGCTGAATTGAAGACAAAATATGAACTACGATCATAAAGGGACTTGGTATATCATTCGACATTTACAAAAGGGACCTGAATTGTTGTTGAGAACAATTATTCAGGAAGGGACTTGAATCATTACAACATAAGACATTTTCTAATATGGAACATCATTGTACATTACACCAGAAGGGACCTGAAAATTTAACATGTCAGAAGGGACCTGAGTTATATCAACTGTATCATATGGGACCTGAAAATGTCAAAGTTTAACCTGCAGAAGGGACCTGAACAATAATTATTCTATATAAAATCAAATTCAAGAAGAAATAAAGTCTTTACAAAGTCTATAAGAATTGTTGTAATAATAAGCACAATGTTGATCATCATCAACGTAAAAAAGGGAGTACAAGTACAGTGAGTAAAAAAATCGCTCTTAAAATTTCATTTTTTTCTTTCTTTCAAAATACTCTAGAATTGTTAAAACTAATTTGATACTAGTTATGCATGTTTACCTACATTTCATTTACATCACCAACATTTCCTACATTTCATTTACATTTCCTACACTTTCATCTACATTTTATCATTTATGATTTTTAACCCTATTCATATTCATACCACTATCCTAACTAGCCCTATTTTATCCACATTTATATCCATACCACTATTCAAAACATTACATAACCTATTCAGATCATACTCTATGTACTTTCCTAAACGAAGAGAACTATAAACAAAAGGTCAATATTGAACCTATGGAAGACTTTTGGAAGACCTACAAAACAATAAACAAAAGGTTAATGTTATCATAAACATTTAATTTTAAAAATTTGACTATTTTATTAGTCAATTTTTAAAAATTAAATAACAAAAGCAAAAACCAAAGTTCAAAAGATATATAGCGTAACTATTTAAGACATGATATAGCGCAATTATTTTTGAATATCAAAACAAAACGATCGTAATCATATAAGAAGATGAACTAAGGTAATGGAGCAAATGTAATGCAAACAAATAAATACAATTACTAACCTAAGGAATGATGCGGAGATAAACTAAGTGCATGACTATGATGGTATACAGTATGCTATGATGATATTGAAATGCATGCAATGGAGAAATGAAAGGAGATATCATACGATGACAAAGAATAATGGCGCACATATGCATGGAGATAATGCGAGTTATGGAGGCATTCAACATGATGATGCATGGAGGTAATGCAGATAATGGAAATGAACATAGTCATTAACAAAAAACATGAAGAAGCTGCATAACGAAGGACGAATGTACACCAACACGAAAATCAAAGAAAATATGTGCATGAGTTGGTCAAATGAGTTGATGAACGGTTAGAATGTTTTCAAACGTGTTTACATAGCACTGTGTAAAAAATTTGAAACCATTTCCACCACTGCCAAGACCATTTCTGCCATTACAGAGATTAGAAACGATTATTGCCAAGCTATTAACATTGCGTTTTCACTATCATTGCCATCTAAGAGGCTCAGTGAGAGAAAGGAGCATGCAGTCAAAGCACGTCCTCATATCTACAACCCTGTGAAAAAAAAATGCAGAGAGAAGACTGGGAGGAAGCTGAGATGAAAAGAAGAGATAAAACACAGAAGAAAGAGGCAGAGAATATAGTGAAGAGGAGAAACAAAGTGATAAGGATTTAACTGGAGCTTTCAAAGCTACGAATATGGAGAACTTGTTGATTAGCCGAGCTATCAGGAAGTGGAATTATGTGGAAGTGAAGGTAAGAAGTTAATGAAGATTTGATTGTTTAAAAAATGGTGAATAGATTTCGGGATTGTGTAAACAAACTCTGAGTTATAAAAGGGAGTGAGTCTAGTTCGATTTGCAAGCCTGTCATTATGTTGTGTTTTGTTTTGACACCATTCAAAAACATGTTGACACCTTTCAAAACTACTCTTCCATCAGTCAAAACAATGAAATATTTTGTTGAGTGAGTTAATAAATGAATATTTTAATGGGATTGCTATAGGTTGAAAATTCAGTTAAAGTGAAATAAGATCACGAAGATCAGAGAAGAATATCACGAGGGATATTGCCCATGATAGGTAAGCTCAACACATCCTCACATACAATTTTTCATTTCGAAATAAATGGAAACAAAGAGTGCATAATTTCAATTCGAATTGCATAGTGAGGTTTGTTTTTAGCACACTGAGTTTAAAGATTTGAAACAGAGTTTGTGAAGAAAAATGGAAGACAGTTAGACCTGTTTTTATTTTTATTTTTTATGATAGATGACAGAGTATGAGGAATGTTGAAGAGAAACAATGATTCTATCATGAATTTTTTATGAGATAGCTGAAGTTTTTCTGTTGTATACACAATGAGTCTGAATGCAATGTTTTGGAAAGAATTTTTATATGAAATTGATGAGTGAAAAACACTGTTGTATAAAAAAAAAATTCAATTTTTTTTACACAATAAAATTTCTTTTACAAAATAGAGACAGAGATTGTTTTTAAGGAGAATAGAGAATTAAATAGAGGGTAGAATATTAGAAACATAAAATTATGTTTTATTAAAACCTTTCTATCAATTATTTTGTTTATTTACAGTAAGCTCAAATTCTTCAAAAGAGAAAAAACAGAGGATTGATTGATTGATAAGGGCAGTGAAGCAAAAAAGTAAGCCTACTACCATGATTACATCTAGTGCTTAAATTTTTGTTTACAAAGATGAAGTTAATGATGATAGATGGTTATATAAAATGGTTTTCAGACCAAATGGCTTCAAGAATAGAACCTGAAGACTTCCAAATTGAACATTGGAGTAGGAAAACAATGGAAAAACTCTATTAGTCAGGGTTAATAGGTTTTCTCCAAAAGTTAAAAGGTCATAATGAGGATGTCACAAGAGAATTTGTAAATAATTTCAGAAAAAATGAAACCATGGTGGGTAGCCGACATATCCCTTTGACTCCTGAGTATATCTTTGAAGCTTTAGACTTCCCATCTTCAGGTGAATTATATCACAAGGGATTACATTTTAAAGATAAGGGCTGGACATTTTTATTAGAAAAAAATAGGAAGAGTTCTTTCGATAGATCAAAAGGGATCCCAAGGGAATGGTTCAATGAACCATGGGTAGAACTAGTATTGATAATTGAGAAGTTCTTCACTTGTGACAATAGATTTAGTGTAGTACACCTTTACCATGTCAGGTTACTACAACACATCAAAGGGGAGATATTGATCAATTTTCCCTATTTTTTTTACAAAAAATTAATGAAAATGATTGAAAGCATAAAATCAGAGACTAAATCCAAAGAGGGTCGAATTATTCATCAGGGACTCATCAAAATCCTTGTAGATTACCAGTTGAAAGTCAAAGGGATGGTTTGGGAAGATTTCTTGGTTGAAAATAAGTTTGCAGAACAAGTTTTTGAAAAAAAACTTAAACCCATACAATAAACAAGGAATATTGTGCATTCATCTCTTTATCCTAAAAAAAGGTCAAAGAAAGAACAGGAGACAGAAAAACAAGCATTCAGTAGAACCGAAAATAAAAGTCATGGAAACATCTCCTATAACAAAACAGGCAAATGAAATCCTTGAGAGACTGCAACAATAAGTGTATGAAAATCCTATGGATAGAGATTCATATTTTAAAAACAATGAGGTGGAAGCTACTTCAGTTTCCAAAGATTCAAAGAGGGAGGATCAAAACCTTTCCAGAGTTAGAGAGTTAACTGATAGCTTCGAGATAAGAAAAATCATTGAGAGGCACCTGAAGGAGGAAAATGAAACTTATAAAATAACTAATGAGAAATTGGTTAAGGAGAATGAGAAGATAAGTGAGGAAGTGGAAAATTTAAAAACAAAAAACAATCTTCTTTGTACACAGGCATTCAAGTGGCTTTAGGAGAAAAATTCCTGGAAAGCTAAGTATGAGAAACAGAAGGTTAAAACCTCCATCTACAAATAAGAGTAGGGAAAAGACATGGATTCTCTTTTGTACACATCAAAAAATGAGGTTTTAGGATCAGTAATGGGATCAACATCAGGGCTTCGAAGGTCAAAGAGGAAAAAGCAGGCATGATGACATGCTTGATCATCAGTTTGGGGGAGATGTTGGCCCTCGTTTTTTATCTCTTTTTGTTTAGAAAATACACCTTATTTTTCCATATTATCCATATATTTACCATCATATCCGCCTTATATTGACCCAAACATGCATATACAGGTATTTAAGTCATGTTTTTCAATTATTGTATGTTTTTGTAAAAATTGAAATTTAAGTGCATTTTTGGACAACAACAGAAATTCCCGTAATAGCGTTATGATTTGCATATGTGCAGGACACTTGGGATTGAGATAGATACATTTTTAGAATTCTTGGGAACTAAGAATAAGAGTACACCCGTTGGCACAGTCAGACCGAGCTTTAATAGGGTTGGTCAAAGGTGGTCAAACATGACCAGCCTTTATGGAGGATCCCTAGAAACTAGGTCAAAACTCTTATTTTGTGGGATTTTCTAGATTATGATGGATCTCATAGATGAATTCGACTTGATATGATAGGATAAGGATAGTTATGATTACTTGAACTATTTTAGATGAGTTTGTTAGATATTTTATCTATTTAAGCCTCATATGGAACTTGTATGACTTATTATTATTATTTCTGAGACTTGGAGACATAATTGAAGATCTATTCTATCATATTTTGATGCTGTTACATGCTGGTTGATTGATTGAAGTCTTAAGTAGTTGAATTTACCTTCAGAGTGCGAGGTAAGGGTGGAGGGACCCCACACCGAGCTAAGTGCACTTCTTAGTTTATTTCATAGCTGCAATTTCTTAATTAGTTTGCTTATGTTTAATTTGTTTATGCTGATTATTTTCAAGTATTGATGAATCTAATGATCATTCTTAACCTGCATATGAAAGGACAAACAAGTGTTTAATGTTAATCACTCTTTCTATCTAATCAAGATTTTAAGTTAGAATTCATCTTTACATGCCTTTACATGCTTTGATTGTTGATGGATCTTAATCTTGTTTCTATTATGCATACGAAGAGACAAACTAGTATTTAAAGTTAAATACTTCTTCTATATGATTAAGAGATTAAAGCTAAGATTCATCTTTCTTGATTTTTCTAAATTCCTGTTTTAACAATATCATTGCCGATAAATGAACATATGATGAAGGACAATAAGGAAATCTTCAGTGAAGAGCCTCTTCAATTATTTCATGTATCTTAATCTATTGTTTAGTCAAGTAGTTTGATTTCTAATTCACATGGTAATCTTGTTAAGAGAAGGAAAAATAAATCTCATAAGTTAGAAGATTCTTCTGCTTCTAATTACACATCTGAATTTAGAAATTATTTAAGTTAGATTTATATTTGTAATATGCATTTCCCTAATCATTAATAAACCATTTTCTGAATTGATCGCAACTGAAACCCATATACTTTGGGGATGCTTCTAAGTTCCACTAACCTAGATTGATAATAAATACTTGCATTAGTTTACAACATTAAATTGACCCAACATCCTCATCATGATTTTCATGAATTACCTTGTCACAACTGGGAAGCCTTTATTGCAACAACTTTGTCAAACCTTCCACATTTGATTTCAAACCCTCCATCTTAGATTCCATGTCATCCTTCAAAACATCAATATTAGCTTCCATTTATGCTTTTAAACCATCCATGTCATTTTTTAGTTCAACTTTGGTTGTTCTTTGTGAGAGAGAAATTTGTTGCACTTGGTTCATGATAATTTTGAGATATCATGCTACAATTATTCCCGTTCATGCGTTATAGTAGAGATTTATAAGGGCTTAATGGGTGTGGAATTCTTTTGTTTAAGAGATATTTTATATTGATATCTGTTCTTCAATATTCCTTAGGAATCAATTCAAATATTTTTTTCAAACAAAAGTTATGAAATTTAAAAACAATACACACCTTTTTCTTGATTTTGGGAGCTCAATATTGAAATGGTTGTATCTCTGTAATTTCAGATATACAAGGTATGAAATTCAGTCTTGTTGTAGCCCTCTAAATCTACATTCTAACCCCATAAGTCAGACAGAGATTGAAGTCTTCAAAAAATAGTTATGGGTTATCTTCCAACATGACCTGATTATAGACTAGATCAGTTGAGGTAACTTGTACGAAGTGCCACGTGTCACTGTTTCTACCTTCAACCCTGAAATTTCTACAGGAAAAACCAAAGTCTATATAATTTCAGATGATTTTTACAGAATTCAAATACAATTCTTGAAACGAAAGTTATGATGATTTTTCGTAGGTCACCTGTTTGAGACTAAATTTTGGAGCCTGCAAAAACCATAACTTCCACATATTATATCTCCGAAACTATAGCGAACCAAGATATGAATATTTTATATGATGTTCACCAAGATTTTGGCTCCATGTAGTTGAACTTTCAGCTTCTGAAGCCTCGCAGAAATAAAGTTATGTGAAAATTCCAAGATGTACTATTTGAAGAAGCGAAACCCTAAAATACAAAGCTCTGATACCAAATGTTAAGCAACCAACTCACAAAATAGAATAAAGATAGATAAAAGACTTAAAAATTATCCACTTCGAGGGAGAAATATCCTTTACATTATATAAATAAAAAATTCTTGGATGATTCAAACGAAAAAACCTCCTTTCCATATATAGGAGTCTAAGGGGTCACAATATAATCAGAGCTGACATAACAATAATAATGTAAGGGCACAAAAATAACAATATTGGGATTCTATGGGGCATAATAATAACAATATTTGGACTACATGGGAACAACAATAACAATAAGGAGGCTACACTAAAAATAACAATAAGGGGATACACTATTATTATAGGGACCTAATAGAAAATAATGGAAAACGAAGAAAATAGAGGCCTCATTAATAAAAAGGCTTATGAGGATCAATGGGTAACATTTTTTCTAGTTCAGTTCTAGGGCTCTCTCTCTGTTCTCTCTCTCTCACACTCTTGGACACTTAGATTCTTCATGGAGCATTTCAACATTGGACCAAGAAAGGGAAAATAAGGCAAAGGAAGAACAAGGAAAGGAAAGGAAAGGAAAGCAAATATCGAGCATGGAAGAGTAGGATCAAGCAACTTCAGCAGGAATACTTGCAAGTAACAGATTGCATGTATGATTTCCTATCTAGTTTTTACATGCATGGTATGTGCATGTTCGTGTTTAGTTATTTTTCTTTTCGTGGCATGGTTTTGCTGGGTGTTAACAATGGTTTTCAACCTTGCCTTGAATTTTTCCGAATAACCATGATGTGGTGGGATTGTTCTCGGTTTTGAGATTTGGAATTTTTAGATGGTTTCAGAATCTAGGGTGGAGGTGGTCTCAGGTTCATTCCCAAAGACCTAGGAATCCCTTGACCAGTTTTGGTGAGATATATGGTAAATCCGGAGGGTGGTGTCTCGGTAAGGGCCTAGTGATCTAGTGTGGATTGCAGTAAAGCCTAGAGACAAGGAGACAAAAAATTACTCAAGGATAGTGATGAGATCTAGAGGCATTCCATGTTTGGTTTAATTTTGTGATCTTGATGTCGGTTTTTGTAAGATCATGTTATGGTGAGGGTGGAGGTGGTTTAACCTATGGATTCCCTTAGTTGTTTTTGGATCAATTTATCCATGAAATCCCACATTGATTCTTGGAATATGGCACGAGGGTTACTAACTCAAATAAATATTTGGTTCAACCATGTCTATGGTCGGGTGGTACGTGGAAGTCCCAATATTTGTTGGCTCTTGCCTATTATTAATGAATTCTAATTTCTCTTGCTTTTGTACCTGTTAATATGTGGCTTCAATGGCTGTTATATTATAGTTATTTATGTAATTATATGCTGGTTATAAGCATGGTTATGTGACTTGTTCTAGTCATGGTCCATTTATTTTTTTTACTTGTAACTAAAAGAATAATGGATGCAAGACCTAATTAATGTTAAGATAGATAAAGAGAGAGGGTGGTGATCCTTCTTGATAAGTATCATATGAACTTTTAGTCCCTTATGCTCAGCCTTGTATTCATGACTTGTAGATTTCATTGTTGCCAAGTGTTTGAAAAAATGTCAGTCCCAGTAGGGGATGGTCAGGCCTAGTCCCCATGCCAGTTTTTGGTTTACAATAATTGTCCTTATGTAATTTATTTTTTATGAAAGTTACAGGGATTTTTGGGCAGAGGTCTAGCCCCAACCTTGGAATCTAGCCTTACAATCCGTAGTCACTATCACATCACTGAGTAATTTAATCCACAATTGCATTGATGCAATATTATGCATGCAACTAAGAGGTTCCAGTCGCACTAATGTCTTCGCAAGGGGGCGACTGGGGGTAAAACTCAGGGAAAACTTAGGTTGGATCTGGGGATGGACACCTGGAGGGGTTGGGTTACTCCCAGAGGATACTTTGGCACATGAGGGAAGTCAATAAGGTTTTTTTGTCGACTCCATTTCCTTCAGGTCACCTAGGAGGTTGTGTCTGTTCATAACTGCCACTCATCTTATGTTTAACTTGAGTAAGATGGTGAAAATGGGTAGATTTGAGGGCAGGTGGAAATTACAATTGATCTACTTATGTGGATGAAGTCAGAACACCAATCTTTGTGGATATAATAGATATTGGATCTTAGAAGTATATATAATTTTCCACAACAACTCTTTTGCATCTCTATGAAGATAGTTATCTGTATTAGGCACTAGTTTCATGAGAGGAGGTTATAGCACACCTTGTGGCATTTTCGTAGTCAAGAAATTATTTAGAAAATCATATGATATTCTTCCTATCATGCCTCAAATTGTATGTTTTGGTGTTGCATTTTAGTTTCTTCGTTGCTAATTTTTTTTAATTTGCCAATAATAGAGATTATGCTTGGTTTACGAATGTTCCCCACAAGGATCTTACAATAGAGAAGGCTGTTCAAAATTGGAACCAAGTTGAATGGACTTGTGGTGCCATACCAAACCTTGCCATGTGAAATGTTACATACCCAAGTCTGCAAAAACTAGATTTTCGTGATAAATTGATAACCATCTTTAGGGCTTGATACCTAGTTTTCCACCTAGTTTCAAAAACCTTCATGAGATTGATCTCTAATTATTTGGAACAATCCCAGAAACCATTTCCAATATGAATATCTCTCTTTTGAATCTCTCACATAATAATATCACAGGTTCAATACCAAAATTTGCTCATAATTTGAGGCTGTACTCTTTTGTGGGCAATAGTCCAACCTTATGTGGTGATCCTTTGCAAGCATGTGGAATATGTTCCATATTGTCATTTGGATTTAAAAGAACATAATTCATTTCGTAAGAACCAAAATTTTGAAATTAGTAGTAGTTGTGAACCAATGGTTCAGATAAAACAACAATAAAAAACTCTCTATATTGAGGAGTACCCTCCATGAGCTGTGAAACCATGTGAATCGCCTCAGCTACTCTAGAAAACACCATGCCTTGCCCATGACACCTGTAGCTGTAGGTGCTGAATGTTGCAGAACAATTCAGTGGAGATGCCAAGTGGGACTCATTCAAGGAAGGCCCTTGCATGAGGTCCACATGCATATTATTTTTTAAAAATTTCACTTTTTGATTTTGGCTTACACTTGCGAGTTAATTTGTATCCATAAAAAATTGATTAATATAATTTGTATACTGCATAGGTGGACTGTGTAGAAATTATATATAATATGCATGTATATATCCAGATTCTCCTGAGCTAACAATATATATCTTCTTGCTAAATACAAAATCCTTCCATTGTTAACCTTTTGCGGAAATTTAAAATCAATTGCAAACACATGAAGCAATAAAAACAATCGCACATAACATAGTTGTTTAACGGGAAATCCTGAAGCTAAAAATCCCAACTATCATATATTATGTATCATGGAGATCATGTAACAATCTCATACAAAGATTAATACATCAAGCTCTCAGTACAATCAATCATCACACAGTAATCATAAGAAATCTGCAAATCCATGCATTGATTTCTTGCCACCTGATAGCCTGCCTCCACTGTGCAATCCTTACTGAAGAAGACCTTTAAATGAATTCAAATCTACCTTTCTTTGACTGTGCAATCCTCATTGGAAACTCCAATGTGTGTGTGGTGAAATCAATGCATCACTATAGTCACAACAGATAGCCCATCTTGCCCATTCACCTATCTCTCCACTGGGTCTCCGCTGAAACTGACATGCACTGTAGTTAACTGCTGTATTTGTTCAGTTGATTAATGAGTTATTATTTGTGAATTAATTAAATAATTAATTCACTCCACTCTCACTAGTGTATCATTCAGCTAGACTAGATACAACTAGCTCAACTAAGTTTAACTCCATTAACTGAGTTAAACTGAATAACAACTCCTTGAACTACTCTTCCAACTATGTCATAAATTTTCCACTTCAGTTCTAACTGAGTCCTCCATGCATGAACCACCAGTAAACCTTAGGAATTGTGTAATTCCTTTAGCTCACTGATTTTTCAAATCTGTACATTGAAGTCAAGTGCTCCAAGAGAATAAGTTGATGTTTATTGTCAGATTATTATTAAGAGCTAATAATAATTGACGCTTCTATTTTTAGATCGACGATCTATAAATAGACTTTGCCCAATATTCTAAAAATAGAATTTCATCTATTTTTCCAACTTGACCAACCATTCACAAGTGGCATCCTGCAACTTCTAAAATATGATCACCATGTCTAAAAATAGACATAGTCTAAAAATAGACTTACATCTAAAAATATCCTTCGGGCCCACTTAGTGAAGGTGACGAATTTTCACTAAGCTCATCATATTGTTGAATCTCAAAAATTCCTCTCAACAAGATAGGGATTATCCTTCACCCTGATCTTGCCTCTATGGTATTCGAATTTTCTCCTAGTGAGCACCTTTGTCAGAATGTCTGCATCTTGATCTTCCACAGGAATGTACTGAAGAACCATGATCTTCTGCTGCACATAATCTCTGATATGATGATACCAGATATCAATATGTTTAGATCTATCATGAAACACATGATTAATCGAGAGTTCAATGCAACTCTGATTATCACAATGTATCATCGTAGGATCTAAATGTGAACCGAACAAACCGACCAGGATCTTCCTCATCTAGATAGCCTCACATGCAGCTTGAATTGCTGCCATGTATTCTACTTCCGCTGAACTGAGTGCCATGGATCTTTGTTTCCTGCTGTACCAAGAAACTGCTATAGATCCGATACTGAAAATCCCTCCTGATGTGCTCTTTCTGTCTGTTGGGCTACCTACCCAATCTGCATCCGTGAAGCCATGAAACTTCACCTCTTCCATATGTTTGTACCATAAACCATACTCAGATGTGCCCCTGAGATACCTTAGGACATGCTTTCCTGCCTTCCAAAAGAGCTTGGTAGGCTTAACCATCGCTTGTGAAAGCTGGTTCATCACATAGCATATGTCCGGTCTTGTATTAACTAAATACATGAGTGAACCCACCAATTGTCGATAAACAGTGGCATCCACTACCTCTGCCGATGTAGCATCCTCTTTCCTCCAATTTCCTGGAAGAGGAGTGTTGATAGGCTTGCAGCCTTACATGTGAAACTTCTCCAATATCTCCTGGGCATACTTGCCTTGAGGCACAAACAGTTCACCTTCCCGCTGCCATATTTCCAATCGAAGGAAATAATGAAGGAGGCCCAAATCCTTCATCTCAAACTCCTTTGCAAGATATGACTTGCATGAGTGTATCAACTGCTCATCACCCGTTAGTATTAAATAATCAACATAAAGAACACTGATTAAAAGCTTACCCTCCACCATAATTTGGTACAGGTTTGCATCCGCCTCACTCTTGGTGAAGCCAAGTCCAGTGAAATAGCTGTCAATCCGAGTGTACCAAGCACGAGGTGCTTGTTTCAACCCATACAATGCTCTTTTGAGCCTGCACACATGCGACTCACTGCTAAAGATCTCAAATCCTTTAGGTTGCTCAATGTACACTTATTCCTCAATGATCCCATTAAGGAATGCAGTCTTCACATCCATCTGATGAATGTGCCAACCCATCTACGCTGAGAGAGAAAGTATGGTCCTTATGGAAGAATACCGTGCGACAGGTGCAAAGGTTTCTTCATAATCAATCCCCTCAATCTATGAGAAACCCTGGGCAACAAATCTTGCCTTATACTTCTTGACGCTCCCATCAACATCTTTCTTTACCTTGTAGATCCATGTTGATCCTACAACTGATTTACCCACTGGCCTTGGAACAATCTCCCAAGCACTGTTTCTGAAAATGGAGTCATACTCCTCCACCATGGCATCTACCCATGTGGGCTCTTGCACTGCTTCTTTAAAAGAAGATGGCTCTGTCACGATACACTTGCTCATAAGAGCCATGTATCCAGTAAATCGGTCAGGTGACTGTCTCTATTTTCACTGTGATGTAGGGACTCCTACATTCTATGCCACATCAAGCTTCAGTCTCTCAGCTTCTGTGGTACGCTTTATACCTTGTCTGATGTTTGGTTCTGCATGAGTGGACTCCTCCACTCCATGAACTTCCTCCTATGGCCGATCCACATTTGGAGGTTCATCTTTCAGAATAGGCAATTCCTCCTTTGCATGCAAGTCTAGCTCCCTCTTAAGCATAGCTCGTGCAACACCCACAATCATTCTGTTCTTCCTCTCCGCGACCCCATTCTGCTATGGGTTATGAGGCACTATGAGTTCTCTTCGAATTCCTTCATTACTACAGAAGTCTTTGAATTCGTTCAAGATATATTCACCACCATTATCTCCGTAGAGCCTTCACTTGCTTCCCTGACTCCTTCTCCACCAATGCTTTAAACTCACAGAACTTTGAGAATGTTTCGCTCTTCTTCTACATGAAGAAGATCTAGCATCTATGAGAATAGTCATCAACAAATATAACATAATACCTGTGTTTTTCTATTGAAGCAACCGAGAAAGGTCCACACACATCTGTGTGAATTCTCGCCAGGATCACCGAAGCATGGTTCTCCTTCTCATGAAAGGTGGTCTTCACAAACTTACCCATAGTACATCCCTTGCACTGCTATGACTGCACAAGAGTACCCTTGGGAAGTTCAGTATAAATCTACTGCAAAAACTTCAAAGCGCCATGGTGAAGATGGCCCAATTTCCTATGCCATAATTCGCCCTCATCCTGGCTCACCACTTATTCTGCTTTTCCCATCATTGCAGCGCAACCACCTACCTCCAGTTTGTAGATATTATTAACTAGAATCCCTATCCTCTGGGTTTGACCTGTTTTTTTATGTCAAAGGAAATATTTTTCCTCACTGAAAACAACGTCATAACCTTTGTCTTCCAACATTGCGACCGAGACCAAGTTATTCTTCAGACTTGGAACATGCATAACATCTTTAAACAAAAATGGATTACCTGAGTCCCTCTCAAAGGTAATGGTCCCAATGTCGGTCACACTGTATCGACCATTTTCGCCCATCTCTATATGCATTTGAAGGTCCTTGTCCTCCAAGTCACTAAACAAATCCTTGTCTTCCGTCATATGGAAAGACGCACCACTATCAAGATACCACACCGATCCCATTGAGCTTGAAAACAAGCATGCAATCAAAGAGAAATCAAGTTCAAATTGTGAGGCTAAGGCCTCTCCGGCTACAGCTCCAACAACCTTCTTGTTCTTCTTCTTCTGTGGGCAGTTAGTGGCGAAATTCCCATGTTCGTGACAGTAAAAACACTTCACCTTGGACAAATCCTGCTTCTTGCCTTTAGCTTCGGATTTTGAAGGAAATTTCTTCCCCTTCCATTTCCTTGTCCTGGCAGCCAAAGTGAAATTCTCTTCTTCATCATTCTTTGATGAAGAGCCATCCCTGGTACTTCGCCTTATCTCCTCCTGCACAAGATCCAACCAAAGTCGCTCCCATCCCGGCAATTTCTCTCGTCCATTGACAGAGTCTTTGTAGCTATGCCAACTCTTCAGAAGCCCAAGGAGAGCTAAGCTCACCAAGTGTTCATCATCAATAATAATCCCCACACTTCCCAGTTCATTCCTACAGTGGACAAACTTTTTGAGATATTTTGGAATACTGTTGCCCTTCTCCATTTTTATTTTTTTGAGCTTATCTTTCAGTGCCAACTTCCTCTGGTCGCTGTTTCTTTGGAAAAAATCTGTCAAAGCCTTCCACATTGCAAATGGAGTGGATTTACCGTGAAGGCTAGACACAATATGGTCCTTCACACCTTCCAACATAATTCTTCTTGTCTTTGCTATCTTCTTTCTCCATGCGTCAAGTAAAGCAACATCGCTAGATCTCATCTTAGGAACATCGCTATCGATGAATTCCTTTAGTCCATTATCTTCCAGCACCACCTCCATCCTATCCTTCCAGGCTATGTAATTCGAGCTGCCATCAAGGGCTTATTCCAATCGCAACCCATTGAAAGACATTTCAATGTATACTCAACTGTCGCACCAAGAATTTTCTGCAGCAAATTCGAATTGTCCACCAGCACAAACTCAACAATTCTTCACAATTGCAATCTTCAAGAATTAAAACTGCTCCAATACCATGTAGAAATTATATACAAGATGCATGCATATATCTAGATTCTCTTGATCTAATAATATTTATCTTCTTTCTAAATACATAATCCTTCCACTATTAATCTTTTGCGGAAATTTAAAATCAATTGCAAACACATGAAGCAATAAAAACAATCACACATAACACAGTTGTTTAATGGGAAATCCTGAAGCTGAAAACCCCAACTATCATATATTATGTATCATGGAGATCATGTAACAATCTCATACAAATATTAGTACATCAAGCTCTCAGTACAATCAATCGTCACACACTAATCAGAAGAAATCTGCAAATCCATGCACTGATTTCTTGCCACCTGATAGCCTGCCTCCACTGCGTAATCCTTGCTGAAGAAGACCTCTGAATGAATTCGAATCTACCTTGCTTTGACTGAGAAATCCTCATTGGAAACTCCAATGTGTGTGTGGTGCAATCAATGCATCACTATAGTCACAACGGATAGTCCATCTTGCCCTTTCACCTATCTCTCCACTGGGTCTCCACTGGAACTGACATGCACTGTAGTTAACTGCTGTATTTGTTCA
This sequence comes from Pinus albicaulis, assembly GCA_034641835.2. Taxonomy (NCBI): domain Eukaryota; kingdom Viridiplantae; phylum Streptophyta; class Pinopsida; order Pinales; family Pinaceae; genus Pinus; species Pinus albicaulis. Next base: position 972,950,286 of record CM076569.1, read on the forward strand.
GTTGATTAATGAGTTATTATTTGTGAATTAATTAACTACACTCTCACTAGTGTATCATTCAGTTAGACTAGATACAACTAGCTCAACTGAGTTTAACTCCATTAACCGAGTTAAACTGAATAACCACTCCATGAACTACTCTTCCAACTCTCTCATAACTTTTCCACTTCAATTCTAACTGAGTCCTCCATGCATGAACCACCAGTAAACCCTAGGAATTGTGTAATTCCTTTAGCCCACTGATTTTCCAAATATGTACACTGAAATTAAGTGCTCCAAGAGAATAAGTTGATGTTTATTGTCAGATTATTATTAAGAGCTAATAATAATCGAAACTTCTATTTTTGGATCGACGATCTATAAATAGACTTCGCCCAATATTCTAAAAATATAATTTCATCTATTTTCCCAACTTGACCAACCATTCACAAATAGCATCCTGCAACTTTTGAAATATGATCACCATGTCTAAAAATAGACTTGCACCTAAAAATAGCCTGTAGGCCCACTTAGTGAAGGTGACTGATTTTCACTAAGCTCATCATCTTGTTGAATCTCAATAGACTGCTATTAGGGGAGCGACCTTGGGACAAATATGGGAGGTGGGATCTTGTGCGCTAGAAGGTAGTTTTCACCTTAGGTTATTTTTCTGGATATTTCTTCCAACGTTCATAATCTGTTGCTATTATCTTATTATTGTTTCAAGGTTAATTTTAAAGTCAAAAAATTAACATAAGTAAAGGTCCTTGAGTCCTTAAAGATGTTAAATGATCATTTTGAGCTAGAAATATTTATGGTTTTGACCTCTAAGTGAGGCTTGAGACATTATATTTATGTTTATCATATTTTCACTGTTCTTAGTCACAGTAGCTAAATTAAACCTAGCTTAAGTCACAATATCTTTCCAAAACCTGGGAGGCTTCAGTCCCACTCTATAAATGGAGGGTAATCTAATGGATAAAGGTATATGGAACACATATCAACTATTAAACTTCGCTAATAAGCGTAAATCTCACTCTATACGGAGACCTACTCATTTTTGCTTACACTATTGAACTTCTTGCAGCTGGGCTTGTAGGAACAATACCCAGAGAGCTAACAAGGCTATCTATATTGCAAGTTATTTATTTGACTATTAACATACTCATAGGCCCTATACCCTTAGATATTTTTAATAGTTTGAGCCATGCAATCGTGTTATTGATCCAGAACAAGCTAAATAGTAGCATACCACCTTCGTAGGCTAGATACATTCTTTCTTTTCAGCTGCCAAACATAACATTCTTCGTGTCATATTTGAGCGAGTATTATTTGGAACTTATCAAAGTTCAAAAAAAATATAAATTATAATAATTCATTTGCAAAAATATATTATCAAATTAGTTATAAGAAGGGAATCAACAATGGCATCATGTTTCATTGTTTCATACTTCAAACTTCATCGTAAATATTACATATCTCCTAAGTTCAAATCTTATATTACATAGACCCTAATTCCTTCCTTTTTAGTTTTATAACTAACCATGTTTTAAAGTTGAGTCCTGTTATCACTCTGCAAGATTCCTAAGGTTGAAGAAGGAATCCCAACAGAGGTAACCACAGACAAAGATTTTGACTTGATAGCTAGCCCTATCAAGTTGGAGAGGGCTCTCTCCAAAAGGGTCACAACTAAGAGGGCTGGAGAAATTAGGGTTTTTAGGATAGATATAATGCAGGGGTTGTTTTGAATTTGATTTGGTTGGGGAATCATTGGATGAAGGAATTAGGTCAAGGAAAGATAGGTCAGGGCAAATGAGTTAGGGTTGCAGGGATCAATGGGGAAAGTTAGGTACAATGCTAAAAACTTGAAGAGGATTATGATGGAATGGTGTTGCAGCTGAAAGAAAGCTAAGAAAATCATAGGAGCTGTATTTTTCTTAAACAGATGAAAGTGAACAAAATATGATCAGTTACCCAAAACAGAGCATGTGCAAAAATGTGTTCTGATTATCTAACTTGTAAGAGATCATAACATAGAAATGAAGTGAACATGAGCACAATAAATTCAAACATATGATACTGAAGAAAAGATAATGATAGACATTCAATACCACAATTATCCCATAAAAGTAGCCGCAACTCATCTGTATTAGCTGGCCAAACTGAGTACAAAAGTTTCCTTGATCAACTAGCGAACATCAAACTGAATCCAACCCTTCACTAGTGTGAATAAAGGAGATAAATAGACATCAAAACAAGCTTCAATCATCCTTAGGGGTCGAATCCATGAGGTGAGGATGAGATCCACTAATTACTGAACTGAAAACTGAAGTGTAGGATGGTCCAAGTGACTCACTCCTCATTACATTCAACTGATTCATCATGACTCTTTAATGAATTTAACCCTATGAAACTACTGTAGGTAATTAATCCTTGAAATAATTACATTTTACCATGATAAATTACATGAGGAGAAAGAGGATTTGCTGAAGAAAAGTCAAAACTTGAGAGAAAATTTGAAAAAATAACAAATTTGACATTTGCGCCGTCCACTATGCATTTGTGCCATCCTAATGTCATTTGCGCCCTCTGTGTTCAGGGAAATTTTTGGAGGCCTTCCCAGTGTCAAAATGAGGCCCAAGATAGCTTTTTGGAAATGCCTGCCTCTCTGATTTCCAAATATGTGTTAATTTCTAAAAATGGAGTTCATTTTCCCCCTCAAAAATCCAATCTCCCAAGACTGGTATTTGCACAGCGCCAAGGTGAAAAAGGGGCCGAAAGGTCATTTTTAGGTGGTTTTTTGGGCTTTTAACCCATAAAAAATGTAAACCAAGGCTGGAAACATGGTTTTCTGAGATGTATGAGTAATTATGAATCCAATGGTGCCTTCCTTCTCCTAAAAACGTGTGCCAATTATTTGCGTAGTGCCTACGGTGCTGCGCAAATACCCAATTTTCTGCTAATTAAATGCCTAAAAAAACACAGAGTTTTCCAGATTTTGACAAAAAGTTAAAATATGTCTCAAAAATATTGGAAAGGTTGAGGATGATGTGTCTAAGCTTGTAGGGAAGCCTCGATAAGAATATCCAACTTTTTCTCCTCCTCCTTGGTCAACTCTTCAATTTTGGCATTGGCTCTTTTGAGCTTGGCCAATGCAATTTTATCTTTTTGGGCATGGAGTTTGACCTTCCTCCTCAACAAGTCATTATCCTTATTTGACTTCTCTAGCAGCTTCTCCAAGTGTTTTTTGGCTCTATCAAGCCATGGTTCCCTTTTCTCATTGATTTGTATGGAAAGCTGCTCATTTAGGGTTAGCTGGTCAGCAAGCTCAGCTTCCCTTTGTCTCTCTAGAGCTAGAGCTCTTTTCATCCCTCTAGTTCTAAGTCTCCACCTTGTTACCTGTTCTTCTTCCTCATCAAGCAAATCATATTTCTCCAATGTGTCATCTAGCATTTCTTTGGCCTTATGAGCCTCCCTTTGAGCAGTGAAGTACTTCACCTCATCAATGACCTGTTTGTTCTTCAACTGCTCATTTTCTTTCTCAAGAAAGTGAATCACATATCTAGCCCTGTCAAGATTAGTTTGAAGTTAAATAATCTTGGCATCCTTACCTTCGATTGCTGCATTTGTGATTTTTTCCTCTTCATCTTTGTCTAGGTCAACAATCTGAAAATCTTGCTCAATTTCATGATTGTCCTCCTCATCATGAATGAGTGGCTCAATGATATTCTCTTTACCTTTATCTACCTACCGTGTTGATGTGGAAGGCATGGCCCCTTTCACTCCAAGTGAAGAAAACACATGCATATAGCCTCTCTAATAGGTTTTTGGCAATGGATCAACCTCAACCAAACTAGCCCACTTAGGCTCAATGTCATCTATCCTACTAGGTGACCCAAAATCATGATGAGATGGAGATGAAGGGTCATAATGAGATGGAGATGAAGGAGGTGAAGTGGATTGATCTAATGATGACGAGTGAATCATGGGATGAGATGATGAAGGGACATGTTGTGCATGCTAAATGGATGGATCAATGAAGATATCATTGGCTATGAAGGTGTTCCAGGCAATGTTAAGTTGATTAAGATGGTGGAGGACTATGATTTTTTTGAGGGAATGATGGAATGGGATTTTCATTTTCTGTTCATAATCCTTCTTTTGAGAAATGTATGCCATCTTCTCTGTACTCCAGAAAAGATAATACAATATGTTAAGCATCCTTACCCTAGTGAAGTGCATCAAGAGCCGGATGGGATAGGAATAGAGCCTTGAAAATATACCTTCACATGAGAAATATTTCATTATAATCTTCATCATAGGTGCATATCTGTCTAAGAGGTGTGAAAAAGGGAAGAATATCTTTGTTTGATTTTGGTGTCTTGGTTTGAGGAAGAAGTCTTGTTTCTTCAATCTACCTTTCTTGAACCATTTCTCCCCATCATTAGGGATCCCTGTAGCATATCAAATGACAACAATAGATAAGGTGAAAGTGACGACATCTAATTTAACTTGATTGTCATGAAGTCCTGATATGAACAGTCTAGTTAGTATGGGGTGGTTTTTAAACCTCTTAACTTTCTCACAAAAATCATAGCAGCCAACATGTTTAATGCATGTGACAGTTAATGGAGAAGCTAAGAGGTTTTTGGTGTTAGCAAGCTCAAGTCTAAGCACTCTTCCTACTATATGTGACCTCCTTATCCATGTTTCCTCTGCTTTAGTGAATGCTGTGTTTTCCTCTTCTGTTGCCATGGTATTTTTGTTTAAAACCCTAGGGATTAGGGAAGGGAAATGGGAAAGGGAGATGGGAAAGGAAAACTAATGGAAATATTTGATAGGGATATGCGATATGGGGAGGTGATAGGGAGTAATTTTTAGGGATATGAGTAATAGGGAAGGGAATAGGAGAAATAGTGATGGGAATTGGGATTTAGGAGCCTAGGTATAAAATAGCACCTAGGGCTTAGGGTTCTAGGAATTAGTAACTTAGGGATAGGGTTTATGATAATAGGGTTTAGGGAATGAATTTTAAGATTGTAGGGATGTTGGCAATATGATGCAATAAGTTGTCCTTGATGGAAACCTACTTGATGAAGTTGTCCTTGATGGAAAATGACTTGCTGAGTTGTCTTTGGATAGAAACCTATGTATTACAGATGTAAGAATGATGTATCTACAGTTCAGTTCAGATGTGACAGAGAAAATAATTCCAGTAAATGCTGGAGAAATGATAAATATAATATGTCACAATGTATACGCGAGTTTTTAAAGGCCAAGCGCGTATGCATGCGGATAAGTACGTCCCAAGTCGCGTATGCCCTTTTGCACTCTAAAATTATAATACCAAGGGGCATTACCATGGTTTTGGCACACAGTATTGAGCACTGTATGGTTTATTTGATTCCGTCCAAGAATACCATCGGAAGTTGTGTGGTTTTGGCTCATGGTATTGGTAAAGGCTAAAACTATATAAGGAGAAGAGGATCATAGTGCAAGGTGTGCAGATGTAAGGGTTGTTGATAAATAAATTCTTCTAAGGAATATCTGCATGGTTGAACTCTGTTCTTAATTGATAGATTTGAATCTATGATGCACCTATGGATATGATGAAGGTTCAAGATCTCTAGATCTAGAAATGATGAATCTCTAGGATGATCTGCAAGAGAAATGATGAAGACCTGGCGCAAGTCTGATGAAGAAATTGAAGAAATCTGGGTAAGTTTATAGATCTGGTCAATTCTGCAAAATTTATCTTTTACAGATCTATACACTATTTTGTCTCAGTAAAAGCGCGTATATACGCGGGTTCGCTTCATTAAAAGCGCGTATGGAAGTTAGGGTTTCTGAAGCTTCTTTATAGATATTACTTCTGTGATTTCTGTTTTCTCTTTGCTGTCGGTCAATGAAGTCTACTTGAAGTTCTGGGTTGACTGAATATGGAGTATGCTGCTGATTTGATAATGAACAAATCTAATCAATAAGTGAGAAAACATGGTTAAATCTGACTGAATGTCTAAAGGTTCTACATTGCTGAGAAGGTGTCTGACTGAAAGCCTCAGATCTGAATCTGAGATTGATCACATTCTGAAAATTAGTATTCTCAAAAGTATACGCAGGTTGATACGAAGAAAAGCGCATATACACGCAGCTTCGGTGAATAGAAGTGGCGTATTCATTTCATGTTATGAAAAACAATATGCACAGAGGCATACACAGGTTGGTGAGCAGGAAAGCGCGTATACACACGGCTTCAGTGAATAAAAGTAGCATATGCTATTTGAATTAATGAATGTTCAGGGTTGAGTTTGTATTTGCATATCTATTCTGAAGTCTGGGTTATTTCTGATATTCTGGTTACAGTGGTCTCATTGTTTTGTTTGAAGTATTGGGCAAAGTATGTTTGTTGATGTTAAGTGAAGGGTTGTGTTGAAGCTGCTTGATCCAGTATGAAAATTGATGAAACGTGGTCTGCAGTGGGTCTGAAGGTTGAAGCCTTCAGTATGGCAGTAGAAGCTTTCAGCCAGTAGAAGCTGGTGTTGAAATCAGGGGGTTGAAGCTCCCTTCCAGGAGAGGCTGGTAAACGAGATCAGGGGATTGGAGCTCCCTTCCAGTTGTAGCTGGAAAAAGAGAGAAGGTTGCAGCCTTTTGCAGGTAGAAGCCCGCGTACTGGTATAAGTCTGCATCAGTACAATGTTGTAAAAGGTTTTATATATAATAAATATTGAAGACAGAGACGACAACAACGGTGGTTTTCTCCCGATTTGGGTTTCCACCTTAAATCTTGGTGTTCATGTGTGTGATGCTTTATACTGTTGTTTACTGCTCATAACTTCTGATTATCTAGCCTTATTCATAACTGATAAATCTGTTTAGAATATTGATTCTCTAAATCTGAAAGATAAATCAGTATACGCTAGTTTCCTTCTATATTTCCGCGTGCATACGCTAGTTCGGTTCATAAAAACCGCGTATGGAAATCTGATCAAAGAAAAAGTAAAAAGTTTTCAGTTAGCTCTAAATACTGATTCACCCCCCCTCTCAGTATTTTTCCCAACAAGGGATGGTATGGAGTGTAAGGGAAGTGGAGGTTTGGGAATTATGGGTGCAAGGGAGAAAAAATAGGGTTTTAATTCAAGAGAACACCAAATTAAAACTTCAAATGAAAACTTGAACACATATAACAAAAGGAGGTGATTTTGATGGAAAATTCCTCTTACTGGATTTCTAGAGGTGAATGACTGAGTGGAGGAGCTATGGAAGGCAATTCTGATCACTTGGATGCTTTGTTAAAATAACTGGTCATTTGCACCCTCAACAAGCTATTTGCATCATCAACAATGTATTTGCACCATGTTCAATGTATTTGTGCCCTGTTCAATGTATCTGAGCCCTCAACAATTGATTTGTGCCATCAGCAATTGATTTGCGCCATCTCTGCACATTTGCGCCATCGACAACGTATTTGTGCCCTCAATTTCTGTTCCTTTGCCAATTCGCTTAGAATTTCGAAATTTTTGGCTGTTGGAGTGCTGGATTGATCTTTAGAAGAGGAAAATGAATTTTATTTGATGTCTTTAGTCATTAATAGAAAAGTGAATTTGAATTTAAATTTGAAAACCCACTTTTCTAATGTCTTTTTTCACTTTTTTGAAACATTTGCTGATTACTCTTTCATCTGAATTTTCTCTCTTGTAGGATGGAGATGATGGAGTTTGACACTTTTCTCTTTCAGTTTGGCATGCATGTTTTGAGTTGGCAGCTAGGAATTGAAATTATTACATATAGAAAACATAAAATTACATAGAAAATTAAAAATTAATTACATCTCTGTTTTCATATCAAAATGACATTTTGATATGAAAATCATACAAAATCAAAATTACAAATTTAAAAATATAATATTTACCTGCTGATAATCTTATGTAGATGAAAATAAAATGTTTATTGAGTCACTCTCCACATTTTGCTGACCTTATTAAATGAAATGGTGGATTTTTGGGCCTTGAATTTTGAAACCTAATGACCTAATGGGACCTTGAATGACCTGATTTCTATGATTGAATTTGACTGAGATAATACATGGTGAAATGAGCTTTTCAAATGTGTGATTGTGCTCAACAAGATATGAATATAGGCAAAAAATTGTGAGTTTTTGAGGGAGAGTGAAGTTTTATGACTAGGGCTACCATCAATGAATTTTTTTTTAGCATGACCTAATGGAATGATATAAAAATTTCAGAGTGGGACACCTAAATGAGAATAAAAAGAGTGATTATGATCACTAATGGCATAATGCGTATTCTGATACTAATAAGTCCAAGGATGAAATTTTTTTAGGTTTCAACAAAATCCTCTGCTTTGGTGGTGTTTTAAGCACCTAGAAAATTTTTGTGGAAGACAATACTGGTGAAAATGTCCACCAACACTTAGCAAAGCTACAATTCAACTAAAAGGAAATCAATGAAGACTACAAGACCTCTATTTACTGAGTTTTTCAATGTCGTCCTTTCCTATAAAATTTGTTACTGGTCACACTTTGATTGTTTAGGATGACATCCATCAAGTATGAAAGTTGTTTATGTTTCAAAAAACTCCTTAGAAGAAGACCATCCAGTGCAAGTTATTCACTGGCAGATTTGTAAACTTTCAGTTGAGTCATTGATGAAAGTTGTTTAAGTATCAACACTCCTCTGCTTTGGTGACATTATAAACACTTGTAATTTTTTTTTGGTAACAACACAAGTTCAATTTTCCACCAACAAAATGTAAAATACATATTCATTAAGTTGATAAAAATGTAAATCGGTCCACACTGCAAAGCTATTTAGGTTTCAACCAATTCCTCAGAAGAAGACCCTTCAATGCAAGTAATTTAGTGTTAGATTTGTAACTTTTCAGTTGAGTCATTGATGAAAGTTGTTTAGGTATTAACAAAATCCTCCTGTTTTGTGACATTATAAACACCTATAAAATTTTTTTGGTAGACAACATAGGTGAAATCATCCACCAACACAATCAAATAAATTTTTTTGAGATGATAAAAGTGTAAATCGGTCCACACTGCAAGCACTTTATTCACTGAGTTTGTAATTGTCGTCCTTTCCAACTAGGTTTTTCATTGACCACACTTTTGGTAATTAGGATGACATCCCTGAAGGATGAAATTTTTTCAGGTTTTAATAAACTCCACAACTTTGGTGGTGTTTAAAAATGATTAAAATTTTTATGTAGTAGGCATCCACAAGTGAAGACGTTCACCAACACTTGGCAAAGCTATAAATTCAACAAACACGATTACATGAAATTCAAATTACAAAATATTAATATAAACATAAATTATTTGTGTACTCTAGAAGAATCACATTCTCTCTTCTTGCCTAAGGATTAGTCCTTTACTGAACTGAAGAAAAATTAGTCAATTTCTTCAATGCAATCCTTTATGAACATGCTTTTGGTTGTTTAATATGCACCTCTATTGAACACAAAATATTATATATCCTATATGAAAAAACCTCTAAATAAACCAAAAATGAATTCATGAATGGCCAGAGAACTGGTATAAAAGGGAAAAACATATATGCTAAACAAGATAGACTTACAATATCTTCAATACAACATAAGTCCATGCCTATTTGAATTGAAAGGAATATAAATTTTTATTCTTACAACAAAATCACTATGTTACAAAGTATATTCTCTACTCTTAATTGTGAAGATTTCCCTTTCCTCTCAATGAGTAAAGAAAAAAATCAAAATTTTCAATGCACAAAAGTATATAACTTATAATAATTCAGTTACCAAAATATATTATTGAATTACTTTTAGGAAGGGAACCGATAATGGCATCATGTTTCATTGTTTCATAGTTCAAATTTCATCATAGATATTACATAGCTCATAAGTTCAAATATTATATTACAAGACAAATGTAATTGCATCAAGCGAACATGGAAAAGTGTTGAGATATGCAAATTGTATATAACCCAAAATGAACAAAATTTCAAAAATTTAGATCTAGAGTTGAGCTCAAAATCTCAATGTAAAGGAAAAAAATTATGCAAAGGATGATTTCTTCCTTTTATATATCCAATGTTATGGACTATGATTTTGTAAGAATTAAAATCCTTTTACCATTCAGGGTAATTTTTTTGAAGTGGTAAATACTGCATCCTATAACGTAGAAATAAACATTGCTTTAATGTTTTCTTTCTGATATTGCAGTTTTTCAAAGTACTAATCTGCACATGGTTTTCAAACAAAGAAGAAATGCTAGCCATTGAGGCAACATGATCAAAATAATCATTTTACTCATTCCATTTCATATAAGTAAAAAAATTAATGTCTCAAAATCATGGTTATGTTATTGATAATTGGTTTTCTATTTATTTTTAACTATTTGGAAAAAAATTGCATGCTGAAGCATGCATGGCCCATAAATTTTGATTTTTTTATTATCAAAGTGTGATTTAGGAATTTGTGGAGAGAGAAAATTTTTGCACAAATAAGCACTAAAATTTGTGATTTTAGATATTCAAAATCAAGCCCCCCATGCATGTTGGTGTTATTGAGGAGACAATATTTACAATTGGCCTTGTGCCATAATGTTTGTTTGGATAAAAAATTATTCTCTGCATTAACTTGGTTGATAACATTCTCCCAGTCAAATTGCAAGATTAGAACGGGGATTAAATACTTAATATTGTTTGTAGCTATGATGTTTCTGTGTGGTTGCGCTTTTGATGATCATGCTTTGAAGTTGAAGTCTGATAACCAAATATATAAGATAAACAATATTTTTGAGTATGCACTTGGGTAAAATATGGTTCATTCTTTTTTTTTCAGGATGAATGTGGCATTTTATAAATTTTGGAATTTTTCTACATGGAACACCGAGACTTAAAAAAATGGTTTTTGAAAGTGAGTAATAATTTGATTTTATTAGTACATTGCATACAAGGTGTTTCACATGGGGCATATGGAAAATGAGGTGAGAAAAGTTCATTCTTCCCTCAAGGTAATGCTGAGCTATAGGAAAATATGGGTAGGATCAAATTTGAAGCCATTCTATATTTTTTCTTGGCTTTCCGAAGTGTTCTTGTAGTGCTTGCATTGGAAAATCTATATGATCTGATAATTATCGTCAATCAAGCTAGTTTGCTTGAAGTTTGCGGAAAGAATATATTTAGTATACTTATTGATACTTGGTCACTATCCTTATTGGCTTGTGTGATTAATACTTTTTCTAGACATTGTTCAAAGTAGATTCATGGGGCCTTAGAGTAAAATAAATGAGTTTAGTGGCCCATCATTTTGTTTGGTGAATAAAGCCACCATACATGTTTAGAAGTAAGGGGTTGAGGAATGGGACCAGATAAAACCTTATTTTTTCCTTTTCGTTTTTGTCTTGTTATTTAGTAGAGCTACCTCTATGGATATGTGAAGAAGTTCATTTCCCATTTCCCATTTCTTCATCACTGTAGTGCTGTCAAACAACACTTAAGGTTTTAGGATATGGGGGTCTTAGATGTTAAACGATTGCATTAGAGCTCTATGATGAGTTATCACAAGGGTGGTCCTCTAATCCCGAATTATTATTGATTGGTATTGAACATATGTACTTAGCATATTATAATCATGGAAATGAATATTATTCTATTATATGGATCTTGCATGTAGATATTGGAAATGGCTATAAGTGCCTTAGTCCTATGACCAATATCCATATGAATATAGATAATGTGAAAGTTACAAATGGACATGTTGGAGGAATTCATGATGGGAGTGTGCTTATCCTTTTTGAGTGAAAGCGACATGGAAATCATAAATAGAAGCTCTATCGTGTCCATTGCAACTAAAAAATGAATTCGAACAATCATTGAAAGAAAGTATCATATCTACAAGCATATTATTAAAATGGTTCAAAATTTAGTATTAGTACCATTGGAGGGCTAGTTGGTTGTGTTTTGTGTAATCAAGATTTCTCTTTTTGATAGCTAATAGGTTAAATCCATCTTTAATCTAATCTTGACCCGGGATATATAAAGCACTAAGGGAATTACAAAAACTTTAGGTGCAAAATTTTGGGGCTGAGATGGATTTAGCATAGCTATTTTCTTTCCATTTTGGTTTACTTGGATTAAAAATGCAATACATATCTTTTACTTTGAGTTACGCATGGTACATCATTATATTCAGAACTAAAATTTGAATGTATGATACAACATAGTATTTAAAAACAAAATTTGAATGTAAGAATTTTGATGCAACATTTCAAATTGGGTTCTTCTTAGGAATAGCATAATGTTCTCACAATAGTGAATATTAAAAAAAAAAAACAGAATCTTTTCTAAAATCACTTTTATAATTGCATATGAGTTCTTTAAAACTGTGATTTCTTGAAAACTTATGAATTATGCCATCCAAAAAACCAACACAGGTTTGAAAGCAACAAAACATAAGTTATCTGAAGTGTATTTACACATTCAATGTAACACAATATATGTGTATTTTTTTTACAGGATTTTCCAGTTATCTACTCATGTGAATAATTTTGGATACAAATATTTTAAATATTTTTCTCCTAAAAAGTTCCTTTGTTCTCAAGGACCAACTCTATTAGACAAATTTGTTGTGTTATGTGAATTTAGTTTGTAAGATAAATTGTTCTTTCTATGATGTGCATACATATATTTATACTTAAAAAAAAATTCTAATAGTAATATCCATTTCCATATTGTTGGTTGCACCTAGTTCTAACATGCACACAGTTGCAAGCCTACAATAATACAATATAGAGCTACCTTAGTTAATTTATTGCTTCTCCAATCTTGACATTGTGAAAAACATTCTCCTTAAAGACACCAGTTGAAACCTTGCATTGAATATCAGTAGATCTACTGCCAAACATGCTAATATTTTATTGTTTTTCATCATTTTCTGAGTTGTCCACTTAAAATATGAACTTAAATATTACAACAAACATTTGCAGGTATTTTCATTATTGGAAAATGAAATTCTTTAATGTTGGTGGTGTTATGTCTAAATTGGTACTAATGGGCTGCTCTACCAGACAATTTAGGGTAACTATTTCAGCTAGCTTTTAATTGAAGATTCGCCTCTTTATTTTGAGAGGGCTCTATCAAGGTAACTTATGATTTTCAATGGAAACTCTATTAGATGGCTAACTCTATGACTGTAATTTGATTGTGATTGATTGCAAGTTGAAAATGTAAAGAACTTGCTGCCATTGGGCTAATGGGGTCAAAATTAGTAAACTTAATGAAAATAATCCTTCTTATGGAAACTGAGGCAAATGAAAGTTTCAATGAAAAGATGGTACACACACACAACACGGGACAAAACAATAGTTTAACATCTAAAGGAATTCAGAGCATGGTTACCATGATTTCTAAGTAATTGGACATAAACTAAATTCATATATTAAACATGAAAGATATAAGACATATAACTCATTGAAAACCTCATTCGAATCTCAGGTGAAGAAGAAAAATATCACTGTATATTACTGAAACTAAAAGCTTTTACAAAGTAGAAGTGTAATACAATATTCTCCAACCCTTTGTTATTCCATATGCTGTCTATAAATAGACTCTTTTGACATTACATAGGATCCGCCCAACTGGCTGGATCACCGAACCTTGACTTTGACACCTAATCATTATTGACAACTCTATTTCTGGAACATAAAAAGACACCTAGTCATTTAAGAGTTACTCTCCTAATGGGACTCCAATTACATTTATTTCCTCTTCTTCTCTAATATTGGGACCATTACTTAGATAGAGATGAGATGCTCAAATGGAATTCTCCATGACATAATACATAAATGTACTCTCCAAGAATTTAGCAACAAATATCCTATTTTCTAGGAAAGGATCAATATTAACTATAATTTTGTCTTCATGCTGCTTTATATGAATGGCGCACATGCCAAGTAATGAAAGTCTACTGAGATGGCCTATTATTTGTTTGGATGCCTCCAGGTGTCTTTTTGGTCTTCCATATACCTTTCAAACCTTTAAAAAACCCTTCACACATACCTCGCTGCAAAACATAGAATCTTTAGGCAATTTCATAGCGAGCTTATTTCTCTCTTTAAACCTTTTCTTCTACCACCTCTGCTGGTAAAAAAGTATTTTTCAGGTAAAAATAGCTAAATACCATCAAAATCCCTCCTTAGTTCTTCATAAAAATGATTTTAAAAGACCAAAAGAAATCTTCAAAAATTTCATAGCGTTTTTCGGCCTTCAAGCCCGGAGCTTGCTACGAAACTGCCTGATAAGGATAAAATTGCAGATTTGGTAGTTTTATTCAAAAATTCACCTTCTAAGCCAAAATTTGTGTCACTTGCAAGCTATAAATTTTAACAAAAATGTTTTAGCTCAACTCTTCTGTTCTTGGGTGTTTCTTCTTCATTAACAATAGTTTGGCTTCACGTTCCTCTATCACTTTCAATTTCAGTCCTCTCTTCTTCAGTTTATCTTGAATCATGTCCATTTGTTCTTGAAGGCATTTTACTTGATTTTGTAATGATCTCTTTTCAGGTTGCAAGTGCAGATTCATATTCCTGGTATGTTTAGCCAAAATTCTTAGAGGTTGGGTTCTTTTCAATAGTCCTTTAGCATCACTCATAGATTTTGAAACACTTGAAAGTTCACTGTCCCATTTCTTCATCATCTAACCAAACTTGATCTTTTCTGACCTGTGCTTCTCTGCTTCCAACTTTAACTCAACTATTTATTCTCTTCCTTCTCTTAGATGTTCTGTGAGGAGTTCTGTTTCTGATTTTTCAACCATCCTCTCCTTTCCCTTTCTCTGCATAGTGACAACTTCTTCTGCTGCTAGGGATAAATATATGATTTTCTTTGGCTACTTACCTTCACTGACCTTTTCTGCTCCTTTTCTTCCCATGGAATTCTTTGAAATTCGTCACCTAGTCATTGGCTTCCTTAGCTGAAAAATAAAGCCAACATCCTCTCCTGAAAAATCCAACTTCTTGATAGATTTACCTTTCTTCAATCTTCTTATATCTCCTTCAATGTCTTCTACCTATAAAATTGGTGATTATTCAATATGTATTGCCTGGAGGATGTCTTCCAGGTTTCCTTTGGAAATTTTCTGGCTCCTTGTTACCCTCTTGCTGCTTTGTTTGCTAATTTTCTGTTTCTGCTTTGCAGGTGCTAGCTAAGGGATATCAGTCTCTTTCAAAGTTTCTACTTCAATTTCCATTGGTTCTACAGGAAACTATCTTCCTTCTTCATCAATCTCTTCTATTACAGCTGGAGATGGATTATTTTTAGGTTTTGAAACTTTCTTTGGAGTCACTGTATCTACTTCATACCCACTCATAAAAATAAAAGAGGTCCAATCTCTATTTAACCTTTTCAATTCCTCCAACACTAAAATTTTTATCAGACTATGGTGAAATACTGATGTTTCATTACCTTCTATCTTGACCTGAACTTTATCTGACATCTTTCCAAAACTTATATATAAAAATAAAGGTATGTCAAGTAGTTTTTTTCCAACAAATGTAGAAGGAGTCTAAAATGATAAGAATAAACCATGTGGAATCTCCCTTCACAGATGAAGTATTTTTGGACCACCAGCAGCAGCTTTGCATAATTATCTTTCATATAACCCTTAGGGATGCCATTGGTCATGTCAGCTCCTCTATGCTCCTGGTTGAGAAACTATTCATAGCCTTTCATTCTGAATTTTGTGCCTTTGAACCATTTTTCACCAGCTCTGGGAATTTCTGTAGCTTGGGAGATGATATCTGGTGGCACTGTGAGATTCAAAACTCCAACTTTTGATGTTGTGCCTGTAAAATTTGTTGTAAAGTCTTTGGATACCTGGACATGGAAAACCTAATATTTTTGGCAGAACTATAGGTAGCCTACCTTCCTGAAAGCCTGCATAGTAGTGGGATCTTCATTCCGCAACTTCAAATCCATAGGCTCATACCTTACACAATAACCACCCTTATTTGTTTTCTTCTTCGATGCCATTGATGCTTTATACTTCTTGCTGCCTCCCTTGTTGACGACACCTGAAGAATCAAATTTGAACAACAACCTGCTTTGTGTGGTGAAGCAGCTCTCGAAGAGTGATAGTGAGATACTTCGCATGCAATAATTGGATGATGAATGACAAAAAGAAGCTTGGGGGTAAATTTTTAAAGGTAATTTGACAATTTGAGGTTTAATGATGATACATGTGACCATAAAAGACAATGATGACAAAATATAAGGCTTTGCATGTTTTGGAATTGTAATAACTAATTCAAATGACCTCACCCCTTTCTTTATCTTATTTAAGTTTGAAACCTCACACCACTCTAACACTCTTTGCAGAAAAAATCCAGTTTCATAGCGAAAACCATTTAATTGTTGACAAATTTGCTAATTTTCCATATAATTCGCTACGAAACTGTGTAAAACTGAAAAGTGGAATATTTTGTGATTTAAAAGCATGGGAATGAAAAATAGATGAGATGAGGTAGATTTTACTGATATTACATGGTTTGAGGTGGGTTTTAGACTTAGGGTAGACATCACCAAATGCAAAATTTTCAAAAATTTCATGAAAATAACTTATGGGACAACATGAACCTAGGTGAATGACATCTAGAGCCCTATCAATGAAAGTGTTTAAACCAATTAGTGATAATAGTGGCTCCAATGGGGATGGTGTGCCCCTGTGGTACAACAAAGAACATGTAGTTCCAGTGCCATCTTTTTTGAAAAAAAAAATTTTTAAAATTCACAAAGCCTTCTTCAAACTCTTATGGCATTCTCCTCGGGCTCAAATTTGATAATTAGCCTGTCTTTATTGGCATAACATCATAATAAAAAGAAATATATACAATGGAGTGAATATTCAGTAAAATTTAAGAGGAGTAGTGCTTTAGAAACCTTCCATTGACAGGTCCTCCGCACAAAGTTTTCCATCCATCTCTTGAAGCAGATAAGTATTTTTGCCATGATATTCAGCTACCACAAATGGTCCCTCCTAGATATTTTAAAAATTTCCATGCTTCCCCTTTTCCTCAATTCTAGCTTCCCACTTTAAAACTACATATTGAATTTGGAAATTTTGTTCTTTGATATTTCTGTCAAATGTTTTCTTCACTCTATTCTGTGATTGATGATGGCTGTTGTATACCTCCTCTCTTTTTCTTATAGAGCTATGAGCTGGTTTATCCTCCTTTGAAAGGCATTGGGCTCCTCTTCAAGTCATTGCAGTAGTTTCACTACAGGAATTCCCAAGGAGGTGGGAAAAATTGCTTCAGCTCCATATACTAATTCATAATGTGATGTACCAATGGATCGCTTTGTATAGAACCTATCAGCCCAAAGATCATATTTCAATTTCAGATGCCATGATCTCTTGTTTTCATGTAGTTCCTTTTTGATAATTCTCAGAATACCTTTATTAGAGGATTCTGCAAGGTCATTCCCTTGGGGGTAATAGGCCGTTGAATTTCCAAGTGTTATATGATACTGATGACAAAAGTGAATTAATTTTTTGGATTTAAAAACTTGAGCATTGTTAGTAATAATCTTCATAGGACAACCAAACCTAGAAAAAATGTTGTTCTCCAAGAACTAAATGATGACTGAATCAACGACATGCCTTATTGGGATTGTTTTGATCCATTTAGTGAAATAATATGTGGCTGTCAGGATCCAACGATGTTGCCCTGAAGATGTTGGGTGTATTTCACCAGTAAAATCCAACCCCCATTGTTGGAAAGGCGCCTTAACATGTATTGGCATCAAAGGTAAAGGAATCAATTTTTTCTTACCATAAAAAAATATGAAATTCATGGGAAGCAACGATCTTCTTGAAAACATACTTGAACATGGTGGGCCAATAGTAACCTACTCTGAGTATTTTGTTTGCTGTAGCCTTCCACTAGTGGTGTCTTCCACAATCTCCCTTGTGAAACTCTTCAATGACCTTTTCAACTTCCTCTTCCACCAAACAGTTTAAAAGAATACCACCGGTATCTTTCCAATACAAATTCTTTTCTACAATGCAATATCTTAATGATATCATCTTTACAAACCTTGCTTTAAACTTGGTAAACTCTGGAGGAGCTTTGTGATGATTCAAGACAAAGATAATATCTCTATACCACTCAAATAAAATGAATGTCTCTTCTATAGGTATCAAATCTTCATCTTCTTCTGACAACTCTGAAATATCTACAATGAAATTCATGTCAAGACATTCAAAATTGGATTGTGCCATTAGTTTTGCTAACCCTAGTCATTTTACCAACTTTGTAGGCTTGATTTCTATGTCATACTCCAACAAAGTAGATATCCATTTCCCTCTTTTACCATCATGACCAGCTTGTGTCAAAATTTCTTTAACCATAGTGTTAGGTACAAATGCAATGAAATGAGAGTGCAAAATATAAATTCTGAAGTCTTTAAGAGCTTTGATCAAAGCATATGCCTGTTTTTCTAAAATATTATACTTTAGCTCTGAGTTGGAAAGCGTTCTGCTAAAGAATGAAATTGGATGTTCTGTATCTTGCTGTCCTTTCTGCAATAAAAATCCAGCTATGGTATTTTCAGATGAAAATGTGAAAACAAGAAATTCACTTGAAAAATTTGGACTAATAATCACTGGAGCTTGAGTGAGGGCTTTCTTTATCTCTTCAAATGATTGCTTGGCTTCAATAGTCCACTTAATATCAGCTCATTTCTTTAACATCTTGGTAATGTCTTTGACAATTTCAACAAAGGTCAGGATGAACCTTTGATCCAGGTGGATATTGTGTCCACCCACCTATTCCACTTGGGGCCCCACCATTGTCTCTTTCAGTTTTTCAGTTTCAGCACAACTTACTATTTTTAGCAGTTTTTCGGGTCTTGAACTTCCAGAGCCATTTTGAGGCCCTAAACAACATTTTTTGGGCATCGCGCCTCCGACGAATATAATTTCGTTTTGAAATTGATATTCATGATTAGCAGTTGTATTCCTCAGATAGATATTTCTAACGATGTATCATGTGCATCAAACGGAGATATTATGCCAAAGTTACGACCCCGGGAAGTTGAAACACCAATTTACCCAAATGGGGCCCATAGTTTTGGCGCTTCATCTCCTAGGGTTAGGTTTTTGGATGTTTAGGGTTTTCCATTATTTATCTATAATAAGTAGGCCCTCGAGCCTCATTGGAGCACAATTCAGAGGCCTATATCCGCCACATCTCTTATCAGAGATAAGCTACCAGCGCCTTACCTAGTTTATTTCCATTCTGTCTGTAACCAAATTTCAGTTCTTTGATATTAATGAAATGAAGTGTTATTTCCGCTGCATCTTTGTATTTATGGTTATATGTATATTCTGTTGCATACTTGCATAAATCTAGATCAGTGGTATTAGAGCAGTCTAATTTTTATCGATCCTTCTTTGCATGTCCCCAACGAGGTCGGGGTATAAGGAGCTAGGGCTCGATCTGTTTGAACATTTGCAAGATCAGCCTCGCAAACCCTGACAACTGCCCATGGGGGATGAAAAGAAAGATGAGGGAGCATGAGATCCTAACAAAATATTGCTCAATGAGGCCCTTGAAAGACAAAGAAACGCGATGATGGATAAATTTGCCCAGATCCTTAAATGACTACCCACCGACGACGCATATGCATCCAACAACTACTTTGGAGGTGCGACTCCCTGGAAGGTACAAGTAAAATTTGAAATGAATCCCATATTTGAGGGTCAAATAGATGCAGATGCTGTAGATAGATGGTTGAATCTATTAGAAGGATATTTCTTGGCTCATGACTTTTCCGACTGGGAGAAGATTATTTTTTCACTCCTCAAAGCTACCCCCCATGTCAAGGACTGGTGGGAAACCTACTGTGAGAAAAAGGATGAGAAAAAACCCTTTCTGTTCTCAGCTGTACCCACTTGGAATTCTTTCCGAGACACCATCAAGGAAAAATAATATCCCGTGGGGAGATATGAGGACAAGTACATATAATGGACCACCCTGCGTCAACAAAGGGATCAAGATGTGCATGAGTTGACGAATCTGTTCCATACCCTATGCAAAAAGTTAGGTATCAAAGATTCGGAGAAACATTTGTTGCTAAAGTATAGAAGTTTTTTTCACAGATAAATTCAGGAGGAAATGGAGTTCCTCGACATCTTCTCGCTTGGTACAACATACCGGAGTGGAGCGTCTCTTCCACTCCTAGATGTGGGTAAAGGGTTCCCCCTATAGTTCATTGTTGAAAATGGGAGCCAAAAGAACCTCATTTCATCAGACGCTGTGAAGCGGTTGGGATTGCCGACCACAACACACCCACAACCATACACCATCGGGTGGCTTCAGCAACGATGGGTTCTCTGCGTCAGCCAATAGTGCCGCCTTCCCTATAACATCAAGCCCTTCATGGATGAGGTATTATGTGACATTGCTCCTCTTGATGTTTCTGATGTATTATTAGGCAAACCATACTTGTGGAAGCGACATGTTGTGTATGAGTCCTAGCCTCGCACTATTATTGTTACTTTGGGAAATAAGTTGTACAGGATACCAGAGGTACCACCGCCTGCCGCTATGTCTTTGGTTATTGCAAAAAAATGTAGTAAGCTCATTTCCCAAACCAGGAATTTTTTCTTCCTGATGATTCGCCCCCAGGGAAAGAAGAAGAAGACTATGGCCACGACCTATAGACAGGGCTCCTTTGCACGACAACAAAAAATGGACAAGGTTGTGGAGGATTACGGGGACATATTCACCTCACCCACAGGGGTTCCTCTGCATTTTCAGGTCAAGCACCCCATTGATATGACCCTAGGTGTGCCGCTACCAAATGGACTGATCTATCGGTGCTCTGTTATGGAGAACGATGAAATCAAGAGGCAGATTCAAGAGCTGCTACAAAAAGGTCACAACCGGCCAAGTTCATTGCCCTGTGGGAACCCGATCATATTGGTACAGAGGAAGGATGGGACTTGGAGACTCTGTATTAACTATCGGGCACTGAAAAAGATCATTGTCTAGAATAGGTACCCGATCCCACAAATTGATGACCTTCTGGACCAACTCAAAGGGGTGAAATATTTAAGCAATATCGACTTGAAGTCTGGGTATCACCAGGTACCAATTGAACCCTCCGATGTGTGGAAGACAACCTTCAAAGCCAAGGAGGGCCTTTTCAAATGGCTAGTCATGTCTTTCAGGTTGACGAATTCTCCCGCAGTTTTAATGAGGTTGATGGATGACATCTTGCGGCCATTCACCAATTCATTGTAGTGGTGTAATTGGATGACATTCTGATCTCCATCCAGACTTGGGAAGAGCACCTCCACCACATTCGACAAGTCCTCCAAACAATGCGAAAACACAAGTTGTGTTCCAATTTGGAGAAGTGCACTTTTGGCATGACCTAGGTTCAATATCTGGGATACATTACTGATGAAAGGGGGGTACATGTGTATCCAATCAGGATCCAAGTCATTCGGGATTGGCCAACCCCAACCACTCTAATAGAGCTTCATAAGTTTCTGGGTCTTGATAATTTCTACCGCCAGTTCATGTTAGGATTCTCTCATATCACTTGGCCCTTGAGTCAAGTCACTAAGGGAGGAGCGAAAGAAAAATTATTTTGGTCGAAATCTCAACAGAAGGTGTTCATAGAATTGAAACATCGCCTCTGTTCTGCCCCAATTCTCACATTACCAAAATTGCATAAACCATTTGAGATTGAGACATATGCCTCTGACTATGCTATTGGGCTAGTTCTTACTCAACAGGGGCATCTAGTGGCATATCACAATGCGACATTGTCTGGCACAGTTCGCAAGTATCCAACTTATGACAAAGAAATGTATTCCATTGTTTAGGCTTTTCGACAATGGAAGCATTACATTCTGGGGAAGGAAACAATCATCTACACAGACCACCAACCCATGTAGTTCATACAGACATAAGGGATGTTGCAGAACGATCGCCATCAGAAGTGGTACACATATATTCAGCAGTTTCATTTGAACATCAAGGAAAATAAGGGTAGCACTAATAATGTTGCAGATTGCCTCAGCCAACCACTGATTGTGGCGATAACCATCGCTCTCAACTCTTGTGGGAACAATAATTCTGATTGGCCACTTCTCTACAAGAGCGATCCAGAATTCGACCAAACATACAAGGCACTTTTGGGGGGTACACAATTTCCAAAATTTCACCTCCAAGATGCACTATTATGTCACCTGGGACACCTTTGTGTTCCTTCAAGTGAGCATGCCAAGATGATATGGGAAGCACACTACAGTTGAGTCGCTAGGAATTTCAGGGTCGAGAAAACAATGGCAGTACTACATCATTATTTCTATTGGCTGAACCTTCGACAGGATGTTGGGAAGTACATCAGATCCTGCACTGCTTGCACCATTACCAAACTAACCATTAAGAAGCAAGGCCTCTATACTCCACTACCTACCCCAGTCGACCTTGGGAATCCATCTCCATGGATTACATGTTGGGCCTTTCTTCTACTAAGCATGGAAATGACTGTTTTTTTGTGGTCATCGACATATTCTTGAAGATTACCATTATGGTGGCCTGCAAAAAGAATATCATAGCAGAAGCCACTGCTAAACTCTTATTTGAATGAGTGTGGGTGCACTTTGGGATCCCACAGTCTATCGAGATATAAGGTTCCTCAACACATTTTGGTCCAGCCTCTGGTCTATGCTGGACACCAAGCTCACCAAGTCCACAACTTTCCATCCCTCAACTGATGGCCAGACATAGGTCGTCAACAGGATGATTGTACACATTCTGCGCATGTACAATTCAAAGCATCCACACACATGGGATGAGAGCTTCCCCTATGTAAAGCACAGTTATAATCAGGCTCTCCACATCTCAACCGGCCACAAACCCTTTCAGGTGGGCTTGGGATTCCATCTGCTATGTCCCATTGACGTAGCCATGCCATTTGCGGCTACTCAGTCCGATTCATCTCATGTCTAGTGTGAAGCTGAAAAAGAAAACATATTCATCGAGCGCATTCAACACATTCTCCAACATGTTCATGACATATTGGATAGAGCCAATGCTAAGTAAAAGCAACGACATGATCAACATCAGGTGCCACACAACTTCCAGGTGGGTGACAAAGTGTGGCTACATTTGCAGAAGGAGCACCTCACTAGACCCCACCACAATCTTCGCCCGCTCTGAGATGGGATGTACACCATCAAAAAGGATATAGGGAACAATGCCTTTGAGCTCAGTATTCCACCATTCCTTGGTCTGCACCTAGTATTCAATGTGGACCGCCTTCGTCCCTACTTCTCACCTCTATTGGACACCTCTGACATTGCAAAACAACTCACACCAACAGAGTTAAACCCAGACTGCATGGAATAGGCCACCATAGATTATATCATGTACATGCAAATCAAGAATACTCGTCAACAGAAGATCCAAATATATCGGGTTGTCAAAGGTGGCTAACTCCTGCATCAAGGCAAGTGGTTTACCAGGGACCAAGTTCAACAGAAGTTTCCTCATCTCATGGAGGAAATCAATGCAATGGGGACCATTGCTTCCTAAGGGGGGAGGAATGATCCAGGTGGATATTGGTGGCCACCCGCCTATTCCACTTAGGGCCCCACCATTGTCTCTTTCAATTTTTCAGTTTCGGCACAACTTATTATTTTTTGCAGTTTTTCGGGTCCTGAACTTCCAGAGCCATTTTGAGGCCCTAAACGACGTTTTTTGGGCATCGTGCCTCCAATGATTATGATTCCAATTTTGAATTGAAATTCACGGTAAAAACTTGTATTCCTTGGATAGACCTTTCTAATGATGTATCATGTGCGTCAAACAGAGATAATATGCCAAATTTACAACCCCGGTAAGTTGAAACACCAATTTACCCAAATGGGGCCCATAGTTTTGGTGCTTCATCTCCTAGGGTTAGGTTTTTGGATGTTTAGGGTTTTCAATTATTTCTTTATAATAAATAGGCCCTCGAGCATCATTGGAACACAATTCAGAGGCCTGTAGCTTCCACATCTCTTATCAGAGATAAGCTACCTGCACCCTAGCTAGTTTATTTCCATTCTGTCTGTAAGAAAGTTTTAGTTCTTTGATATTAATGAAATGAAGTGTTATTCCCGCCGCATATTTGTATTTATGGTTATATGCATATTTTATTACGTTCCTGCATAAATCCGGATCAACCTTCTAACAAAGTTTACTTTCCCAAGAAAGGACTGAATTTCCTTTTTGTTCCTTGTCAGGTCTATCTTCTGAATAACATTAATTCTATTAGGATCAATCTTTATCCCATCCTTTGATATGATATGTCCAAGAAATTTTCCAGAGGTTAGAGAAAAAATAATTTTAGTGGGGTTAAGAGAGATACCAAATCTTCTACATTTATGCAAAGTTTTCTCTAAATGCTTCAAATGATCTTTCTCCCTTGAAAACATAGTTATGTCATCCAAGTAGACAACAACTGATTTATCTTTCTGCTTAGAAAAGGCAATGTCAATTGATCTTTGAAAGGCCACTCCCACACTCATCAAACCAAAAGGCATCTTGGTGTATATGAATGTCCCCCATGGCGTAGTAAAAGCAGTCTTCTCTTGATCTATCGGGTGTACCAATATCTGGTTATAACCTGAAAATCCATCCAGCATGAACATCCTTTGAGAACCAACAATATTCTGCAAAATATGATCAATCTTGGGAATAGGGTAGTTTTCCTTCAAGGAAGCCTTGTTCAAATCTCTAAAATCAATACAGATTCTGATCTCGCCACTCTTCTTTCTGACTGGTACTAGATTAGCAAGCCACTTTGAAAATCTTATAGGAACAATGATCTTTGCATAAATTTTTTTCTTAATCTCCTTCTCATTCAGAGGAATGAGCAATGGGTTAATCCTTCTCAATTTCTGTTTGAAAGGTTTCTCATTCTCTTTTATAGGAATAGTATGATGTATAATACTAGGATCATACCTTTTCAGATCAACAGAGCTCCATGCAAAACATCAATGTATTTCTTCATCATCTCAATATATTTATACTTCATCTCCATAGAAAGAAATTTGGAAAGATTTACCATTTTGGGCGCTGCTGCTGTACCAAGATTACAAGTTTCTACCTCCTCATCATCAACATGCATCCTAGGAGATTTAAAAAAATCATTTTGATAAAAAAAGTTTCTCAAGTGGAATAAGGCCATTGGCTATACAATTATTTTTCATCTGAAAAACTTCAGAATTAAAATGATATTATCTGTGATTGCAGGCCTATGCCGGACTTCAATTTCATACTTCTCAGTAGAATGTGTAGGGATGAAAAACAAACTTGCAGAAAGAGCTAGAGAATCAACCACATAATTTTGATCTCCAGTTTTCACAATAAATGCATGTTCTTGAAAATTTTCAAGAATTTCCATAATCAAATTTTTGTAAGCTCTCATCCTTACATCCTTAGTTCGGTATAGTCCCTCAACCTGTTTGATTACCAACTTCGAATCACCACACACTGATATCTTCTTGGCACCCAATTTTTTCAAAAATTCAAAACCCAAAAATAGATATTCATATTCAGCCATATTATTGGTACAGTCAAAGTTAAGTTTAAAGTAATAAAACTTAATTTCATCATATAAGTAGTGATCCATATGCTTGCTCCATCCCCCTCTCTTCCAACAGATCCATCAGAGTGTAGAAGCCACCAGCCCTCTACTTTCTCTTCTACAATTTCCTGATTTTCAACTTGCTAATTTTCTGTTTTCCCTTCACTTTCTGCTTCATTAGTTAGCTCATTGAAAATAATTGCTGATCCTAATTCAGTTTCAACAACATAAATGGGAAAATTTTGAGGTTTACCTTTGCTGCTTACCATGTAGGCCATCCTACTCTCCCTATACAACCTTCTTTGCTCACCAAAAATAGGAATGGTAGTGTATGTCATGTCCATCTGCATGGCTCCTTTAATTCTTGCTACCCAAGATCTGGATAAGAGCATGCCAAACTTGGGAGGAATATATGCCACCACAATGTCCATCACCACTATCTTAGCAGGCACTTGTGACAAGCCAACAACAACATCTATGATCATTCCTATGCATTTGACTCTCTTAGAGTCAAAATAAAATAGATCTTTGTATGCCCTAGTGATCTCCAAACCCATCCTCTCCATAATCACCTTAGGCATGAGGTTATGAGAAGCCCCCGAATCCAACATGGAATTGTGTAAGGTCATATCATGGATATTAAGGGTGACATAGAAGGGAGGGACTTCTTCATTCTTCTCATCTTCCAACCTTGGTCCTAGGTAGATGGTAGGATGGTCTTCTTGAATATTAAGGATATCTGAAGTTCCTGGTTGAGAATTCAACAGTTTCACAATTTTTCTTCTATACTCATTGACCTTGATAATTTCTCCAAAGGGGACAAGAATCTTAATTTTATAGATTTCATTCTCTAAACTGAAAATAGAAGTGAATTTTTGATTTTCTTTAGCATGAGGTGGAAGTGGTGGGTATTTTTTGGGCTCAACTACTTTAGGAGCATCCTTCTTTAGCTGAGTTTTATTTGTAGTGATGGGAACATTTCTGTTTCTAAGAATGTACTGCTTCTGCATCTCAAATATAGCATGTTGATAACCCTTTAGGTAAGCATATTTTCCCTCATCCTTATTCAAATAATGACCAGACTCATCATGCTCCTCCTTGGTAAAAAACATCCCAGAAATATCTTCATCTAGACAGTGGATAATATCCTCTTGAAACTTAGGTTGAGTTTCTTCTTCATCAATTAAATTTTGCTGAAAGGGAGGCCTCACTCGTGGGTCAGGCTAATTTCTATTTTCTCTTTGTACTATTTGATTTTGAGGCCTCCTGAACTGTGGGTTTCTAATTTGTGGATCATGTTGTGCAGGATGTAAGGAATTGGTTCCAAGGGCAAGTCTATCCATGAGTTTCTCCATGGTCTTCAACATAGAATCAAACTTAACATCTAAGGATGAAGGTTTCTCTTCTTCCTTTAGTTTTTATTTTCCCATCTTAGACCTCTTTGAAAGTATCATGTTTCTTCTACCTTCACAAAATAATTCTGCATTTCTGCCAGAGAAGCAAACTCTCTTTCCCTAAGCAGAAAAGAAAAGTCATAATCAAATGCCTCTGCATAGTGTAATTGAACAGCTCTTGGAGGAGGTTTAAGGTGTGCAGGTATGGAGTTATAGATTTAGTTAAAGCTCTTAGAGAAGTCTTGGACAAATTCATCTAAGGATATTTTCAGATTGTTGTATTCAGTTAGGGCTTGCAATGGATTTTTCCTATTCCCTCATTTGTTCAAAAAACTATCTTCTAACTGATTCCAATTTTGCAATCTTGATGGAGCTAGGGCTTTAAACCACTTTCTTACTTCACCAGTAAAGCTCTGAGCAAATAATATCATTTTAAAATATTCATGGTCTACCTCCTCTCTGTCAATGAAATAATTGTTTAATATTCCAAAATGGGAAAAGACAAGAATATAGAACATATGCAACATTCCAAATAAATAAAAACAAGAACATAGCACTAAAATCTGGAATATGCTGCAACTCGAAATTA
This sequence comes from Pinus albicaulis, assembly GCA_034641835.2. Taxonomy (NCBI): domain Eukaryota; kingdom Viridiplantae; phylum Streptophyta; class Pinopsida; order Pinales; family Pinaceae; genus Pinus; species Pinus albicaulis. The sequence goes on from CM076569.1 coordinate 972,977,903, forward strand.
CATTAAGACATCATAATCTATGAGTAGAAATAGTTGGGTCATATCATTATAATTAACATCAAAATAAAGTACAGAGTGCTCCAAAAGGAATGCACTCAAGCCATAATATGGCTGAAATATACAAAAGAAAACTAGCCCTGGAAATGTGTGTTGCTACTGCTGTTGTTGTTGGAAACTATTGTTACTAGGAAGAAGAACCATGTGAGGAAGGCTATTTTAGTGCTTAGAATGATCCAGTATTTTAACCATGGATTTTACTCAAAAAACCCAGAAAAAAAAAGAAATGGTTTGGCCAAATTTTAATTTTGGATTTTCGGCCGTTTTTGGGTTGCACACTACACCCCTGCTGGCTGAGTTACACACTCCCTGGAGAAAATTGATGATATGGGGCTGAAAGAATGATCTATCAGCTAAAAAAACACCCAATAAAATCAATACATGAAGTGCTGGTCCTTTCTCTTGATCTCCAAGCCAGAAGCTTGAGATCTAGCTCCTGCTTCCTCTACTCAAGTTGCAGCTGCACACTACACAACCGTTGGACTGAACTGCGTTGTCAAGAGGGTTGAAGCTGTATAATTCTACTAGATGATGGAATATAGCTCACAAATGATGGAAATTATCTCTCCAAAGTGGGGGAAAGACCCCTCACAGGATTCCAAGCTGAAATACTTGGAACTTCCTTCCTTAGATTTGCCTGACTAGACTGCACAATTCTCGAAGGAACTGCTGCTGCATGGAGGTGTAGAAATGATGGCTTGATGCCAGATGTAGAAATTTTTATCTCAGAAGACAAAAATTAAGCACAAGATGAAAGGGATGATCCCTCCACTGTTTCCTTAGCTGAAATGCTAAGAAATACCTCCTCCTCTCAAACCCTGAGACAAGAATTGGTAATTCCTGAAGCTATATGTGCTGTAGAGAGGGTTTGGATGTGGCGCCAATGCTGGATGATGAGTTTCTGCTCAAACAAACCTTCCTAGAGTAGGCAATCGATGTCCCCCATGGGTAAGGGTGGGATTCCCACTTGAGAACACCCGTATGCTAAACAACACAACAGACTTTGCTAAACAGCTGAAGCGTGCAAAGAATGTCAAACAAAAATACAATATCAAATTCAGATTGATTTGATTTGTTGCCCTCATCTTCCTTATATGGTTGTGAGCCTTCCCTAGCCTTGGCCCACCTCATAACTGTGCTGCACATGTGGCCACTAGCCTCCATGAAGACTGTGCCATCTCTCCATGATCTCCATCATATTTGCATTTAGTTTCCACTCTCTCCATCATGTGTGCATTAAATGCACCAATTCCTCCATCACTTCATCATAATTTCTCTATGATCTTACTTTTATTTCTCCATGATCTTACTTTGACTCTTCCACTATCTCCCTGATCTCATCATTAATGTTGCATGATCTCTACTCTTCCTTCATTAAGGAGCTACTCCACTACTCCATAATGATGATCTACTTCTAATTAACCCACATACACACACTAAAAGTGGATTTTATTCATCTATGGGGTTTATGGTCCCTCCACCCTTTTATTTACTTAAACAATTAATAAAAGTAAGAACTCTAATATTCCAATTAACTGAAGGTAAATTGGGAATATTACAATTCTCCCCGCCAAAATGTTGCTTGTCCTCAAGCAACTGCAAAAGTAGATGCTACAACAACCCATTTCCCTCCAAATGGAATCCTCATATATAAGGTACCCCCATCTACTACAATGTACTATGAATTCCTAGCTCCATAGCTACCTCTCTTGAATGTCTAAAAGGGCCTCCATCTGTGTAGTTAGATGTCTCTCCTCATCAATAAGTCCCCAAGTGGCAACCATATGTTGTCCAAGGATCTTATCTATGCATGAGATATAAGAAATGAAGTGTTTTCTTCCCAAAGTGGAAAGTCCCAACTCCTGAACTATCTCTCCAACCCATGCTACATAGAGTAGATTGCATCTCTCCATGCTCCCATCATTGGCCTTGTTGGCCTTGCTGGCTCGAAGCATCATCTAAACACTTTGCAAAAGAAAGCATTAGGGGAATTTTGAGGTCTAAAATGGGCCTCCTAAGAAAAATGTACAAAAAATAAACTTTATTAGAACCAATATGATTCAAGATGATGATGTCAACCATGGGGGATGATTCACCATTTTTTAAGTAAAAGGGTAAAAATATTAAAAAATAATAAAATGATAAAACTACTTTTTCAACTCATATTTTCAACTTATCTCCCAAAGATTTTACTCAAATTTTGAGTGGGAGTACTCGTTGGATGCAAAATTTAATTCCTCATCCAAGGAGTACCCATGTTACATACTTTTGATTGACCTTTCTACATGAAAAATGAGAAATACATAAAAAACATGATTGAAATCACATTTTCATGTATTTCTCATTTTTCATGTAGAAGGATCCATTTAAAGTATGCAACATGGGTACTCCTTGGATGAGGAATTAAATTTTTCATTCAATGATTACTCCCGCTCTAAATTTCAGTAAAAAATTTGGGAGATGAGTTGAAAATATGAGTTGAAAAATTAGTTTTTTCTTTTTTCCCTCTAAAATTTGATGATGTAATCAAATATTATTTTATTATTTCCACTATTATAATATAATTTCCTTAGGAGACCCATTTTAGACCTCAAATTCCCCTAATTAGTAGAGACATATGGGTTAACATGTGAGATGTTGAACCATATTCTCCCAAAAGCAACCACTGCAGCAATTCCTCTTGCTACCACACCACCTCATCATCATACATGGTGTGGTGGCCATACTCTCCTAATAGAAGCCAACGAAGTAAGTCCTCTTATTTCCATCCCACATCAAAATTATGAAATTTATAGGAGAAAGTCAGCCCATACTCTCCCAAGAGTAACCAAAGCAACAATGACTCTTGCTGCCACCTCACATCATCATCATGCAAGCCATGGAGCGACAACATACTGATTGACATGTAAAATGTCACATGAGCCCATCATAACCAAGCTCCCTACTGCCACATCATATGAGTTCCATTCAATATCCCAAACCATAACACACCCATTGACATAGGATATGTTGTGTGATAGCCAAACTCTCTCAAGAGTAGGGAGCGCAAACATGCCTCCTGTTGCTGCATCACACCAGTAATATACAAAACATGGGTTATACAAATATGAGATGTTGGGTAGTAACCATACTTACCCAAAAGAAACTAGCACAACCATGCTTCTTGCTGCGTCGTGTCATAGATCTGCACGTAGCTCACCAACCACTTTCTCATCATCCTCACCCATCCATCCAATTGTGGGGGATGAATCCTATCATGCTCCTGCTTGGTATCCACCCAATGGAGAATACTATCCTCCTCACTCTAATAATATTTGCGATCCATGACATGTTGAATTGCATCTTCCTTGAGGTTGCTCCATGAGAACCTCTCATCGATGACTTGGTAGAATCCATAAGATTCTGAATATGTTGTAGGTAGAAACTTCTCTTTGAGATGTGATATGATCATCAAGGAATATCTATCATAATAACAGAAGATTTTATCCATCACAAGATGTCTATCATTGACCATCTTCCCATCCAATGCTTCATAAGTGAAGCAGTCATCAGAATGCTCCAAGAATAGTTGGGCCCCCAACTCATCGCTGCTCCTTAGTGACAACGTTGCTGATCTCCATGATGGTGCATCTGCTGTCTCATGGCCATACTCAATGCTGAACTCATAGCCCAACATTGTAATGATTAGGACTATGCTCATCCCATCCTCCTAAACTCCACACTTCAACACAAAGTGTTGTGTGTAGCTCAACAATGAAAAATTGGAATGGCTATACATCTCCACCTTGAGAAAGTCAAGGGTCCTCTGCACAGTGCTAGTTTGCTGCTCCAAATCAGCAAGGTGCTCTAACCCTTGGTTATGAAATTTCCCTGATGGCATGATCCCACAAGTATCAAACCAAGGTGCTGAAATAATAGGGAATAGAAATGTTTGCAAACCTTGGATCGACTGAAACTTGGGAACATCTTGCAAAGCTACAAGAGTTCCTCCAACCGGTGCAATGGATTCTCCAACTTCTGGGGATGGTGATGGCTGCTCCTCTACTGTTGCACCAACAATGGTATCTGCCTCCTCCTCCTCATGCATCTCTTGAATCATGCATGGGAATCTCAATGTCAAGTTCTCAAGACCACCTTGCAAAGATGAAAGTGCTCCTTCACTTGATGCAAGTAATTCTGCAGCTAATGGTGGAGTTAGGGTTTCCTCTTCCAGAGTAATAATGAGGACATATTACTTTGGATCCTCATGTACTATCTCAACAATGATGGGATATGTCTCAATGCGGGATGTCTCCAGTTTCTTTCTACCAAACTTCTTCTTCAGTCTTTGAATGAAATCTGCATAAGTAAACACTTTCATATGTGCTAGATGACTGAACCGCCAATCTTTGGCTTCACCCTCTAAGTGCAACACTGCAATCTCCACAACCTCTCTTTCTGCTACAGGATATAGTTGAAAGAATGTAGCTAAATCTAGAGTCAAGAAAGGGTTTACTTGTGTTCAATGTGCAAGCTTTCAGTTGGGCAAGTCATCTAAATCATCTGGTATTAAAGGATAGAAGATGGAATGGAACATTAAGGACTGAAAATGAAGGGAGGAGAACCATCTAATTCTGTCTATAAATCAGGTCAGAGGTCATTTAACTCCAGGCCTGCTTGGACAAAATCAGAGGCAATTACAAGGGATCTTAGAAAGGCTAGCTGGTCTTGCAAAGATCCTAGTGGACAGGGCTAACACTAATCCCCAGTGTTCCCAAACCTTCCAGCTAAATCCTACCAAGAACATATAAACATGGACTTCATCAATTCATACATAAGAGAGCAGGAAATATCATCCACTACACTGGTTAAATCAATTGAAATCAATATTCAGATATACATTTAAGCAGAAAACATAAAGGGCTGGGAGAGTAGCAACATAGGGCACCTAACAAGGGTGAATCCTATGCCAAACTTCTAATGCAAGCCAGTAGAAATGAAATGAAATGAAACATGAAATAAGAGAAAGTCAATCACAAATACAGAGAAAGAGGAAACATCACCAGCTGCTTTAGATCAAGATCCAAAGAAATGTGCTTGTCATATTAAAAAAAAACCAATCAGGTACAACATTGCCCACAACTTGAACATTCAGTCTGAATACATCAAATCTCAGCCTATCTTACAATATACATAGAGAACTTATCTCAAGAGGAGAATACTTGCATTTCACTGATATCTCATCAACAAACATTACAAAGATTTCCTTCTGTTCTTTATAGCAGATGACGATCAGAAGGTCGACTGGGGAGGTAGGTGAACACTAAATGTGATATTAACACAGAAATGAATGTAGGGCCGAAGCCCATTCTGTTTGAATGCTGTGTATTTACTCTCTGTCACCACTTATATACGGGGATGATCTTCTTCAGATTTACCTTTGCCTTAGATATGACTGTGATGCACTCTGGTGGCCACACTTTACTGTACTTGTGGGGAATAAACAAATGTTGCACATGGTCTGATAGCTTGAACAGTGATTTGGGAGGGCGGTTCCCTCATGGGTACGGTTGTGGAGTGAAAATAATATGGATGACTTATACCGCAGGAGGAGGAACATTCTGCCAGTGGAAGAAAACCTTGATGGTACGTTTACTGTGCTCTGGACCCTCTGATCGATTCTCGGGATCTTTGAACTGGGCTTAGCTTCCCATACTGCTGATTTAAGGCTTGAAACCTTCATGGTTGTGTTCTAATCTCTTGTCCTTGCTCTGAAACATTCTTTCTTCTATGATATTTCCATACTGCGCTCTAAATGGTGCCGGAAGGTATTCTCGTAGGGCTCGAAGTTTGTTTCTTTAATGCAGGCCCTGTCTCCAACTTCCTTAGTCATTTCTAATAAATTATGCTCCTGAAACAGATCTTCTTAGGATTCATCCATCCTGGTAGCGTAGACGTGTATCATGGCAGCCATTTCTTCTAAATATCCCTGCAAAATGCAATAAACGGTGAGGAAAACAACTGATGGGGCGGCGGATGATGTGGAAGATGAGCGTGACCGTGCAGATGGCGTGGTGGAGGAAAAGAAAACTTGCAGAGGAGCATTGGGGGAGAAAATCGCGAAAGGAATGGTGAAAATCGCTCTGGTATGAGGTTTGACGACCTGCAGAGTGAAAATGCGTGAAAATCATCACAAAATGCGAGCATGGGACATTATATGCGACAGAAGGTTTAAAGGGTACGGAACATGCATGTGGGGTGACGTGGCAGACGGACAGCCGAGTGGATGGATGAGGTGGAGGCCCGGGGACAATGGAGCGGTCAACGATGGAGGGACAGATCGGGACCGTCGATTATAGCGGAGATCGACGACAGGAAACGACAGATGGTGGGCCACCGGACGCGATAGGTGGGAGTTAAATAGCGTGCAGCTTCGATGAATGAGCGCCATTGGATGAGGGCTCCGAGATCTGACGACCGTCATTTATTCCGCTACCCATCTATCACCCAAACAATAGCGCGCGAAATGAAAGTGGTTTCAGGTTCGTACAGAGGACACGTGACAGGTAATGTATGGAATCGCTGGGTGTCCAGGGAAAACCACTCAGCGCCCAACGGTGGTGCGAAAAAAACCACGGCTGTTTATGAATAGTGAAAGCGGGGAAGGGGGGACCACCGCTTTGGGCACACTCCGCGCCGTTGGATCTGGTATTTAACAGACGGTGGAGATTCGTCGGTTTAAATTTATATATCAAACCCATATATATGCGCGTTTAAAAGGTTTTGAATGATTTTTTTTTGCGTGGAGACAAATTCGGAGGGGCCAAGCGCCTGATGGACTTAGCGTTGGTCACGACGCTGGGTCTCATGGGAGGAAAAGTGCGGAGGCTAATGGCGAAAGGGGCTAGGATCAATATAATGTTTAGAGCGGGTTTTTCAAGCCTTTTGATGTAATTTGAGGCTATGGGAGGGCAACGATAGGGCAAAGAAGGGTAGGAAAGGCCAAAATAGGGGCAGGGAAAGGATTTCAAGGGGGTTTCGAGGAATTTGAGGATAAGAAAGGGGGGAAAATTGGAGGGGAAGAAAGGGAAAATTGTGGTATTTGCAGGGATATGAGGGGTAAAATATGCCCTTTGAAGAATGGATCATCAGAGAGGATTAGAATTGGGCGCAACACACAGAGACTCCAAGGGGGATGGATTTTCAGGGGAAAGGCATTCCTTGGAGGCTCTGGAACAATCTAGCCCCCAGCTTGCTTGTCAAGAATTTCATAGGGGTGCTAACACCTCCAAGCCCTCAATGTTCTTGTGGGAGATCCATCAAATGTAGGCAAGAAGAATATATTATGCCTCTTTCTTCTATTGCTGCTGCGAAATATCCTCTCCTCTTTGAGTTGCAAAAACTGTTGGAGAGTTAGATTCTCCTTGAATGCTCTAGAATGTGATTTTTACTCTGCCAAATATTTACTTAGAGTCTCATACTCCAACTTTCCTCCATCTCCATGCCATTCACCTTCCTCTTCAAAGAAAGTGGACATAGTAGATTGTTGTGGAGCTCTATGCATGACCGGTTATTTATGTTGCTGATAGGAAGTGCTTGGACCTTGCTCATTCTAAAACCTTCTTGAGGTTTCTCTTTTCCCCCCCCTTATCATTTATTTAGTCTCTGTGGAGATATCTTGCATAGATCTAAAGAGAAGTGTGGAAAAACTCAATCCTTCCGCCATTGTAGACTTCTTGTTTTTCTGCTTCTTATTCTTATTCTTATGATGTCATGAAATGCCCAAAATCTGAGCCAAAGATCATGCTTTGATACCACTGTAATATTCCAAAATGGGAAAAGACAGGAATATAGAAAATATGCAACATTCCAAATAAATTAAAACATGAACATAGCACTAAAATCTGGAATATTCCAGAAATATGCTGCAACTCAAGAGTACATTAAGACATCATAATCTATGAGCATAAACAATTGGGTCATATCATTATAATTAACAACAAAATAAAGTACACAGTGCTCCAAAAGGAATGCACTCAAACCACAAGATGGCTGAAATACACTAAAGAAAACTAGCACTGGAAATGTGTCCTGCTACTGTTGGAAACTACTACTAATGGGAAGAATAACCATGTGCGGGAGGATATTTGAGTGCTTAGAATGATCCGGTATTTTAACCACGGATTGCACTCAAAACACCCAGGAAAACCCAGAAATGGTTTGGCAAGATTTTAACTTTGGATTTTCAGCCCTTTTTGGGTTGCACACTACACCCCTGCTGGCAGAGTTATGCACTCCCTGGAGACAAATGCTGATATGGGGCTGAAATAATGACCTATTAGCTGCAAAAACACCTAATCAAATCAATACATGAAGGTGTGGTCCATTCTCTTGATCTCCAAGCCAGAAGCTTGAGATCTAGCTCTTGCTTCCTCTAGTCAAGTTGCAACTGCACAATGCACATAACTACGCTGCACATGTGGCCACTAGCCTCCATGAAGATTGCGCTGTCTCTCCATGATCTCTGCATTTAATTTCCACTCTCTCCATCATGTGTGCATTAAATGCACCACTTCCTCCATCACTTCATCATAATTTCTCTATGATATTACTTTTATTCCTCCATGATCTTACTTTGACTCCTGCACTATCTCCATGATCTTATCATTAATGTTGCATGATCTCCACTCTTCCTTCATTAAGGAGCTGCTCCACTACTCCATAATGCCGATCTACTTCTAATTAACCCACATACACACACCAAAAGTGGATTTTATTCATTTATGGGGTTTATGGGACCCTCCATCCTTTTATTTACTTAACTAATTAAGAAAAGTAAGAACTCTAATATTCCAATTAACTGATGGAAAATTAGGAATATTACACATTGAATTGATCTACATGTTCCTCAGTTGTTATTTCCTCTTCACTCCCAAAGGTTTTAATTATAGTTGAGTATTTACCTGGTAGGTCATTAAGAACAAAAGGGAGGAAAAGTGGAGCATATCTTGCAGGTCTAGTAGGAGGAGGTGGATGAACAATTCTAGCCATAATGACAGAAACTGAGGTATGAGAAAAGATAGAAGTTGATATTGGTTTCTGATTTCTTGGAAAGAAAATAGGAGAAGATGAGCTATTAGGAGGTGGTGTAGTTGGTCTTTGAAGTTTAGATATAAATGATCTCCACTCATGCAAAGGTGTACCTGATTTTCTTTTCAACAAGAACTCAAATGGGTCTAACTCCTTTAACTTTTCAAAAGACTCCCTTTCTAACAACAGTTCTGATGTAACTGTTTTCCAGAATTCCTCCTTTTCTTATTTGGATACTAGGGATGATGTATCAATGCATAGTATTTGCAGGTCTATAATTATATCAGTCAATTCATTTTCACTCTTAGAACTAAGTAAAATTTCATCAATTTTATCATCAAATTTCCTATCTTCAGGACTTCAAATAATTTCAGAGGACAAAGCTCTTGAATGTGATGGAATACCTGATTTTGAAGAGCTACTTCCAATGCCTCTGAGAATCCTCTCTAGATTATCCATAATTGTAGGTGGGTTAGGATCCGGATTGATCCTTGTATATATTTTTCTCGAAGCCACCTTTAAACATGAAAATTTGTAGTGGAGTCACCAAGGTAGTTTCTGCATCCTCGAAAAGTTCTGAGCTCCTGCTACCTCCAAGAGTTTAGCTTCACTGTTTGCACAAAAAATTTGGGAAATATGTCTTTAGGCTCCCAAGAGATGCATCAAAATGTTATCTCTAAATTGGTATTGATGGGCTGCTCCACCAGACAATTTAGGGTAACTATTTCAACTAAATTTTAACTAAAGATTAGCCTCTTCAGTTTGAGGAGACTCTCTCAAGCTAACTTATGATTTTCAATGGAAACTCTATTAGATGGCTAAATCTATGACTGTAATTTGTTTGTGATTGATTGCAGGTTGAAAATGTAAAGGACTTGCTACCATTGGGCTAATGGGGTCAACATCAATAAACTCAATGAAAATAATCCTTCTTATGGAAAATGAGGCAAATGAAAGTTTCAATGAAAATATGGTACACACACAACACAAGAAGAAACAATAGTTTAACATCTAAAGGAAGTCAGAGCATGGTTACCATGAGTTTTGAGTAATTAGACATAAACTAACTACAGATATTAAACATGAAATATATAAGACATATAACTCATTGAAAACCTCATTCAAATCTTAGGTGAAGAAGCAAAATATCACTATATATTACTGCAACTGAAAGCTTTTACAAAGTAGCAGTGTAATACAATATTCTCCAACCCTTTTTTATCCCATATTCTATCTATAAATAGACTCTTTTTACATTACATAGGATCTGCCCAATTGGCTAGATCATTGAACCTTGACTTTGACACCTAATCATTACTGACAACTCTATTTCTGGAACATAAAAAGACACCTAGTCATTTAAGAGTTACTCTCCTAATGGGGCTCTAATTACATTTGTTTCCTCCACTTCTCTAATAGTGGGGCCATTTCATAGATAGAGATGAGATGCTTGAATGGAATTATCCATGACATAAGACATAAATGTACTCTCCAAGAATTTAGCAACAACTATCCTATTTTCTAGGACAGGATCAACATTAACTATAATTTTGTCTTCATGTTGCTTTATATGAATGGAACACATGCTAAGTAATGAAAGTCTGTTGAGATGGCCTACTATCCATTTGGATGCCTCCAAGTGGCTTGTTGGTCTTCCATATACCTTTCGAACCTTTAAAAAACCCTTCACACATACCTCATTGCAAAACATAGCATCTTTAGGCAGTGTCGTAGCAAAATTTCGTAGCGAGATTATTTTTGTCTTTAAACCTTTTCTTTTGCCACCTCTGTTGGTCAAAAAGTATTTGTCATGTCAAAATAGCTAAATACCATCAAAATCCCTTAGTTCTTCATAAAATGGATTTTAAAAGACCAAAAGAAATCTTTAGAAATTTCGTAGCATTTTTCGGCCTTCAAGCCTGGAGCTCGCTACGAAATTGCTTGATAGGTTGAAATTGCAGATTTGGTAGTTTTCTTCAAACATTCACCTTCTATGCCAAAATTAATGTCACTTGAAAGCTATAAATTTTAACAATTTTTTTTTTAGCTCAACTCTTCAATTCTTGGGTGTTTCTTCTTCATTAAAAATAGGTTTGCCTTTAGGTTCCTCTATCACTTTAATTTTCAGTCCTCTCTTCTTCAGTTCATCTTGAATCATGTCCATTTGTTCTTGAAGGTATTTTACTTGATTTTTAATGGTCTCTTTTCATCTTGCAAGTGCATATTCATCTTCCTGGTATGTTTAGCCAAAAGTCTTAGAGGCTGGGTTCTTTTCAATAGTCCTTTAGCATCACTCATAGATTCTGAAAAACTTGAAAGTTCACTATCCAATTTCTTCATCATCTGATCAAACTCGATCTTTTCAGACCTGTGATTTTTTGCTTCCAACTTTAACTCAATTATTTGTTCTCTTGCTTCTCTTAGTTGTTTTGTGAGGAGTTCTATTTTCGATTTTTCAACCATCCTCTCCTTTCCTTTTCTCTACATAGTGACAACTTCTTCTGCTGTTGGGGATAAATCTATGATGCTATCTGGCTGCTTACCTTCACTGACCTTTTTTTCTCCTTTCGTTTCCATGGCATTCTTTGCAATATGTTACTTAGTCATTGGCTTCCTTGGCTGAAAAATGAAGCCAACATCCTCTCCTGAAAATCCAACTTCTTGATAGATTTACATTTCTTCAATCTTCTTCTATCTCCTTCAATGTCTTCTGCATATACAATTGGTGATTCTTCAATATCTATTGCCTGGAGGATGTCTTCTAGGTTTCCTTTGGCAATTTTCTGGCTCCTTGTTACCCTCTTGCTACTTTGTTTGCTAATTTTCTGTTTCTACTTTGCAGGTGCTAGCTGAGGGATATCAGTTTATTGCAAAGGTTCTACTTCAATGTCCATTGGTTCTACAGAAAACTATCTTCCTTCTTCATCAATATTTTCTATTACAGTTAGAGATGGAGTAGTTTTTGGTTTTGAAACTTTCTTTAGAGTCTGTGCATCTACTTCATACCCACTCATAAAAAGATAAGAGGTAAAATCTCTATTTAACCTTTTAAATTCCTCCAACACTAATAGTTTTATCAGACCATGGTGGAATACTGATGTTTCATTACCTTCTGTCTTGACCTGAACTTTATCTTACATCTTTCCCAAACTTCTATATAAAAAGAAAGTATGTCAAGTGGTTTCTTACCAACAAAATGTATAAGGAGTCTAAAATGATAAGAATAAACCATGTGGAATCTCCCTTCGCAGGTGAATTATTTTTGGACCACCAGCAGCAACTTTGCATAATTCTCTTTCATATAACCCCTAGGGATTCCATTGGTCACATCAGCTCCTCCGTGCTCCTGCTTGAGAAACTCTTCGCAACCTTGCATTATGTATTTTGTGCCTTTGAACCATTCTTCACCAGTTGGGAATTTATGTAGCTTGGGAGATGATATGTGGTGACACTGTGAGATTCAAAGCTCCAACTTTTGATGTTGTCCCTGTAAAATTTGTTGCAAAGTCTTTGGATACCTAGATATAGAAACCTTGCAATTTTTGGAAGAAATATAGGCAACTTGCCTTACTGAAATCCTCCATAGCAGTGGGATATTCATTCAACAACTTCAAATGCATTGGCTCATACCTTACGCAATAACCACCCTGATTTGTTTTCTTCTTCGATGCCATTTATGCTTTATACTTCTTGCTGCCTCGCTTGTTGATGACACCTGCAGAATCAAATTTGAACAACAACTTGCTTTGCGTGGTGAAGAAACTCTCGAACAGTGACTGTGAGATACTTCACATGTAATAATTGGACGATGAATGACAAAGAACAACTTGGGGGTAAACGTTTAAAGGTAATTTGACAATTCAAGTTTTAATGATGACACATGTGACCATAAAAGACAATGATGACAACATATACGACTTTGCATGTTTGGAAATTGTAATAACTAACTCGAATGACCTAACTCCTTTATTTATCTTATTGAAGTTTGACACCTCACACCACTCTGACACTCTCTGTAGGAAAAAACCCATTTTCGTAGCAAAAACTATTTACTTGCTGACAGATTCGCTATGGAACTATCAGGCAGTGTTATAGCGAAATCTGCTGATTTGCCATATAATTCGCTACGAAACTGTGTAAAATTGACAAGTAGATACTTTTGTGATTTAAAAGCATGGTAATGAAAACTAGATGAGATGAGGTAGATTTGACTGATATGACATGGTTTGAGGTGGGTTTTAGACTTAGGGTAGACATCACCAGATGCAAATTTTTCAAAAATTTCATGAAAATAACTTATGAGACAACATGAACCTATGTGAATGACATGTAAAACCCCTATCAATGAAAGTGTTTAAACTAATGAGTGATAACAAGTGGGTCAATGATTGAAATTTTGGACTAAAGTAGCGCAATGCCATTTTTTATAATTGATAGTGGCTTCTGGGTATCTTCTCTGGGAGAGAGGCCTCAAAGGCCTCCTTGTGTATTGGCTTTAGTCAAACCCAACATGAATGCAAGGATGATTCTTCTTCTAGATTATGAACTCTTCGAGGGAAAATATATATGAAAATCACTTCAGAACTTGGGGAAATCAATACAATCACTTTTGGGGTCCAAAACAAACTTTACCTTCACATGGGATAAATTGGTGTGCCTGATAGTAGAGGATTTAAATTTGGCTAATGAATCTTGTGATTCTGATGGAAACCTGACACATTTCAGAGATTCCAAGCTGTCCGAGGAAAGAAAAAGTGATTTGAAAGCTTCCATTTCAAAACTCGTAGATATCTTTTAACTGTTTTGCATCATACATGAAAACCTATATTTAATATTTTGTTGGAAATTATGGCTGAATATTGTCTCTATTTAAGATGAGGTAGATGCACTCCAGATCTGTCTCAGGAAATTGAATGCAGAATTAAGAGAGAATCTAAACAAGCTGCTAGATCTAAAAGGTAATTAGAGTTGGTGGATCAAACTTTGACACTTTGTAATTTCAAGGGTCAAGATTTATTTGTTGTAAAACTAGCTAGCAATATGAAAGTTTGATAGTAATTTATTTCAATGTTGTGAGAATTAAACAAGAGAACTCCAGAAATGTTTGACATACAATTCTACTTTTTGGCCTAGAAATTTGATTGTATGTTAAATTTTTTGGTGGAAAAAACATTCAACCCCATTTTATGATGGGTAAGGGCCTCTCAAAAGCAAGATTCCCTTCAACTTGATCATCACTAAAAATCTATTTTCTCAGTAAATTTTTTAATTAACATGCCATTCTTCAAACATTGCAAGGATCAACATTAGGAGAAATTAGTAATCTAATTGCAAATATATTTTTTCTTTCTTGCAAAAGCCACCTATTTCACCTAAACACATTTTTAGTTCTCATTGAACAATTTGGTCTCTATTTCAGATGAACTAGCTGCACTCTAGGTTTGTCTCAGATAATTGAATGCAAAGCGGAGAGACCCTAAACATGATGCTATATTTTGAAGGTAACTGGAGTCTGCAGATCAAACTTTGGAACTTTGTAATTTCAATGGTCAAGAGTTTTATGTTGTGAAACTAGCTAGCAATATGAAAGTTTGACAACAATTCATTACAATGTTGTGAGAATTAAACAAAAGAACTCCACAAAAGTTTGATAGGCAATGCTCTTTTTTCTCCTAGCAATTATATTGTATGTTAAATGTTTTGGTCGAAAAAACATTCAACCCCCTCTTATGATGGGCGTGGGTCTCTCAAAAGAAAAATACCCTTAAACTTCATCATCACTGACACTCTTGAGGTAAATGGAATTTGGAATTTTTTTATGGAGATATTATCCTCAATAAACCTGCATTTTCTAAGCAAATTTTTCAGTTTGTAAAAGCCACCTAGCTGACCTTGTTTAATTAATTAACACATTTTTAGTTCTCATTGAACGTTATAGTACTTTGATGGACATTGAATTTTTCAAGCTTCAATCCTTAGGTTTTCTTTAGTGGTATGTTTTAAATTACTCAGGAAACTTTTTGACCTGTAAGTCTCATTAGAAGAGTAATTTGATAACCTTTTGGCTATTAGTAAAGTGCTTTCTAATTATCGTTGTAGTCTTTATTTCCAATAACTAGATTGATGTGTTTTCATGTATTCAAGGAACAATTTGACTTTGCCCTTTTTTTTATGGTCATTGCTTGAAGCCTAATATACTTAGCAATATGATATTGCTGGCATAGATGGTTTCAAAATTTCCATGATTTTCATGCTTGAAATCATACACTTTGAATTATGCATGAAACATCCATGTTTTTTTGTCGAGTGAGGCCTTTCCTCTTTAGTGAGAAGTAGGAAATACCTTGGCCTCATGTAGTTTCCGTTCTAGACAAATGGGTCATAAAATTAACTGGAGGGAAATCTAAAGAATACAACTGTGACAAGTTTTTCCTTCCCGACGCTTCACAAGGTGCATAAAAACACTATATTTTGCATGTTGAGATATATTTCGGTAAAAATCACATACGAAACAATTTTTTGATGCGTTTTGAACCATCTGGTGTGGTTCATCATCAGGACTATATTTTGTATTTAGACTGTCTAAGTGGTGAAAATGTGAAGTTGGGTTACACTTTTTGCCCATTTTTGAGAAAAAAAAAAACTATCATTTTTAGAAGTTCTTCAACTTTCTGCAAGCCAAAACAATTTTTCTATTTAGAATTTCATTTTACAATGAAAAGAAAACTTGTTAGAAATTTTATTAGATTTCTATTACTTATTTTTTGGAATTTTTTTATTCACATTTGATATTTAAGCATATAAATTCTTTGAGTGTGTGTTCTTTAAAAATCAAGGGATTCATAAAAAGCCATGTTTTTTAGCACTAGTGTATTCTTTGTTAACTTGGTGTTTTTGAAAAAAAAATGTGTTGCAACAATCTAGACAGGCTCTACTTCGATATCATTATATTTACGAAACCAACTGATGCATATCATAATTACTAGAATTTTTTGATCTAAACCAATATGAAAAAACTAAATATTTTGAATATGTTTAGTTTAACATCAAGTTTCTCAACATGTTAGTTATAAACTAAAAATATAAAAACTACCCATTACATAAGACAAACCAATGTAATGCACCATAAAATTTTCAAATTTTGTTTACAGTATATTTTGGAAGATACAAAATTTTGATTTCACTAAATCATAATGACTTTCAGAACTTTTTTGCACCCATTTTATTAGAAAATTAATTAAAATTAGTAAATATCTATGAAATTCCATAAAAATTATATCTACTGAAAGTACATTCAATTCTGCAAATGCTAATCTTGGTTCTGAAAGTTAATTCATCAAATTTAATGGAGTTTAACCATTCTAAAGTTGAAGAAATGTGATCAGAGTTGAGATGCAGTGTAGTTGCAGTTGTTTTAATTCGGCTGAACTTCTTTAGTAATTCGACCGATATTTTTTAGTAATTCGCCCGACTTTTTTCAGTGTCGCGTTTCGTTTTTAATATTCCAGCCAAACTTTTGTTTGCTCATTCCATTGGCCAAACACACACACACACACACACACACACATATATAAATTAAAATATAATAATAATACGATGGGGCCCCTCCAAAAAACAAATTTGGCCAAACTCTATAAATAAATGAAAACGAAACCGAAATATTATTTTCACAATTTTTTTTCATTTGGACTAAATTTTCAAACTAAATAGTTTGGGCTAAATTTTTAAAGGAATTGTTTTGAGCTTCATTTTTAAAAGACATTATTTTGGCGGACTTTTTAAAGCAATTTTTTAAAAAGTAATTGTTTTGGGCTGAAGTAAGTCTTTTGTGCTAAAATTTTTAATGGATTTAAAAAAAATAAAGACTTTTGTGATGATTTTTTAAAGTGAGTTTTTGTCTAAATTTTGGAAGTGAGTTTTTTTTCAAGATTTTGAAGGAAATTCTTTGAGCTTCATTTTTAAAAGACATTTTTTTGGCGGAATTTTAAAGTGGTTTTTTTTTGAAAGTAAGTGTTTTGTGCTGAAGTAAGTATTTTGTGCAGAATTTTTAAAGTGATTTTTTTTGGAAATTAAGTCTTTTGTGATGAATTTTTAAAGTAAGTTTTTGTATAAATTTTTATAGTGAGTTTTTTTTGCAGGATTTTGAAGGAAATTTTTCGAGCTTCATTTTAAAAAGACATTTTTTTAGCACACTTTTTAAAGCAAATTTTTTTTTGAAGTAAGTGTTTTGGGCTAAAGTAAGTCTTTTTTGTTGAATTTTTAAAGTGAGTTTTTTGAAAATTAAGTCTTTTGTGATGAATTTTTAAAGTGATTTTTGTCTAAATTTTGATAGTGATTTTTTTTTGTAGGAAGGAAAATTTTTGAGCTTCATACTAAATTATCATGGGAAATCAAAGAAATTGCAAGAGAAAATATGATCGAACAAGAAACCTTGAGGCTTGTAGAGAATACGCGAAAGAATATTACAAAAAAAGGAGAGATGAAAGCTCAAATATTGAAAGGGAAAATCGACCTCAACTAGAAGTTGAAGCAGATATGTAAATGTAAATATTATAAATGATATTTAAAATTTAACTAGTGTATTGTGAAACTTATTTTTTATTTGATGAAGTAATTTGAAAAATATTTTACAATGTAAACAAAGAGATATATTTCTCATAACATTAATGATGAGATTGAAAATATTGAAAGAAAAAGTGAAAAATATAATGAACCAATGATTGATGATGTTGTTGAAGATGTTGAAAGAAATTCAAGTGAAGAAATTGAATCACCAGGTATGTATATAAATGTCATGTGTATTATTGAAATTATACACATTTATTAATTTCAATTTCATTCAAACTCTATTTCTTAATTTAATTATTTATTGAATATTTATACCAATGTTTTACATTTAATTCTCATATGTACAGATGAAATCAATATCGATGTCGATATGTTAGAAAATGTTGATACTAACATATATGGAGATAAAAACGCTGATCATGTTATACGATATCGTGTTAAGCACATTATTGATATGTTCTTCAAAGATGAAAATGTCGCAGTTCAAACCCAAATTTTGAGAAGTCTCTTAACATCAAAGAAATTAAAAGAAGCTATGAATCTCTTGGATATTCGAAAATCAACGAAAGATAAAAAAATGAAGGAAAATGTGATAAAAATATAAATAGTGCTCTAAAATCAATTGGAAGATCTAGAAAGAAAAGTGATTAGATGCACGTAGAATAATACAAATGACAATGGCTTCATCAAGTACTAAAGAAAATCGTTTCGTAAAATCTATGGAAAAAGCATTAGGGACCTCACAAAAAACATTGCACAAACATTGGAAATTTCGATTGAAAATGGACGTAAATGAT
This sequence comes from Pinus albicaulis, assembly GCA_034641835.2. Classification (NCBI taxonomy): domain Eukaryota; kingdom Viridiplantae; phylum Streptophyta; class Pinopsida; order Pinales; family Pinaceae; genus Pinus; species Pinus albicaulis. The sequence continues at coordinate 972,996,394 of CM076569.1, forward strand.
GAGCTTGCTTGTTGGACAATTATTTGTAGGAAACCATACAAAGATATACTTGGAAAAGATGTTAAAAAATAATATATGAATATTGGATGAAAAATTCATGTGTTTCACCAAAAGTAAGGTATGTGATGCGATGAAGAATAACACAAAATTAGTCTGAAGAAAATGCAAAAAATATCTTGGACACCACTCAAACAGAGTTGTTCAATAAGTTCATCGAAGATAATCGTGGAATTAATGTCTCAATCAGTATTTTTGTCCAACAAAAACTATGGTATGTTAAACCTATCACTGTACATGACACTTGTTGTTATTGTTATCATGTGGAATTTTAGTTATATTATGACAAATTCCTTAATTTTGGTAAAACATTTTGGAAAAATTCACCTCCTCCTTTCACTATCCATGATTTCATATCCCAAATTCTATGTGCAAGATAAATTCATGAATTACTTTACCAAGAAATGTGTTGGTGGTAAAAAATGCGATCATTGTGGAAATTTGACTTTATTTAACAACAAATATCCTATTGATATAAATGATCAATCATTTTCCAACATAAAAATGAAATGGAAGAGATATGAATATATTCATACATCGATTGGTTCAAGTGGTACTACAAGTACTAAAATGATTGATTTACAAGAAGAATAAATTTTTGTGATAAATATTTTGAAGAAGTTTGAGGCAGAAATTTATAAATACACCAAGAATTCCCATAGATCTCGATGGAAGGACTTTCAATTCAAAAAATCCAGTGAAAATTTTCAACCAGAGACCATTTTGTCAATAGATGATTTTCAGAGAATTACACATTTGTTGCACAAAATTAAATATAGAGTGAATACTATCATTCTGACCAAATTTCTATGCTTGTCACTATTCTATATAGACATGCTAAATAAAATGTTGATCATATAGAAAGCACCAGTGAAAATCGACATGTTATTAAAGAATATCACTTTTATATTATCAATGATCGTACAAATGATACACATTTTGTACAACATTGTTTTGATAAGATTTATGACTCATTGAAAAGTAGTGGAATAAAATTCAAGGAATATTGAATATGGTCAGATGGATGCGCATGTCAATTCAAATATTCACAATCATTCTTTTGGTTGTGTCGTCTTCATATTAAAACCCACATTAAAAATTTTTGGAATTTATTTGAGACTGGTCATGGAAAAGGAGAACATGATGGTGAAGGGGATGTATACAACGAGCACTTCGAAGATATCAAATGTGCCACTCTGCAAATCGACTTGTCTCAGCTGAACAAGTTGTTCAATGGTGCATTGTTGCACTAAGCCATGAGACTAACCCATCAAGGGAAGTACGAAGGTACATGTACATATATACAAATTAACTTGCAGATATATAAAAAATTAATATATGATCTAATTTTTATTAATTTTCTAATTTTAAACATTATTTATCACAATGATTATCTTTGATCATATATAAATTGTATTTTAAATAACATATTTATATTCTTATTTGAATTTTCCATATAGTTTTTTTTGGCATATTGGAGTCCAAGATGTAGATAGATAGATTGCAAATGACACTAAAATAGTAAAAGGGACTTGAAAATTTCATTCAATTAAAACAAAGGAGTACCGAAATGTGTTTGTATTTGATAAAAGAAAAGATTCCTGTTTTTTTCCTGTTTGCATAGAGGACACACAATCCAACAATTTTTGTTAAAACAATATATATGTAAAATTTTGGCAACATAAAAAAATAAATACAAAGGGGAAAATGTCAATTGCAAACTTCGAAGAGATGGAATCAGAGGAGACTATAGTATCATATGAAGGTGATCAAGTTTCTAATCTTCTTAGAGAAGGTAACATTTCAATTGATTTAAAATGATAGAGATCTAGAAATAGATAATAAAATCAATTCCATGCTAATTTTAAAGTTAAATTTTCATGTTAATTATGATATGAATTTACACTTGTTTTATTGTGCATAAGATGTTTTTGCTGTAGTTGCACCTGCTAACAACCTAGAAAATGTCAAGTATTATTTGATGTAGTGCACTGAACGAAAGATGAAATTATTTGAAGACTATGATGATAACATGTTTATATATGAAAGAGGGTATATTATACTGAAAGGTTATTTTTTTCCAACAAACTCATCAAAGGGAGATAATTGTTTACTTTCAAGGCTACCAACCTGATGTCATATGTTGTCAATATAGTCACTTGGTGTGTTCAACACGCATAAAGTTGATAGAATTTCAATCAAAGAAAAAATTGAAAGTTAAGAAATGGAAAATGTGAAAATCTAACCATGAACGGATCATTGAGGATGACATTCAATTATAATTTTTTTAATTGAATTTCCCAACACTTTTTTCTCCTTGGATTCATCTTTTTGTGCACTCTTAAGTTGTACATTCTTAATAATGAATTGAGTTGCAAAGTTATATGTATATTTCATGTTATGTACAAGTGCATTGAGTATTTGATTCCATTGATATTATGTTTGCATGCACGACAAGTAATTTATATGTACATACATTCTCTGGTCTTAAATGATTTCATATATGAATGTAATTTTTAATACATTAGTTAATTCAATGTCATGAATGAAAAATGTATGTATCTAGCATATTTTATAATGCAATTTTAAGTTACGTTTTTTTTTAGATATCTACAACAAATTATAAAATTCATTCAAATGCAAAATGTGTACCACGTTTTGTAATTTCCAATTTTACTAGATTCAAATTTTAAATAAATTGAAATTTTTTAAAAAAAAACCTAAGAATCATATACTAAGAAATTATAATTTAATGATTGAATGAAAAATGTACCAACTAAATGCAAATTACTTTCATTGTAACATATTCATGAACTCAAATATGTGAAACCTTTAAAAGCATCAAACCATACATTGAATGCAAATTGCGGGCCATGTTTTATAACACAATTTTATCTAGTACTTGTTTGTGTATAATCAAACAACTTTATAATAAAATTTAACTATCAACTGACATCCAAGTAGCCTTTATACGTACATTATGCAAAATGTTGTATACCATTTTTTTTAATTCAATTTTAAAATTTTATGATTGCTTTAGACATCTATGTACCTAAAATTTTATGATTGTTTTTAGACATCTATGTATTGGATATTAACATTATAAGAAATATTTCAAATGCAAAATGTACAAATTAATTGCACATTTACTTTCATTGCTACATATTCATGAACTTAAACATGTATTTAACCTTTAAAAGCACCAAACCACATTCACATCATTCAAATTGTATGGTCATGTTTTATAATGAAATTATATAGTGTTTTTATGCATGTTCATTTACAACTTTATATTAAAAGTTAAATATGACATTTGATAGACATATACACCTAATTATAAGATTCATGTTCAAATGCATTATGTACCACATGTGTTTTGTAATTTGCAATTTCAATCTAGATTCATTTTAAATAACAAGTGACAAAACGACAGGTTAAACAAAACATAAGAACCATCTACTAACATTATAACAACACAATCATGCAAAATGTAGGTAACTAAATGCAAATTAACTTGAATCATTGCAACATATTCATGAATTGAAATATGTAAAACCATCTATGGTTGTTTTATGACATGATCATGAAAAATGTAGCTAAATATCACCCTTAATAGACATTTAAACACCTAATTATAAGACTCATGTTCAAATGCATAATGTACCACATGTGTTTTTTAATTTCCAATTTAAATCTGGATTCATTTTAAATAACAAGTGTTATGAAACCAACTCAAAAAAATGAAGAAAAGAGAGATCAACGCCTTCTAAATCAGCCACTTCAAGGGGGAAACCTCCAATACATTACATAAATGAACAATTCTTGGATGATACAAATGAAAAAAACTCCTTCTATATATAGGAGTCCATGGGGTCACAATATAATCCTAGCCGACCTAACAATAATAATGTAAGGGAACAATAATAACAATATGGGGGTTACAGGGGTACAACAATAACAATAAGGGGGATACAGTAATAACAATAAGGGACTACACTAGTAATATGGGGACCTAACATGCCCCTCTCCTTCAAAAAGTTGTTGTCCTCAATGCTTGAGTAGCTCTGGATTCTTCTGTATAAAATTCTCATCCTCCCATGTAGAATCTTCAGTGGGCAAGTTCTTCCACTTAATGAGATAATCTGAAATTGATTGATTTCGTAGCTCTCGAGTTCTTGTTTTCCTAACTATTTTAGGTTCTAATATGATTTTTACTTCCTCATCAAGTTTTGGCAATATTGTTTGAACTGGAAGTTTTTCACCTATAACCTTCTTCAAGCATGAAACATGGAGAACTGGATGCACTCACGAAGAAGCAGGAAGCTCCAATTTGTATGCCATAGTACCAATCTTTTGTAACACCTTGTAAGGACCATAATATTTTGGCGATAATTTATTATCCTTCTTAGCTTGCTTGAGGGAAATTGTTAGTATGATTGTATCTGTAAAAATACCCAGTATCCTACATAAAAAATTCTCTGGTTACGATGTTGATCTGCTTGTTGTTTCATTCGATTTTGTGCCAAATTTAGGTTATCCTTTAAGAGTTGGAGAACTCGCTGTTGATGCTCAATGTGATCTTCCACTGCTTGCACCTTAGACTTTTCTCTTAAAGATGATGTGATGGACGATGGATGATATCCATAAAGTGCCATAAATGGGGTTATTTTGTTGCAGTATGGAAGGAAGTGTTATACCGCCATTCAGCCAGAGGTAACCACTTGACCCATTGTGTTTTTTTATCAGATATAAAACAACGAAGATAACCTTCCAAACATTTTTTCACTATCTTAGTTTGACCATCGGATTGAGGATGATAAGATGAGCTATGAGCTAGTTGAGTACCCAAACAAGAAAATAATTCCGTCCAAAAATTTCCAGTAAAAATGGGATATATGTCGCTTACCATAATCTTTGGGTTTCAATGTAGCTTTTGAATTGTTTCCATAAATTCAGTAGCAACTATACTTGCTTTAAATGAATGAGATAATGCACAAAAGTGTGCATACTTGGTAAGTCTATCAACTACCACCGTGATGACACTCTTTCCTTTGGACTTAGGTAAACCCGTGGTAAAATCCATTGAAATCTCCTCCCAATGTTGACTTGGAATGGATAAAGGTTGTAGAAGACTCGGGGTCTTAATTGTCTCCACTTTATTTTGTTGGCAAACCAAACTTTCTACAACAAACCTTTGAATATCAGATTTAAGGCCATCCCAAAAAATTCTTTTTTCACCCTGTGGTAAGTTTTTAAAAATCCCGAGTGTCCTCCTAAAGGAGAAGTGTGCAATTCCAAAATAATTTTTTTTTTTTAAGTTGGGAATTCTTACAATGATATAAGTGATCTTTGTACCATAAGGAATCATTTTTCCAACTAAACATATCAGATGTACTAGGATCTTGCTGCAAATTTTGAATGAGTGTCCACACTTTATTCATCCTTATTCCATTCATCCCTTGCTTCGGTTATCCAATCTGGTTGGATAATAGAAATTTCACAAAGAAATTCTTCCACCTCTTCATCCTTTCTTGAGAGTGCATCTGCAACAACATTTTTCTTCCATTTTTTGTAGATGATTTCAAAGTCATATCCCAACATCTTTGTGACCCATCTTTGCTGCTTTTCTGAAGATATTATTTGTTCCAAAAAGTGTTTAAGACTATCATGAGCAGTTTTTACCTTGAAGTTCCTTCCCATTAGGCAAGGTCACCATTTCTTTAGTGCATGTAGTATTTCCAACATTTCCTTCTGATAAATAGCTTTCTGTAAATATTTTCCTTTGATTGAACGAATTTCAAAAGAAATGGGTCTTCCTTCTTGAATTAAAACAACACCAATTCCATTTCTTGAGGCATCACATTCCACAATAATTTTTTTTTGTGAAGTCTGGAGTAGCTAAGACCGGTGCTAGGCACATTGCCTCTTTAAGATGTTAAAAGGCCTTAGTTGCTTCAGGAGTCCATGAAAATGCATATTTCTTCAATAATGTTGTTAGAGGTGATGCTATTCTCACATAATTATTAACAAACTTGTGATAATACCCTGTTAAGCCGAGAAATCCTCGCAACTGATTTATGGTTGTGGGGACTTTCCATTCCTTCATGGCTTTAATTTTGTTAGGGTCTACCTTAACACCCTCGTGGGATACAATATGACCCAGATATTCCACCTCTTGTTCTCCAAAGAAACATTTGGATTTTTTTGCATATAGTTGTTTCTCCTCCAATAGTTTGAGCACCCTGTCAACATGTTGAACAAGATCCTTCCAAGACCTGCTATAGATTAGTATGTCATTAAAAAATAATAGCACAAATTTTCTAAGGAAGGGTTTGAAAATGGAATTCATCAACCCTTGAAATGTACAAGGTGCATTTGTAAGGCCAAAAGGCATGACCAAAAATTCATAATGACCCTCATGAGTTCGAAATGTTGTTTTCGGAATATCTTCAGTCTTCATTCTAATTTGATGATATCCTGAACGAAGACCCAATTTGGTAAAATAAATTGTGGCATGTAATTCATCCAATAATTCATAAATCACGGGAATGAGAAATTTATCTTTAATAGTGAGCTTATTGAGCTCCCTATAATCCGGTCACATGCACCATGATCCATCCTTCTTGTGCACCAATACTACTGGAGCAGAGAAACAACTTTGACTAGGTTGAATTATACTAACCTCTAACATTTCTGCAACCATACGTTCAATTTTGCTCTTTTGGACATAAGGATATCTATAAGGTCTGATGTTTGGAGGAACACTTCCTGGAATCAAATGAATATCATGATCATGATGAATAATAGGTGGGAGTCCTTTGGGAGTTTCAAACACCTTGGAATAATTGTCCAAGACTTTTTGAAGATCTGGAGAAATAGATGATTTTGATGTTGGAACTTCTAGTGAGCATAATTTTGCAATTACGCCTCGTTGCTGTTTCTTCAGAAGCCTTGTCATGACATTGTAACTTATTATCTTTCCTGAATTCCCTGCAATACCCCGTAATTTTATTTCCTTTCCTCTCGAAAAAAATTCAAGAAAACTTCTTAAAAATTAAAAGCTACTGTCCCCAAAGATTGTAACCATTATACTCCTAGTACAACATCAACACCTCCCATTGGAATGGAAAGCATTGAAATATTCAATACATATTCCCCCATGGTTAGCTTTATATTATGGTATTTTCGAGAGCAATTTATAGTTCCTCCTTTTGCAACCATCACTTGACATTCTGGTGCTGGGTATAAGAAACAATTCAATTTCTTGGCTACCTTATAATGAATAAAATTATGGGTACTACCCGAATCAATCAACACTATTACCTTTTTCTTCTTGATATTTCCTTCTATCTTGAGAGTTCGAGGAGTGGTAATTCCTGCCAATGCATTAGACGATATGGTCGAACTCATTTCTTCTTCTTCTAGGGTTGGTTCCTGGTGTATATCCTCTTCTTTTGAAGTTTTTTGTTCATTTTCTTCCTCCTCTTCACAATCTATGTAAAATAATTTCTTCTCAGCACACTTACGACCTTTATTGTATTTGCTATCACAACTGTAGCAAAGCCCTTTTTCTATTTTTTCTTCCAATTGTTGTGGTGTCAACCTTGTAGGTTGTGGAAGTCTAGGAGTAGCAACATTTCCATCTTTATAGATGGGAGTGGTGGGCTTCCTTGTCGCCATAATTTTACAATCAATTTTTCTTGCCAACCTGAATGCCTTCTCCAATGAATTAGGTTCCCAAACACGAACTTCAAGTTGGATGTTATCCTTTAAAGTCCCTATGAAGACATCAATCATGTTTTCCTCTAGAATATTAGTTACCCTTATATTCAATTTTTGGAAGTCCTTAATGTGCTCCACTACTGAACCCTTTTGTTGGAGATTTATCAATTGGATAAAGAAGGCGTTTCTCTTTGTATCCTCATAATGTGCTATAATTTCCTCCATAAAAATTGACCGAGTGACAATTTTTTTTATGGGAGCAAAGTCATCAATACCATACAAATGTATTTTGTTCTAAATGTAAAGTTGCAATGCATACCTTTTATGTGTTTTGCACATTACTGAGATCAAAATATTGCTCCATCTGTAGTATCCATGTTACGGGATCCTTGCCATCAACCTTCCTCATATCCATCTTTAGAATATGGTGGTCTTTCCATCCAACATTAGAGTTTATGAAATCACGATTAACATTTATTTTATTTTCATCATGAGTTTCCTCTACTATCTTTTCTCCATTAGGAAACATTTCTTGTATCAAATTTGTCAAACCTTCCATGTCAACTTTTAGATTATTCCTCATGTTTTCCATGTTTTCTTTCATTTTTTATTCCTTGTCATCCATCTTAGCTTCCATGCCAGCTTCCATGCCATCCATCTTAGCTTCCACGCCTTTCTTCAAACCATCCATATTATTCTTCAAACCATCCATCTTTGGTTCCACGCCTTTCTTCAAAACTTCCATTTCATTTTTTGTTGCTCTTTGCAAGAGTGAAAGTTGGTGCACTTGCTCTTGTAATTTTGACAGATCATGTTGCAATTCTTCATCTTCATGATTCATAGTAGAGTATTCTGAGGGCTTAATGGGTGTTGAATTATTTTTAGGGGTGATTTTAGAACTCAATACTGATATCTATGCTCAATGTGCCCTTGGAATCACTTAAAAATGGTTTTTCAAAAAAGACTTATGCAATTTGAAAAAAAAATACACACCTTTTTCTTGCTTTTGAGGAGCTCGATATTGAAATTGAATTATCTTTGTAATTGCATATCTTCAATATCTGAAATTCGGTCCTGTAGTAGACCTCTAGATCTTCTTTAGAATGCCACAATTCTGACCTGATTTGGATACTTCAAGTCAAAGTTATGTTGAATCTCCCACAATGACCTAATTATGGACTAGTTCCGTAGAGCGCACTTGTACGACGTCCCATGCCTCACTGTTTCCTCCTTCAGCTCTAAAATTGATATACAGGAAACTAAAGTTCGTTTAATTGTGGTGACTCTTTACAAAATTCCAATCCAATGCTTAGAGAGAGAGTTATGATGATTTTCCCAAGGTCACCTCTTTGAGATGAAATTTGGGAGCCTGAAAATACCTTAACTTCCACAGATCGTATCTCTGAAAATTTTTCGAACCAAGATTTAAAAATTTTACAGGATGTTCCTCAGGATTTTGGCTTCACTTTGTAAAATTTTCAGCATCCGAACCTTTGTTGAAAAAAATTTATAGCAAAAATTCCACGATGATCTGTTTAGGTGAAATTCAAGAGCTCAAAAAAACCCTAACTTCTACAGATCATATCTCCAAAAATATTGCGAACCAAGGTCTGAAATTTGTACACAATGCTCCTCAGGATTTCAGATTTTCTCTGTAAACATTTCTCTTCTGAACCTTCGTAGAAAAAAAATTTATAGCCAAAATTCCACGATGAACTGTTTGGAGCAGCTAAACCCTAGAATTCAAAGCTCTGATACCAAATGTTATGAAACCAGCTACAAAAATAGAATAAAAGAGAAATCAACGCCTTAGAAATTAGCCACTTCGAGGGGGAAACCTACAATACATTACATAAATGAACAATTATTGGATTATACAAATGAAAAAACCTCCTTCTATATATAGGAGTCCATGGGGTCACAATATAATCCTAGCCTACCAAACAATAATAATGTAAGGGAACAATAATAACAATAAGGGGGTTACAGGGGTACAACAATAAAAATAAGGGGGCTACACTAATAAAAATAAAGGACTACACTAGTAATATGGTGACCTAACAACAAGTGACAAAAAAACAAGTTAAACAAAACATAAGAATCATCTACTAACATTATAACAACATGATCATGCAAAATATACCAACTAAATGCAAATTTACTTGAATTATTGCTGCATATTCAAGAACATAAATATGTAAAACCATCTATGATTGTTTTATGACATGATCCTGCAAAATTTACCTAAATATCACCTTTAATAGATATCTACACCTAATTATAAGATTCATGTTCAAATGCATAATGTACCACATGTGTGTTTTGTAATTTGCAATTTCAATCTAGATTCATTTTAAATAACAAGTGACAAAACAAGAAGTTAAACAAAACATAAGAATCATCTACTAACATTATAACAACATGATTGACTGCAAAATGTACCAACTAAATAAAAATTTACTTGAATCATTGATATATATATATATATATATATATATACCACGATGGCATGAACCGTGGCCCTCCATTGACTGAGTAGATACTCTTTTCAGCCCAACTCCTAAAAAAATGAAATTTATTAAAAATTAATTTAACTTGCTAAATTGATAAAAAATCAATTCCATTTGTATACACATGTACGTGCATTAGATTATATTCCAATATCATTTAAAAACTTGCACATTTAATATAAATACCACGATCATGATGGACATCCCCTGATCCATGATCCCCCCTCTCATAGATGTGTTAGACTCCTATACCAATAGGTGTCATATATCATGATTGACTTAATGGGCTATGTAATATGTTCATACCTTTCCTTGTTGCAAAGTTTTTCCATATTGTCAAAAAAAAAAAAAAAAAAAAAAAAAAAATGTAAAGAGGGTATACCCTAAAAGAAAAATCAAAGGGTGAAAAAATAAAAATGGCCAAAAAAGTGAAAGAAAATGAACCCCAACAAAAGAAAGGCCAAGGAAATTGCGCAAGTCTAAATGCCACTACGTTTTTCTCTTATGTAATAAACAAATTGTGTGCAACTTGTATCTTATGCCACAATTGGTGATCAGTCAAACAATTTAAGCTTGGCCAGTTCATTTTTCAATTTTATGTTTTAGAGATAGAGAATAAAATCTGACCAAATTGTTTAATCTTGGCAGATAAGTAGATAGGTAGAGTAAATAAAAGGAGCTCAACAGTTTAATCTGAGACCTTGGATGTAATAAGGTTAGAATTAGATAGATTTCCACATGTAAAAGAAAAAATGTGATAAGGGTTTGCTAGTCTAAGTGCACCCTAATAAAGAAGAAAAAATGGTAGGGTAAAGTAGGTAGGGTAGGTAGATGTTGTTTCAGAATTACATGTGATGGATAACGACTCTAGATGTGTTAAATCTTATATTTCATCACAAGTGCAAAGGCAGACACTACACTGGAAGAATTTCAAGCAAAGCAAAGTCAAATTATTAATTTCCCTTCTCATTTTTCCCTAAAAAATTTCACTAATTTCCCCTAAGTACTAAAGCATTTGAAAATTAGAGGGGCTCAAGGCATTTCCTTGACTTTTGGAGGGACCGAACCCTCGGCCCAATAATTGGAAAAGCCTAAGTACTTAAAACCATTCATCATGACATTTATTCACTCTAAAAAATCTTTTCCTAAGTAAAATCCCATTTTACTTAGGAAAATTATGCAATATTTCATAAAAACCCTTTTTAAAGCATAAGTTAAATACATTAACCTAATGTTTTACACTTAGTGCTTCCATTCATTTTTCATATTAATTTTTAAGTTTATTATTTAAGTCCCTATGAAAATTCCCCCTTTTCTCGTATTATTTTAATAAAATTACCAAATTAATATATTATCCCGCCCCTTTGGTTGAAATATAACCTTAAAATGATTAATTAATCAAATCATGAGTCCGCATCTCCGCCGTGTTTAAAGGGATTAATTAACCCTCATGGTTAATTAATAACCTAATCGACCAATAATAATGCCCCTGATGCGATTATTTCATAATAAATTACATTGGGCCCGCCCTATTAATTCCTCGTCATATTCCTTTCCCGACGACTGTTCTATCAACCAATCCAAGATCTACGGTTGTCGTCCATATCGCTGCGCCTCCACGTTTGAACGATAACGCGCGATGGCCAAGCAGTTTTCTGAACAGTGCCACGCCACGTGTCATGTATTGTATGGAATTGCTCGCCCTCCACTGAAAACCGCCCATCCCCAAAAGTTGTGCGATGAATACCACTTACCGCTTGCCTCCCATGACGAAGCCATCGTACTTGCTGACGTCGTCCATTAAAAAAAAAAAACCCCGCAACCTTTGACTTTGCGAATAAAACAAATAAACCCGCGTCATTTTCATTATCCCGTGCAGTGACTAGTGTCCCATGCAACGAATTCCAAAATCAACTATCGAATATTGTCAACCGCCACCTTGCTGAAAGGAATTTGTAGTCGAGTAATCCAGAATTCATCCGCCATAGCCAACACCTATTTTAGTTACTGCTCATTTCCCAGAAAACAGGTATTTACCTAAATTCCCGTTGAACTTTGCAAAATCCTGGTTTTTGTTTTAATTCCACACGAAAAACTGAAACATGGTTTAAGACTGGTATTCATTTCATTCCTCAAATCCCAAAACTATAATTGCATTCCCAAACCTGTGATTGCGCTCATTTTTTCATCAAAACCCGAATTCATTTCTGAATCCACAAGAACTAGAAATGGAAATTCCCCTGGCTTTGAATGTCGCGCCCCTGAATGCCCCTCACAGAGATTTAGACTATCTTCCTCTAGCAGATAGGGATTTCCAAGTTAAAGAGCTTGTCCTCAGTGAAAATCCTCTTTGAATTTTTTGCCACCGCAGAGATAACTACCTGAACGGCTCTGACATTTTTGGATTATGGGAATCCAATCTCCCAATGTATCTTCTCCCCTCAGTCCACATTTTTCCTAAAATAATCCATTACTTCCATGCCAATTATGATCCCAATCAACGAGCAGTTTTGTCCCCGAGTCAAAACGTCCTTTTCTCAATAACTGCTCAGTCTATCAACAAAATGTTACAATTTCAGCCTGGTCAAGCCCTGACTCCCCTTTCCATGGGAGATTTACTTGAGAAATCAACCAATTTATCTCAAGAAGAGTTGAATCACCTTTGCCAAACTTTCATGTTGCCAGAACATCAGCCCAAAGGCCCTCCCCCTTATGGTTATACCTTTTTCATTGATGTGGGCATGCTTATTTTGAATATGATATCCTCTATAATGGGTTTCAATACTAGTGAATATGTTGATCAATTAACCCTAGTATTGTTGTCAATTTCTACCCTTGGACAACCCCCTACTGTCAAGTATGACTTTGCTTCCTACATTGCTGATAAAATCCATGATCAGTTCATGAGATTGGAAAATGAAAAAGTGTTCAAATATTCCTATGTTATATACCATCTCTTGCTTTACTATCAATCAGAGAGTTTCCCTTTCCAAGTTAAGAAACTTGATGCCAAAGGAAATCCTAGGTCTGTAATCTTTTGGTCTGCAATCACTCATAATTCCTTCGATTCTCCTTATTCTTACAATGAGTTCATTGACCTATTTGTGCACCCTGCAGCCACTTTATTAATAGAAGTCTCCCCTCCTAAGGTCAATAATGACATGAAGAAAATTCTCCAACTTTCTAAACAATACAGGATAGGTGATTGGTACCTATATTGGAATCACAAAGAAATCAGAATATATGGGTGTGAGTTATGCCCTTTCAAGTTACCAAAATATGTCCCAATGAGGCTCTTTTCCTTAGAGTATTTCAGACAGATGATAAATTCAGACATAGTTCATTTTTGCAATGCAAAGAAAAAAGCTCAACTCAGAATTAAGAGTCAATTAGGTCCTTTTGTCTGTAGCTCTAGGGATGCTGGAAAAGAAGCTGAAAGAATCTTAGAAGACTATCTCAAATTGCAAAAAAGTTTCTATTGGGTACCTTATGACCCAAATAGCTTTATTTGTGATAGAAGGATGAAAAATAAATTATCACCATACCTTCATCATAGAATCCCAGAAATTGAACAATATGCCAATATGGATGAATGGATGGAAGGGAAATTGATAGAACAAGATAGTGAACAGGTCAATGTTGAAAATGTTATGAAAGACCTTGAAAAAATACTTGACATAAACTCTTTTTGGACAGGTGCAAAGACCAGGAACTGGTCCTTCTTTTGCTGTGACTTATCAGCAAAATTTACAGGAAATCAGTGCATCAGCCACAATAACATCTAAAGGGAAGGAGAAAGAGGTTGATATACAAGTTACAAAGAAATTCACAATGACAGAACAACATGAAACTTATAAAGAACAGGGTCAAATACAAATTTCTCCTACTTAGACCAATTTGGCAAAAAATTCAATTTTACAAACTCCTCTCAATGTAGAAAAAGGTAAGAAGAGAGATGCAGAAGTAGCTACCCCTATCAGTGGATCTTCAGAACAGCCTGATGTTAAAAGAAAAAAATTGAATCCTCTTCCAGAAGTAGAACCTATTCAAGAAATCCCTGATAGTCAGAGGAGAGAAGAATTGGGTAGTCATCAAACATGTACAATTAGTGGGACATCCACTAATTCACAGAGAAAGGAGCTACAAAGGTAGCAAAGTGCAGAAGTATCTGCTTTCAAACCACCAGTGAAAGATGCCTGGGATATTAAAAGGACATTTATAAATATAAAGGCTAGAAATGATCCACTAAGACTTCAAGTCTACAGTCAATATTTGAATATGGCTCCTAAGAATCAACAAAGATTGATGTCAGCTTATGACATCTAGCAGGGTAAAATGATAATGAGTCACTTCAAACCCAAAGTGCAGCAACCTCAAACAGTTGTAGATTATATCAGAACTAATTTTGAAGTCATAGCAAATGATATTCATCCTTTAGATCAGATTGAGCTGCATAAACAAAGAGGTGAAATGATTTATTCTACTGTGACTGATAAATCAATGATGACCCAAAAATTACAGGATTCTTTGGAGAATACTAATGCACAATTGCATCTTCAAAAAGCCTCTTCTCAGGCTAAGGATAACATAATAAAAACTTTGGAGGAAATAATTATTGTATTGGGTTATAATCCTAAAGATGTCAAGGGTATAGAAGCCTTGATTAAGAAGAAAGATGATGATATTGAAGCCTTGAGAAAACAACTGAAGTTACCATCCTCAAGGCATCCACAGACTACATAAATTATAAAGAAAAATTCTGAAGAAGAATTGATGGATTTGCTCTTGAAATTGAATGAGAAACTAAATGAGACTAAAAAATAACTTGAAAAGGCATTAAAGGACAAGTAGGAAAACATTCCAGCATCTACATCAGAATTAATTACAGGTACAACAACAACAGGTCAGCCAACATAAGTATCATAGGTCAACACTTCTAATTTAAGCACTGAAGAATTAATAAAATCAATGGAGGAATTGAAACTCCAAGTAACAGAGCTCCAGAGAACAAAGGTACAATTCACCACTTTAGAACAAAAATATGATCTCTCGAAAATACGTCTTGCAGAAAAAACAAGAGAGATCAATAGATTAGAAAAATTGGTCAAAGCATTGGAGAAGGATCTCACATTGGAGAAGCCTTTAAAGGAAATAAAAGAAATTCTTTGGGACAACATCATTTAGTCAATAAATGATGTCTGGCCATTAATTCAAATAATGTATGAGAAAAATGATTTAGTTAAATTGGCTCTGGAAGAAATTTTAAATGCAAGAGATGAATTAGGGAACATGCTTGAAGAAGCCAATAAAATTATACACTTTTTGAACACTAAAAACAGATATCAACTTGAAGAACTCGACATCCAAGACAGAACATGAACAATTTTGGAGATAAAAAGAGTTTTTACTAAAATAACTCTGATGCAGAATCTAGAAAGAAGATGCTCTGATATGCAAGAAGAAATCAATGCTTTCAAAAAAAGATTGGATATTCTGTTGAATAAAGGATTGTCCAGTCCTTTAGTTTCATAGGATAAACTAATGAACCTTGAAAGTTATGTTGAGAAATTGGACAAACATGTTGACAATCAGGCCAGTTCCTCAACTAGTTCATCAGCAGTAGTAGCCTTGTCTACAGGCAAAAATATTCATGACAGATTGGAAAATTTGTTTTATCTCGAGCATGAGGTAAAACATTTATTCCCAATTCAGCCTACTTTCTTCAGATATACAGAGATAGATGAAACTATGAGAAAGCTGCAAAGAACCAGAATACCAGAAGCTAAATGGTGGGAAGAAATGTTAGAAATTTTGTAAAAATTATCCTTACATGAATTTTTGATTATTTACTATAGTTAGTCATGATAAGAAGGATAAAAGGATAAACAGAGGTCAAAGTGTATCAGTGCAGATAAAGAGTATCAGTAAAATAAAGCAGCCAGCACGAAGTTACTAAAGAGAACATCAACAAACCAAATCATAGGGCCTGCCTCCAGGAAATTCTCAAAAGAAGGAAACACCACAACATCAGTTATCATTTATCTTATCTACAAGGCCATCTGTAGCTAGTTTGTTGTAAAATACTTATGAGTCATCCTAGATTATATCTCAATTTGTTATGAGATATTTTTTATAATTTTTTGTATAAATACTCCCTCAATCAGAGTATTGGGGGGTGGATTCTTAGACTTTGCTGTAACATTGACTATTTTGGAATAAAGTGCTGTTGGAAAAATTTTGTATGGCTAGCTGGATAATGAATTGATACAAAAGACTTTTCACAGGATTTTTGTGTCAGACAACGGATCAATAAGTCATCTATCTCTTATATTTTAGAGTTTTATACTTGTTTATTATATCATCTGTGTTTCATTTCTGAATGATAAACCAAAAGGAATAGATCAGAAAGTGCTTAAATGCAATCTGTTTTCAATCGTTTTTATTCTAAATGTTTTCTTCTCAACTAGTTTAAACAGTGAATTCTTAATTGCTCCTATTTTCTAGTTTAATCATTTTGATTATTTGGTAAAGAATACTTAATTTCTCTTTATTAATAATCATTCAAGTTCCCTCTTTCAAAAATTTTGAAGGATTCTTAATTTCCCTTCATCCATTTCGAGTCCATTCCATTCACCTTAGATCTATAATTGTTCCCTATTTGATTACCTTGCCCTGTGAAACCATATTTTTTTAAGAAACTTAATCTAGTTAAGCCATCTTCTTTGACTCCATTAGCCCAATGGCCTAAATTACTCAGTCTTACCCTCAACTATAGAATTTCATCACCCAAACTCAAAAAAAATCCTTGGACTTTCATAACTAGCCTAATATCTTTCAAAACAAAGCTAAATATTACAGAGAGAGCCCTCTTTGGGTACAGATTGGCTAGATTTTGTACCTAAAAGTTGGTTTGTGGTTACCTCGGACCCCTTTCCTCTTCCAACAACTTCAACGAAAATCTGAGTGATAACAAGATGCATGAGACTATTGATGTCCGCCTTGAAGAATTACATGGAAAATGATCATCCATGATATATATGGATATCAACAGATACATAGGTACATGATGTCTAAAAATTTACCTCATGAATTTACAATTCTTTTAAAATTACTATTGAAAAATATTTCGAAAGAATTCAAAAAATTGATGTAATTTACGCAAATGTTGAAGAACAACTTGAACACAACTATAAAACACAAAACTTGAAGCACAAATTTATGTGTAAAACTCTCTTGACTATTTAAAAGCAAATTTGTTGACGTCATGCACATTTTGAAAATTAAATACAAAATTTTATAAAACATGAGTTCACCAAGTTGTGCTCACATAGTGGGGGCACACTTGGTATATAATTGAAAAAAACACATGGTCATTTAAACGACACATTTATAACTAAAAACCACACACATATCAAGGATATCTTACAATCCATAAAGTTTTATGGAGAGCAACTTCCTAACACTAATTCAACTTTGAAACACAAATATTGAATTGACATCTCCCCATACAATAGATCACTAGACATCCTATTAACATTTTCACAATGTATTATACTAAATGTTTGAAATTGTCTAACAATATTGTTTTCTTTTCCATGTAGTTGTTTTAGCCTCTCCTTCTTACACACATTTCATCTGGTTTTGCAGAAGTTCATAATTGGTGAAAACTACAATTCCATTGGATCAATACTCCCTAGCTATTCCTAAGCCTTCTATCAATGAAATATAATATGATTTATTGTTTGTTGTTCTTCCAGGTATATTCATTTTCCTTTGGAGGACTTTGTTCGTCATAATATTGCATAGCACATATGTAATCACTGCTTGCCCTGGATTGGGACAACAAGAAACATCTATGCATATTGTCCATTTTTCAACCATGTTTAGTGGGCTTTCTGATCCTTGAAAAAAAAAATTAACTAAAATATTAAGTTCTTTTAATAATTGCAAATGCCTTAGTTTATGGGAGAAATGACATACATGGTTTCCAAAAACACTAGGACCACCCTGCATTTAGATGATAGTTTTATAATAGTTTACCGCCAATGAAAATGAGTAACGACATATCCTAGCCTAACTACATCATTGTTGGATCTATGTTTAATGCATACATCAAGGAATATAGTCATGGTAGTTTGGGATACATGCTATTATTAATTAAATGGTGAGTTACGTTCCACTTCTAGCATATACCATGCATAAAACAATTTATGTGTTGACTATGCCTTCATGGTAGTAGGAAGCATAGTTCTAGATGTGTTATTATGGTTGGTGAGGTGATAGTGGACCCATATGAGGTGTATGACGTGGAATCAAAAAGTACTTTTGGATTATTTTATTGAGGATAAACATAGATTTCAAATGAATATGTAGAGTGCTTGTGTGGTAAACCCATTACAATATTCTAATGCTTTCTATCAAAACAAAATAGTGACATGAAAACCAAGAAGAAGAGGGATATATTGAAGTAAAGAATTACCACATATCTGCAACAAGTGCAACCCCATGATATTTTTGAATATTGTGGTTGCAATGCCGAGGAAGCTAATTATTTTTTTGGATTAGATTATTGAGGATTTAAACATCTTTCAAATGAATATGTAGAGTGCTTGTGTGGTAAACCCATATTCGTATCCAGAGTGCTTGTGTGGTAAACCCATATTCGTATGTAGAGTGTTTGTGTGGTTTAAACCCATATTCATTTTAGACCATATTCTCATGTTTTCTAACCAAAAAAAATAGTGACATGAAAACCAAGAATATGAGGGACATCTTGAAGTAAAGATAGGAAATATGTTGAAGTTGTTCAATGGTAGATGACACGTAGTCATCCCAAATCATAGGCCCAAAATAACACTTTTGTGGAAACAATAATGGAGAGGAAAACATTGTTGAATTTGAGGAAGAAAACGTTATTTACGACACATTTTAAGGCCACCATGAATATAGGGTGGAAGAGAGAATTACTATTGATCTGCAACAAGTGAAACCCCATAATATTTTTGATATGTATAATGTTTCTGTGGTATTTACCCATCTTATTTTTAGACCATATTCTCATGCTTTATATCCAAACAAAATACTAGCATGAAAACCAAGGAGATGAGGGATATCTTGAAGTAAATAATTTCCACGGATCTACAACAAGTGCACCCCATAATATTTTTGAATGTTGTGGTTGCAATGTTAGGGAAGCTAATCGAAAAGTTTTGGATTAGATTATTGAGAATTTTTAAAACATCTTTCAAATGAATATATATAGTGCTTGTGAGGTAAACCCTTATTTGTTTTAGACCATATTCTCATGCTTTCTATCCAAACAAAACAGTTACATGAAAACCAAGAAGCTGAGGGATAGCTTGAAGTAAATAATTACCACAGATCTGCAACAAGTGCAACCCCATAATATTTTTGAATATTGTGGTTGCAATTCCGAGGAAGCTAATTGAAAACTAATTTTGGATTATATTATTTAGGATTTAAACATCTTTCAAATGAATATGTGGAGTGATTGTGTGGTAAACCCATCTTCGTATGTAGAGTGCTTCTGTGGTAAACCTATCTTTGTTTTAGACTATATTCTCATGCTTTCTATCCAAACAAAATAGTGACATGAAAACCAAGAAGATGAGGGATATATTGAAGTAAAGATAAAAAAATGTTGAAGTTGTTGAATGGTAGCTGACACGTAGTCATCCTAAATAGATTGATGGATTTCGATAAATTCTTTAATGATGACTATAGACTAGTAATGAATTTGTTGTTGGAGGTAGAAATTGGTAATTCTAATGATTTTGGAGATTGAAAGTATTTAAGGGGTTAGGTGTTTGAGCTAACAAGAGAATATATAGAAAAATTCTTGACCATAAATTCACTACCTACTAATAGATATATTTATCCTAAAATGAAAATGTAACTAGAGGTTGGGGTAAAGGTTTTACTAGCAGGTTCTTGAATTGGCTTGCGATCTAGAATTGAAAGAGGCCACAACCTACATCCATCCAATATTTGATGTTTATTTTTTCTCCATGATAATGAATAATAAGGGAAAGGGCCATCATTTAGATACAATTTTGAGGTGGTTACATTGGACTATGAACTTAAATTGGAATCACCTCATTTCATGATGAGATTATAGGATTCTCAAGAAATCCCACAGGGAGAACTTGTCCCCAAGAAAGAGTCATATGTTACCCATCATTGTGATAGGCACCAAAAATTCTTATTGAATAATGATAATCACACATTCGTAATGATTGCATGGAATTTGAGATTGTAAACTTAATACTTTTGCAAGTCATCCATGGGTGGTAAGATATGGAGTCATAACAACACTCGATGGAATTTATTATCATAGAAATTAAGCACATTTATTTTCCATTGAAGTTCAAATTTCTGTTATATTTTTTATGGAAAGTGTATTGTGCTAAGAGGAGCTAGTATTTATATTGTCTCCTCCCTACACATTTTTTTTTTTTTTTTATGCATGAAAGGACCAATTCAAATCTAAGTATATGTGTGATTTATTTTCCTAAATAGGGGATTATTCAGTGCATAAACAAACACAATTTATTATCCAAAAAATGTAACATTGGAATATCTACTTGTACAAAAATACCATACTGTTTTATACAAAAATACAATACTGTAATACAAAAAGACAAAAATGTAGAGAAACATCTATTGTATAAACATACAATACTGTAGTGAATTATATATTTGTACAAAAAAATACAGTAGCAAATTTTCTATTTTTACAGAAAAGATAAATGTTGTTTAATCAACATATTGCATTTCTAGTCGTGATGGGTTTAAATCTGTGCTGAAATGTATAATCACATAACACTTTCTTTGAAAAAAAATATCAAATCCTTAAATTTATCCCATCTTTACTTCAATAAAAATTAAGATCTTATTATTTATTTATCTCGTTACACTTATTTTTATTAACAAAAGGTAATTAGAAAATTCTACTTTGAAGCACAAAGTGCCCAGAATTGCATAACTTTCATTTGTTGTTGCACATTGTAATAAGGAAAATTAGCTATTAGAAGTGTGTAAGGAGAAAATCATGGGCTTTAACTTTGGGAAATGTTGAAGAAGCAAAAATTGATCATAGATGAAAGACCATCGAAGTTGGGTTTGAAAGTTCATTTCTATTTATATCCATAAGTTGGATATGGAATAACACATACACTTTGATGAAATTGAAGGAACATTTTAGATGAAAATAAACCTGGTGTATATAATGTACCAATGTATATTCAAATAAATGTAGCGATCATGATGAGTACACTGCTGTCATATAGACATAGAATGATCAGAATACTGCAAACTACATGCACCGACATATCCATATGTATGCAATATAGATCATGATATAGAGGATATAACACACAAAGGTAATTACCAAATGAGTAAATATGTCCCAAAATTAACCATGAGAGAAAAAAAAAACAATAGACGTCTAACATCGGCGCAATGCACTTCTACCAGCAAAATGAGTATTCTGTCCAAAAAAAAATATTATCCCAAATGGATAGGCAAATTGAGTGTCTCACAGAAAATCAAGGGGCATGCATTTATCCCATTTTTACTTCAATAAAAATTAAGGTACTATTATTTATTTATCTTGTTACACTTATTTTTATTAATAGAAGGTATTAACAATTTCTACTTTGAAGCAAAAAATTCCAAGAATTGTAGAACTTGCATTTGTTGCTGCACATTGTAACAAGGAAAATTAACTATTAGAAGTGTGGAAGGAGAAATAAAGAAGCCTACCTAGTCGAGAGTTGTCCAAAAATCCAGAGAGGATCATGCAACCAAAGATAAATGGGTGGGAGAGATCCAATGTAATATATACCTAGTATCTAGCCAACAAAATGCAATGAAAAGCCCATGCAACATACAATGAATAAAGGGAATACCCCCAAAGCCAAGATGTGGAAATAGCCACATATATAAATAACACATGTTAATTGGCCAAAAAACTGCAACATCATAGAAGATAAAAAGATGAGGCACAATTTCTTCTTGTTTCTTTTGATATTTTATTTTGAAAATATACATATGGAGAGAGTAATAATAAAAGTGAACGAAGTGTCCAAAATTGCAGAACTTACACTTAAAATTGCGAATTTGTGACTCAATATTTATCTCCAGTAAGGTTAAAATATCTTATGTTATTCCAAAATATTTTATGAAAATAAGAAATGAATGAATGTATGGAGATAAATGTTATAATAAAAACATGTTGGTTAATAATGCATCATATCTCTATGTTACAACATGAAAACAAGCATATCATGGAATTTATTATGTTTTTCATCAAGTTGAAAATGTTTATACCTTGAGAAATACTCAAAATATGGTAAAATTTCTGCGATTTCAAAATTACAATGTTGTAACATCTACAACACACTCATCAAGCAAGTCTAAGGGCATCAAGATGAAAGGCGCCCAAAGGTTGGCTTGCAGGCATGTTACATCGTTGATTCACATTCATTAATTTATCAATACAAAAACACATAAAATGTATGCCAAGATATCCAATAGGATATGTAATGCATGACCATTCAATAATATTATCGTCAACCTAATAAAATAAAATATAATTTAAATTACCTTGATTGCAATGTAAGAATATTAAATTACCTTATATGTAGTCTAAAGTATAGTCATTACCTTTGTCGTAATGTGTAATATGATTATGTTTAAATTTTTTTTTTTAGGTGATTAAGGTGTGTGACAAGACCACCTACTTGTAGTTTTAAATGCGACAGATGCACTCCCTATGTGAGCGTACTAGTTCCCATCCATCCAGGCACGCTAGCCCATTGATCTAAAGCTCAAGTTTTAGCTAAAATTTGAAAGTGCTCGAAATTGATTCAAACTTGAATGACCAGATAGAGTTCATTGCCAGTATTCCGGTGCAACTCGTTTCATCAAAATCCGAGTTCGTATGGATGAGTTATCGTCTGTTGTTCATTTTCCAAACCAGACAAAAAAATGAGGAGAATAGGTATAGTGCTGATGTGGCAGGTACAGTCATCAGTTGCAGGAACATCCTCCAAAAACATCTAATAGTACTGTGCCAAGTGGCACTACCATATTCGTCGATGATGACTAGGAAGTGAAATTTTTTTATTCCTAAGTCTAAGTGGAATTTCATTAAGTTGGAATTTTACTATATATGGTGGCCAATGGGGAAGGGCCATGTGGCATGCCACGTACCCCCCCATGGTAGGCAGGTTGTAAGGTCAAATTATAACTATATGAAGGTTTTGGAACGTTGGATATATGGTGGGATTTTTTGGATATATAATAAATATATAGTTTTAAACCTATATATATATATATATATATATATATATATATGGACCGCTACTCAAACTTGGAGAAGGTTTAAAGTTGGCGGATTCGACAAGCTTGGTGGAAGGATGACGTTATAAGTTGGCACAAACTATTATGGCAGGGTCGGGGCTCGAATCCCTGACCTCCCGCCTACAAACCGCGTTCTGTACTGTCTCTTCTACTGGGTGTTCCTTACACTATGATCTCTGCGTACATTTAAAGTCTAACTGCCCGATGTATAGGGGTTGGAGGGGTCTAGCCCCACAAGCCAGTCCCCTTTCCATGTGGCTAGAAGCGCAGATCCAAGTGCTAATCCAAAAGAAACAATGGATTATTAATCGAGTTTAATTAAACTTTAAATGATTTTTAATGACATTAAAACTGTCATTAGCGCTAAACATGCTTTAACAATTAAGCCTTGTTTATCTGCCCGTTACACCCTGCTTAATGATAATTAATCCTGAATATTAAGTTGGAAGACTTTTTAGAGGTGCGCCAACTTGGCTAGATTTCTAAATTTAGAATTTTAACTGGCAGTTTCTCCAGTTTTGGAGGAGAAATTGGGGCAAAAATAGTTTTGGTCATAACTCACTCAATTTTCGACCAAACTGAGCTTAGTAAAAGTCATTGCTGGCTAATTTTCGTGCTAGGAAATCAATGAAGTAGGTTACAGAGGCAGAAAAGGTGATCTACAAGTGTTTTATTACATTTGAATATTTTTGAAGGCGAGGGCCAACGGGCGTTGGGGTCATTGCCAGAGAATATAGAGTCCATATATAACAAAAAAATAGTCATTTTTGGGAGATTATGGTGTTATAAACTCATTGAAAAATTTTCCAAGAGGTTCTGAAGCTTGTAACTCTAATTTTAGCACACTTGAAGCTAATACAAAGGTCACACTATAAAGCTGGACCAAGGAGATGTAACATAGGAGGGGTGAACTCCTTTATCAAAATTCTTTGTGTTAAGCTCTGTTATATGTGCTTGATATGTTTACTATTACTTCTGTCCTGTCATTTAAAAGTATGTTTTTTAAGCTTATGACAAACTCATAATTTCACTAAGTACATTGTTTTCCAATCACATGCTCTTAAACACACTCATGAAGGATAAGTAAAACAATGGAAATAAATGTTTATATCTAAAATGAAACTAGCACAAAATTAACTAGAAATTAATTTCAGATCAAGTTGGTATCAGAGCACAAGGTTTCTTGATTGTTTTACTTGAAGATTTTTTTTAATAATACAAAATTACTGATGCTTACAAGATTGAAATTGCAGAGAGGAGAAGGGAAGCTACTGATAGCTAGTCCAGAAGTTAGGACAAGAAGGAAGAAGGCTGAGATAGCAACATCCTTACCCAAAGGACCACTCAAGGCAACACTTGAAGCACAAGAGGAATTAATTGCACAAGAGGCTGAAGTGGTTGAAGAGATACAAGCTGCAAAGATAGAGCTTGAATCAATAGCCAAAATGTCAGGCAATGAAGGATCTCATGAACATTCTAAGAAAGAGGATGCCAAGAAGGAGTTCAAATAAATGCAAATGATGGCGAAAATTATGTATGAAGCTTTTATGACAAAGGAAGCTTGAGAAGGTTCAAAAAACCCTCATAAAGAAGAATCTTCAAACAGTAAAAAGGAGGAATAAAGGAACTCAAAATCCAGTGGTGGAAAACCACCTCCTTCTTCACCACCACCATCATAATCATCATCCTCATCTGCATCTTCATCTTCCAAATCCACTACAAAAACGCATACCCATACTCATTCCAAGATGCCAAAAGGTAAGACTCTGTTACTCAAGTTGGACATCAAATTTGAACTTCCTACATATAATGGAGAAGTTAATGCTGAAAAAATAGATAATTGGATTCATCGATTAGAAATTTACTGTAGAATTCAAAATATACAAGAAAACAATATTAAAATCCAATTGGCTTCATTAAGGCTAGAAGGAACAACATTAGTTTGGTGGGAGGCAAAGACACAAGAGGAAATGCGCATCCATGGTAAGATTTCTATTACTTGGGTCGAATTAATTTCTTCCATTAAAAGGAAATTTTATCCATTAGCCTATATGCAGAAAGAAATAATGAGTTCGAAAAACTTTAGACAACTAAAAGGTCAAAGTGTCTAAGAGTATACACAAGAGTTTAGGAAAAGGGAATTATTACTTGGAGTAGACTTAAATTCACAAGATACACTCTTGAAGTATATAGGAGGTCTACATTCCTACTTAAAACAAACTATTCTCATGTTTAACTCAAATAAATTAGATGAAGTATGTGTGCAAGCCATGCATATTGAAGCAAGGGGTAAAAACATTTCTGAAGAGGGTAGTAAGAAGAAGCCATTCAAGGGTAAGGGAAAAGAGAAAGGAGGAAAATGGAAGGGAAAGAAGAATGAAAGTGTGAAGCAAGAAGGGGAGAAAATGACATGAAAACATTGTTCCAAAGAGGGGCATGATGAAGCTCACTGTTGGAAACTACATCCCAAACTAATACCAAAGAAACCAAATAACAAAGGGAAAAATAAGACTACTGCCACCACACAAAAAGATCTTAGATCTGATTCAGGAGATGAAACCAAGATAGTTTCCATTGTTAACAAAGGAAAGGAAGCAATTGCAAGTTCTAGTACTTCAAACAGTCACAATAACACTTCAAATGAGGATACAAGGATATAATTATTCAGTAATTTCTAATCATACAAATATTGATGCCTTATTTGATACAGGGTCACAAGTAAACTTAATTTCAGAAGACTTAGTTAAAAAACTGAACCTGGAAACTGTACCTCATCATAAGCCATACCCTCTGGCTTGGATCGTTAACAATGCAAATTTATAGGTGACAAGGAAATGTATTTTTGATTTTCTATTACTGCAAACTTTTTTGATGAAGTTGAGTTAGATGTTTACCACTTGATATTTCAGGGATTATCTTGGGTAGTCCATATTTGTATGACAGGAAAGCGGTATTCTACCATCATGAGAACAAATATCATTTGATCAAACATGGAGTGGAGTATATTGTGAGAGCTCATAACAAGAAACTAAATATATCTTTAGTTAATGCAGGGCAAATGAAGAGGGTAGTAAATGCAAGTAAAAATTTTGTGCTTCTTATGATCAAGAAAAGGAAGATGTTAACTATGAACCTTTGAAGGATGTGATGTGTTGGGGTTCCCATGTTTTGGCAGATTTGGCAATACCAAAAGATGAGACAACATCAAACCACTTTGGGGCCCTAGGATCTAGCCCTCCTGGACCCGGAGAGGGATCTCTCCAAATAGAGCAAGAATGATATATCTTTGAAAGCTCAAATTGAGATATTAGGCTAGGTATGAAGCACAGATGGGGGGTTTAAATGATTTGGTTGGTTGGTTGTTGGGTTGGTTAGGAGATCATAGACTGAGAAAGTAATGGGAGGAAGGAAACAAAACAGTAGGAGGCTTCAACAAAGAGGATAGGCCAAGACAGTGCCATCCATTGGGCTATGGAGTCATGAAAGGAAATTACTTGCATCCACTAGCCAAGGCTTTCAAAGGGCAAGTCATCTACACTAAAGAATCTTTTAGGCAGATGGTGGAATGGGACATTAAGGAGAGAAAGTGGAAGAAGGAAAGACAACCAATTTTCTGTCTATAGATCAGGTCAGAGGTCATTTAACTCCAGACCTGCTTGGACATACTCAAAGGCAGCTCTCAAAAAGGGATGAAGGGGCAGCTTATAGATCAGACCAGAGGTCATTTAACTCCAGGTCTGCTTTAGCAACTCCAGAGGAAAAACAGAGATAAGTTAAACAGAAGGGATCTTAGAAAGGCCAGCTGGTCGCGCAAGGATCCTAGTGGACAGGGCTAACACTCATCCCCAGTGTTCCCAAACCTTCTAGCTTAAACCCAGCAAGAACATCTAAGAACTGATTCAACCAATTCATACATCAGAGAGTAGGAAATAACATCCACTACACTGGTTAAATCAACTGAGATCAACTCTTAGATAGCACATAAGGCAGAAAAAATTAAAGGTAGGGAGAGCAGGAAACATAGGGCACCTAACAAGGGTGAATCCTATGTTATACTTCTGTTGCCTACCAGAAGAACATGAAACAGTATGAAAATGTAATAAATAGAGTTAGGAAAAACATCACCAATAGTAATAGACCAGGATCCTGTGAAAAGTGCTTTGATTAATTGATGCAAAACCAGTCATGTACACTGAGCTCAATGGCTAATACAGTCCAGACTTTCTCCTCCCAGCCTATTACATACAACTACTCTGCTACTCCCTCCCACGACTGTTCTAACAGTCAAGAATGAATCCCATTAACAGCAACTGCCACAACAAGGCAACAACAACCTTTACATTATGTTCTCGGGGATTCTTATAGGAGAAGAGGAAGAAACATAAGTAGGTGAACAATTAAATGAGTCTCATTAAGACATAATGGTGGAGGAAATCGAGTCCATTCTGCTTAATGGCGTTGTGTTGTACTTTGTAGATTGGTTGGAGACGTTCGTCAGGTCGAGATTGACCTCTGATATGTTCTTTAAGTCCTTACAGCGGTCTAGAACTTTGCGTTGCCATTCTGGAATAAATGAACTGGATGGGAAAACTGCAAGGCCGCTCCATACCTCCATAACTGCTGCCTGACTGTCTCGAATGGGCTTCAGTCAGTGTAATTAATCATTTCAGGGCTCGAAGAGATATGAGGAATGCTGTAGGTAAACGTCTTTCCTGGAGGAAATGCGTTCTGCTGATATTAAAATGCGGATATGACCTTTGCGTGCTTAAGTCTTCAAACCGTGCCCTTTCCCTTTGAATGCAGGGTTTAAACATTAACTTCATTAATAACAGGCACCAACCCCCCTTTGAATTCCTTCTGTTGGTCCATTGAAAAATGCTGAAACGGCCTCTCTGTGCTGTCTGCGTAATAAAATACACCTGTTATAAACCTGGGCAGTAGTGGTGGAGAAGTGCTTTGGAGGCCCGGAGGAACGGTGGCAGAACAGTGGGAACAAAGGAAACAATGAGAAGTGGCAGAGTGAATCACAAAGGGAAACAGGGGAAAAAAAATGGAGCGGAGCCACGGATGTGGGACCCGATGTGGGCGGAGGGCGATTTATTAAAGTTTAATGAAAAATGCGAAGGTTAAGACTTTGGTGGGAATACAAAGGAATTGAATGAAATGCAATGAAAAGTGACGGGAATGATCGTATGAGGTGGGACCCAAGATGAATTGCAAAATCGGAAATAGAGAAAGTGCGATGGGAGAAATTGCGACTGGCGGAAAATGCGATGGGGAAAGTGCGATGGGGAAAATGTGATGGCGTGATTGGTCGATCGCATCGCAAATATTTGCGACGTGATCAGATCGCATCGCAAATATTTGCGATGGATCTAAAGAACACAACCCGCAAAAAATGCGATCTGCGATTTGCGATCGGGCAGAGTTGCGATGCGATAACTTGCGACGGAGGGAAAATGCGATGGCGTGATCCATTGCATCGCAAATATTTGCGATGGATTGGTCGAACACAAACAATGAAAATGCGATTTGCGATCTGCGCTATAAGCGGCGGGTTAATATATAAAAACTTTATAATAAAGTTCTATATGGAATGTATTTGCGGGGTATAGAAAAAGGGGAAGTGGTTTAGGCCTATGGTAAAGTTAAAAGTGGGTTTTAAGCCCATTTCAACGGATTTAAAGGCAAGGAGGAGTACGATAGAGGAATAAAGGGGAATGATGGCTAACAAAGGGAAGGGGAATAATTTAGAGGGGATCTTGAGGGGGTTTGAAAGGTAAGAAGGGAAAAAGAAGGGGAGACCAAAATAGAAGCTAAGTGGGGGGGGAAAAAGAGGGAAAAGGGCCTTTTGGGCATTTCTTCACAAACAACGAGGCTTTATAATAGGAATCAGTAGAGGGGAATTTATCAAAGGATAAAAGACACATGGAGGCTTCAAGGAGACTGTGTTTTCAGGGGAAATGCATTCCTTGAAGGCTCAAAAACATCTTAGCCCCCTATTTTGCTTGTCAAAAATTTCATAGGGGGGCTAACAGTGGCTCCACATGGGGATGGCTTCTTCTTGAAGGAGTCAAGAATTCAGAAAATAAATCTTTGGTGTAGGCCAGATGCCTACTGCTCAAGCCACCTTTCTTCTTTCTTTGATCAGCTACCACAAATCACGAAGACATCAAATCAGTAGTAACATTCTCCCATACAGCTACCTACCCACACTATAGTCCTAACATTCTTCTTCGGGGTGCATTTGGGCTTGCAGACCCTTTACATCATTTTATTTTTATAAACAGAAAATAAACCTATTCTAAGTTAACCCTTATTACTCCATGAGACCAGATTAGGCTGTTGGCCTCATAAGCTTCTTTACCTACACTACTACATGCTAGGATTAGACTGTCTAGCAGGTTTCTTCTCTACCTTCTAAGACAGAAAACAACTAACTACATGCTCATAGACTGAGCTTTATTGAGCTTTTCCTACCTACCCTACTCTAACTGGGAATATCTGATGTTCTAAGTGATACAATAATGCCAATGCACCCAGTCAAGCAGTAACAAAAAAGGATATGAGCACTGGCTACCTGTCAGAGATAACCACAGGGTGCTCTGCCTGTGGTCCTTCAAAATTGTGGTCACCATCAGTAGTGACCCTTCCTGATGAAACTGGCCCGTGCTAAGGATCAACGTTGGAGTATTTGAGCGCATCAGTGCCTCCACGTATTCTGCCACAGGATCAATGAGCATATGATGTGCACTTTCTTCACTTAAGCCTTCCATGATTGGTAGGCTGTCTATGTCCTGGGCAGCTTTGGTTATTGCATCTTCCACTGCGTCTTCAGAGTGGCTCTTGGGAGCCGGATCATCTTCTTCTTGCACATCGAACAACAACGGAATCTCTTCGTTTTTAGGGGGCGGGAGACTTTCCAAAAATGCTCTGGGGTCTCTGAACTCGTATGATTTCTCTTGTGATTTCAAAAGTTCGAGCTCGGCTTCATACCTCTCCGCCAGCACTTCTAAAAAAACTTTCTTTAGCTCAGGTCGATCATTGAATCTTGAGCTGGAACGGAAAACCTTTGGAAGGTCTTCGCTTCTGAGTTTAGCCAGTATATCTGATATTCCGCAACGAAAATCTTCAAGGGGACTAAACTCGGAGTCTTCCATTGGTGGGGTTGATGTTGTAATGCGACTGGTCTCCCAGTGGAGTCACGTGAAACCAAGATAATCAGTGGCCTGCTGATCACCAGTGGAGTCTTTTTATCATTCAGGAATTGTGGAGTCGCCAGGTGGATGATTTACAACTTACTGTCCACCACAGTGGTTTACCAAATCAAGGCTGATTGGTCTCGTCCCCAGTGGAGTCGCCATTATGTTGGGGTTCCCATGTTTTGGCAGATTTGGCAATACCAAAAGATGAGACAACATCAAACCACTTTGGGGCCCTAGGATCTAGCCCTCCTGGACCTGGAGAGGGATCTCTCCAAATAGAGAAAGAATGATATATCTTTGAAGGCTCAAATTGAGATATTAGGCTAGGTATGAAGCACGAATGGGGGGTTTAAATGATTTGGTTGGTTGGTTGCTGGGTTGGTCAGGAGATCACAGACTGAGAAAGTAATGGGAGAAAGGAAACAAAACAGCAGGAGGCTTCAGCAAAGAGGATAGGCCAAGACAGTGCCATCCATTGGGCTATGGAGTCATGAAAGGAAATTACTTGCATCCACTAGCCAAGGCTTTCAAAGGGAAAGTCATCTACACTAAAGGATCTTTTAGGCAGATGGTGGAATGGAACATTAAGGGGAGAAAGTGGAAGAAGGAAAGACAACCAATTTTCTGTCTATAGATCAGGTCAGAGGTCATTTAACTCCAGACCTGCTTGGACATACTCAAAGGCAGCTCTCAAAAAGGGACGAAGGGGCAGCTTATGGATCAGACCAGAGGTAATTTAACTCCAGGTCTGCTTTAGAAACTCCAGAGGAAAAACAAAGATAAGTTAAACAGAAGGGATCTTAGAAAGGCCAGCTGGTCGTGCAAGGATCCTAGTGGACAGGGCTAACACTCATCCCCAGTGTTTCCAAACCTTCCAGCTTAAACCCAGCAAGAACATCTAAGAATTGATTCAACCAATTCATACATCAAAGAGTAGGTAATAACATCCACTACACTGGTTAAATCAACTGAAATCAACTCTTAGATAGCACATAAGGCAGAAAAAATTAAAGGTAGGGAGAGCAAAAAACATAGGGCACCTAACAAGGGTGAATCCTATGTTATACTTCTGTTGCCTACCAGAAGAACATGAAACAACATGAAAATGTAATAAACTAAGTTAGGAAAAACATCAACAATAGTAATAGACCAGGATCCTGTGAAAAGTGCTTTGATTAATTGATGCAAAACCAGTCATGTACACTGAGCTTAATGGCTAATACAGTCCAGACTTTCTCCTCCCAGCCTATTACATACAACTACTTTGCTACTCCCTCCCACGACCGTTCTAACAGTCAAGAATGAATCCCGTTAACAGCAAATGCCACAACAAGGCAACAACAACCTTTACATTATGTTCTCGGGGATTCTTATAGGAGAAGAGGAAGAAAAAGAAGTAGGTGAACAATTAAATGAGTCTCATTAAGACGGAATGGTGGAGGAAACCGAGTCCATTCTGCTTAATGGCGTTGTGTTGTACTCTATAGATTGGTTGGAGACGTTCGTCAGGTCGAGATTGACCTCTGATATGTTCTTTAAGTCCTTACGGCGGTCTGGAACTCTGCGTTGCCATTTTGGAATAAATGAACTAGATGGGAAAACTGCAAGGCCTCTCCATACCTCCATAACTGCTTCCTGACTGTCTCGAATGGGCTTCAGTCAGTGTAATTATCGTTTCAGGGCTCGAAGAGATATGAGGAATGCTGTAGGTAAACGTCTTTCCTAGAGGAAATGCGTTCTGCTGATATTAAAACACGGATATGACCTTTGCGTGCTTAAGTCTTCAAACCATGCCCTTTCCCTTTGAATGCGGGGTTTAAACATTAACTTCATTAATAACAGGCACCAACCCCCCTTTGAATTCCTTCTGCTGGTCCGCTGACAAATGCTGAAACGGCCTCTCTGTGTTGTCTGTGTAATAAAATACACCTGTTATAAACCTGGGCAGTAGTGGTGGAGAAGTGCTTTGGAGGCCCGGAGGAACGGTGGCAGAACAGTGGGAACAGCGGAAACAATGAGAAGTGGCGGAGTGAATCACAAAGGGAAACAGGGGAAAAACAATGGAGCGGAGCCATGGATGTGGGACCCGGCGTGGGCGGAGGGCGATTTATTAAATTTTAATGAAAAATGTGAAGGTTAAGACTTTGGTGGGAATACAAAGAAATTGAATGAAATGCAATGAAAAGTGGCGGGAATGATCGTATGAGGTGGGACCCAAGATGAATCGCAAAATCGCAAATAGAGAAAGTGCGATGGGAGAAAATGCGACTGGCGGAAAATGCGATGGGGAAAATGCAATGGCCAGAAAGTGCGATGGCGTGATCGGTCGATCGCATCGCAAATATTTGCGACGCGATCACATCTCATCGCAAATATTTGCGATGGATCTAACGAACACAACCCGCAAAAAATGCGATTTGCGATTTGCGATCGGGCGGAGTTGCGATGCGAGAACTTGCGATGGAGGGAAAATGCGATCGGGGGAAAATGCGATGGCGTGATCCATTGCATCGCAAATATTTGCGATGGATTGGTCGAACACAAACAATGAAAATGCGATTTGCGATCTGCGCTATAAGCGGCGGGTTAATATATAAAAACTTTATAATAAAGTTCTATATGGAATGTATTTGTGGGCTATAGAAAAAGAGGAAGTGGTTTAGTCCTATGGTAAAGTTAAAAGTGGGTTTTAAGCCCATTTCAACGGATTTAAAGGCAAGGAGGAGTACGATAGAGGAATAAAGGGGAATGATGGCTAACAAAGGGAAGGGGAAGAATTTAGAGGGGATATTGAGGGGGTTTGAAAGGTAAGAAGGGAAAAAGAAGGGGAGACCAAAATAGAATCTAAGTGGGGGGGGAAAAAGAGGGAAAAGGTCCTTTTGGGCATTTCTTCACAAACAACGAGGCTTTATAATAGGAATCAGCAGAGGGGAATTTATCAAAGGATAAAAGACACATGGAGTCTTCAAGGAGACTGTGTTTTCAGGGGAAATTCATTCCTTGAAGGCTCAAAAACATCTTAGCCCCCTATTTTTCTTGTCAAAAATTTCATAGGGGGGCTAACATGATGAAAAATTGAAATATGATTTGTTTGATGTGGTAAGTCAGCATGGCGAGATGTTTCAAGAACAAAAGGGGTTGCCACCCAAGAGGGGAATTCAACATGAGATTCAGCTACAATAGGATGTTCCACTTCCGAATATTGGTATGTATCACATGTCAATCATGGAAAGTTTGGATATCAAGAAGAAATTTCAAGAGTTGTTGAATAAAAGTATCATATGCCCATCTACTTCACCATGTGGTTCTCCAATAGTTTTGGTTCCAAAGAAGGATGGGACTTGGCACATGTGTATCGATTTTCGTGCACTAAAAAAAATCATGGTAAAGAATCGCTCCCCACTTCCACGCATTGATGATTTGATTGATAAGTTAAAGCATGCAAAGTATTTCATGAAGTTAGATTTGAGAAGTGGTTATCATCAAGTTAGGATAACTGAAGAAGACAATTGGAAAACTTCTTTCAAGACTAGACAAGGATTGTATGAGTGGTTAGTTATGCCATTTATGAGATTGATGAATGATGTACTTAGAACATTTCTAGATGAATTTTTCATTGTTTACTTAGATGACATACTCATATTCAACAAATCAAGAGAAGAACATGTCATGCATGTGAACAAGGTACTTGATGTTTTGAGAAAATAGAAGTTGTTTCTTAAAATGTCAAAGTGCGAGTTTGGTAAGACTTCATTGGTATATTTGGGACATATAGTTGGAGGAGGTGAATTGAAGATTGATCCTTCCAAATTTGAGGTCATTTTGAATTGGCCCAAGCCCAATACAGTTACTAAGGTAAGAAGCTTTTTAGGGGCAACATAGTATTGGAGGAAATTTATTGCTAATTTTTCTTCCATTGCAGCACCGTTACATGCATTGAAAAGCAGAAAGAAAGTATTCCATTGGGGAGATTTGCAGCAGAAAGCATTTAGTGCTTTAAAGGAAAAGATAACTTCATCACCGATACTAGCAATTCCAAATCTGAGACAACCATTTGAGATCCAAACAGATGCAAGTGATTTTGCTATGGGAGCAGTGCTCGTGCAGCATGGTAAGCCTATCTCATTTCATTCTGAAAATTTTAATGGATATGTGACTAAATATCCTACATATGATAAAGAGTTATATGAATTGGTACAAAGTGTAAATAAATGGAAGCATTACTTGATGTGAAAATATACCATTATCCATACCGACCATCAGCCATTGCGGTACTTACAATCACAGTCAAAGTTGCAGCAAACAAGACATTTCAGGTGGATGGGTTTTCTACAACAATTTCACTTGGATATCAGGTACAAGAAATGAATCTACAATAAGGTAGTAATATGCTCTGTAGGCCTATTGTAAATTCAACTATTATTCTCAAGCATAATTCTATTATGCATGAAAATTACATTGAACAATATGTGAATGATAGTGATTTTCAAGATGTGTATGAGAACTTGAGTAAGGGTAACCAAAGTGATGAGTTAGATTATCATGTGAATAATAGTTTTTTGTATCACTTGGGAAAGTTATGCATACCACAAGGAGAAAGAAACAATATCATAAGAGAGGCGCACACATCATTGTTTGCAGGACATTTTGGTGTAGGCAAGGCAGTAGCGCATTTGCAAAGGTATTATTATTGGCCATGCATGAATGAAAGTGTTTCTCGTTTTATTAGAGGATGTTATTTATGTGCAACAAGTAAGCCTAGCAATAGGAAGCTTGGTTTGTACACACCACTTCCATTTCCTTCTCATCCTTGTGAGAGCATCTCAATGGATTTTGTAGGAGGCCTTCCTATGTCAACGAAAGGTCATGATTATTTGTATGTTGTGGTAGATAGGTTCAAAAAAATGTGCATTTTGATGGCATGTAATAAAACTATTATAGCTGAACAAACCGCTAATCTTTTCTTTCAAAATGTATGGATCCATTTATGTCTTCCTACTTCTATTATAAGTGATCAAGATTCTCGATTTGTTGGGAATTTTTGGTCAAAATTATGGGACATGATGGATACAAAGTTGAAGAACTGTACAAAATTTCATCCGCAAATAGATGGTTAAACATAGGTGGTAAATAGGATTTTTATTCATCTTCTAAGAGGCTATTGCAGCAAGCATCCCAAGTTGTGGGATAAACAGTTACACTACATACAACATGCATACAACTGGGCAAAAAATTCTTCCACAAATACATTGCCATTTGAGGCATGTTTTGATTACTTTCCAAGATCGCCATTGGAATTTATCTTTGAGAAATATGTTGCTATATATGGACATAGTGACATAGATAAAGCAAGAAAGTTCATTGAGCAAATTCAGTTGGTACATCACATCGTGCAAGAGCAACTTGAGAAGAGTCAAAGCAGCTACAAGGCAAGGCATGACAAACATTGGGTTGATCACAAATTCCAAGTTGGATATTTTGGTTTTACATAAGCAAAGAAATATTACAAGGGGAAGGTAAAATTCTCAAACCAATCCATTATGGTCCATTTAAAATTCTGGAAAATATTGGTACAAATACATTCAAGCTAGATTTTCCTCCTTATATGCAAATTTATTCTGTTGTTAATGTTGAGAATTTGAGATTGTTTGAGTCTCATTTGATTGATGATCAAGGAGAGCATGTTCAGCTGCCATCAATAGATGATTTCTTGCCAGAATATCTTGATGAACTTCAGCAAGATCTCATACTTAACAGAAGAATAAAAACTTCAAGAGGAGGGGATGTTGAATACCTTAGAGTTGGACTCAAAGGTCAAAATCCTTCAAAGGAAAAATGGTTGGAGATTGGAAAAGTGAGGGAGCTGTACCCTCACTTGATGAACAATTGATAATATATTTTGGGGTCCAAAAGGCTTCTAGTGGGAAGGAATGATCTAAAGCTCAAGTTTTACCTAAAAATTGAAAGTGATCTAAATTACTTCAAAACTGAACGATCGGATAGAGTTCGTCGCCAAGATTCTGGCGCAACTCGTTTCATCAAAATCCGATTTCGTATGGCTGAGTTATCGTCTGATGTTCGTTTTCAAAAACAGGAAAAAAAATGAGAAGAACAAGTACAATGCTGATGTGGCAGGTACAAACAGCAGTTGTAGGAACATCCTCCGGAAACAACCAATGGTACTATGCCAAGTGGCACCACCAGATTCGCCGATGATGACTAGTAAGTGAATTTTTTTTATTCCTAAGTCTAAGTGGAATTTCATTAAGTTGGCATTTTATTATATATGGTGGCCAACGGGGAAGGGCCACGTGGCATGCCACGTACCCCCCCATGGCAGGCAGGTTGTAAGGTCGAATTATCAATTATATAAAGGTTTTGGAACATTGGATATATGGTGGGATTGTTTGTATATATATATATATATATATATATATATATATATATATGTTAAAGTTTAAACCCACCTCTCGGAGGATTTCAGCAAAGATGGAAGATTGCTACCCAAACTTGGAGAAGGTTTAAAGTTGGCACATTTGACAAGATTGGTGGAAGGAAGACGTTATAATTTGGCACAAAATATTATGGTGGGGTCGGGGCTTGAACCCCCGTCCTCATCCCTACAAAACATGCTCTCTTTCGTCTCCTTTGCCGGGTGTTCCTTACACTCTATGCTCTCCACGTACATTTAAAGTATAGCTTCCTGACGTATGGGGGCTAGAGGGGGCCAGAACCGCTAGCCAGCCCCCTCCCATGTGGCCTGAAGTGCAGAACCATGCGCTAATCTGAAACAAACGACAGATTATTAATCAAGTTTAATTAAACTTTAAAAGAGGTTTAATGACATTAAAACTGTCATTAGCACTAAACACGCTTTAAAAATTAAGCCTTGTTTATCCTCCCGCTAAAATCTTATCAACGATAATTAATCCTGAATATTAAGTTGGCGGAATTTTCGGAGGCGCGCCAAATTTGGCGAGATTTCTAAATTTAGAATTTGAACTGGCAGTTTCTCCAGTTTTGGAGGAGAAATTGGGGCAAAAATAGTTTTGGTCATAACTCACTCAATTTTCGACCAAACTAAGCTCAATAAAAGTCATTCCTGGATATTTTTCATGCTAGGAACTTAATGAATAAGGTTTCAGAGGAAAAAAAGGTGATCTACAGGTGTTTTAGTACATTTTAATATTTTTGAAGGCAAGGGCCAACAGGTGTGGGGTCATTGCCAGAGCGTCCAAAGTCCATATACAATAAAAAAAATAGTCATTTTTGGGAGATTATGATGTTAGAAACTCATTGGAACAGGTTCCAAGAGGTTCTAAAGCTTGTAACAACAATTTGAGCACACTTGAAGCTAATACAAAGGTCACACTATGAAGCTGGACCAAGGAGA
The DNA here is from genome assembly GCA_034641835.2 of Pinus albicaulis. Taxonomy (NCBI): domain Eukaryota; kingdom Viridiplantae; phylum Streptophyta; class Pinopsida; order Pinales; family Pinaceae; genus Pinus; species Pinus albicaulis. The sequence goes on from CM076569.1 coordinate 973,034,667, forward strand.
TCTAGCCCAGGAGGGGTGAACTCTAACAACTACGTGTTAAGCTCTGTTATATGTGCTTGCTGTGTCTACTATTGATTTTGTTCTGTCATTTAAAGTTATGCTTTTTAAGCTTATGACAAACTCATAATTTCACTAAGTACACTGTTTTCCAACACATGCTCTTAAAAAAACTCATGAAGGATAAGTAAAACAATGCAAAGAAATGTTTATATCTGAAATGAAACTAGCACAACATTAAATAGCAAGTGATTTCGGATCACCCACGGAATTACTACCCTCAGGTTTGGAGATGTAAATGTAGGAACATGCTATACACTCCATTACTTTAGTCTTTGTGACGTTATCTTCTTGAGTTATTCTAGTATTGTTCCATTTGGAACAAGATATCTAATATTCTCTAAATAAATCTCAATAATAGAGGTCAACATATGAAGTTATTCTAGCTAGAAATATTAATGTGGTAGGATGTTTTTTTACCAGTTGAAATAGTGGAGAGAGTTTTACCAGTCCTCTAACATGTAGCTGGATTTATGAAGGTATATAAAATAATATAGTTTAAAATTTTACCACATGAGATTAAGTTCTTCTATATATTATTCTCAAAGTTGGTAAAATGTTGTGCTACCATTTGAGATATTAGACAAAGTTTTACTAGTTTTATGAAAAATAGATAGATTTGTGAAGGTATAAAAAAAATTATAGTGCAAAATATTGCTATACTATTCCCTGATCATGAATACATGCATAAATTTAGATGTTACAAATACAAATAAAACTATCCATAGATGGTAATTGATACATGTATAAGTAACATCAAACTCTCAATGTCACATATATATGAAAACTTGTATGACAAATGTATGTGCATGAGAGGTCCTTAAGATATCCGGGCTAGATAATTCAGGATGCCGAAGAAATGAAGGTCCGGATATACTAAGACTGTGAAAAAATTTCGTTTGTACTGTGTTTTATCTCTCTCTTTTTTTTAATAAATTTTGTTGTATAATTGGTGATGTCTCTCATCCAAAATCAATTTTAAATTTAAACTCTGTTCAATTACCTTAGAGAATCTGACAGTGGGCATATATTATCAAATTAAAATTTTGAATCTAAATTTAAGGGCATCTATTTCTTTGAAGGATTCAATAGTGGATACACATTGTCAGTAATATTTTGGTTCAAATCAGCGAATGGTCTCATTTAAAAATGAATATTTTAATCACCGTTACTGAGCATTATTATTGGAAATACAATTTATTGAAACTCAAGTGAAAGGTTACTTCAAAACTTTGCATATACACTTAAAATTTCAGTGAAAAAATTGGTTAAACTCTTTTAAATTTTATTAATTGAAAATATAAAATATGTTACGAGTTCATATAAAATTAATTTACACACACACACACACACACACACACACACATAAAATTTAATATTTATAATACAAACACGCTGAAAGAACTGTCCATTGACTCACATACATGGCTGAGAGGGATGTGCCTCCATCACAATTGTAAATATGGTAAAAAGGTGATCCTCTTGTTGTTACCCATCTGAATTGAATTCATATTGTAATGAATACATTATAACATGTATTAATGTTATGTATACGTTTTAAAAATTTGTTTCATATTGGGTAACTGATCTTTGTTGGACTACTTATATTATGGTTATTCAAACCCTAATTCTCAAAAACTACTACTATTAAATCTTATGAAGCATGGCCAATCTATGGAATGTTAAAAACATGAATCATACTAGTGCCCTCCTAGTCCTTCAGGTACTGTCTTGTTGGAATTTTTGTTTCTCATACAAGTTCAGAAGTATGCCCTAGCCTCCCTTTACTGTCTAGCTGATTAACAAAAAAATATAAATTTAGTACTAAAAAAATATTCTCACATTGAAGGGTTTAACTTCAAATCAGTTTCGAATATTGAAAAAATGTGGGGTAAATATTGGTCATAGTTTAAGGTAAGGGTTAGCTCCAGGTAGGGACAGGGAACTGGCAAACTTGGAGGCAGTATCTTATTACTCTGACTAAGTATGGGAATTGGAATTAGTTGAATACCATAATTACTGTATGAATATTAATCAAATAAAATTTCAAGATTGTATATTAGTGTCTGCAAAATATCAAGAATTATGCATAGAAGACAAATACAGAACCACTAATTTAACCATGAAGACGTGAACGCATACATATACTACATTAAGTCTAAAAATTATCTGGAAACAACAGTTGAAACAAAGATAATGATTACATTATAGTTAGATACATTTGAATGTTCGTTTGAAATGCGAAAAAAAACACTTACTTGGACAAAGCCGAGGAGATGAGGATGTCGAGGAATCTTTCAAAAACCCAAATCAGTAATAAAATTAACACAAAAAATATATAAAACATAGAAAACACAAAAAAACCAAAAAAATGCTACGACAGATTAAATTACCCACAACGGTCACTGAAATCACATTAAACTGAAATACGTAGTGATAAACTGAAATCGAATTAAACTGAAATACGTAACGATAAACTGAAATCACAGTAAATGTTTGGGTGATCTATGGGCCGTTATATTTATAGAAAAAGTTCGGTGTTGATTTTTATACCTCTTGCCAAAAATCCGGTTATTGACACCATCAACATTAATGGTGGAATAAGTTCAACAAATGACAGAAACAATTCGGCTGAAGTTTTACACAAAGTTCAACTGAACTTTCTCAAAGTTTGGCCGAACATGTATGCGAGTGAAATTTTCGGGCGCGTTTCTCACTTAAGTGTAAACCACCTTTGCATTTCCACCTATAAGTTGTTGTTTAACATAAGCTTCACTTTTTTGTCATCATTATATCTGAGTAGTAAATTATATAAAAAAACGTGTCTTACGATTCTATAGATGAAATATTTACAGAGGTGGAGCCAATTATCTGATCAAATATGGATGGACACAATGTATGCTTTTTTGTCTATGGACAGATAGGGACTAGCAACAATTTTACTATGGTTGGTATTTCCTATTTTGGATTTCACATTGAGCCACCTATAATGATGGTATTATTTCTTAAACAAGTTGTGGAGACAATTAAGCTATTAGTTATTTGATTCTTGTCAAATTTTGTAGGAAGACACACCATATTGTTGTGGGATTGTTCCCCATATGATTCAAGTACTATTTCATCCGGTATCTCTTGAAAAGAATGTTAACTTCACTATCTCATATATCATGATAAAGTATACATGGGACACTTGAGGGATTTACTTACCTCTCAATCAACAAAGTTAGTAAACCATTTTTCCAAAATGATATTTTATACTCACAACATGGTATCCTTCCTCAAAAGTTAAATTTGTATGGAGTTGTAATGCAATCATAAGGATTTTCTTCTTGCTATTAAATATTTATATCCAAATGTATGCAAAGGATACTGTTGACATTGAGAACCTAAGGGAAGTGATCATTACCAATGTCATCCAATAAAGAAAATTGTATAAAAACGGTAGCAGAGCTTGATCTACAACTTGGACCAATGCCAATGAGTAATGTAGTAGATCACATTGGTAGGCACCACTTTTGACTGAAAATATTGGATTGGTACAATGAATATAAATAAATATTGCATTTAAAGTTCTATTAATGGCCACGAATGACCAAAAATGGCTCAATAGGAGTGGAGACTACCACATGCACTAGCAACTACAAAGGGAGTGCATAATGCATCTAATAGAAAAAAAAATAGTAAAATGGAAATTAATCCTAAATCTAAATATAAATTAGTAACCTTAAATCATAGCTAGAAAAAGGGTGGATGAAAGAAGATAAACCTCCCCACAAAGTAAAGGGTGGAGCTAATTCCCCTTATCATCTGCACTTGTAATAAATATGGGATTTACATAACACAACCATGTCCAACATGCAACCCTATACTTTACCAATTCCATTCCATTCCCCCCACCCCTAGCCTACTAATTCCCCATGCCTTCCATGCCCACATCCATGTTTCTTGCAATGCTACATCTACATCACTCTACATTGTTGAGATTCAACAAGATGATGATCCTAGTGAAAATTAAGCACCTACACTAGGTGGAACCCACTGGCTATTTTTAGGTGATATGTCTATTTTTAGAATTTGGATCAAAGTCTATTTTTAGCAGTAATATATTTATAGATGTTTGAGAAAATTATATGGATGGATGGGCGTCTAAGTTTGGAATGCATGTGTGAAGTTGTTTAGTGGAATGCATGTCGATTTTTGTTAAGCCCTTAACAAAAATTAGACAATAAATAATTATCTATTTTCAATGAGCACTTGAAACTAGTTAACTGAAGTGGAAAATCGGTTAGCTAAGTGGATTTCGAGTTGAAGTGGTTGGTTGGTGGAACATGCAGTGGACTTCGTTATAACATAGTTGGATGTGTAGTTATGTGAGTTGTTATTTAGTTTAACTTAGTTAAGTGAGTTAAAATCAATTGTGCTAGTTGTAACTAAAGATACACTAGTGGGAGATCAGAGAATTAATTATTTAATTAATTCACAGGCAATGGTCTCACATGCAACTAAAGAAATACTACTGTTAACTACATGCATGTTAGATCCAGTGGAGACCCAGTTGAGGGATAGGTGAAAGGGCTTGGTTGACTATCAGTTGTGACTATAGTGGTGCATTCAATGCAACTACACACATATTGGAGATGCCAATGAGGATTTCACAGTGAAGGAAAGGCAAGATTGAATTCATTCAGGGATCTTCATCATCAGGGATTGCATAGTGGAGGCAGGCTGTTAGGAGGCAGTAAATTGGTGCATGTGTGAACCAATTTTTGTATGACCGTATGAGACAATTGTATATTGTACTGAGAGCTCTTGGAGTAGCTTTGTTGAGATTGTTTCATGATCCATGATATACATAATATATGATAGTTGGGGTTTTTAGCTTTAAGCTTTCCCGGTAAAAACATCTGTGTTATGTGCGATTGATTTTTCTTCATGTGTTTGTAATTGGAAATTAAATTTCCGCAAAAGAATTAAGTAGAAGGATTCTGTACTTAACAGTGGATATAATTGTTAGATCAAGAGAGTCCGGTAATACATCACAATATTTATAAATTTCTACATGGTATCGTAGCAGTGTTAATATTTTATACATGGTATCAGAGTAGATAAAATTGCAATATTGAAGCAATAGCTAAATTTTGTTGGTGGAAACGATTTGAATTTGCTGCAAGAATTTCTTGGTGCGACAATTGAGTAAATATCGAAATAGATTTCAATGGTTTGCGGTTAGATTATGCACTTGAGGTCAACTCGAACTACATTGCATGAAAGGATAGGATGGAGGCTAGGCTTGAAGATAATGGCTTGAAGGAGTTCATTGATAGCGATGTTCCTAAGCCCACTTCGACGGATGTTGCATTACTTAACACATGGAAAAAGAAAGTAGTGAAGACAAGAAGAATTCTATTGGAAGGTGTGAGAGACCATATTGTCTCAAGAATTCATGGGAAAGCCACTCCATTTGAAATGTGGAAGGCTTTGACAGATCTTTTCCAAAGCAGCAGTGACCATAGGAAATTGGCGCTAAAGGATAAACTCAGAAAAATCAAAATGGAGAAGGGCGACAATATTACTAAGTATCTCACAAATTTTTTCCAATGTACGAATGAGCTGGGGAGTGTGGGAATCACTGTTGCTGATGATGATTTGGTGAGCTTGTCTCTCTTGGGACTTCCTAAGAGTTGGCACAGTTATCAAGACTCTGTCAACGGACGGGAAAAACTGCCAGATTGGGACAACTGTGGTCGGATCTAGTGCAGGAGGAGTTCAGGTAGAAAACCAGGGATGGATCTTCATCAAAGCATGATGATGAAGAGGATTGTGCTTTGGCTTCCAAAGAAAGGAAAGGGAATGGGAATAAATTTCAATCCGAGGCTAAAAGCAAGAAGCTGGATTTGTCCAAGGTGAAGTGTTTTCACTGTCACGAACATGGGAAGCCTGAAGGATTTGAGATCTTTAGTAGCGAGTTGCATGCGTGCAGACTCAAAAGAGTGTTGTATGGGTTGAAGCAAGCGCCCCGTGCTTGGTACACTCGGATCGACAACTATTTCACTAGACTTGGCTTCACCAAGAGTGAGGCGGATGCAAACCTATACCAGATTGTGGTGGAGGGTAAGCTTTTAATCATTGTTATTTATGTTGATGATTTAATACTGACTGGTGATGAGCAGCTGATACACTCATGCAAGGAGGATCTTGCAAAGGAGTTCAAGATGAAGGATATGGGCCTCCTTCAATATTTCCTTGGATTGGAAATATGGCAGCGAGAAGGTGAACCGTTTGTGTCTCAAGGCAAGTATGCAAGGAGATACTCGGTAAGTTTCACATGGAGGGCTACAAACCCATGGATACTCCTCTTCCAAGAATCTGGAGGAAAGAGGATGCTACATATGGAGAGGTAGTGGATGCTACTATCTATCGACATTTGGTTGGTTTGCTCATGTATTTAGTAAATACAAGACCAGATATATGCTATGCGGTGAACCAACCTAGTCAAGCGATGGTTAAGCCTACCAAGCTCTTTTGGAAGGCGGACAAGCATGTCCTGAGATATCTCAGGGGAATATATGAGTATGGATTATGATACATACATAAGGATTAGGTGAATTTGCATGGCTTCACGAATGCAAATTGGGCAGGAAAAACAAACAGAAAGAGCACATCAGGAAGGGTTTTCAGTATCAGATCTATAACTGTTTCTTGGTACAGCAGGAAACAGAGATATGTGGCACTCAGTTTAACAGAAGCAGAATACATGGAGTTGAGAGGGAGTGTTGAGATTCAACAAGATGATGATCTTAGTGAAAATTAAGCACCTACACTAGGTGGAGCCCATTGGTTATTTTTAGGTGATATGTCTATTTTTAGAATTTGGATCAAAGTCTATTTTTAGCAGTAATATATTTATAGATGGTTGAGAAAATTATATGGATGGATGGGCATCTATTTTTGGAATGCATGTGCGAAGTTGTTTCGTGGAATGCATGTCTAAAATTAGAATGCATGCCGATTCTTGTTAAGCCCTTAATAAAAATTAGACAATAAATAATTATCTATTTTCAATGAGCACTTGAAACTAGTTAAATGAAGTGGAAAATTAGTTAGCTAAGTGGATTTCGAGTTGAAGTGGCTGGTTGGTGGACCATCTAGTGGAATTAATTGTAACTAAGTGATACAAAGTTGTGACAAAGTTGTAACAAAGTTGGACGTGTAGTTATGTGGGTTGCTATTTAGTTTAACTTAGTTAAGTGAGTTAAACTCAGTTGTGCTAGTTGTAACTAGTTGTAACTAAAGATACACTAGTGAGAGATCAGTGAATTAATTATTTAATTAATTCAAAAGTAGTGGTCTCACATGAAACTAAAGAAATACTATTGTTAACTACATGCATGTTAGATCCAATGGAGACCCAGTTAAGAGATAGGTGAAAGGGCCTGGTTGACTATCTGTTGTGACTATAGTGGTGCATTCAATGCAACTACACACACATTGGAGATGCCAATGAGGATTGCGCAGTGAAGGCAAGGCAAGATTGAATTAATTCAGGGATCTTCATCAGCAAGGATTGCACAGTGAAGGCAAGCTGTCAGGAGGCAGTAAATTGGTGCATGTGTGAACCAATTTTTGTATGATAGTGTGAGACAGTTGTATATTGTACTGAGAGCTCTTGGAGCTAAAGCTTTGTATGAGATTGTTTCATGATCCATGATATACATAATATATGATAGTTGGGGTTTTTAGCTTTAATATTTCCCGTAAAAACATCTGTGTTATGTGCGAATGATTTTTCTTCATGTATTTGCAATTGGCGATTAAATTTCTGCAAAAGAATTAAGTAGAAGGATTCTAGATTTAACAGTGGATATAATTGTTAGATCATGAGAGTTTGGTAATACATCACAATATTTATAAATTTCTACATACATTCATCTACACTTCTACCAGTGTGTATTTGCACCTTTTGGTGCAAATGCTAGTGTATATTTTTACTTCATTCCCATCTTGGGGTGCTAGGTCATTCCTACATGAGAAAAATCCAAAGAAATTAGATTTTGTTATTTTTTTTAATGTGTGGTTAGATTTTTTTATTATGGTGCATTATATAGGTTTTTATGCGATAACGTTTAATTATTTTTTATTTTTTTAATTAAAATTAAGTAATATATATTTTTAATGAGATTACTATTTTTTATTATTTAAAGTATATTTTTAAATATATAAATAAATATAAAAAGTTGGAAAATATTTAAGATATTTAATTTTGAGGGAAAAACCCACAATTGGATTGTACCTTTAACAAAACCAACAATTAGGAAATATGATCAATCATGTGTCCCAATTCCATGATTAGGCATGTAAGGGTCTAAATTGGGCTCCACAACTCCTTTTCAACCATTTTTATTGCTCTTGGTACGTTAGAGCCTTGTGAGTCTCTCTCTCTCTCTCTATATATATATATATATAAGAGAATAAAATAATTTTTGCAGAAATTTGAAGTTTTATCATGAATCAAGTCATTATTCTCTTCAATATATTTGTTGAATTAAAAATTTAATTTACATTTCCAATCCATGATGTCTTATTCTTATATGTGACACCCCACAGAGAATAAGTAAATATTTTTAATTTACTTTTATTAAAAAAAACCTTGGAAAACTCTGGGCTATATAAGGCCTGATATAATGTTAAACAAAAAATATTATTTTATTTTATTAAATTAACAAGATTAGTTATGGCCAACCAAAGAATTACTAGAAGGTAAAAATGCTAAATGAGGATTTACGTCTCAGATAGTTAAGGGGAAATTAATCCTCTCCCTAGGGATAAATATACCAGTTGGGGAAAGAAAAGCTAAGAGGGGATTGGAGGAACCTGGGGAAATTAAGAAAGAGGAGAAGATAACTTATTACCTCACACATGACACTGCTGAGGTAAGGCAGGACATTTCCATATAGAAATTCTTGAGATGGCAGGGACCAGTGGAATTCATGTACAGATCTCTGAGTCTGTGAAATTTTTTAGCTGGAAATTCTTGAGCTGGTTAGGATCAGTATAATTTATGTGCAGACCTGGTTGGTATCTATTCCAGAAAGATTGTTCTAAAAGGAAATAGGCTCGGGGGGGAGCTCTGGTGGAATACCATGCTCGAAGGTTGGGAGGAGCATTTCCGCTTCCTTAGTAATTTCCTATTGCAACCTAATTAAATATGGACATATAAGTATTTTCATTTATTTCTATAAAATTTTCTATATAATATGTTTTTTTCCAACTATTTCTGTAACAGGGTTTTGGTAGATTATTTTTGTGAACTAGGTGGTTGACTAGATGAAAGACCCATCAAGATTTGCTAAAATCTGTTATCTAGTTAGACCTTGTTTCAATAAAGGAATATATTGTTGGTGCCAAGCTGTTTGCTATGTTAAGTACTGCTTGATAATGGAATTGAAATATTTTGAGAAGTATGTTGGAATCCCATATTTATATGCAAGTGTTGGTCTTGAACATAGAACTATTACATATAAGGTAAGAACCCATGAAATAAAAATAACAAGGATAGTTGGATGTGAATAGTAAATGAGACAAGAAAAAATTCTCAGAGGAAATTTGGTTTAGTTCGGGGGCCCATCTAAGTTAATAGAAACCCAGGAACAATCCCTAATTCCTAGTGAGAATAGACCAGTTTAATAATATACATAGGGTAACAATTAACCCTTGTGTAGGTAACCCCTATTTTCCATAACAACAAAGGAAAAAATAATTTAAAAAGGAAAGTTGACATAAAGCCATATATATATATATATATATATATATATATATATATATATATATATATATATATACGAGTAAAGTAATTAAATACGAACACAGGAATTATATAAAAACAAAGGAATTAAGTACCAGGAAAGGAATTGTAAAGAATTAGAAGACTCCCAGTCCCTCTAATTTTCAAGAGAGACGAAATGCACCAATTAAAAATACAGGAATTGTGCAAGGATTTATGCATGGTTAAAAAGACATAATTTTTATAATTATGACGATAAAAAATAGTCCATAAGAGAGTCATATAACCAATGATAAATCTTCAGTAAAATCAAGGAAATGACAGTTATGGTTAATATCAAAATGATTAAGCTAGAGTGAAAATTTGAGAGGCAAGAGAAATCGAAATAATATAAATCAACCAAAATAAGCTTCACATCCAAGAAAATGAACGTAATAAATACTGACTTGTTTAGGATAGCACTAGTATTGAAATACCTTTTAATTCATCAAAACTCAATAAAAGGTTATAATGTAGCCATAACCTCGGTTGGACATAGGACTGGATGCAGGGGCATTAGAGAAACATATATAGAAAAATATACATCACGGTTAGAGCCTGTCCCAAATCATAACTATATCTTAAAAAAAACAACAATTCGACATTGTTAAACTATTCATTAGCAAAATGTAAACAAGGTCATGAGGTTGTACAACTGGAATCGGGAGAAAACTACAGGCATGATATAAATTTTTGGTCAAACCCTAAGGGGCTAACAAATTATAATATTAACAAGTCATTAACCTTTTAAGCTTTTGTTAAGCTCGGGTTGGAGAAACTGTGAGGAAGAGGTATTATGTGCACACAACAAGAATGGGAAACCCTAATAGGGTTTTGTCCTTAATAGAAAAATATACACCATAAAAAAGAGGAGCATGTTAACAGTGGAACCTGGACATAATATTTCAAATATGTGATGTTCTGAAATAGCTGGGTCAAGGGTCTCACCTCCAAGTAAGAAAAAGGTGAGCAAAGTTAGCACAATACAACTATGAGTCTCCTCTAGAGATTAATCATCACAAAGTTGGTTAATAAATATGAGATAGGTACCTATGTAAACGCCCTAGTGTACGCAACCTCCAACAACACCATCGTGGGGAAATCAAACCTTATAGAAGAAATCTCATTAAACAGAACCGAAAAATAAATGGTGAAGAGGAGCTTAGTGCAACAATTAGTGGTATAGTTCAAGAGGCGAATGGAAGCCCTAAACAATTTTGAGAATTACCTCTCCTTTCTCAAGCTCAGGAGGAAATCCTAAATGATGAAAAACCCTTCTGGAAACACCCATGGAGCCAATGTTATAAGCCTCAAAATGAAAACCACTTTAGTTTCCTCAAGATTTTGGAATACAAATAGTGAAGCTCTAGCACTAGAATGAACTAAGGAATTCAACATAAAAATTATATGATACCTTGGAATGGGTTGGGAAAAATAACTACTATAAATAGCTATAATATGCATTTAAATGGGAACTTACCATGGCATAGAGTGAAACTGAACAACCCCTTGGAAGAGAAACATTTTTTAGAGCATATTTCCTCCAACTGTAAAGTCGTGAATGTCTTGAGGCAATGTCGAAGGGAGAGGGAGGAAGTTACTATGGTAACCCATATTTTCCTCAGAACCCCTTGATTCAATCCTAACATCTCATCCATTTGTTTAATTAATACGTGAAGTGACGACAATGGTCAAGTACTCCACTTGTCAATCTGTACAGCCATAATTCGAGAGGGTTCGGATAAACTACAGAAAAAAAAGATTATAAATCCAGGTCACATGAAATTAATATGTAATACTTTAAGATAGCGATGTTGCAAGCACTTGCTCTTCACATAATTCCACATCATAAGTTGATTCAACAAAGGCCAGTGTATCCGATAAACCAATAGAGAAGTATCTCTAAGTAATCTGAGTGCACCATGGTCACATATTATAATTTAACTAGTTTAAAACCTCAGATATAGAAGCTTATATAGAATGGAGACAAGTCATGAAATATTATAAATATAATTTCACATAAATGCCTGCTTAGTTTGGAGTCACATTAAAAAAAATGTAGCCTTATCTGGATTTTAAACAATAATTATAACGAAATAATGTGTTTTTTGATAAATTATACCTTGAGTGGTGTTACAAGTGGTATCAGAGCTATAGATTCAACTCTGAGGCCTAAGGGCCAACATGGAGTTGAAAATTTTAATAAGTTACTGAAGATATTACATAGAACAAAGAATTTTAGATAGTTGTAAGGGAAGAAGCACCTATTAGATCCCAGGAGAAGAGATTAGGTATTGGTGCATTTAGGGATGAAGTTTTATCTCCTACAACAAAAATACAAAAAGTAATCATCATTAAAGTATCCTCCCAATGATATTACTAAACTCACAACCAAAACGAAGGGGTGGTGTAACAAGAAGCTGTATACTCTTTAATAATCATAAGACTATGCATTTTTATAACTTGCATATAGATCAAAAGGAAGCCCTTGTGAGGACTAAAATGTTTAACAACAACATCATTAGGGTGGTAGAAAAAATTATTTCGATAAGATAAATGCATAGTTAAAACAATTAAAAAAAATCCAGTTGGAAAACTACATAATTGAAAAAGTATTCACCAGCGATCTAGAAAATAATATACGTGAAACACACAAGGATTTGTTGAGCCCAGGAAGGAAGCAACATCATTGTTATTATTTTTATGTATATATTTCAATCATTTCCACCATACAATCAAGGAGAGGAAATATTTGGATGCGGGATTGCCGAACAACCCTTACTGAAGGTTAATCCCATGGAAGGACTATGGAAAAGTATGAAGGTAATATGTCATCATTGATCTAAAGAACGGGTTTTTGTTAAAGAGTATTATGGCAGAGAACTTAACGAAGAAGGGTTTAAGATTAAAATTATTTTATAAATTATATATATAAAAAATAGTGGTTTCTAATTCCAAAAGAACCAAAATAATAATGCAAGGTAGGGTATGAAAGAGTTAGAAGCTTTCATAAACAATTATTGATGTACAATTAATTATGAATAAAAAAATAAAAAAAATCTTGTTTGCGTGTTCAGGAGTCCAATGAGAAGTATTAGTTCAGTAGGAGGCAAGGGGAAACATACCTATGTAATCTTCAGACACCTTGAACCACTAATATGTTGAATAGAAGAGGAATGCAAAACCCATGAAAGGATGCTGAGAAACTCTTTGTGAGGTGTGCCGGAGAAGTACTACTGTAAAATTGGTGATGGAAATCTTCTGTTATTCTTATCAACTTTACGTATACTCGTACTATATTGGGTTATGCCCTTGAATAATCACAATGATGTTTTTTATTATTATTATATATCACCTAGTAACGATAGCCTTGATGGTCTACTTGGGAATATCAAAAGGAAAAGATAAAGAAAATTAACTAAACTAAACAACTACTAGATAATTAATGTGAGCAAAAAATCAGATCCATTTGAATAAGGAACATAGATTATATCTTCTATGAAGGAGGTGAATTGAAGTAATTGGTAATGTTTGATTGTGGATGATTGATATCATGAACTTCTGATGCTACCTTAAGGGAAAACCATTGGTTGTGAACCATCATGGGAATAAGGTAAGGAAATATTCCTTTAAGAAAAAAAAGAAACAGGAACAAATGAAGTGAGGATAACAAGTATGATTATTGAATGAATGATGCACATATTGGGATAAAATAACCTGTTGTTGAATAAAGAAGGTAATATGTTATGAAATATAATAAGATAAAAGATTTATATTAGAGTAACATGATGAATCAGAGTATAAATACATAATAAAACAGCTGCAAGATAGTCCTAGGAGTGGTATTAGAAAAAATATAGTAGGCAGAATAAAGTAGAATATGACGCAAATATAAATATGCTAAATAATGTAACTTATGATTGTGACTAAAATCCCATGGCTATCAAGAGCAGATTTATCTTCCAGGGATGATAAAAGTGAAGGAAAATATAAATTGTGGTCTCCTAGAATGTGCAATGTCAACAAATAACTTATTTAAAAACTTTAGTCTCGCATATCAGAATAACTTAAAGAATGATGGCAGTCATACAACCAGATACATTCACAAGGAAAATAAGTATGTGTAAATGGGTAATTGTGTGTTATAACAATGGGTCCAACTTAAAAAAAAATTAAACTCCATTGAAAATGTGAGGTAATGAAAAGTCAAGATACAATATCATCTATCGAAATGATAAAATGAATGAAACCTTAGGACCATAAAATCAGAAGTGATAGTAGTGACGATCTTCTATTTAAAAAGGGTACTGGAAATATTTCTTAAATAATAAGTTTACGCAATATGAACAGGGTGATATTGCTTAGGGTTAAGATTAAGAATGGAAACAGTAATGTAATAGTGAAGAAGGCTCGTTGAATCTATGAAAATAATGGACAATAGACATGAGGATGGAATTCCTAATAAGGGGGAAGAGGTGATATAGCCGGTTTGCATAAAGAGAAAACAATGCGATCTTTAGAAATATATGAGGTAATTCATGAAGTACTGCATAATGAATTCATATGAAAGAATTGTGTATGTGTTTAGATGTATTGTGTATGAAACCATGTGTACATGGAAATGTGAACAAATGAATACAAATAATAATAATAACAAAAATAATAACATAGATAAAATGCAATGTTTATGGGATCCATATGATGAAAAAATTGGTGAGACTATTAACTAAGATTGATTGAGTTGATGTTGCAGAGTGGAAAAAAAACATTGGTTCGAAATAACCCAAGGGAAATGTAAGATTTTATGATATAGAATAACTTAGTAGAAATGAAAGATATTGTAGCCAAGAGGTGTTTCTCTAAACCCAAGTTCTGTAAATTAAGGCAATGTGCAAATATGTACTAGGGGAAGAAACCCATCAGATGTGCATAGAAAAAACTTCATACAATATTCAACAATAACTTGCAATGCATGAGGACAAAGGTCTAGAACTGGAGGAATGATACAACACAAACTCTTGCACATAAATGTATTAGTAAATAAAATCCAAGATGGACATAATTAAATTACTTGAGAAAGTAGTCAACAATGTAGCCACCTTGAACATGGGAAGGAAAGGAAGCCATCCTAACTATACCTATGCCTGACTAATATTTATTTTGAATTGAAGGGAATCATTGTACTACCTAGTAAAATAATGTACTAGCTGCAATGTATCATAAAAGAGAAAATCAATAAATGGTTTATGAAATATTACTACTATGAAAATAGTGCAACTGCAATGGGTTCTCCCAAGTTCTTCAATTTACAAAAGGTACCACATGGTATGGTTGATCCAGGTGGATATTGGTGGCCACCCACCTATTCCACTTGGGGCCCCACCATTGTCTCTTTCAGTTTTTTTCACAACTTACTATTTTTAGCAGTTTTTTGGGTCCTAAACTTCTGGAACTATTTTGAAGCCCCAAACGGAGACAGTATGCTGAAGTTACGTCCCTGGGAATTTGAAACACCAATTTACCCAAACGGGGCCCATATTTTTGGCACTTCATCTCCCAGGGTTAGCTTTTTGGATGTTTAGAATTCTCTATTGTTTCTCCATAATAAATAGGCCCTCAAGCCTCATTGTAATATAGTTCAGAGGTCTGTAGTCGCCACATCTCTTCTCAGAGATTCGCTACCAGCACCTTAGCTATTTTATTTCCATCATGTTTGTAAGCATATTTCTGTGATTTGATATTAATGAAATGAAGCCTTATTTCCACTGTATTTCTGTGTTTATGGTTATTTCTGTATTCTATTGCATTCCTGCATAAATCCGTATCAGTGGTATCAGAGCGATCTGATTTTTCTCAATCATTCTTTGCATGTCCCCAACGAGGTCGAGGTATAAGGAGTTAGGGCTCGATCTGGTGGAACCTTTGCAAGATCAGCCTCGCAAACCCCGATGGACGCCCATGGGGACAAAAAGAAAGATGAGGGAGCAGGAGATCCTATCAAAATATTGCTCGAGGAGGCCCTCGAAAAACAAAGGAACGCGATGATGGATAAATTTTCCCAAATCCTTCAACGATTGCCCACCAACAGTGCATCTGCATCCAGCGGCCACTCTGGAGGCACAACTCCCTTTAAGGTACAAGTAAACTTTGACATTCCCATATTTGAGGGTCAAATAGATGCAGATGCTGTAGATAGATGGTTGAATCTATTAGAAGGATATTTCTCAGTTAATGATTTTTCCGATGGGGAGAAGATTATTTTTTCACTCCTCAAAGCTACCCCCCATGTCAAGGACTGGTGGGAAACCTACTGTGAGAAAAAGGATGAGATAGAACCCTCTCTATTCTCAACCATACCCACTTGGAATTATTTATGAGATGCCATCAAGGAACAATACTATCCTGTGGGGAGCTATGAGGACAAGTACATACAATGGACCACGTTGCGGCAACAAAGGGATCAAGATGTGCATGAGCTAACGAATCTGTTCCATACCTTGCGCACAAAGTTGGGTATCAAAGGTTCAGAGAAAAATTTGGTGCTAAAGTATCGTGGTGGTCTACATAGATACATTCAGGAGGAAATGGAGTTCCTCGACATCTCCTCGCTTGGTACGAAATACCGGTATGCTGCCAATATTGAGTAGAAATTCAAACAAAAGAAGCGAGACTTTGGATTTGCGAATCAAAAGCAAGGGAAAGGTGCCCCCAAACCATAGAACAAAGGACAAAGCCAAGGTATGGTGGCCCAAGACAACCTGCCAAAGACACAAGCAAAGAACAACACTACGAAGCCAAAGAAGGACACGAGAAAGTGGTGTGAGTTCCATAAAAGCTCCACTCACAACACAAGTGAGTTTCGGGCCAAGCAGTCGCTAGTGGCCGAGATGATGGCTTTTGAATCAGATGCATGCTCCGACTTTGAATTAGAACCTGACAAGGTGAATGACAAAGGGAAGAAGATTATTGATGCAGAGCCCAACGCCACTGTTGCCACTACGAAGATCTTGAAGGAGGAACCAGAAGATCCAGAGGAGGTAGAGTATCTCTTCCACTCCCAGATGTGGGTAAAGGGTTCCCCACTACGGTTCATTGTCGACAATGGGAGCCAAAAGAATCTCATTTTAGCATATGTCGTGAAGCAGTTGGGCTTGCCGACCACAGCGCACCCACAAACATACACCATCGGGTGGCTTCACCAAAGACGGGATCTCCGTGTCAGCCAGCAGTGCTGCCTTCCCTATAGCATCAAGCCCTTCACAGATGAGGTATTGTGTGAAATTTTTCCTATTGATGTTTCTGATGTATTATTAGGCCAACCATACTTGTGGAAGCGACATGCTATGTATGAGTCCAAACCTCACGCTGTTATTTTTACTTTGGGAAATAAATTGTACAGGATACCAGAGGTACCATCGCTTCCCACTATCTCTTTGGTTACTGCAAAACAATGCAGTAAGCTCATTTCCCAAACTAGGAAATTTGTTTTCCTGATAATCTCCCCCCAGGGCAAGAAGAAGACTGTGGCCATGACCTCCAGACATGGCTCCTCTGCATGACAACAATAAATGGACAAGGTTGTGGAAGAGTATAGGGACATCTTCACCTCACCCACAGGGGTGCCTCTACACTATCAGGTCAAGCACCCCATTGACCTGACCCCAGGTGCGCTGCTACCCAATGGACAGATCTATAGGCACTCTGTTATGGAGAATGATGAAATCAAGAGGAAGATTTAGGAGCTGCTACAGAAAGGTCACATTCGGCCAAGTTCATCGCCCTGTGGGAGCCCGATCGTGTTGGTACAGAAGAAGGATGGGACTTGGAGACTCTGTATTGATTATCGGGTACTGAACAAGATCACTGTCCAGAATAGGTACCCGATCCCACGGATTGATGACCTTCTAGACCAACTCAAAGGGGCAAAATATTTCAGCAAGATCGACTAGAAGTTTGGGTATCACCAAGTACCAATCCAACCCTCTGATGTGTGGAAGAATACCTTCAAAGCCAAGGAGGGCCTTTTCGAATGGCTCGTCATGCCTTTCAGATTGAAAAATTCTCTCGCAACCTTCATGAGGTTGATGGACGACATCTTGCGTCCATTCACCAACTCATTTGTAGTGGTATACTTGGATGACATTATTATCTTCAACCAAACTTGCGAAGAGCACCTCCACCACATCCAAGAAGTCCTCCAGATACTGCGGCAACACAAGTTGTGTGTCAATTTGGAGAAGTAAACTTTTGGCATGACCCAGGTTCAATATCTGGGATAAATTATTGATGAAAGGGGGGTGCATGTGGATCCATCCAAGATCCAAGTAATTCAGGATTGCCCAGCCCCAACCACCTTAAAAGAGCTTCGTAGCTTTCTGGGGATTCTCTCATATCACTTGGCCCTTGAGTCAAGTCACCAAGGGAGGAGCGAAAGCAAAATTATGTTGGTCGGAATCTCAACAGAAGGCGTTCGTAGAATTGAAACATCGCCTCTGTTCTGCCCCGGTGCTCACATTACTAGACTTGCAACAACCATTTGATATCGAGATAGATTCCTCTGACTATGCTATTGGGGCAGTTCTTACTCAACATGGGCATCTAGTGGCATATCACAGTGAGACATTGTCCGACACAGTTCGAAAGTATCCCACTTATGACAAAGAAATGTAATTGTGCAGGCTTGTCGAAAATGGAAGCATTAAATTTTGGGGAAGGAGACAATCATCCACACAAACCATCAACCCTTGCAGTTCATACAAACACAAGGGAAGTTGCAAAATGATCGCCATCAAAAGTGGTCCACATTTCTGCAACAATTTCATTTGAACGTCAAGTAAAAGAAGGGTAGCACCAATAATTTTTTAGATTGCCTCAGCTAACCACTGATCATGGCCATAACCACCATTCTCAACTCTTGTGGGCATTAGACTTCTGATTGGCCGCTTCTCTACAAGAGCGATCCAGAATTCAGCTACACATACAAGGCACTCTTGGGGGGTATGCAAGTTCCAAAATTTCACCTCCAAGATGCACTATTGTGTCACCTGGGACACCTTTTTGTTCCTTCAAGTGAGCGTGCCAAGATGATATGGGAAGCGCACTATAGACGAGTCTCTGGGCATTTTGGGGTCGAGAAAATAGTGGCAGTACTGCATAAGTATTTCTATTGGCCGAACATTCGACAGGATGTCGGGAAGTACATCAGATCTTGCACTGCTTGTGCCATTTCCAAACTGACCATCAAGAATCAAGGGCTCTATACTTTGCTACCTACCCCTAGTCAACCTTGGGAATCCATCTCCATGGATTACATGTCAGGCCTTCCTTCTACTAAGCATGGAAACGACTGTGTTTTCGTGGTCGTCGACAGATTCTCAAAGATGGCCATTTGGCGGTGTGCAAGAAGAATATCACAGCAGAAGCCACTGCTAAACTCTTCTTTGAATGAGTATGGCTGTGCTTTGGGATCCCATAGTCTATCATATCAGATCGCGACAACAGGATCCTCAGCACATTTTGGTCCAGCCTCTGGTCAATGTTGGACACCAAGCTCACCTAGTCCACAACTTTCCATTTCCAAATTGATGGCTAGACAGAGGTCGTCAACAGGATGATTGTACACATTCTATGCATGTACAATTCAAAGAATCCATGCACATGGGATGAGAGCCTTTCCTATGTACAACACAGTTATAACTGGGCTCTCCACAGCTCAACCGGCCACAGCCCCTTTCAGGTGGGTTTGGGATTCCAGCCACTATGTCCCATTGACGTAGCCATGCCATTTGTAGCTACTCAGGGCGATTCGGCTCATGTCCAGTCTGAAGCTGACAAAGCAAACAACTTCATCGAGTGCATTTAGCACATCCGCTAACAGGTTCATGACATATTGGACAAATCCAATGCTAAGTAAAAGCAACGACATGATAAACATCAGGTGCCACAGAACTTCCAGGTGGGCGAAAAAGTGTGGCTACATTTGCAAGAGGAGCGCCTCACTGGACCCCACCGCAAGATTTGCATGCTCCAATATGGGTCGTACACCATCACCAAGGTTGTAGGGAATAATGCCTTTGAGCTCAGTATTCCACCATTCCTTGGTCTGCACCCAGTATTCAATGTAGAACACCTTCGTCCCTACTTCCCACCTCTATTGGACACCTCTGACATTGCAGAATAACTCACACCAAAATATTTAAACCCAGACTGCATGGAACAGGCCACCACAGACTGTATCATGGACATGCAAATCAAGAACACTCACCGATAGAATATCCAACTGTATCGGGTTGTCAAAGCTGGCCAACTCCTACACCAAGGCAAGTGTTTCACCAGGGACCAAGTTCAACAGAAGTTTCCTCATCTCATGGAGGAACTCAACACAATGGGGACCATTGCTTCCTAAGGGGGGAGGAATGATCCAGGTGGATATTGGTAGCCACCTGCCTATTCCACTTGGGGCCCCACCATTGTCTCTTTTAGTCTTTTTCACAACTTACTATTTTTAGCAGATTTTAGGGTCCTGAACTTCCAGAGCTATTTTGAAGCCCCAAACAGAGATATTATGCCGAAGTTACATCCCTGGGAAGTTGAAACACCAATTTACCCAAACGAGGCCCATAGTTTTGGCGCTTCATCTCCTAGGGTTAGGTTTTTGGACGTTTAGAATTCTCCATTGTTTCTCCATAATAAATAGGCCCTCGAGCCTCATTGTAATATAGTTCAGAGGTCTGTAGTCACCACATCTCTTCTCATAGATTCTCTACCAACACCTTAGCTATTTTATTTCCATCATGTTTGTAAGCATATTTCTATGATTTGATATTAATGAAATGAAGCCTTATTTCCACTGTATTTCTATGTTTATGGTTATTTCTGTATTCTATTCCATTCCTTCATAAATCCGGATCAATGGTTCTTTAAATTGACATAACCATGGGGTAGGTAAGAAGGAAGTATCATTATGATTGATAAGGTTACAATGATGTTGCTCAATTTTTCTGCAATACAAGTTGCTACCCTTGTAGGGTTGTAGTACCTGCCGATAATCCTTGTTTGGCACATGAATAACAGTGGGTGGCATTTGTGATAAATTTTGAATTAATATGTAGACACGTTCTTAAATAAGGATTTCCAAAATTAAAAATTATATATATATATATCTAAAGAAAAACTAACAATAGTCCTAATGTATGTGGATGTAGGTCGAACCAGACAGGAATTGTCTTGGTTGAACCTCTTGTGTGTTCTCGGTCAAAGAGAAATCATGCTATAGAAGAAAACAATTACTCAAGATAAAGTGCAATAGGGGAAGCAATTTAATCGAAAGGGGCTCTCCGAGGATGAATATTTAATGCACAAATCATATTATAGATTTTTTGAAGGCCAAGAAACTTCAATGACGATGTTTCACTTTTGTGGGGGGGGGGGGGAAGATGTAACACCCCACAGAGAATAAGTAAATATTTTTAATTTAATTTAATAAAAAAACCTTGGGAAAATATCAGCTATAGAAGGCTTGATATTGTTGAGATTCAACAAGATGATGAGCTTCTTGAAAATTAAGCACCTTCACTAAGTGGGGCCCGCAAGCTATTTTTAGGAGTATGTCTATTTTTAGACATGGTGAGCATATTCTATAAGTTGCATGATGATATTTGTAGATGGTTGGTCAAATATGAAAAATAGATGAGGTTCTATTTTTAGAATATTGGGCGAAGTCTATTTATAGATCGTCAATCTCTGAATAGATGCATGTCGATTATTATTAGCCCTTAATAATAATCCGACAATAAATATCAACTTATTATCTTGTAGCACTTTATTTAAGTGGACAGATTTGGAAAATCAGTGGGCTGAATGAATTACACAATTCCTAGAGTGGTTGGTGACTCATGCATGGAGGACTCAGTTAGAACTAAAGTGACAAAGTTGTGACATAGTTGGAAGAGTAGTTATGGGAGTTGTTATTCAGTTTAACTTAGTTAAGTGAGTTAAACTCAATTGTGGTAGTTGTATCTAGTTCTAACTGAAAATACACTAGTGATATTTTAGTGAATTAATTATTTAATTAATTCACAACTAGAGACTCACTTGCAATTGAACAAATACAACAGCTAACTACTTGCATGTCAGTTCTAGTGGAGACCCAATGGAGAGATAGGTGAAAGGGTGAGATGGTTTATCTATTGTGACTATAGTGATGCATTCAATGCATCTGACACACATTGGAGATGCCAATGAGGATTGCACAATCAAGGCAAGGCCAATTCGATTTCATTCAGGGGTCTTCTTTACCAGGGATTGCGAAGTGGAGGCAGACTGTCAGGAGGCAAGTAATTGGTGCATAGATATGCAAATTTCTGCATGACAATGTGTAATGATTGTTGATTGTACTGAGATCTTGATATACTAAGTTTTGTATGAGATTATTACATGATCCATTGAAATACATAATATATGATATTTGGGTTTTTTAGCTTTAAGCTTTCCTATTAAACAACCGTGTTTATGTGTGATTGATTTTCTTCATATGTATTTGCAATTGGCGATTTAATTTCCACAAAGAATTAAGTGGAAGGATTCTGTATTTAACATAAGATTAATTTTTTAGATCAGGAGAATCTAGTAATACTATCAGTATTAATAAATTTCTACATCGTATCAGAGCAGTGTTAATCACTGGAGATTGCAATCTTGAAGCGGTGCTGAGTTTTGTGCTAGTGGACAATTCAAATTTGTTGTAGAAATTTCTTGGTGCGACAGTTGAGTATTCATTGAAATGGATTTCAATGGGTTGCGGTTGGAGTATGGCCTTGAGGGTAGCTCGAACTACATAGCCTGGAAGGACAAGATGGAGGTGGTGCTTGAATATAATGGACTAAATTATTTCATCGATAACAATGTTCCTAAGCCTACTTCTAGCGATGTTGCATTACTTGATGCATGGAAAAAGAAGGTAGCGAGGACGAGAAGAATTCTGTTGGAAGGTGTGAAAGACCATATTGTGTCAAGCCTTCACGGGAAAGCCACTCCATTTTCAATGTGGAAGGCTTTGACAGATATTTTCCAAAGCAGCAACGACCATAGGAAGTTGGCACTGAAAGATAAGCTCAAAAAAATCAAAATGCAGAAGGGCGACAATATTCCAAAATATCTCACGAAGTTTTTCCAATGTAGGGATGAGCTGGGGAGTGTGGGAATTACAGTTGTGGATGATGAATTTGTGAGCTTGGCTCTCCTTGGGCTTCCGAAGAGTTGGCACAGCTATGAAGACTATGTCAATGGATGGGAGAAACTGTCAGATTGAGAGCGACTTTGGTCAGATCTTGTGCAGGAGGAGATAAGGCAGAATACCAAGGATGGCTCTTCATCGAAGAATGATGATGAAGAGAATTGTGCTTTGGCTGCCAAATCAAGGAAAGGGAAGGGGAATAAATCCCCAAAATCCAAGGCTAAAGGCAAGAAGCTGGATTTGTCCAAGGTGAAGTGTTTTCACTGTCACGAACATGGGCATCTCACCACTAACTGCCCACAGAAAAAGAAAAACAAGAAGGCTATTGGAGATGCAACAAGTGAGGCCTTAGCCTCGTAATTTGAAATTGATTTCTCTTTGATCACATGCTTGGTTTCAAGCGTAATGGGATCAGCATGGTATCTTGATAGTGGTGCTTCCTTCCATATGACAGGAGACAAGGAGTTGTTTAGTGACTTGGAGGAGAAGGATCTCCAAATGCATATAGAGATGGGCGACGATGGTAGATACAATGCGACTGGCATTGGAACCATTAAATTTGAGAGGGATTCAGGTAAACCATTTCTGTTGAAAGATTTTATGCATGTTCTAGGTTTGAAGAAGAACTTGGTCTCAGTCGCTATGTTGGAGGACAGAGGTTATGACGTTGTTTTCAGCGAGGGAAAATATTTCTTGCGACATAAAACAACAGGTCAAACCAAGAGGATAGGGATTCGAGTTAAGAATCTCTACAAGATGGAGGTAGATAGCTGCGCTGCAATGATGGGAAAATAATAAGAAGTGGTGAGCTGAGATGAGGGCGAATCATGGCACAGGAGATTGGGCCATCTTCACTACGGCATTTGAAGATTTTGCAGCAGATTTATACTGGAATTCCCAAGGGTACTCTTGCACAGTCAGGTCAGTGAAAGTGATGTACTATGGGTAATTTTGTGAAGACCACCTTCCATGAGAAGGAGAACCGTGCTTCGGTGATCCTAGAGAGAATTCACACAGACGTATGTGGACCTTTCTTGGTTGCTTCAACAAAAAAACACAAGTATTATGCTATATTTGTTGATGAATATTATTATAGATGCTGGATCTTCTTCATGCAGAAGAATATTGAAACATTATTTTAGTTATGTGAGTTTAAAACATTGGTGGAGAAGGAGTCGGGGAAGCAAGTGAAGGCTCTGCAGAGCGATAATGGTGGTGAATATATCTCGAACGAATTCAAATACTTCTGTAGAAAAGAAGGAATTTGAAGAGAACTCATAGCGCTTCATAACCCATAGTAGAATGGGGCCACGGAGAGGAAGAACAAAATGATCATGGGTGCTGCACAAGCTATGTTGCATGACCAGGGCCTACCAATGCACTTGTGGGTGGAAGCATGCAACACTGTAGTTTATGTGCAAAACTATTGTCATCATAGAGTACTTGGCATGAGTACACCTGAAAAATATTTTACTGGTAAGAAGCTTGATATTTCTCATTTGAAGATTTTTCGCTCATATGTTTACATTCATGTGACAAAGGACGCCAGGAAGAAATTGGAGCCAACTGAAGAAGTTGGTATATTTTTGGGGTACACAGAAACACTCCATAATTATCATGCGTATTTTCCAAACATTCGGATGACTGTGGTGCGACGGGATATAGAATTCAATGAGGTGAAAGCCATGAAGTTGTCGCTTGAGAGGGAGCTACAATTGCATGTAGAGGGGGAAATTCTTGTTCCCAAAGATGAGCCACTAGATGTGGATCAGCCACAGGATGAGATTCATGGAGTGGAGGAGTCCACTCATGCATAACCAAACATCAGAATAGGAAAAAAATGTACCACAGAAGCTGAGAGACTGAAGCTTGATGCAGAACAGAATGTAGGAGTCCCTACATCACAGTGAAGACAAAGACAGTCACTTGACCGATTCACTGGATACATGGCTCGCATGAGTAAGTGTATTGTGACAGAGCCATCTTCTTTTGAAGAAGTAGCGCAGGAGCCCACATGGGTAGATGCCATGGTGGAGGAGTATGACTCCATTGTTAGAAACAATGCTTGGGAGATTCTTCCAAGGCCAGTTGGTAAATCAGTGGTAGGTTCAAGATGGATCTACAAGGTAAAGCAAGTTGTTGATGGGAGCATAGAGAAGTATAAGGCAAGATTTTTTTCCCGGGGCTTCTCATAGATTGAGGGGATTGATTATGAAGAAACCTTTGCACCTGTCACATGGTATTCTTCCATAAGGACCATCCTTGCTCTCTCAGCGCAGATGGGTTGGAACATTCATCAGATGGATGTGAAGAATGCGTTCCTTAATGGGATCATTGAGGAAGAAGTGTACATTGAGCATCCTGAAGGATTTGAGATCTTCAATAGCGAGTCACATGTGTGAAGACTCAAAAGAGCATTGTATAGGCTGAAGCAAGCACTTCATGCTTGGTACACACAGATCGAAAACTATTTCACTGGACTTGGCTTCACCAAGAGTGAGGCAGATGCAAAACTATACCAAATTTTGGTGGAGGGTAAGCATTTAATCATTGTTCTTTATGTTGATGATTTAATACTAACAGGTGATGAGCAGTTGATACACTCATGCAAAGAAGATCTTGCGAAGGAGTTTGAGATGAAGGATTTGGACCTCCTTCATTATTTCCTTGGATTGGAAATATGGCAGTGAGAAGGTGAACTGTTTGTGTCTCAAGGCAAGTATGCTCAGGAGATACTTGGTAAGTTTCACATGGAGAACTGCATGCCCATGGATACTCCTCTTCTAGGAAATTGGAGGAAAGAGGATGCTACATCGACAGAGGTAGTGGATGCTACTTTCTATCGACAGTTGGTGGGTTTGATCATGTATTTAGTTAATACAAGACCAGACATATGCTATGTGGTGAACCAACTTAGTCAAGAGATGGTTAAGCCTACCAAGCTCTTTTGGAAGGTAGTCGAGCATGTCCTGAGATATCTCAGGGGAACATCTGAGTATGGTTTATGGTACAGACAGACGGATGAGGTGAATTTTCATGGTTTCACGGATGTAGATTGGGCAAGCAGCCCAACAGACAGAAAGAGTACATTAGGAGGGGTTTTCAGTATCGGATCTACAACAGTTTCTTGGTACAGCAAATTCGTGGCACTCGGTTCAGCAGAAGTAGAATACATGGCAGCAAGTCAAGTTGCATGTGAGGCTATCAGGATGAGGAAGATCTTTGTCAGTTTGTTCGGTTCTCATTTAGATCCTGCAGTGATACATTGTGATAATCAGAGTTGCATTAAAATCTCGATTAATCCTTTGTTTTATGATAGATCTAAGTATATAGATATCCGGTATCATCATATCAGATATTGTGTGTAGTGGAAGATCATGTTGCTTTGGTACATTCCTACGGAAGATCAGGATGCAGATATTTTGACGAAGGCACTCAGCAGGAGCAAATTTGAATACCATAGAGGTAGGATTGGGGTGAAGGATAATCCCTATCTTGTTGAGAGGGAGTGTTGAGATTCAACAAGATGATGAGCTTAGTGAAAATTAAGCACCTTCACTAAGTGGGGCCCACATGCTATTTTTAGGTGTATATCTGTTTTTAGACATGGTTAGCATATTCTATAAGTTGTAGGATGCTATTTGTAAATGGTTAGTCAAATGTGAAAAATAGATGAGATTCTATTTTTAGAATATTGGGCAAATTCTATTTATAGATCGTCAATCTCTGAATAGATGCATGTCGATTATTATTAGCCCTTAATAATAATCCGACAATAAATATCAACTTATTCTCTTGGAGCACTTTATTTCAGTGAACAGATTTGGAAAATCAATGGGCTGAAGGAATTATGCAATTCCTAGGGTGGTTGGTGACTCATGCATGGAGGACTCGGTGAGAACTGAAGTGGCAAAGTTGTGACAGACTTGGAAGAGTAGTTATGGGAGTTTTTATTCAGTTTAACTCAGCTGTGCAAATGGAGTGGCTTACCCGTGAAGGCTTGACACAATATGGTCTTTCACACCTTCCAACAGAATTCTTCTTGTCTTCACTACCTTCTTTTTCCATGCATCAAGTAATGCAGCATCGCTAGAAGTAGGCTTAGGAACATCGCTATCGATGAAATCCTTCAGTCCATTATCTTCAAGCACTGCCTCCATCATGTCGTTCCAGGCTATGTAGTTCGAGCTACCCTCCAGGGCATACTCCAACCGCAACCCATTGAAAACCATTTCAATGAATACTCAACTGTCACACCAAGAAATTTCTGCAGCAAATTCGAATTGTCCACCAACACAAAACTCAACACCACTTCAAGATTGCAATATCCAGTGATTAACACTGCTATGATACCATGTAGAAATTTATTAATACTGATAGTATTACTGGATTCTCCTGTAATGTTAGACAATTTATTTTATTTTATTTTATTAAATTAATAAGATTAGTTATGGCCAACCAAGGAATTACGGGAAGGTGAAAATGATAAATGAGGATTTAACAATCGTCCAGTTAAGGGACACTTACTCCTCTCCTTAGGGATAAATATCCCAGTTTTGAAAATAAAATCCAATTGGGGATGGGAGGAACTTGAGGCAATCAAGAAATAGGATAAGAGAACTTATTACCTCAGACAGGACATTGCTGAGATAAGGCATGACACTACTATATAGAAATTATTAAGTTGGTTAGGACTAGTGGAATTTCTATACAAACCTATGAGTCTGTGAAAGTTCTAAGCAAGAAATTCTTGAGCTGATTAGGACCAGCAGAATTTCTGCGCAGACTTGGGTGGTCTCTGTTCCATAAATACTATTCTAAAAGGAAATAGGCTCAGGGGGAGCTTTGGTGGTATACCGTGCTCGAAGGTTGGGAGGAGAATTTTCGATTCCTTAGTGATTTCCTGTGGCAACCTAACTGAATCTGGATAGATAAGTAGTTTCATGTAGTTCTGTAAAATTGTTTCTATAATCTATTTTTCTGCAATTATTTCTGTAACTATTTTTTGGTAGATTATTTTTGTGAAATCAATGGTTGACTAGATGAAAGACCCATCAATATTTTTTGAAAACTGTTATCTCGTTAGACCTTGTTTCAGTAAGGGAATATATTGTTGGTGCCAAGTTGTTTACTATGTTAAGTAATGCTTAATAATGGAATTGACATATATTAAGAAGTATGTTGGAATCCTGTATTTATATGCAAGTGTAGGTCATGAACATAGAACTATAAAATATAAGGCAAGAACCTAGGAAATAACAATAACAAGGATATTTGGATGTGAATAGTAATTGAGACATGAAAAAAATCATCATAGGAAATTTGGGTTAGTTTCGGGGCCCAACTAAGTCAATAGAAATCGAGGAACAATCTCTAATTCCTAGTGAGAATAAACCACATTAATAGTATGCATACAATAACAATTAAAACTTGTGTAGGTAACCCCCATTTTCCATAACAAAAAAGGAAAAACTAATTTAAAAATGAAAGTTGGCAGAAACCCCTATATTTGTATACTAGAAAAGGAGTTAAATACCAACAAAGGAATTATATACTAACAAAGGAATTAAGTACTAGAAAAGGAATTTTAAAGAATTAGACCACTCCTGGTCCCTGTAATTCGCAGGAGAGATGAAATGCACCAATTAAAAAAAGGAGGAAATAGGCAAGGATTTATGCATGGTTAAAAAGGCATAATTTTAATAATTATGACGATAAAAAAATAGTCCATAAGAGAGTCATATAACCAATGATAAATATTTAGTACAATCAAGGAAATGACAGTTACAGTTAATATCAAGATGAATCACCCAAAGTGAAAATATGAGAGACAAGGGCAATCGAAATAATATAAATCAACCATAATAAGCTTCACTGCCAGGAACATGAAATTAATAAATACTCTCTGGTTTAGGATAACACCAGAATTAAAATACCTTTTAATTCATCAAAAATCAATAAAAGTTTATAATATAGCCATAACATTAGTGAGACAGAGGATTGGATGCGGAGGCATTACTGAAACATATATAGAAAAATATACATCAAGGTTAGATCCCGAACCCAACTCATAGATTTTTGTTAAAAAATAATAATGAGTTGACATTGTTAAACTGTGCATTAGCAAAACAAAAACAAGGTCATGAGGCTGTACAACTTGAATTGAGAGAAAACTACATGAAAGATATAAATTCTTGGTCAAACCCTAAGGGGACGAAAAATTATAATATTAATAACCCATTAACCATTTAAACTTTCAATAAGCCTATGTTGGAGCAACCCTGAGGAAGAGGTATTATGTGCACACAACAAGAATGGGAAACCCCAATAGGGTTTGGGCCCTAATAGGAAAATATGCACCATACAAAAGATAAGAAAGTTAACAGTGGAACCTAGACGTAACCTTTCAAATCCGCGATGTTATGAAATATTCCAGTCAAGTGTCTCACCTACAAGCAAGAAAAAGGTGATCAAAGTTAGCACAATTGTGAGTCTCCTCTAGAGATTAATCACCATAGAGTCGGTTAATAAAGATGAGATATGTGCCTATGTAAATTCCCTGGTGTACGCAACTTGCAACAACACTGCCATGGGGAATGAAAACCTAACAAAAGAAAGATCATTAAAAAAAACAAACCAAAAAAAGGTGAAGAGGAGCTCAGTGAAACAATTGGTGGTATAGTTAAAGAGGTGAATGGAAGCCCTAACCAATTGTAAGAATTACCTCTCATTTCTCAATCTTGGGAGGAAATTATCAACGATGAAAAATCCTTCTGGTAGCACCTATGGAGCCGATGTTATAAGCCTCAAAATGCGAGCTGCTTTAGTTTCCTCAAGATTTTGGAATAAAAACAGTGAAGCTCCAATTCTATAATGAACTAATGCATTAAACATAAAAATTATATGATACCCTAGAATGGGTTGGGAAAAATAACTACTATAAATTGCTAAAATCTCAATTTAAATGGTAACTTGCCATGCTGTAGAGCACAATTGAAAATCCCCTTGGAAGAGAAATATTTTGCAGAGTAGATTTCCTTCAACTACAAAGTCGTGAATGGCTTGAGGCAACACCGAAGGGAGAGGGAGGCAGTTACTGTGGTAACCCCTCTTTTCCTCAGAAAACTCTGATTCAATCCTAACATCTCATATGTTCATTTAGTTAATGGGTGGAGTGATGACAATGGTCAATACTCCACTTGTCAATCTGTACATCGAGACTTCAAGAGGGTTTGGATAAACTATAGAACCAAATTATTATAAAGCTAGGTCACATGACATTAATAAGATGTAGTAAATTAAGATAGTGATGTTGCAAGCACTTGACCTTCACATAATTCCGCATTGTAAGTTGATTTAACAACGATGAGTGTATCTAGTAAACCAATAGAGAAGTAGATCAAAATAATCTAAGCGCAACATGGTCACATACTATAATTTAACTAGTTTACAACCTCAGATATAGAAGCCTTATATAGAATGGAGACAAGTCATGAACTATTATAAATAATAATTCACATATATTCCTGCTCAGTTTGGAGTCACATTAAAAAAAATATAGCCTTATATGGAGTTTAAACAATAGTTATAATGAAATAATGTGTTTTTTTGATAGATTTCACCTTGAGGGGTGTTACATTATACATTTCAAATTTGCATAATTTCCTATTCTTATTAGTCCATACCTTGTCAGGGACGATAACATTCACTTCTCGGTAAAATTTCATTAACTATGCATTATTTGGCTGTGTTTTTGCAATTTTAACCAAAGTTTCAGGAAAATACCTAATATTTAAATTTTTTACAAATTAAAAAATAATTTCTGAAATTTCAGTAAACATTATTTCTAATTTTCGATTGGCTAATGAATCTCCAATGGGACATAATTCCCCTAGTGGAGAGCGCTTTATTTTTTGTTTTTTTCAATGCCCGCCAATTCATTTTAAAATTAAAATAAAAGTAATTTTGTGAATGGCCATTGCATTGGTGAGTGCTCTAACCTTGTCACTATTATGTTAGCACTCTTCTTAATGATGTGAGAATTCATGCAGTTGTTATGATAATTCTATATTCATTGATGCGAGAATTGATGGGATTGCAACTTGCTTGCATAGGCTTGGGGGACAGGGGGTTGAAAAAATGTCAAAATAATATTGGGAGAGTTGGGATGCTTTGATATTGATGAACGATGCAACAATTGGGATGATTTTGTTGTGCGGAAGAGTATATGCGAGAGAATAAGGGTCTTCTGCATAGAAAATTTTAGGGGAAATTTTTTTCCCCTGGGCCAAATTAGGGGATTATTTATTTTGGTTGGGATTTTTTTTTTTTTTTACAAATATGGGTTTGAATATGCATCTCCCAATATTTATTTAAAAAAAAATAGTTGTAAACCATTAGCCCATGGGAATTTTATGGGGAGACCTAAACAAATTATTTCCCCTAGAAAAATTCAAACTACTTCCTCCCATTCGCCCTATTTTTATGGTAATGGAAAGTATCAAGATATATTTCACCCTATTTTTATGGGAATACCAATTATTTGGATTTGTTTCTCCTCATGGAATTTATTTTCACTCTATTGCATTTTTCTATTAACCCAAACTTGTTGGAATTTGTTTTTGTTTTTGTTTATTTTTTCTTTTCCATAAAATACAAACTACATTATCCCATTCACCCTATTTTTATGGTAATGGAAAGTATCAAGACATATATTTTCCCTATTTTTATGAGAATACCAATTATTTGGATTTTTTTCTCCTCTTGGAATTTATTTTCACTCTATTGTATTTTTTTTTATAGAAATTGGGGTTTTTAAGAGAATAAACTAAATTTTACATAAATTTGAAGTTTTATCACGAATTGTTCTCTTCAATATATTGAATTGAAAATTTAATTTACATTTCCAATCCATGATGTCTTATTCTTATACATTTCAAATTTGCATCATGTCCTATTCTTATTAGTCCCTACCTAGTCAGGGACTATAACATTCACTTCATAGTCAAATTGCATTGAATATGCATTATTTGGCTATGTTTTTGCAATTATAACCAAAGTTTTAGGACAATGCTTAATATTTCTATTTTTTCATAAATTAAAAAATAATTTCTAAAATTTCAGTAAACGTTATTACTAATTTTTGATTAGATGATGAACCTCTGATGGGACATAATTTCCCAAGTGGAGAGCATTTTATTTTCGCTTTTTTTTGCAATGTCTGACAATTAATTTTAAAATTAAAATAGAAGTAATTTTAGAATGGCCATTGCATTGGTGAGTGCTCTAACACTGTCACTGTTATGTTAGCGCTTTGCTTAATGATGCGGGAATTGATGCAGTTGTTCTATTAGTGCTATGTTCAATGATGCGGTTGCAACTTGTTTGCATAGGATTGGTGGACGAGGGGTTGAACAAATGTCAAGTTAATATTATTTTCTGTGGGAGAGTTGGATCACATCAACTTCGGTGTGAAACAGGATGGTGGAAGAGGCCTAAAGAATCTTGGGAAGAATGGGTGTGTACATTTTGCAAGTATGGAATGTGATTCGTTCAAAGACATCATAAAAAGTTATGTGAATATGTTAGCATCAGTTTCTTGGCATTGTCTTTTCCCATACTTCATGGAATGTGGAATCATCTGTTTATAGGAATTGGGGGTTTTAGGAGAATATACTAAAATTTTCTTACATTTGAAGTTTTATCATGATTCAAGTCATTATTCTCTTCAATATATTTGTTGAATTGAAAATTTAATTTACATTTCCAATACCCTATGTCTTATTCTTATACATTTCAAATTTGCATCATGTCCTATTCTTATTAGTCTACCTCGCCAGGGACTATACATTCACTTCAAAGTCAAATTGTGTTGAATATGCATTATTTGGCTATGTTTTTTCAATTTTAACCAAAGTTTAAGGAAAATGCTTAATATTTCTATTTTTGCATAAATTAAAAAATAATTTCTGAAATTTCAGTAACATTATTACTAGTTTTCGATTGGATGATGAACCTCCGATGGGGCATAATTTCCCAAGTGGAGAGTGTTTTATTTTCGCTTTTTTGTAATTCGTGAAAATTAATTTTAAAATTAAAATAAAAGTAATTTTGTGAGTGACCATTTCATTAGTGAGTGCTCTAACATTGTCATTATTATGTTAGAGTGCTTTGGGTAATGATGCAAGAGTTGATGCAATTGTTTTCTTAGTGCTCTGTTCAATGATGGGAGAATTGATGCGGTTGCAACTTGCTTGCATAGGATTGGGGGATAAGGGGTTGAAAAAATGCTGAATTAATATTATTTTGTGTGCAACTTGTTTGCATAGGATTGGGGCACAAGGGGTTGAATAAATGTTGAATTAATATTATTTTGTGTGGGAGAATTAGGGTGCTTTGAATTGGTACTGTTGTGCCTAAGAGTATATGTGGGAGAACCAGGGTCTTTAAGGGCCTTTTACATAGAAAATTATAGGGAGAAATTGGGGGGTTATTTATTTTGGTTCAGTAAGTTTTTTACAAATAGGGGTTTGAATATGCATTGCACAATGTTTATTTAAAAAAAAAAATAGTTGTAAACCAAAAGCCAATGGGAACTTGATGTGGAGAGTTAAAAAAATTATTTCCCCTTGCAAAATTTAATGTACATTCTCTCATTGGCCCTATTTTAATGGCAAGTATCAAGATATATTTCACCCAGTTTTTATGAGAATGCCAATTATTTGGATTTGTTTCTCCTAGTGGAATTTATTTTCACTCTATTGTATTTTTCTATTAACCCAATCTTGTTGGAATTTATTTTTGTTTTTTTGTTTTCCATAAAATAAAAAATACATTCTCCCATTCACCCTATTTTTGTGGTAATCATAAGTATCAAGATATATTTTGCCCTATTTTTATGGGAATACTAATTATTTGGATTTGTTTCTCCTTTTAGAATTTATTTTTGCTCTATTATATTTTTTTATTAACCCAAAATTATTGGAATTTGTTTTTTTTGTTTTTTTTTTTTCCAGTAAAATGTATCCCATACTTCATGGAATGTGGAATCATTAATTTATAGGAATTGGGGGTTTATATGAAAGTCATTCCATCACTATTTAAACAACCATTGCAATGAAAGGACCAATTTTTCGATTTTTCCCTCTTGATTTGAAATCTAGCCAAGACAATTATTCTACTATCTGCCTTTTAATTTGGTAAGCATTCACCCACATTAGTGTTATTTAAATGTTCAAATGGAAAAAATATTTGACATAAAATATGATTATTATTATTAAAATTTTACTTTTAATTTTATTTTTTACCTAGATAAACTATTATAATTTTTTCTTATTGTAATATTAGAGAATATAATACAACTCTATATAAATAGTAAATGATGTACCATCTTTTAATATTTTTATGTCTGGGTAGAAAATTTATTTCATCTACTAAATCACTCTATATAAAAGAGAGAAGATTTTATAAACCTAAAATACTATGGTTGTAAGATAGAGTTAATGGTAGACATCACTATATATAAATAAAATAATAGTCTAACAAATATTGTTGTGGGAGTTCACAAATTCCTTTAACATGAAGATTTAAAGGGTTTCATCCACCATGTATCATGAAATGGTGACTTAACTGTAGCAATCTCTCCTTTGTAATCTAATTAGCTATAAATGATGGCAGTGAGGATGGTGGAACTATATTCCAATATAGATATAAAATTTACTAACTTGTAATGTCTCCCTTTTACTTACCATATAAATTTTAAAAAGGTTACAAAATAGTTAGTTTCTACACGTTGAGATTCACATTAACTCATTTTCATGTAGCTTTAAAGGTTTGAAATCACCTTCAGAAATAATAATCTCTAAATTAATCCTTTGATTTTACATACAACTTTGTGTTTGGGTTGAGTGTGACAACTTTATATGTTTTGTTAAAAGTTTATTCATGTTTAAGGTATATACTATAAATCTAAGATCTTAAAAAGTTTTTCACAATAAGTAGCGGATATTAGTTTTCCTCACTAGTTAGAAACATTCTATTGCTTACATGCTTTAGTTTTTTTAGTAAAAGTTTGTGTATAGAATTAAAAAATATAATAAAAAACATATATAAGTATAAAGAATAATAATTAAACCTTTTTTGCGAAATATTGTTATAGATACTAAGTTTGTGCATGGAATAAAAAAATATAGTTATTTATATAGATGACTTGTCGGTGGAGACTAAGTGGGGGCGTTTCCTTCCGTTCCTTCTATTTGTAAAGATGGATTGACTATGTTTTCTGGTACAATTTTAGATAAATCCATTTAGAATTCAAAGCTAGGTTTTCTCACCTATATATATATATATATTATAAAAATTAAAACATTATTGTTTTTACAAAAATAATTATATCTATATATATTTTCCTTTAACAAAAATTTCCATAACAATGGTAAATGACTCAAATTCATATAAATATATAATGCTTAAAGGATAATGGATATAGAGATACAATGAAACTATTTAATTATGATAAAAAATAATCATTGTAAGATATAATGCTTATATTTACTATGTATAAATTTTTACATAAATACACTAAGTATTATTATAATAGTATTTTTATAAAACTCAAAATATGGTTTTGAGATTCTAACCATATTCTTTATATATTTCAATATAAAATAGAATATAAATAAAAACACATAAAATATAAGTAATACTTTATATATTTAATAAAAATAATAATTATTAAATTTTATTTAAAAATATTTAGATTGGAAAGATTATTTATTTTAATTTATTTTTTAATTTGAAATTTATATACATCATATAACATTCTATCTATTCTTGTAACTATTAAAAATAATAAATACAAAACAATAAATGTTTTTTTAATGTTTATTTATTATTATTTAAATAATAATAATACATTTTTTTTTTTTTTTCTAAGTTAAGACTAATCCTACACCCACGGGTTTCGAACCGGTGACCTTGCAGAACGGAGTGCCTTAACAGCGCACCCCTTCACCGACTGTTCTACGCCTCGTGGGCAATAATAATACATATTTTTAATATTATTATTAATTAATTATTATTTTATAGATGTAATTTTTTAGAATAGGGACTTTAAAATTTTAATTTAATTATAAGTAGTTATTTGGTGGAAAAATTTGACCAACACTAATTTTTAGTACTAGTCACGATAAGGGTTTGAGATTTATCTCAAAAAATAACTCCTAACCAACTTAATTCCTCCCCAAATGCCACCAAAGTAACCCTACAACAACTCACTAAGTGGAGAAAATTATCCTAAAAATGAGCAAGCCAAAAACTTGAAATAAGTGGGTAGGGAAATAATGTCACATAGATTAATGGTCCTTTGAACTTTTCCAAGATGTTGCAATGATCTCACCCAGTGCCAAAGTATAACTTGTGAAGGCATTGAACACTTTGAACATAACATCACTGACTTAGCCACCAAAGAGTATGTTGATAAATTACACTATTAGTGAAAAATGTTTTATAATTTAGTGAAAAATTAGCCAAGATTCAACAAAAAATTATAATTCAATAAAAGGTTTTCCAACAAATTATATATACATATTATATAATTGAAAAAATAGCTTGTACATTTTGATATGTACCATGAGGAATTTCCCATTTATTATACATATAATTTTAAGGGTTCTGCATATACGGGTGTGCTAGATAAATTGTGTAGCTTTGTATTTTTAAATGATTATTTAGGCATTCTTTTTGCAACTACGAAAGGTAATCATTGTCCCTTTATCAATAATTAAGGAAGGTGGTTGTTAAAAGCTAGTTGTTGATGAAGTTGGAAGGCAATATTATGTTAATGCTTTGTTCAATGATGTGAGAATTCGTACAACTTGTTTGCATAGGCTTGGCGGGGGTGGGGGTGGGGGAGCGAGGGGGTGGGGGGATGGGGGGGTGTTGAACAAATGTGAAATTAATATTATTATATGCGAGAGAGATGGGGTACTGTTCATAGTGAGTGTTTTGATGATAATGAACAATGTGGTAATTGGTATGGTTTTGTTGTGTGGAAGAGTATATGTGGGAGAACTGAGGTCTTTTACGTAGACGAAAGCGCTAAATAAACTGTGTAACAAATATGCATGAAGATTTGTCTTTTTAAATTATTATTTAGGAACATTTTTTACAAATACGTAGGTAGTTTTACGAAGGTGGTTGTGCGAAGCTAGATGTTGATGCAGTTGCATGGCACTGTTATCTTAATGATCTGTTAAATGATGTGATAATTTATGCGACTCCATGTTTTTTGCATAGGGCTCGAGGGTGAGGCAGGGGGTGCTGCAATGAATACATGTCGAATTAATATTATTATGTTTGCTTGTGTAGAGTACAAAGTACGTTCGGGAGAATTGAGGTAATTTGCATAGACGGGGGTGCTAAAAAACTGTAATTTCAATTTTTGAGAAGAAAAAATGTTATGTGATAAAAAAAATGTGTGGAAGAATTTGTCTTTTTTAATTATTATTTATCAACCTTTTTCGGAAGTATGAAAGTAGATATACGAAGGTGGTTGTGAGAAACTAGCTATTTAGAGGTATCATGTGTGAAGTTGAGAATTCCAATTAAGGGAGTTATTGAGCGCGGATGTATCTATGTGGATGAATTTGTGTGGAGGTTTTTGTGCATGTGCGGATGTTATGCAAAATTTTTGTGAAAAATATACTAGGATAATAGATATACAAATCTATTTTTAAATTATCATTTAAGGACATATTTCACAATGTATAATCATTAATTAATATAATTTTTGAATGTCATTGACTGAAGGTGTTATTGAGTGTAGAAGTAGTTGTGTAGACCAAGTTGTGCGGAGATGGTTATGAGTGTGCGAAGGTTATGTAGAGAACAAATGCATGTGTGTGATTTGTGTAGAATGAGGGAAGTGCAGAGGGGTATTTTAATTATAATTCATTTTGATATTAGTTTTATTATTAATATTATTTGTGGGATGCGGAAGTGAATACAATGAAAAATCAAAATATTTTTGTACACAATGGATTTTTTTGTTAGGAGGTAGTGTGCGCAGAGAAAAAATGCTTCTTGTCAATGATATTTGGGTCCAGTTATAAAATGTAAATTGGAAACAATTAGAACTAATTTTTTCAACCTTGATATTTTCTTCTGAAACTTAGTTATATTCTTTATGTTATTTAGTTAAATATTTTTATCAAACAATACAAATAAACAACAATAATAAAAGAGAACACATATATAGGATCTTGGCCAGGGAGAAACCCCTCCGAGGGGAAAACCCGTAAACTCTTCGCTTCTTAGAATCTACTTCAAATGAGATACAATGATCCAATCCCTAGACCAAGTACTTCTCCCTTTACCAATTCAACGATTCCTCAAATTCTTTCTTCTTGATCACTGCAACTTCTTCATGCCAGCAACTGTCCAGCTAATTGACCCAAAAAATTTGTCCTCCAACAACTTCGTCCCAACAAATGCTGCATAAACCCTATTTTATCTTCCTTTTGATACCTTCTTGGAGAAAAACAACTCTCCCCAAGGTTAACAAGGTCAAGAGAAGGATTTTGATCTATCCAACAACTTGTTCCTACAATTCTTCTCACCAACAATTCAAACCTGCAAATTCAGCCTCTTTCTAGCTGCAAAAACCCTAGCTTCTTCACACATGTGAGAGAGATAGATCCCAAAGAAAAGATATTTCAACCTCCCAAATTCTTCTAGAAATTCTCTCTCCTTTTCCCAGCTACAGATAAAACTCTTTCCTCGATAGATCGAACTAGTGAGTGACTATATCCAAATGAGGTTGAACTACTTCCTTTTATAGCCTTCTCAAGGGGTCAAATTTCCTCCTTTAGATCAACTTGAGGATCTTAGGGCTGACTTGTACTCGTGGATATTATAGAAATTTCTAGACTAAAAAATAATTCTTCTTAAATTACAATTTCCCGAAAGGTTTTACTAAACATGACGTTGACTCCTTTGAATCATGAAAATAAATCCTAATACCTAACAAACCCTAGAAGCACTAAGGACATGATTTTACCTAAAAGACCATCAATAATGATCATGAAAACCATGTTTTGATAATAATATTTTTTCTTTTCTATTTCTTTTTTTTTACATAGGATACATATTGAAATGAGTACAACAATTATGATTACCGAACTAGTTACATTTCTTAATACTCCCTCTTAACTAGGGAGGTATTGATAATTATACAACCAGTGCAACATCACATCTCAAATTGAAGAGTTCTCAAGAAGAGTCATATTGATAAGCCATAATGTAAGAATCATCATTATGACCAACACTGTCCTCGAGGCATAAATGGACAAGCTCTTCTTTAATTCAAGGGCATTATGCTAGGAGGTTTTATGTGTGATACTACACTACCTCTCTAAGGTACATAACCCATCTGTATGTCCACAAGGTATGTCATTTTAGGGCTGTTATTATCTTATATCTCCATACTTGAGTCCTCAAAGAACATTGGTCCTCTTCGACCACTCTTCTCTTGGATTCCTAACCTATTCTCAAAGAGTTTTGATCCTCGAGACTACTACCTCTCTTGGATTCAAACCATCATGGAGTATCGGTCCCATTTCCTTTTTGGATGATATATCCTCAAGGAAAACAAAAATTCTTATCCAATCCTCCATCATTCTCTCTTCACCACCTGAAGAGAATAATGTACATGTGATATCAAATATCACTCCCTCTCAAACCAAGAGGACATTCCTATTCTCCCTTAATATTGAGAATAGATCCTTGCTCCTTATTCAAAGAGACTCCTTTTTTTCCCTCTTAGAACCATAGGATATTTCACACTTCCTTCCATTAATGGAAGCCAGTGCCAAAAGCCTTATAGATTTTATTCATTAGAGTATCAAATACCAAATTTCCATAGATACATGACTCCCTCTTTCCTTCACATCTCTTGTACCGAGAATGCTTATTTTCTAGGTATCATGGAACCATCTCCACTCTTTATAATTGTGACAAGATCTAGGTCATATTTCTTACTCATCGCTTTCCATATTTGACATGAAGGCATTGTATTGAGCCTTCCCAAACTTCTATTTGATCATGGCCTCCTCATGGAAGTGATCTTCCTTGACCTTCAAGTTATCTTATCGCACTACTACCTTCCAAGATGAACATATATCGACTTCATAGTTTCAAGGTGCTAGATATTGAGATTCCCTCAATAATTTTCATCCATACAATTGAATTTTCCTCAACTATCATCATGTATTCCTATACCATTCTACAAAGTAGTAAAATAATTTGTTACCCAAATAACCAAACCAAAATGAAATAAACTTACCTCACCATGGTGACCTTCTTTTACCACCAAAATCCTCATCAACCATCTCCATTTGATATTTCCTTCTTGCATCATAGTTCCCAAGGATATAACTTTATTACCAAGCTGCAACTTTTCTTTATGAGATTATACTAGATGTTAATCAATATAAAATAAGTATTCTAGAGAAAGTCATAATATTTTATACATTCTTAATTATTTCAATTTCTATTATTTTTCCAACACCATAAATACTTAAGAATATATTTCTAACCAACCCCATTCCACAAGTTTCTTATACACATGAATATTATCCAACATGCATTCCCATGTTTTCATCCAATCATATAGCTATCCATATATCTCATTTTTTTTTTAATCCTGACCCATTGCAATCCTTCATAGGAAACTCGTTCTCCCTGTTGTGTGAATGTTTTTAAGACCCCTTTTGTGGTTTTGAGGGGAAAATGTGTTAACGGTTCAATATTGGTGAAGAAGGGCATAATAATTCAATGGTTGTGTTAAGGAGCAAGAAAAGAATATGTAGAATCGACCTTGTAAAGAAGAAAGTCGTTTAAACTTCCCTGGAATGAGAAAAGACAAAATTTTGGGGCACTACAAAAATATTTTTCAGTGCCTACAATATTTTGACAGTGATGTGAAATTATTTCTCAATGCCTACAACCAACATTTTTTAGGGTTGTGTATGAGTTTTTAAATCTGGTTTGTCCTACTCAGTGTATCATTAGATGAGTGAAGTCATTGTGAATTAGTTGAGGTGATAATAAGGGTTTGAAGGATGAGAAAAGGCCCTCTCATGGGTCTTGTGAAGCTCGATTTATATTCCCCTTTTGATTGCATATTTTAAACAAAATTTATAAATTTCCAGAATTGGATTTTACAACACAGAGTTGTGCTTGTGGGTTAGAGTATCCTGGGTTTGGGAAGTTGGGGAAACCTAACATGTCCCCATTAATTGGTATCAAATCTCAACTTCGTTGTGATGATCATGTTCATTCTTCAGTGGTACAATCAAAACAACAGAGGTTGGGATTAAAGTTCAATTGTTGATTGTGTATGAAGGCCTTTTGAATGGGTTGTTGTGAAAGTATTTTAATGGAATTATGAGAAAAAAAATTCTTTGAAAAAAATTTCAATTGATAGGGCTGAGAGGATACTTGATGTATCTTGAGGTAAGTTGTGTAGCTTATTAGAAGTATATTTTCATAGACTTGGACAAAAAATAATATAGTGTTTTGTTCAAGCGAAAATGGAATTTTAACCATTTCTATTTGGAAAGTGGAAATATATCTAGAAGAAAAATTAAGAGGTTGGAAGAAGCTCCATGTGATGGATATGGCATAGAGGTCAAAGAAGAGTCGATCCATGTACAAATTGAATTTCCAATTTTGAAACTTGGCAGTGAAAAGAGGTTGAAGAGAAAAGGAACTTTACAAAAATAAGTGAGATGATTGTAGGAAAGTGAAGAGTTGTTATGCTCTTGGTTGGAGAGGAATTGGTTCAATGAGTAGATACAAGAAATATTGTGGAAGATGAGATCTTGTGATAGATATTATAAACATTGAATGTGATGTTTTGATCATTAAAAGAATTGTGTTGGTAGCAATTTCCATAACAATTAAGCTATTTCATAAGAGATGGAGTAGGAAAGGCTCTTAGATGAAAAATGGTGACAAAACCTGACAACAAATATAGGAAGAGTGAGTGGTTGAAGATGCAACAACTAAAAAATTTGAAAGTGGAGGAGAAATAGTGGTCAAGAAGAGGTTCTACTACAGAGAACCTATAGAAGAGAAGATACCCAAAGGATGACTTGGTATGGGTGACAATTAGAAAACTTGTTACTGGAAAAATAAGGGATAGTTGCAACTCACTAGTAGACAAGGGGAGTTAAAAAGAGATAGATATGAATATGAAAATTATTAGTCATAGCAGGGGTTCATAGGAAAGTCACAAGAAAAAGAAGAAAAGTGCCAAGCAATGAGTGATGAAGGATTTGAGAAGAGGATGGTTGGGTTTAAGAGAAAAAGTAAATCATGTGGAATAGTTTCTACAAGAAATTCAAGATGACCAAATTTATGAGAAAAAAGGATGGTGCTCAATAGGGAGCTCTACAAAAACAAATAGATGAAAACAATAAGAATAATTATACAAAAA
The DNA here is from genome assembly GCA_034641835.2 of Pinus albicaulis. Lineage (NCBI taxonomy): Eukaryota > Viridiplantae > Streptophyta > Pinopsida > Pinales > Pinaceae > Pinus > Pinus albicaulis. The sequence continues at coordinate 973,077,276 of CM076569.1, forward strand.
CAATTGTGTGTTCAAGAGAAGACTGAACAAGAGGTAATGGTATTTTGTTTTAAGTTAATTGTGGATTAATTTCAGATTACAAGTAGTAGTAATGAGTGTTTTTATTTGAGGATGATGGAGATGAACCTTGTGGTAGAAAGCGAGGAAGAGAAAAAAATTTCTCAGAGGAAGAAGGTGAGTCAAATGCATGTAGAAGCTAGAAGAGTAGAGAGTGCTCAAATTAAAATTCTAGAGGAAGAGGACAGTAGAAATACCAAGAGAATACTAGACATGGAAGAGATTAGTATGGTATTTAGAAACAGGTTGATGGAGTTAGCTTATTATAGTTACTTGTGTGTAGCTCACAGTGAGAAGGAATATGCTCATGGAAGAAGGAATTTTTTGACTATTGAATAGTAAAGGTTCAAATAGCAGCCTTAGTAGATCAAGTTAGGAAAAAATTGATAGAGAAGTAGCTGAAATTAAATTGTAGCTAGAGGCGATGAGAGGATTGCTACAGAAATATGAGGAAGATCGGTGTTACAGATGAATTCTCCGAAAGAAAGAAAAATGGTAATTGTTGCAGGTGAAGCTGAGACAAAGGTAAATTCTTAGTTGAAGGAAAAGATCAAGGGAGTGGACTTACAACCATGGAAGGAAAACCTAAGGGTGATGAACACATGTGATGAAGTAGAAGAAGATTGGATGAGTAGCCTGAAGACAACAAATTTTAGTCAAGGAATGAGTTAGAGGACGAGGTTGAAAAAAGGAAAGAAAAAAGGTATAGTTGGTTGTGTGAAGAGACAACCTATGATTCAGAGGAATTTTTTGGCAAGTTTGAACAATTCGACAAAATGTAAAGTTCCTAGTTTGTAGCAGGAGCAGTAGAAGAAGGCACAAGTTGAGTTTTAGCTCTCATGAGTTGAAGTTGTCATGAGACGTCCAGATTAATATGACTAGGAGGTCATATATTTTCATGCCTTTGGAGTCTAATGCACGTACATAGATGGAGCACAAATTTTTATGAAGACTAGACCAGAGCTTGCTAATATGATGGGATGATTAGATGGTTATATTGGGGAATATTTTAAATGTTTGTATATATTTGAATTAAGAAGTGAATTTTGGTTGGAGGAAATATTTCCTAATGTAAATGTAATTTTAGTTTCCCTAATTTTTGAGAAGGGGAAATGAATAACCACTTGTGACTCTTGGTTATCACATGTAGCTTTATTTTTAAAGAGGAATAGTGTTTGAGAAGGGATGTGTGTGTAGCAGAGGCAGAGGTGCAACAAAAGCAGAGAGGAGAAGATCGAGTGCTAGGAGGAGAGGAATAGGTTGAGGGATTGGGATGCACATGGACACATTGTATATTCTAGCCAATTTAATGTATGTTGATTGTGATTAATAATAAAATGTGTTTATGTTCCCCCGTGTTTGTATTTTCCTCTGTCTGTCTATTATTAATGAGGTTGTTTATCTAAATTTATTAAGAATCTAAGTATGCTATGAAATATGGTAGTTGTATGCCTTAGTGTTGTGTAACCAGCTCCAAAAAGAGAAGAAAAGAGATATCAACGCCTTAGAAATGAGCCTCTTCGAGGGGACAAACTCCAATACATTACATAAATGAACAATTCTTGGATGATACAATTTACAAAACCTCCTTTCTATATATAGGAGTCCATGGGGCCATAATGCAATCCTAGTGGGCCACAATGTAATCCTAGCCGACCTAACAATAATAATTTAAGGGCACAATAATAACAAAATGGGGGTTACAAGGGTTCAATAATAACAATAAGGGGGTTACACTAACAATAATAAAGGACTATACTAGTGATATAGGGACCTAACATGCCCCTCTCCTTCAAAAAAGTGTTGTCCTCAACGCTTGAGTAGCTCCGGGTGCTTCTGTATAAAATTCTCATCCTCCCATGTAGAATCTTCAGTGGGTAAGTTCTTCCACTCGATGAGATACTCTGAAATTGATCGATTCCGTAGCTGTCGAGTTCTTGTTTCCATGACCGCTTCAGGTTCCAATATGATTTTTCCTTCCTCATCAAGTTCTGGCAATATTGTTTGAACCGGAAGATTTTCACCTATAACCTTCTTTAAGCATGAAACATGGAAAATTGGATGTACTCGCGAAGAAGCAGGAAGCTCCAATTTGTATGCCATAGTACCAATCTTTTGCAACACCTTGTAAGGACCATAGTACTTTGGCGATAATTTATTATCCTTCTTTGCTTGCTTGAGGGACATTTGTTCGTATGGTTGTAGCCGTAAAAATACCCAATCTCCTACATCAAAACTTCTCTCGCTACGATGTTGATCTGCCTGTTGTTTCATTCGATTTTGTGCCAAATTCAGGTTATCCTCTAAGAGTTGGAGAACTTCTTGCTGATGCTCGATGTGATCTTCCACTGCTTGAACCTTCGAATTTTCCCTTAAAGATGATGTGATGGATGGTGGATGATATCCATAAAGTGCCATAAATGGGGTCATTTTTGCTGCAGTATGGAAGGAAGTGTTATACTACCATTCAGCAAGAGGTAACCACTTGACCCATTGTGTTTGTTTATCAGATACAAAACAACGAAGATATCCTTCCAAACATTTATTTACGATCTCAGTTTGACCATCAGATTGATGATGATAAGATGAGCTATGAGCTAATTGAGTACCCAAACAAGAAAATAACTCCGTCCAAAAAATTCCAGTAAAAATGGGATCTCTGTCGCTCACAATAACCCTTGGGCTTCCATGTAGCTTTTGAATTCTGTCCATAAATGTAGTAGCAACCGTACTTGCTTTAAATGGATGAGATAATGCACAAAAGTGTGCATACTTGGTAAGTCTATCAACTACCACCATGATGACACTCTTTCCTTCAGACTTAGGTAAACCCGTGATAAAATCCATTGAAATCTCCTCCCAACGTTGACTTGGAATGGATAAAGGTTGTAGAAGTCCCGGGGTCTTAATTGTCTCCACTTTATTCTGCTGGCAAACCAAACATTCCGCCACAAAATTTTGAATATCAGATTTAAGGCCATCCCAAAAAAATTTTTTCTTCACCCTGTGGTAAGTTTTTAAAAATCCTGAGTGTCCTCCTAAAGGAGAAGTGTGCAATTCCAGAAGAATCTTTTGTTTTAGTTGGGAATCCTTACAAAGATATAAGCGATCTTTGTACCATAAGGAATCATTTTTCCAACTAAATGTATCAGATGTACTAGGATCTTGCTGCAACTTTTGAATGAGCGTCCATACATCTTTGTCCTTCTTCCATTCATCTCTTGCTTCAGTTATCCAATCTGGTTGGATAATAGAAATGGCACAAAGCAATGCTTCCACCTCTTCATCCTTTCTTGAGAGTGCATCTGTAACAACATTAAGCTTTCCTTTTTTTGTAGATTATTTCAAAGTCATAACCCAACATCTTTGTGACCCATTTTTGCTGCTCCTCTGACGATAGCCTTTGTTCCAAAAAGTGTTTAAGACTATCATGATCAGTTTTTACCTTGAAGTGTCTTCCCATTAGGTAAGTTCGCCATTTCTTTAGTGCATGTAGTATTGCTAACATTTCCTTCTCATAAATAGGATTCTGTAAATACTTTCCTTTGATTGGACGACTTTCAAAAGCAATGGGTCTTCCTTCCTGCATTAAAACTGCACCAATTCCATTTCCTGAGGCATCACATTCCACAATAAAGGTTTTCGTGAATTCTGGCGTAGCTAAGACCGGTGCTAGGCACATTGCCTCCTTAAGACGTTCAAAGGCCTTAGTTGCTTCAGGAGTCCATGAAAATGCATCTTTCTTCAATAATGTTGTTAGAGGTGCTGCTATTCTCCCATAATTCTAACAAACTTGCGATAATACCCTGTTAACCCGAGAAATCCTCGCAACTTCTTTATGGTTGTGGGGACTTTCCATTCCTTAATGGCTTTAATTTTGTTAGGTCTACTTTAACACCCTCGTGAGATACAATATGACCCAGATATTCCACCTCTTGTACTCCAAAGAAACATTTGGATTTTTTTGCATATAATTGTTTCTCCTGCAATAGTTTGAGCACCCCGTCAACATGTTCAACATGATCCTTCCAAGACCTGCTATAGATTAGTATATCATCAAAAAATACTAGCACAAATTTTCTAAGGAAGGGTTTGAAAATGGAATTCATCAACCCTTGGAATGTAGAAGGTGCATTGGTAAGGCCAAAAGGCATGACCAAAAATTCATAATGACCCTCATGAGTTCGAAATGCTGTTTTTGGAATATCTTCTGTCTTCATTCTAATTTGATGATATCCTGAACGAAGATCCAACTTGGTAAAATAAATTGCTCCATGTAATTCATCCAATAATTCATCAATCACAGGAATGGGAAATTTATCTTTAATGGTGAGCTTATTTAGCTCCCTATAATCCGAACACATTCGCCATGATCCATCCTTCTTGTGTACCAATACTACAGGAGCAGAGAAAGAACTTTGACTAGGTTGAATTATACCCGCCTCTAACATTTCTGCAATCATACGTTCAATTTCGCTTTTTTGGAAGTAAGGATATCTATAAGGCCTGATGTTTGGAGGAACACTTCCTGGAATCAAATGAATAGCATGATCATGATCACAAATAGGTGGGAGTCCTTTGGGAGTTTCAAATACCTTGGAATGATTGTCCAAGACTTGTTGGAGATCTGCAGAAATAGATGATTTTATGTCGGAACTTCTAGAGAGCATAATTGTGCAATTACGCCTCGTTGTTCTTTCTTTAAAAGATTTTTCATGACATTAGAGCTTATTATCCTTCCTGGCTTCCCTTCAATACCCCATAATTCGACTTCCTTTCCTTCTGAAAAAAATTTCAAGAAAAGTTCTTGAAAATTAAAAGCTACCGTCCCCAAAGATTGTAACCATTGTACTCCTAGTACAACATCAGCACCTCCCATAGGAATGGAAAGCATTGGAATAGTCAATACATATTCCCCCATGGTTAGCTTGATATTATGGCATTTCCTAGAGAAATTTATAGTTCCTCCATTTGCAACCATCACTTGGCATTCTGGTGCTGGGTATAGGAAACAATTTAATTCCTTGGCTACCTTACAATGAATAAAATTATGGGTGCTACCCGAATCAATCAACACTATTACCTTTTTCTTCTTGATCTGTCCTGCTATCTTGAGAGTTTGAGGAGTGGTAATTCCTGCCAGTGCATTACATGATATGGTCGGATTCATTTCTTCCTCTTCTATGGTTGGTTCCTAGTGTGTATCCTCTTCTTGTTCATTTTCTTCTTCTTCTTCACAATCTATGTAAAATAATTTCTTTTCAGCACACTTATGACCTTTGGTGTATTTGCTATCACAACTGTAGCAAAGCCCTTTTGCTCTTTTTTCTTCCAATTGTTGTGGTGTCAACCTTGTAGGTTGTGGAAATATAGGCGTAGGAAAACTTCCTTCTTTATAGAATTGAGTGGTAGGCTTCCTTGTTGCCATAATTTTACATTCAACTTTTCTTTCCAACTTGAATGCCTTCTCCAATGAATAAGGTTCCAAAACACGAAATTCATGTTTGATTTTATCCTTTAGAGTATCTAAGAAGAGATCAATCTTGTGTTCCTCTGGAATATCAGTTACCCTTATATTCAATTTTTGGAAGTCCTCAATGTGCTGCCCCACTAAACCCTTTTGTTTGAGATTTATCAATTGGCTAAAGAAGGTGTTGCTCTTTGTATCCTCATAATGTGCTATCATTTCCTCCGTAAAAATTGACCAAGTGACAATTTTTATACGGGAGCAAAGCCATTGATACCATACAAATGTATTTTGTTCTAAATGTAAAGTTGCAATGCGTACCTTTTGTGTGTTTTGTACGTTATGGAGATCAAAATATTGCTCCATCTGTAGTATCCATGTTACAGGATCCTTTCCATCAAACTTCCTTATATCCATTTTTGGAATATTGTGGTTCTTCCCGCCAACATTAGAGTTTATCAAATCACAATTAACATTGATTTTGTTCTCATCATGAGGTTCTTCTACTATCTTTTCACCATTAGGAAACCGTTCTTGTATTAACTTTGTCAAACCTTCGATGTCTGTTTTTAGATCATTCTTCATGTTTTCCATCTTAGCTTCCATGCCATCCATCTTCTCTTCCACACCTTTCTTCAAAACCTCCATTTCATTTTTTGTTGCTCTTTGCGAGAGTGAAATTTGTTGCACTTGCTCTTGTAATTTTGATAGATCATGTTGCAATTCTTCATCTTCATAAGTCATAGTAGACCCTTATGAAGGCTTAATGGGTGTTGAATTATTTTTACGAGGCATATTTTAGAACCCAATACTGATATGCCCTTGGAATCAATTCAAATTGATTCTTCAAACAAGACTTATGCAATTCGGAAAAAAATACACACCTTTTTCTTGCTTTTGAGGAGCTCGAGATTGAAATTGGATTATCTCTGTAATTGAAAATCTTCAATATCTGAAGTTCAACCCTGTAGTAGCCCTTTGAAGCTTCTTTCAAATGCCACAGGTTTGACCTAATTTGGATTCTCCAAGGAAAAGTTGTGTCCAATCTCCCACAATGACCTAATTCTGGACTGGTTCAGTAGAGCGAACTTGTACGACTTGCCACGTGTCACTGTTTTGTCATTTTTCTCTGAAATTGATAGCCAAGAAACTACAGTCTGTGTACTTGCGACCAATTTTTACGGCACTCAAATCCACTTCCCAGAGAGAGAGTTATTGAACTTTTCCCACGATCACCTCTTTGAGATGAAATTCAGGAGCCTGAAAAAGCACTACCTTCCACAGATCATATCTCCAAAAATATTGCGAACCAAGCTCTGAAATTTTTTGACAAATTTCCTCAAGATTTCAGCTTCGCACCATATGAATTTCAGACTCTGAACCTTCGTACAAAAAAATTTATAGCGCAAATTCCAAGATGACCTGTTTATGAGCCTGAAAAAATACCTAACTTCCACAGATGATATCTCCTCAAATATTGCGAACCAAGATCTGAAATTTTTAGACAACCTTCCTCAATATTTCAGCTTCGCACCCTAGAAATTTCAGCTTCTGAAGCTTCGTAGAAAAAAAGTTATAGCGAAAATTCCACGATGACCTGTTTGGAGCAGCGAAACCCTAGAATCCAAAGCCTCTGATACCAAATGTTGTGTAACCAGCTCCAAAAAGAGAATAAAAGAGATATAAACGCCTTAGAAATGAGCCACTTCGAGGGGGCAACCTCCAATACATTACATAAATGAACAATTCTTGGATGATACAATTTACAAAACCTCCTTTCTATATATAGGAGTCCATGGGGCCATAATGTAATCCTAGTGGCCCACAATGTAATCCTAGCCGACCTAACAATAATAATTTAAGGGCACAATAATAACAAAATGGGGGTTACAAGGGTACAATAATAAAAATAAGGGGGTTACACTAACAATAATAAGGGACTATACTAGTGATATAGGGACCTAACACTTAGGGAAAAGATCGATTCCTTATTCAGCTATAGTTGGGGCTGAATCAATTTTCCTGTGCATATGAAGTTGTTACGTCATATTGTTGCATAGTTTTCTCTGATGTGTTTATAATATATGACGTTGGTATGCATATTTCGGTGTGTTTATCACTGTTGGTATATTGCACTATCAAATAGGTGTTGTAAATGCATTGTTTTGTTGGTATACTTTCTTTGAGACCCTGCAATTTGATGAACTGATTGATGTAAAGATCTATTGACATTAACTACTATGTGCATAAAATTATGCACCTTAGGATTTCGTTATAATTCTTCCAAACCCATGATGTAGTAGTCATTATGTTCTGGTAGGCGATTTTGTGCGAATTGAGTGCTATTAGAATAAGAATAGAGTACCCTATGTAAGGCCTCTTTGATTGTTTCGATTGGTGGAGTGTATGGTAAGTATCATTCATTTTCCTTCGTGGGATTCCTATAGTAAAGACTATAGATGAATGGTGGGTGCACTCTAGTGTTAATTATAATACTTTTGAGTCGATTTACATTGGATTTTTTCACATGGAGGCCTAACCATGGTGTCATTGTTAATAACCCTCTTATATTTTAGTTCCAAACCCGTGAGGATTGTTCCTTGCATGCTGGAGTAGGAACTATGTAGAACCCACATCGAATAGAGAACTATCATAGGAAACCCGAGCTCCCTGTTGTGTGAATGCTATCAAAACCCCTTTTATGACTGGTTTCGAAGGGAAAATGTGTTAGAAGTGCAATCTTAGTGAAGAAGGGAATAATAATTTGATGGTTATATTAAGGATCAATCCAAGACTATGGAGAATTGACCATGTAGAGGGGAAATTCGTTTAAGATTCCATAGAATGCGAAAATATATAATTTTGGGGTGCTACAAAATATTTCACAGCACCTACATAATTTTGACAATGTTGAGAAATTATTTCACAACACATACAACCAACGTTTTTTAGGGATGCATATGAGTTTTTGAAGCTAGTTTGGCCTGCTCGATGTATCAATGGATGAGTGAAGCCCTTGTGAGTTATTTGAGGTGAGAAGTAGGATTGGAAGGATGAGAGAAGGCCCTCTTATGAGACTTAGGAATCCATACTTATATTCCCCTTTTGACAGCATATTTCAAACAAAATTTGGATTCTACAACACAAAGGTGTACTTATGGGTTAGAGTATCATGGTTTTGGACTTCCGGGGCAACCCTTCTTGTCCCCATAACGTTTCAGAGAGTTCTTGATGATGCCCTTGAAAGATGTTTCCTAGGATTCATCCATGAAAAAATTCCAAGATTGATGCCTTCCAAGTAGACTTCCTTTTGCGAGATCAACACCCTTCTTGTGAGATTGATGTAGTTCTTAATATTATCCAATGTAGAAACCATAGATTAGAAGGGTATTCTACCAACAAGACTTTAACATATCCCTTCAATAGAAATTATTCTTCTTTTAGGCCTTGAGAGCTTCCTATTATTTGATCAACAATTCTTTCTAGTGGCATTCTGAATTCCTTCCTTGACACCTTAGCTCTGATACCATGTTAAAAAATGTAAAGTGGTAGTAATTATAACTTATATTCTTCAACCTTGATATTTTCTTGTGAAAATTAGCTATCTTAGTTATTTTATTTAGTTATATTTTCATCAAACAATATCAAGAAACAACAACAATAAAATAGGACACAGATATAGGCTCTCATCGAGGACAAAACCCATCTAGGGGGAAAACCCGAAAACTCTTCACTTCTTATAATATGCATAAAATTATATACTGTGACCCAATCCCTAGACCAGTCGTTCCCCTAGTACCAATATATTCAACCCTTCCTCAACTCCTTTCTTCTTGATCCTTGCAACTTCATCCTGCCATCAACTTCAAGCTACTTGAACAACCAACTTTTTCCTCCAACAATTGCTACAGAAAGCCTAATCTATATTCCTTTTGAGACCTTCCTAGAGCAAAACAACTCTCCCCAATGTGAAAAATGTCAAGAGAAGGATTTCACTTTATCCAGCAAATTGTTCCTACAATTCTTCTCCCCAAAAAATTCACTCCCCAACAATTTAGACCTACAACTTCAACCTCTTTCTAGTTACAAAAACCATATATTTTTCGCACATGTGAGAGAAATAGAGCCCAAAGACAAGATATTTTGACCTCCCATATTCTTCTAGAACTTCACTCTCCTTTTCCTAGCTTCCAAACTACAGATCAGACTATTTCCTTGATAGGTTAAACTTGTGAGTGAGTGCACCCAAATGAGGTCGAAATGGTTCCTTTATAACCTTCTCAAGGGGTCGAATTCCCTCCTTTAGGCTAACTTGAGGATCCCAGGGTTGAATTGTACTCTTGGAGATTACAGAACATTCTAGACTCAAAACTAATTATTTTTACAATTACAAATTTCCTATAAGGGTCTAATATTAAACAAGATGTTGAATCATTTTACTCATGGAAATAAATCCTAATGTAGGTTTTAACCCTGTACAAAAATTAATTGTAAACAAATTATTAAAAAACAAAAAAATAAAGAATGGCAAGAAAATAAAAAAAATATACACAAATATTTTCCCCTGGATCCCAAAACCGAGACTACCATATTGATTTTTCATTATATTACAATGCATATATACATGCTGAAGAATTCATAAACCTTAATCCATTAAGCCTGGATTATAACATAAGCGTAGTTGCCTTGATCATATCTACAAAACACCATGGGAAAAAAACCATCATGCCTAAAACCATGTGCAAAACCCATGCATAAAAACATGGTTAGGTCTGCCCACCATCTTTGGTTTAACTCCCCATCCTTGGGTCTGCATAAAAAAAATATTTCCTGGGGCACTGTCCCGAATGCCATGCAGGGGGCCTACCATCCCCCTCCAAACTGTATTTGGAGGGCTGATGATTTATTCAAATTCTGTTCTTGATAATTACTTGTGAGCTTACTTGAGATAATTATGTCTTCTCTTTATTATCTTATTTAGTCTTTCATCAAGTCAATTATCAAAATAAACAAGACACAAATTAGGCTCCTAGAGCCAGGGAAAAACCTCTCCCTCTTGGAGAGGAAAACCCACAAAAAATTCTTCTTATAGATCTTCAAATGACAAGTACCATGACCAAGACTCTGACCCTTGAACTAGATATGCTTCCAAGACCTTGACACAGCTTCTTCGAACTTGATTCTTCTCTTCTTCAACGATCTGCACTGTTCTACACTAGAGAACTTAGTCTCCAAGTTTCACTTCTAGTTAGGAAGGTAAATCACAGATTTACCTTCCTCACTCTTAATTTCCTTTAAGACTGATTTCTTCTTTTTGTCACTATCTTCACTTCATGAACTGTATGAGTGTACTGAATTGTAGCATTCAACCAAACTACTCTGAACGTTATCTATTTTAGGACCTTTTCTCAACTCATAAATCAATATATATAGTACAACAATATTATGTCTACAATTTATTCTAGTTGTAAGATCTGAAATAGAAGTTGTGATAAATCTGCAATTGACACCTTATACCAACTTCCTGAAATCCAAAATTTTATACTTATAGAAACCCGCTCTTATTGTACCTCTGGTATCCGCACTTAATCCTTTCTCAGGTCCACATTGAATCTTGCCTCAAGTCCACACTGAATCCTGTCCTGAAGTCTTCTCTCAATTACATATTGTCCGAAGTTCAGTTCTATTATTTCTACGCAGATTTCTGGGCTATTTATAATTGATCTAACCTATAATTAGTTGACCTATCATTGAACTGATGTGACATATTATTGAGCCGAATTTTTCAGCAATTTCAAGCTGACTTGTAGGGCTAATATTCTAGCATTAAGGAGGATGTCTTGAGGGTTGCTTAAGCATAATTTTGGAGCCATTTTCTTTAAGGATATGTGACAAGGTTCATGAAAAGGTCTGGAGCATATATTGATGACTAGACTCTTCATTTATTAGACACTTAATTACAAAATGTAACTAGAAGACAACCCTAACAGAAATCAAGAAGAAGTCTCTAAAATTTTTCTCATGAAATCCATGAAACAAGTACAACCAAAAATACATTTTATTATCTTTGTCTTCTTCTTTACATAAAACGCATAATTACATAGTCAATATGAAGACTGACCAAGTTACACATTTCAACACAAACCCCTTGACAAGGGGGTTTCCAATCCCCCTGCGACCAGCGCAACGCACAACATGTCTTGCTAGTCATGGAAATAATATAACAGACACCCAACATTCTCCCACTTGTTTTTTTATTTCCACACAAGGGGTCACAAGAGAGCTTGGTCATCGGTCCAACCCTCCAACAACCATTGTTTCTCTACACCAAGAAAACTTCTCAGTAATAAAAAACCTTGTTAATGCATCTGCAACATTTTTCAACGTGTCCACCTTCACCATCAACACCATTTTTTCCTCAACCATATCCCTCACAAAGTGATAAGAAACATCAATGTGATTTGTCTTTGAATGATAAGAAATATTCTTAGCCAAGTAAACAACACTTTTGCTGTTGCAGTATATCCTTATAGCCCACTGTACCAACCCCATATTTGAACACAATATTTTCAAAAAACTACTTCCTTGCTTGCATGAGTGGCTGCCATGTGTTCAACCTCTCTAGTTGAAAGAGCCACTACAGACAGTATTTTGCTCATCCAACTGACTAATCCTCCAAATAGGTTAAACACATATCCACTTGTAGATGTTATCTGATCTAGATATCCAACCCAATATGCATAAAAAAAGCCACAAATGTCCAAAACTCTATCAAATCTTGGTCTTCCTCGGTAGCAAAGACCATAATCACTAGTGCCATGCAAATACTTGAAAAATCGCTTCGCTGCTATCCAATGCTCATTCCTTGGTTTTTCCATAAACTTGCTCAATACTCCCACTGCATGTGCAATGTTTGGTCTAGTATAAACTATTGCATACATTAGGCTACGAATTTCACTCACGTATGGAACACGTGGCATGTCCTCTTCCTCTTCTTGTGTCGTGGAACACTATTCATCATATAAATTTACACCTATAGGAATAGGAACCTTCTCTAGTTTACTATATTGGTTATTAAACCTATGCAAAATTTTCTCGAAATACTTCCTATGGTTTAACTAGAGCTTCCTTTTTTCCTAATATCATTTAATCTCCATGCCCAAAATATAGTTTGCATCACCAAGATCCTTCATGTAGAATTTGGAGGACAATTGGGTCTTCAAATCCTGGATAATTTTTTTTTCATTTCCAATCAACAACATATCATCCACATACAAAACCAAATAAATAACAAGGTCACCAATTAATTTAGAATAAACAATTTTCTCCTTCTGAAGCTTGGTCCGCATATATATATATATGTGTGTGTGTGTGTGTGTGTGTGTGTGTGTATCAAATTTATGATACCACATCCTTGGTGACTGTTTTAACCCATACAAATACTTTTTTAACCTGCATACTAGTTCATTCTTACCCTTCACCGCAAATCCTTCTGGTTTCTTCATGTAGATATCTTATTCCAGATCCCCGTGAAGAAATGTTGTCTTCACATCCATCTATTTTACCTCAAAATCAAAAGCAACAACAACAGATAAAAATAATCTAATAGAATATAACTTGGAAACATGAGAAAAATTATCACTGAAATCAATTCTCGACACAAAGGAATAACCTTTTTCTACCAAATGAGCTTTATATTTCTCCACCTTTCCTTCTAAATTCATCTTCTTCTTAAACACCCATTTGTTTCCAATGGGTTTCCTTCCAGCCGACAGCTCCACCAAATACCAAGCCTCATTTTTGTCCAAATATGCCATTTCATCAACCATGGCATCTTTCCAGGGTTTTCCATCCTCTGAATCTACTGCTTCCCTGACAGTTCTGGGATCATTTCTGGGATCATCATTAGTAATAGATAAAGAAAAGTTTGAACAAAAAATATATGGAATATACATTTCTGGCTGCCTTATCTCTTGAATTGATCTTATCAAATTGGAGTTTGTGGCTCTTCCTCTTCTGATTCCTATTATGTTGTAGAGTCCGATTCTTCCTCCTTTAGCTCAAACTCTATATTCTTAGGTTCCTTTGGTAGGAATCCATGTTTAATAACATATTTCACCTCTCTAAACAACACATCTCAGCTATACAAAACCTTCCTTGTTTATGGGTTCCAAAGCTTATAACATTTTAAAACATCCTTATACCAAATAAAGATGCATCTTTCAGATTTACTATACAACTTGATTCTTTTCTCCTTTGGAACATGTACATATGAATCACAGCCAAATACCCGTAGATGTGAAAGAGAGGGTTTATTACCAGCCGATACCTCATGTGGAGTCTTATCCTCCAACACTGATGAAGGTGTTATATTAAACATGTAACATGCAGTGTCCACTACCTCTACCCATAATTATTGTCCTAACCCAACACCAGTGAGCATGCTTCTTGCCTTTTCCATCAATGTCTCGTTGATTCTTTCTACAACTCCATTTTGCTGAGATGCGTGTGGAATATTCTTCTTCCATGTTATACCACAATTATTACATAACTCTTGAAATTTATTCTTGTAGAACTCTCCACCATTATCTGTACTCAACACCTTGATCTTCTTCTCTGTCTAATTTTCCATCACAACCTTAAATTATTTAAACCTGTCAAATACTTCAAATTTCTTCATGAGGAAATATATCCATGTATTCCTTGAGAAGTCATATATAAATGATACATAGTACACAAACTTACCTAGTTATGGAACCAACACAGGACCAAACACATCATTATGAACAAGCTCTAATATCCCTCTCACCCTCTTAGCACCATAGGGGAAAATCACCCAATTCTACTTCCCATATACACAATGTTCACATAAATATAAATCTAGAGAGAAATTAGACATAACTTCTACCATACCATTACTATAAAGTATTTGTAGGCCCTTCTCACCAATATTTCCAAGCCTTTGATGCCATAGCATGGTATTTTCTCCAGATACCACTAGTTTTTTCTCTCCACTTTCAAGAACCACAAAACTGTTGCACCCATCAATAACTCCCAGAATCTTGTACAAAGTTCCAATCTGAACTCCCCACATTAATACCAATTCTTCTCAAACCATCTGGCAGTTATCTTTCTCAAACATTGTTTTTTGCACCTGCATCATCCATCTTTCTTACATAAATTAGATTTCTTTCCAATGTAGGAGTATGCAGAACACCAAGAAGTGTTCTAATCCTTCCACCTTGCAACTTCAACTTGAATTTTCCACATCCGATGATTGTAGACTTCTTGTCATCCCATAAGAAGACACCACCACCATCATATTTCTCGTACTAACAGAACCACTCCCTATGGGGAGTGAAGTGAAAGGATGGAGTTGAGTCAATCAACCATGCCTCATGGTCTACATGTGTAATTGAAGAAGAAGCCAAGTACACATCCCCACCTTCATATGAGGTTTTTTTTCCTCTGTAGAAGGAGAATAATCAAATCCTTTTTCTTTCTCAGGAGCTTTAGAGATACAATCCTTTTTGTATTTCCCTTCCTTTTCGCATTTCTAGCAAACCTTCATAGGTTTTCCTAGAGATTTAGATCTCCCAATAAAGGATTTATTTTTGTTTCTATTCTAAGATTGTCCTCTTAAAAAAAGGCATATCCATTTTGGCTCTCAATATTTTTTCGTTTCATATCCTCCACAAAGAAGGATGAGACTATTTCATCAAAATTCAAGGTAGTTTTATTGCTACCTATAGCAACAACCAAAATATCCCATGAATTTGGTAGAAAAAAAAAAACAAAATGATGCACCTTGCTTCGTCTGGATTTTTTATATCAAAAAATAAAAATTAATTTACCAGAGTATTAAATGAATTCATATGCTCTTTCACCAAGTTTCCATCCTTCATCCTCAGGTTATAAAAATTTTTCCGCAGGAACTCTTTGTTCACCAGAGACTTAGATTGGTTAAAGTTCCTAACTTGACCCACAAATCCTTCACCGTAGCTTCCCCTGATACATTCAACAATACTGAATCTAAGAGACACACTCATATTGTGCATTTTTCCTTCTGATCTAACTTCTCCCAGTATTCTATCGACATTATTGTCAGTTCCGTGCCTGGATCTACAATAATCCACTGATCTTGTTCCACCATCAGATCCTCCATCTTGAGCTTCCCACAACTCAAAAATCAACCCATTAAATTTCTCAATCTCTATCTTTCCACTGTTCATCATCTTCTTTTATCGCAAGAATTGATCCCATAGATCTCCCAATGAATAGGGTATACCACCGGCCTGAGAAAATCCCCTCAGCAACAAAGGTGTCCCCTTGAAGTTGAAACTTCTTTGATACTGAATGTAGGTTTTAACCCTATACAAAAATTACTTGCAAACAAATTCTTAAAAAATAAAAAATAAACAATGGTGAGAACATAAAACAAATATACACAAATATTTTCCCTTGGATCCCAAAATCATGACTACCTGATTGTTTTTCATTATATTCCTTTCAATGTTACAATACATTTATACATGTCGAAGCATTTATAAACCCCAATCCATAAACCCTGTATTAGAACATAACCATAGTTCCCTTGACTAGATCTACAAAATACCATGGGCAAAAAACCATCATACTCAAAACCATGCGCAAAAACCATGCACAAAACCATGGGTAGGTCCACCCACCATCTTTGACCCCCACATGACCGCCTTGTTGCGCCCGACGCAACGTACAACGCGTGGTGCTAGTCGTGGAAAGAATATAACACACACCCAACACCTAATACCTAAAAAACCCTAGAATCATGAAGAACATGCTTTTACTGAAAATACCATAAATAATGAGCATGAAACCCATGATTTGATAATATAATTTTTTCTTTTCTTTTTCTTGTTTGTAACATAGGATAGATATTGAAATGAGTGCAATAATTATTAATACTGAAACAAGTTAAATTTCTCATTAGGTCCCACATTTATTAATATCGCTTTCAAATTTCAATGATTGATGGAAGGGCGTTGTTGAGTCCAGAGGTCGTTGCACGTTAGAACATTGCTTTGTAGTTTCACACATGTGCATTTGTGTAATGTGTAAAGTGTATGAAAATTAGTCAGTGAATTGAATGCTGAGATGACTTGTATTTATCCATATTTCTGTTTTGTATTAAGCAAAGGGTGGAGATTGGGACAATGAAAAATATAAATGGCAGTTTTATCTTTGTACCGTGTTTCAGACGCAAAATAGTCGCAGGTGGTGATTTCTAGGGAAGAAAGACTGCAAATATTTGAAATAGATGGTATAGTGAGGGAAGAAACATTATTTGCAGTGATAGAGAAAACAATGGGGCATGTAGCATTTTCTCTTTGTAAATTGAGTTTTAGAGCTTGGAGTATTTTTCTGAGATTCTGTTGCCTTACATAAACTGTTATCTGTGAAGCTATGCTTGAATGATAACAATAGTGTGGAGATACAAAATATGTACAATACTAAAATATTCTAAACCAATTTACCTTTGTCGATTTTCTATTCACATTTGGCAATACTACAAATTTTTGGTTCGCCAAGATTTTCTCTATAATACTCTGAAAGCTATGGTTTGTTGTACAATACTATGCAAGTTTTTCTGTACAATACTGCAAAATATGAGTGTATCAAGATATTTGTAAATCAAATTTTATTTGGTTTTATAGAGTAGTGGAGAGAAAATGTCAAGTTGATTCATCATAGAAGGTAATTTACTATTTTTGTGGCTATTATTGATAGTTTTACAAGTTTTAAGTTTCAATAATTAAATTAATTTTCATGTTGGAAGAAGTCAAAGAGTTTAAAATTAAATGTATCTGTGTGGAATAAGGTTTTCCTTGCACCGTAAATGTGCGTCAAAGTTTGCAATAAATAGTTGTGTCAAGTTATTTGTAAATCCAATTTGGTTCAATTTTACAAAGTAGTGGGACCAATTGTCAATCTGATTCGTTGCAGAGAGTAGTTGAATACGTGTTATCATGATATATATTTGTGAATATCATTGTGCTCTTTACTATTGTTAGCTATTATTGATGGTGTTTCCTATGAAGGAGACAATTCTACCCTAATAAATTTTTTATGTACGGGATATGGTGAATTATTTTGAAGAAATCCATTTGTGCGAGTGTTTCAATGTTTTTTTTTTTATGATGGATATGGTTTAGCACCATCAAGAATCTTTGCAGCACCAAAAATTATGAGGCTTGACAAATTTTTTGAGGCAACTTTATGGTCTCGTTAAACTATGACATTGTTGATAGACCAGGAAAAAAAAGGGAATTTAGGCACATTTATGATAAAATATGGCGGTTTTTTTTTGTAATTCGAGGTTACAACTATTAATTTTCATGATATTGGGTGTAAACGGAAGAAAACAAAACAACAACAAAAAGGTAAAAAAAAACGGTTTGCAACGGATTTTTGCGATATCGACAAATTTTCTGATGGGGTTTTTGACGATGTTGAATCCATTTCCACTATAAGAAAAAAATGATCAAAATACTTGTGATGTCGGGTTGCTACTAAAAAAAAACTAATTATTTTTAGCCGTGTCAATGAACTTACCGGTTCGATAGATAATGTCTATTATTGCATATCATAAATTTTTATTTCTTACGATATGTATATCAATGATATTGAAGCAGGAGAAAAGTGCGAAGTAAATGCACAAGATGCTTTTGGAATTTCAAATTTTTTTCTTATTAATGTTTGTAAAAATTGGCTTTTCTATCTTTAATTGTTATTTATTCAGAGTATGTAACAGTATTTCACATGAGTAATAGTAACAACCAATGTTTGTGAAGAAAACAAATAATTGTAAAGTGAAACGATATCTGAATATGTTATTCATTGACAAATTTTTTACCCCCTTGTAAATGATAAATGGGTAGCAGGCGAGGAAAATAAGCTATTTGTAGTGATACAGTTAACTCACTTGTTGATATCGATGACATGTTTGACTGAGTGAGAAATTATGAGAAATATGTTAATATGTCATTGAAAGAGAAAACATATGGCAATATTTGGAGTACCAGATTAGCGAATGTTGGGCGTGTTCTAGAGGTCTTTGAATTTAGAGAAATTTTTTATCTCTATGCAAATAATTTTGATTTTCGAAAGAGGGCATTTAAGATGGGAGCGATAAAGGTTTCTTTTAATCCCAATGTATTCATATTTTATTCAAGTTACCATAATGAAACAAGCATTTATATCTATTCGCTGCAAATACTTTTGAGGAGGAAGAAGGGTGGGAAGTTGACATTGTGCGGGAATTCATCTGTGCAAGTTCTGAGGTTCCTTATGATATTTCTATTATATATATATATATATATATATATATATATATATATATATATTTGTTTTTTAGGAAAACATTTATGGGTTTCTATTGGTTCTTTACACTTGTAGTAGGGCTAAAAGGTACTTCACATGCCTTGAAATTCATTTTCTATGTGCTTTATGAGACATACAGAAATAATTTCATGTTCGATTGGGATTATGTCATTTCAAATGGATTATTTTTTCAATTACATAAATTATCCAAGAACAATGGGTTCTTTATGATTTTGTTTCTGATAACACTTCTCGTATCAAGGAACGTGTTTGAAGACTTGCCTTGTATTTCTATATTCAATTTTTTCAAGGAACCAATGCAGTTATGGTATTGTATATTGTGGAAACATGAAGCTCTTTAATTTTTTTCTTAATTCATGATATGTTTGTGAGGCAAGTGTATTGCATGGTAAATGGAAAAGAGCCTTATTGAATATCTAAAGAAGCTAAGTTTTTGTTACTTCACAAGGGGGAATATGAGGAAAGAGAAATAAATATGGTTATACAAATTTATGGTTTTGAAGATAGGCCATTGATTTTTCCAATATTTTTTCAAGATAGGTATTTTGTTGCTAAAGTCTGTAGGAAATATCGTCGTTGGCTATCTATATTTGAACAATAAAAGAAGAGACAATTTGTTTATTTTCCGTTTACTATTGGAAAGTGACTATGAAGAATACGAATTGCATTCTTTTTTTTTTGCAAAGTATTTAGATGATTTCAACTTAAGTGAAGCTGAAGCTATTAAAGGATTTGATATAGGAAGAATTTTCACGGAACACCTTGATTCTATGAGATACGAGTGTTAGCGCAAGGAGTCACTCCCTGAATGCATAAGGAGTAAGCCTTACACATCATAATTCATTTCAAATTTTAAAGGGTTGTTTGAGTGGTGGGACAACTTCTCAAAGTTTTTAATATTTTTTTTTAGATTCTTTAAAACTTTCATGCATTTGGAAAACTGTGGCAAGCATAAATTGTATGGGTAAATTGGTAGTATAGGGAGCATAGTGTAACAAATGAAGAAGATGGATAACTGGTACCTATTCTAGGAAATATTCCTATCCTAAATCAGTCACACAACTATGATGATGGCTATTTACACAAACTCTGTTCATGTAAAGTAAACAACATTTAGAAAGTAGATTGCATGTATAAAGTATTCCACAAATCCTTTATGAAATCTTCACTCACATGTTGTACAACACATATATGATTTGTATAAAACTGAAAGCAGATAATTTACTATTAAATCCTTTAATAGTTTCTCACTCATAGCTTACTAGTTGCTGCAATTCATATTTTAGAAGAAATTAACAAAGAAAGAAGACACACCATACATTATATAGTCCTTGAGTCACAAAGTCATCTAGCATGAAGTAAAAAAAGATTTTTATTATATTCAATCTTCAAGTACACCAACATCCAACCTGGAAATGGTATTTACAAATGGTATATATAGAAAGAGAGGCACCAACTCTATCTCTTCTAAAAAGAAGGAAAATTACTCCTAACATTACATAGGTGTTAAAAGACATTACAACCATATCCCATCGAAATCTAACGCAAAGGAAAGATGTAGAGGAGAGAAGAGAAGAAATATGGGCTAAAATGTTGAGTGTGATATCATGCTGCCCCTTTTTTTGCTGATTTGTCTCTTTGTGTCTTTAGTCTTCAAATAACCATGTATCTCAATTTAATAAATACCTCCAACAACCTCATAAACACCTTTCACCATCACTTGTTATATCCATTTGGTTATGGGTCCTTATTCTTCCTTAATTGGCTTGGAAAATTTGCTGAAAGGTGTCAAAACTAAGTTAAAACAGGCGCTACTGGAAATTTCGGTAAAATCCTGTAACTACGTAAAACTAGAATTCTACTGAAATTTCCGGTAGCACTCTGTTAATTTTTCAAAAATGCACAAAAAATTATGAAAAACCAGTGCAAAATTATATTATTTGACATCTAACTTGTTGTTCAAATTCGTGATTGATAAGAAAAAGGTATTTGTATCAAAGAACCTTTTTACCTTCCTTCCATGTAGGTTGCAGCTTCAACAAGCTTATCCAAGTCTGTTTTACTATTAGAAGTTGATCTGCATCTGGTTGTTCTTGTGGCTGCCTCCTTGACAGTGGCTTTCTCCTCCTTGTAACCCTTTTGTAACTTTTTTCTCTTTGAGGGCTCTGAGTGTTGGTCTAAAGGGGTTTTGTTTTTGTTTTTTCTTTATGGATTTTTTTATCTTTGACCCTTCAGATTTAACTTCTATATCAATGACCTCTGTCATTAAGTTGGGATTGTGTAGAGCCTTGGACTTAAGTCTAAACTTGTTGCTGTCTCTAGTATGCCTTTTTCTGGTACCAATAACAGGTTTGGTTTCTTCTTTCTTCTTCTTACTATTGATTTCATATCCAACATCTTTTAGGAGTTCTTCATCAGGTTTTGTAGGGTGATACTCTTTCTGCATCTTCTGCTGAATATCTGCTTCTGAAATTTCTGGTAGCATATGCACTTTAGATTTCTTTGAAATTGTATACCTTCCTCTTTGTGCTCTGGTGTAGACATTAGGAAAAGGAGGAACACGGGGCACCATTTTCATAGATTTGGGTTTATTTGCTGAGGATATCTCTCCTTTTTCCAACTTTCTCTCAGACTTGATTACATAAACCTTTTCTTTTTTGCACTTGGCCTTATGGATTTTTTATTTCTTGGCCTTCCCCTTGGTTATTTTTGCAAGCTGAGTGTGTGATTGTGAAACTAGAGGTGTAGGTGTAAGTTGGCATGCCCTGTAAAACAAGAAATGATCCCAGGTTTTATTTATTTTCCTTAACTATTCTTCAACTAGACCCTTGATGAGAGCTCGATGATACAAGCTATATTCTGAAACAACAGTGTGAGTTTGGATCCTTGCTCATATATTTTTTAGACTCTTCAACAATAAGTATGATATATTTAAGGTTTTCATACCCGCAACATGAAAAGGAAACCTCATATGATAAAGAAACATAACTGTATACCTCCTTTCACAAGTGAGGTATATCTTGATAAGTTTAACAACTTATTTTGAGTCACTTTTGAGATAACTGCTTGGAATTCTCTTGGCCCAATTTGTATCTATGTGTGCAACCTTGAGGAGACTGTTGAGGTCTCCTCCAAGGATATCCTGACCTTTAAACCACCTCTCTCCTTCCCGTGGAAGATTAAATGATTTAGCAATAGAGCTTCTGAAACCTGCAATGTGAGACCATAGATTGTGGCTTCTTATCCATTAAAAGAGTTTTCAAATTCTTGAGATACTACTAAGTGAGAGCTTCCTAATATGGTGCAAATAGAATACCACCCTGCATGGATAAACAAGCTTCTCACCTTCGAATTTGCATCCACTGGGTGTGCACCCTGTGGCTCAATTCGTTTTATTTTCCCACCTCTTTTAGTCATCTTTATAAATTAATGACTCTATCTCTTGAAACTGATAGGTGGAAGAGCTATAAGAGCTTCACCTTACAAGTGTTACTTGTGTTTCCCTTTGAAATCCTGTCTAAAATCTAGACTCCTCCTCAAAATGAAACTCTATGCAATTCAATCTCCAACAACTAAACTCTCAATTGATAATTGTCCTTTTTTTCAGTGGTTTTAAAATAACAAGCATGGTTCATCACGCCATGAAAATCGATTTTCATTATGGAAAATATTCTTGACTGTAGTGTGCACCATGTGATGGCCATTATTACCTTTAGTTGGCTGCGTATCTCCATATGTAATGCTATAGATGGCTTTAGGAAAGCGGAATTGTGACTGGCAGTCAACTTCGTTGTCTTGCTGATTATTGGACAAAATTTCTTGCAACGTTGCTGTGCGACTAGCCAAACGATCATTGCATTAAGTTTAATGATCCACGATCTCCTCCGTTTGAAAAACATGTACCTTGACATGAGATTAACTGACTTGGCTGACATATAGGATAGGATTAATGGTTGGGTGTATTGTTGTAGGTTGACACCTTAGCGTTTACACGTATACCATGACTTTACTTAAACTAAACTGACCGCGTACAAATCCTATCACAAGATATAAAAAAATTAAAAAAGATTTGAATTGAAAAAAAATGAATGCACTTTTTCACTTATTTTAAAAAACAAAAGATTTTACCGGAATTTCTAGCAGCATCAGAATAAAAGAAAAATAGAGAGAAAAAAGAATAACAAATTGTCAGAAAAGGTTAAAATAGGTGCTACCGGAAATTTTGGTAGCGACCAATTTTTTTTTGAAAATTTCAAAGTTTAATCCTAATTTTTTTTTTTTTTTAAATGGACTCATGACTCAGCAAAGAATTGTGCTAACATTGGCACCACATGGGATAGAGCTCTCCCTGTGAGGCTCTAAGAATGTTTTATAGTTTGAATGCCTTTTCATTGGGATATGGAGTCCTATTATGAAAGACACTGGTATTTACAATGAACTTAGGCCATCAACAACATTAGTAAAAGATTTTTTTGAGAAAGCGCCCATTGGTTGGGCCTCCAAATAGTTCTGTCCCATCAAGATGTTGTAACTAAAAAGTATTGTTCTGCATAATATTTGAGATTCTGAAAGGACCAAGCCATAAAGCATCAAATTTGGAATGCTTACCTGGGTCTTGATGCTGTGCATCCCATTTCAACACTATATCTCCAATCTGAAAATATTATTTTTTTGTTCCTTTATCAATTTACAGCTTGCTGATATTTTATCACCAAATCATATTGTTGTTCTCACTTTTGCTGCACTTCTATGATTTGATAATTATCCTAGTCATGTCATCTGAATCAGCTTCATGATCTTGCAGAAATTAAACTACAGGAATGGCCAATTAAATTGGAAAAACAACATTTGAAAAGGTGATGTTTTAACAGAATTTTTGATTGTCACTCTGTCAGCCTGTTGGCCACCTATAAAATTTTTTATATCAAAAGGTGGCCAAAATTTTTTGGAGTCTTCAAGAAACACTATTATTGCAAAAAATGTTATCTCTTGAAGCCTCTTGGAGACATCATGCCCTTGTTTCAATCTTCACTGTTGTTTCCATTTTCAAACTCAGAAATTCTGTTGATCCCATAAAAGAAAATACTGCTGCAAGCACCATTTTCCCCTCCTTCCACTTAAAAACTGACCTCCATTTTTACCCCATTCATTCTCATAAAATCCTTCTATTTTTCCTTTTCCCTTTTTTCCCTTCATCAAGTCCACCTTACATAGTTCAAAACTCACTTTTCAACTCTGCCGAAACCCCCAAAACCATTGAAAAACTTGAAAAATTTCATTGAAAATACCTTTTTTAACAGATTTAAGCCCCCTTGGGCGAAGTCCTAAACCACTTCCCCACATGTGCCCACGCCCTCAAAACGAGGCGCTAAACCCATTGAGTGCTTATCACATCGGAACTTCCCAAAAAACAAGGGTCTTTTTGTGTGTAAACATTGAAACTTCCGATGCGATTGGCCTTTTATCATATAAAGCCCTGGGCCTATTATCATTTCATATAATCAAAGGCCCCGCAGTTGGGCGCCATGACCATTCCATATATATATTAATCCGCCCGACAAAAAAACTTTGTTTTATATTGAAAGTTTGGGTTTTCAAGAAGTATTAAGGGTTTCTCCAATGCGATGAAAAAAAAAATCTCCGCCATTGATCTTGAACCGATCAAACGGCTCACGCTACATCGCATCGCAATTTTCATTGAATGGATTTTGTTTGTCCCCCCCGATTGGCCATCCTTCCGATTCACTCCCCATCGTTGATCTGATCCTCAGATCAACGGCTAGCGCTCAATCGCTCCTTCGCACTCCAAGTTCATTGCCCAGCTGATTGCGATCTCCCGACGCATCTCCCACCTCCGATATGATCTGCAGATCGATGGTCTTCATCTAATCGCATCGAATCTTTTCATCGGGTGAGTTTTTAACTTTTGTTCTTTCCCCTGCCGATTGCGATCCTCCGATTAGATCTGGACCGTCCATCTGTCCAGATCGGATGGTCCCAGATATTTTCCCTCATGGTTTCATCGCCCTCCGCCTTCCACCAAGAGGATTTTAACACGTAATCCCCACCATTGATCTCTGCGCGATCAACGGTTCTGACTTATTTCTCCCTTTTCTTTTCTTTTAAATCTCCGCAAACAGAACTACACCGTTAGATAATGCCACCCAACGGCCACGCTCCTCCCCGCAGCCTTCTAAGAAGTTCAACCCAAAACGCAGGATTTTATTAATCTTTATTGTTTTTGCAAGTGTTTAAATGGTTTATCCATTTGTATTAGAGAAAGGCCGAAGGCCGGGAATGACGATTCCCGAGCCTTTGATTCATAAAAGGAAACCATTCGCAGGGTTCCAACTCCACGTCTCGTCGACGCTTCATGGGCATTGATGCCTTGTAAGCCCTGTGCAGCGATGCACATCAACAAGACACAGTGAGTGAAATCACAATCAAAGAGTATCAATGTCGAAGACAAAACATACTAGAATAGAAGATTGAAGACATATTTGTGGGGATTACTGCTAAGATTGATTATCAAAAGCCTAATCCTCCAAATTAAACACAGTTAAAAGAAAATCATAAGTGTTTTATCAAACAAAAAGGCCTTCACCGCCACATCAGAGGCCAATTGATTCCTCTCAGCTACCACAAAGCCACCTGTGCCTCAAAGCATTCAAAAAGAGGCCGAAGTTATTGATCAAAATCAAATATTTGCATTAGCACAGCCAAACAGTTAATTCTGCTGAAGAAATTTAATGACAAAAATATCAACAAAGTTACTATAATACGACACAGAGCCTCAAAGGTAAAAAAAAGCTCCTACCGAGCTTAATATTTAATGTAAATTAATTAATACAGTGAGAACACCTGTAAAATTCTCCATCGAGCCCCTCAAAGGCTAAGAAGTCATTAATCTGTATTAATTATCTTGGGAGATCTTTTATCAGATCTCACCTCCTCATTCTTCTATATATACTTCTGTAGAAGATGAGAAATTGTTGGTTGCAGAACTTTGAAATATACTTGAGCTTGACACTCTTACCTGTAAATAGTGTTCACTGGCTCTTGAAGCTCTGCTTGTGATAGATAAGCTAGTCTGGAAAGTGTAGACAATTGCTAAACTAAAGCATTGGACTTAAAGCTGTAACTAGTTTGGAGCATCCATACAAGCTGATTTATGGGATCCTGGTCTATGTCGACGGTGATGTTATTTCTTATTGTAAATTTTTATTTCATTTCTGTTTCCACTTTTTTCATCTTCTCTTATAAAGAACATCAATTATAGAGTTAGGATTTACTGTATATCAGTACCCTTCTCTAACTGAAAATCTTTATCTAAATGTTTTCTTCCAATTGTGTTATTTAGGAATGATTTAATTCAGTTTAAGCAGTAGGAATGTTGGCGTTACCTCGTCCTCCTATCTTAGCTGATTGTTATTCTTGAAAGTTATTTTCATTTCATGTTAAATAGAGATGAACTAAGGAAGATATGGTGTACCCTGGTCCTAGTTTTATCCCAAAATACTGTCTAAAAGTTTCCCTTGGAATGTGTTAAAAGCTGGCTAGTTTCGAAGTGCTTACCAGATCTTAGACCATTCTTTGTTATCTTTGTGTTTGTCTTGAAAGTTACCACGTAAAGCAGAGGTAGGAGAGGATTTGTGGTGAGCCTGACCCGCTAATTTCTTCTCCAAAAGTTGCCTTCAAGTTTCCCTTTGTTTTTAAATGTTTTCTATTGGAAGTGTATCAAAGGCTGGCTAGTTTCAAAGTACTTACCAGATCCTAGTTTTCTTTCGTGTATTTCTTAAGCATATGTAAAAAGCTAGCTAGTTTCAAAGTACCTACCAGATCTTGGGCTGCTCTTTGTTCTTCATTTGTTTAATTCCCCTTCTTGTTGTATCATTTCATTCCATAAATCAAACTTTAAAGAGATCCTTAGACATAGATGACTTGCCCCATGGACCACTCTTGCCCCTTGATGTTTCAATTAAACCCTATTATGACCCCATAGCCCAATGGACTAAAACCTGCAATTATCTACCTTTTTGGCCGAAACTTACTCTGATCACTTGCAACTTCTCACCTTTGAAACTCTTTCCATTTAGGACTTTCCCTCAAACAATGATCATGCTCAACCATCCAAAAAAAAAACAAAACCCTCGTCCTTCATAACTAGCCTAATATCATTACCCAAACTTCAAAGACATATCCAATTTTTGCACTTATTTGAGAGATCCCTCTCCGGATTCAGGAGGGCTAGATCCTAGAATCCCAAAGTGGTTGAAACAATGTTCTCCCTGTGGTTAGACTTTTTCCAATCTTGCTGACTACAGGGAGCTAACATTTCTGGCGACCCCACTGGGGATCGAACCCAGAATCTCTGGTTAGGTTCCCCTAAACACTTCATAAAACCTTGTGAGTAAAAGCAGCCCTTTCAAGCACTACCCATCAAAAGATAATCATGATGAAAAATTGTTTGAATCAGTGATAAACTAGGCAAACCCTAGGATTCTCATAAGAATTTATCTAACCTTGGAAGATCAGCTGGCTCAGCCATAAGAGTAGACTGTCTTTGTCTCATAATCATAGCTAAGTTTTGAAACAGATTTAGGACACTCTTAACAACCAATAGGACTGAAAAATAACTCAGAAAACCCAAAAATATTTTAGATTGGTATTCAATAAACATGGTGGTGGACCATAAAACCTTTTACCTCTGAAAAGAGCTAAAACTTTCACTTGGCGACTCCACAATCCTTAATAGACCTTAAGACTCCACTGGGAAGAACCTTTGTCATTATAACATTGTTTAAAACTCAGTTAGAGGACTGAAGGATTAAAAATTTGTGTAAAACAGACTAGTTAACCTTTTAAAGATTGTCATATCTGGTTGAACTTTTCTTGTTAGTTGGGTCTAAAACACAGCATAGTGGCTCCTAGGAAGATTCACACTAGAGCCTATCCTAACCCAGATCCACCTGAGATAGTTTATAATACAGAAGGTATCCTTAGGAAGTCTCCTAAGATAAAACTTTCAACTGTTTTCAGATCACCCTTGAGAGCTAATTCAGTTCTTGAAAATATTTTAGCTCTACAACAATCACAAGCCAACTTAGTAAATCCATTTAGAACTAAGTCATTTGATGATATAATCCAGATAGACTCTGAGCCTTCACTTTCATCCCCAGAAATAAGTGAACATCCTGGTAGTAGAGAAAAAACACCTCCTGATTTACATTTTCTTCACAATTTAGGTGTCTCTCATCCAAGATCAGCTCAGAAATCTACTGTTGTTCCACCCACATCTGCTCATCCTACATTCACTGTTCAAACCGCTCCACTTCAACCCACTTTAACTTTTGTTAAATCACCTCTTGCAAATTCACGCCCACCACATATCATGGCAGCATGGTATGCTCCCTTAGTCCTTCCTGTTCCCTTAGTCAGTCTTCCATAGGACTATCAGTCCAGAATTCCATTATACGATGCTAGCAATGCTACAAATGCATCACAACACATGGATAAGATGAGTGACTACTTTGACAGAAATTAAATTGATGATGATTCTGTCAAAATTAGACTATTTTCTCAGAGCTTGGGGGGAGAAGTAAGAAAATGGTTTAAAGGCTTAACCCCCACAGTATAAATGATCTCCAAACCTTCCATCAAATGTTCCTAAAAAAATGGGAAGTGAAGAAGAATCCTCTCCAAATCCTCTCTGATTATAAGAAACTCCACAGAAACACAGGGGAAAGTGTACAAGCTTATTGTACTAGATTTAACAGTATATATAATGCACTCCCCCCAGATCTGAAACCTCCACAAGGCGCAGCAATGAAAAAACTTCCTAAAGGGTTAGACCCTGAGATGGCCTATCAACTGAGAGAGAGAGACCTTGCAACTATCAAAGATATGCAAAAAGGGGCTCTTGCTGTGGAAGTTAACTTGATGGAGAAAAGAGCAAGGATGAAGAATGAGAAGAGAGTTTCCTTCAGAGAGGAATCTACACCTTCTACTTCCAGCTCAAATATGGAAATAATGATGGATGAGATGATGAATAGAATGAGCATCTTTGAGAGAGCACAAACAAATCAAAAGAAAACTGCTCCTCAAAATAGAAACCAGAACCAAAATCAGAATTTTAGAAGAAATCAACCTCCAAACAGACCTAGGGAAGATGATCAACAGATCACTCCTCCCTTTCACCAAAAATATGTAAGTGAGGTTGAGGAAACATATGAGCAAGTAGAGGACGATGATATCAATATGCTGGGATTAGATGATGATGACTTTGAAGTTCATTATGATAGAAAACAAGGTCTGTACACACCTTATGATGAAAAAAGGGATGATGATGAAAATTATTATCAAGACATGGAGAATTTCATCATAGAGTCTCAAAGAGAATATGACCTTAGAAGTAAAACTAGTCAACAAACTCCCAACACCAAAACCTCTGAAAAATCTTCACAAAACAGCGCTGTAAACAAACCAAAAATTTTAAAAACAAAAGACAAAACAATGGTTGTTAATTCTGATAAAGGTAAAGAGAAAGGCACTCAAAACATTGCAAAACAGAGTGTAGACCTTAGTAGTACTAACATTTAAGCTAGTACTCCTGTTAAAACAATTTTGTCAAATGAAAATAGAACAAATCAACGAATAGAATTTACTGATAAGGTAGTTATTAATAAGGTTGAAACAAGTTCTGCGAAGAATCAAATGCCTTTCAGTTTAGAGCAGGAAATTTCAAAAATTAAAATCTCTGTTCCCTTGACTGAGTTAGCTACCCAAAATGTATATAGGACCCAAATTTTGAAGGCTTTAAACATAGAGGATAATAATGACATAGTCAATCTTAACGATGACCAGCCAGAGCTTATTTTTGGTCCAAATATTGAAGGTAGATATCAAGAGGGACCTGTTCCTCCCTTCTATGTAAGTTTAAACATTCACGACAAGATCTTGCACAACGCTATGCACGACTTAGGCGCTTCTCATAATTTAATGCCAAAAGCTGTGATGGAGATCCTGGGTCTAGAAATCTCCAGACCTTATAAAGACCTTTACTCCTTTGACTCGAGTAGAGTAAAATGTTTAGGATTGATTAAGGACCTCTGTGTTAACATAGCCCAGATTCCAGCCAAATGTTTGGTTATGGATATAGTTGTGGCTGATGTGCCCCCAAAGTATGGAATGTTGTTATCTAGGTCTTTGGGGGCTAAGTTACAGGGGACTATGCAGATGGACGTGACCTATGCAACCATCCCTGTGTTCAATCAGACAAGAAAACTTTACGGGGAGTCCCATATGCAGTACAATGTGACTAGTCAAGACAGACCTCAAAACTCTCCTTTGTATTCTGTAAATACAGGCCTCGATTCTTTTATCCTGTTTAATGATGAGTATTTCATTGAACAGGTCACTTTAACGGAACTGATGGCTGATAGAGAAGAAAAAGAGCACAACGTACAAGCATCAAAACAGTTTGTTGCATTTGAAAACATTAGCAAACCAAACACAGGTCTTGAGCTACAAATCATGCGTCGTTTTCTTTTTAACCTTGACAGTCAAGAAAACATTCCTCAACTTAACAAAAAACCTGAGGAAGTGAAATGAATTCAACTAAGTCCTGATACTCAAGAACAATCAGAAAGCACAGTAGTTGAAGAGGACAATCACCAAATAGATGAAACCGAAAATAGTCCTCTATAGAGTATGTATTTTGATGGATCATGCACTAGAACTAACGCTGTGTTTGGATTTGTAACACTAACAACAACCACACAGAAAGCATTTCCTGTAAATTAAACTTTCAGTGTTCTAATAACATAGCAGAATACGAATCCCTGATTTTATGCTTACATCTCTTGAAAAAATTAGGAGCCAAGAAAATCAAAGCATATCGGGATTCTGAGTTAATCATTAGGCAAGTTAATGGGGAGTATAACGCAAATCACCCAAGACTTCGAGCCTATCGAAACGATGTCGTGTAACTTTTAAAAACTTTCGAACAGTCCCAGTTGATTTTTGTTCCAAGGAAAAGAAATAATGCGGCCCATAGCTTAGCCTATGTAGCTAGAACATGCTTAACGCCATACGAAACCAAAGACTGCACAACTCATATAAAATTCAGACCAGCTGTTCCTGATAACGAAAAATATTGGCAAGTGTTCGATGGGGACAAACAAATAGAAGACTTCATGCAATTCAAAAATTAATTTAAACTACAAAGTTCAGACTCAGATTATGAAACAGACTGCAACAGTGAAGAAAATTTTCTTGGGGAAGAAGAACCCTCTCCTGATCTTGGCGATACAAATCTACTGACTAGCAAAATTGAAAACAAAACAAAACTGACTGCAGAGTTAGAAACTCTGTAGTCTAATGATGAAAGTTTGCCTAAGGGTATGGCACCTTTAGAAGAGTTGTTTGATTTTAATGATGTGGCTAAGAAGCCAAAACTGGAGCCTGTAGAGACTGAAGTGGAAGAGTGCAATATAGGCAGTGAACTTAAACCGAAATTGATCAAATTGTCTAAAACTTTACCAGCTCACATTAAATTCAAATACATAGAGTTGTTCAAACAATTTTCTGATGTTTTTTCATGGGGTTACGAAGATCTTAAATCATATGACACTGAAGTAATATAGCACAAAATCCCTCTCAAGGAAAACCAAAAACCATTCAAGCAGAAGCTGCGCAGAACAAACACTGTTCAGTTACCATTGGTTGAGAAGGAAATTAAAAAGATGTATGAAGCTGGTATTATTGTCCCTATCAGATATTCTGAATGGGTATCTAATCTGGTGTTTGTTAGGAAGAAAACAGGAGAGATTAGGCTTTGTATATACTTTAGAGACTTGAACAAAGCTTCACATAAGGACAAATACACTTTTCCCAAGATGGACCATATTTTACAAAGGGTAATTGGTTCAAAAAGAATTTCTTTGCTAGATGGCTATTCAGGGCACAATCAGGTTTTAGTCCACCTTGATGATCAACTAAAGACAACTTTTACTACACCATGGGGCACTTTCATGTATGTGAAAATGCCCTTTGGTCTAATTAATGTTGGTGCAACTTTTCAAAGAGCCATGGACATATAATTCTCGGAAGAATTAGGCTACTTCATCATTATTTATCTTGATGATGTCACTGTGTTTTCAAAGAAAGATGAAGAGCACTTAGAAAATTTAAGAAATTTTTTCGAGAAATGCAGAAAGTTTGGAATATCTTTAAACCCTAAGAAGACACTTTTCGGTCTCCAAGAAGGTAAGATTCTTGGGCACATTATTTCTGAGGAGGGTATAAAGATAGATCCAAAGAGGATTGAGGCCATATTGCAAATCTCTCAACCTCAAAACATCAAGGAGTTTCAATCTTTCATAGCAAAGATTAAATTTTTGAGAAGGTTCATCCCCAACTTGGCTGAGCTCCTTAGGAATATAAAAAACATGTTGAAGAAGGAGCAAGGGGTAAAATGGACCTTGGAAGAAAATAAGTCTTTTAAGTTGGTGAAACAAGCATTAACCAAAACACCGGTCCTAACAAGTCCTGATTTTTCAAAAGATTTTTATATTTTCTCCTTCACATCAGAACATACCATAGCTACTGTCCTTTTACAGAAAAATCCACAAGGACAAGAGAATCCCATTGAATTCTTTAGCAAGGCATTGAGGGATGCCCCTCTGAAGTATAACATTATGGAAAAGCAAGCTTTTGCTTTGGTTAAGGCTTTAAAATAATTCAGAGTATACATCCTTCACTCACACATCATTGCCTTTGTGCCCAATTCAGTTGTTAAAGACATTCTAACACAAGAACCAGATGGTAAGAGAGGTAAATGGATTTCGGTTATTCTTGAATATGATTTAGAGATAAAACCCACTAAACTCATCAAGGGCCAGGGTCTAGCTAGGTTAATGGATGAATCCAATTTTGAAGTTCTTGATATTAATATGTTTAATGCTTTATATGACCAGGAATAATTCTCAACTCCCATTGTTGAAAACCATTTTTTGAATTCTCCTTGGTATGCCGATATTATTTATGTTTTTCTTAAATTAAATACACCTCTCGGTTTATCAAAAACAAAGGCAAGGTTCTTAAAGTTGAAAGCTATAAACTATTGCATCATAGATAGATGTCTTTATTGTAAAAATGCAAGTGGTATTTTGCTTAAATGTTTGCTTGAGTATGATTTAGAGAAGGTTAAGCACGAGTTCCATGAAGGAGAGTGTGGAGGCCATTTATACTGGAAGACAACAACCAACAAAATCTTGAGGGCTGGTCATTATTGGCCTAATATTTTTCTTGATGTACACAAGATGATAATTTCCTGTCATAAATGTCAACTTTTTGAAGGCAAAAGGAAGCTGCTACCCTTACCTCTGCATCCAATCACTGTTGAAGCTCCATTTCAACAGTGGGGACTTGACTTCATAGGAGAAATCCATCCACCATCCTCTGCCCAACATAGATGGATTCTCACTGCCACAGATTACTTCACCAAATGGATAGAAGCCATTTCTTGTAGGCAAGCCAATGATTTTGTCATTATAAAATTCATAGAGACTAATATTCTCTTTAGATTTGGCTGCCTTGCCAAGATCATCACTGATAATGCAGCAGCATTTAGATCAAAGAAGATGGTTGAATTCTGTCACAGATATCAGATAACATCGGGGAAATTCACAGCCTATTACCCTCAAGGTAATGGATTTGTAGAATCCTCAAACAAAAGTTTAGTGAACATAATCAAGAAATTGTTGGAGGACAACAAGAAGTCTTGGCACACAAATCTTGTTCATGCACTTTGGGCTAACAGATTAACATTGAAGAAATCTATTGGCATGTCACCCTTCCAGCTTGTGTATGGTACTGATGCAATTTTTCCAACCAGCCTTGGTGTGCTAGTTATGAAGTTGATTCAAGAATTGCAAACTGAAGATAATGACATGATCAGAAGGATTAATCAAACAATTCATCTTTAGCAAACCAGAGAGGAGGTCTACAAGGAAGCATTACAAAAGCAGGACATCATCAAGAAGCTTTTTGACAGAAGAACAAAGGTGTTGTGTAACCAACTCCAAAAATAGAAGAAAAGAGATATCAACGCCTTAGAAATAAGCCACTTCGAGGGGGAAACCTCCAATACATTACATAAATGAACAATTCTTGGATGATACAATTTACAAAACCTTCTTTCTATATATAGGAGTCCATGTGGCCATAATATAATCCTATTGGGCCACAATGTAATCCTAGCCGACCTAACAATAATAATTTAAGGGCACAATAATAACAAAATGGGGGTTACAAGGGTACAATAATAACAATAAGGGGGTTACACTAATAACAATAAGGGACTATACTAGTAATATAGGGACCTAACAAAAGGCTAGCAATTTCAATGTTGGGGAAATTTTTTTAAAATGGGACTCAAGGAGGGAAGACAAGGGAAAGCATGGGAAATTTGACAACTAATGGCTTGGCCCTTACTTCATTCATTCAATTGCTGGTAATAATTCCTTTTTCTTACAAGAGTTGAATGGAGCAGAATTGTTTGGGGGTCTTGTCAATGGCAGGATGCTCAAGCATTACTTCTCTTGATCCATGCTATGTTCTGAAAGCCTTTTTATCTTTTTTCTCATTATAAATATTTCATCCACCATTGCATTCAAATTTAGAAAAATAAAAAATACAAAAACAGTGAAAAGAGAAAAGAGGGCAGATTTTGAAAACAAGAAAGGTATAGCCCCATACCAAAAAAGAGAAACAAAATCTGAAAGTGTGCAAGCTTAAATGCCACTCCTGAAAACACACTTCTAATTAGTCAAACAACCTAATCTTGACTAATTAGTTTTAAATTTACTGCTAATAGGATAGTGAATTTGATGTGCCAAACTGTCTAATCTTGGCTTATCAGTAGGTAGATTGGGCTAGAAATTAAAGGTTCAAACATGCTCAAAATCTGAACCTAAGTTTCTAAAGAGAGATGACTCAAAAATATTTTATTTTCTTGAGTCAGAAACAAAGATAAACTGGTTCTAAACAACTAAAAATCTGAACCAGAGAACAAGGAAGAAACAACTCAAACAAGAGTCAAAACAGAGCTGTAAAAGGATGAAGGAAGTGCTTTGAATTTTAAGATCTTATGCCTTCCATTTTGATTTAAATTTTCTGTAGAATAATATCTATGTGCAGCTTGTTTTTTATGCCATAGACTAGCATCGCGTTAGAATGTTTAATCCCGACTTATATGCTTTTAAATTTCTGTTATAGAAATTAGAGAATAAAAATCTGATTAGACTATTTAATCCTAACAGATTAGTAGATTAGGTAGAGAAGCATATGGAATCAACTTTTTAATCTGAGTTCATGGAGAAATAAGGAGTAGAATTAGATTAGTTTTATGCTTTCAAAAAGAATAAAATATTGTGAAAAGAGTTTGCCAATCCAAGTGCACTCTAAAGAAGGAAAAATGTTAGATCAATAGGATTGGGTAGGTAGAAAGCTTGTTGATGAAATATCCATTGTTTTTATGGCTGCTAATATGTTTTCAGACCAAAAGAAGACCATCCAAGTAAAGAAAGGTAGCCCAATGGATGAGGCACTGATCAACCTCCCAGAGAATGCAAGTCTGAAGTTTTTGATGCCTTCAAGAAGGTACCATCCCCAAGTGGAGCCACTGTTGGCCACCTATAAAATTTGTTATATCAAAAGGTGGCCAAAACATTTTGGAGTCTTCCAGACATCATGCCCTTGTTTCAATCTTCACTGTTGTTTCCATTTTCAATCTCAGAAATTCTGCTGATCCCATAAAATAAAATACTGCTGCAAGTACCATTTTCCCCTCCTTCCACTTAAAAAATGACCTCCATTTTTACCCCATTCATTCTCATAAAATCCTTCTATTTTTCCTTTTCCTTTTTTTCCCTTCATCAAGTCCACCTTACAGAGTTCAAAACTCACTTTTCAACTTTGCTGAAACCCCCAAAACCATTGAAAAACTTGAAAAATTTCATTAAAAATACATTTTTTACAGACTTAAGCCCCCTTGGGCTAAGTCCTAAACCACTTTCACACATGTGTCCACGCCCTCAGAACCAGGCGCTAAACCCATCGAGTGCTTATCACATCGGAACTTCCCAACAAACACAAGTATTTTTGTGTGTAAACATTGAAACTTCCGATGCGATTGGCCTTTTATCATATAAAGCCCTGGGCCTATTATCATTTCATATAATCAAAGGCCCCGCAGTTGGGCGCCATGACCATTCCATATATATATTAATCCGCCCGATAGAAAAACTTTGTTTTATATTGAAAATTTTGGTTTTCATGAAGTATTAATGGTTTCCCCCATGCGATGAAAAAACAAATCTCCGCCATTGATCTTGAACTGATCAAATGGCTCGCACTACATCGCATTGCAATTTTCATTGGATGCATTTTGTTTGTCCTCCCCGATTGGCCATCCCTTCGATTCAATCGCCACCGTTGATCTGATCCTCAGATCAACGACTAGCACTCAATCACTCCGTCGCACTCCAAGTTCATTGCCCAGCTGATTGCGATCTCCTGACGCATCTCCCACCGTCGATCTGATCTGCAGATCGACGGTCTTCATCTAATCGCATCAGATCTTTTCATCGGGTGCGTTTTTAACTTTTGTTCTTTCCCCCTGTTATCACTCAGGTTTTCCTAGAAGTTGTGTAAGAGGAAAGTATACCCGAGGTAACCACAAACCAACCTTTTAGATGCAGAATCTAGCCAATCTGCATCCAGAGAGGGCTCTCTCTTT